>OY728130.1:1244154427-1245404427 GCA_963277665.1 Viscum album | reverse complement strand
TTAACCATTCTAATAAACCTTTAATTTTAAGAATATGAAATGTACATCAGACCTAGGAATTTCTATATTTAGTTTTCCATGTCCACATGGTAACTAGAATGAGTTGGGATATCAACCACCCATGTTTTATATGATTTGAATGAAATTTTAAGAAGATATTATCCAATAAATTATTTTTTCTGGATACTATAACAAATAAACCATTTAAAAGAACTAGTAAAAGCCATTGGATGAATTCCCCAATGTCGATGCCATATGCATTGGTGTTACTTTATTTACTCAGAACAAAAATCCCATGAATAATTAATTGGTGTTTTCCATGGTATGATGTGAACACCACATATGATAAATAACATGTTTGACACAGAAGTACATAATGAACATAGGCGGGAATATTCACTACATAAATGTGGTAGATCATGTGTATGCTTGAATTATATATTTATCAAGATAAAAAATTATAAAATAAGGTTTCTTGAAGGATAACACTTCTAGGTTGTTTCCACAAAAATTGGAACATGTTATTTTTTATATTAGTATATGAAGAACTGATGCTTCTAGAACTCAATTATTATAGAACATGTCACATAAATCATTTCTTGTGGATTCTGAATTGTATACTGTTATAGAATAAATGTTTTATTGAAAATGAAACTATCTGATATTATTGATATATCCAAAGAACCATATGATACTCTATTTGTTATGTTACTTGGTATTACAATATACTGAATTCTTATCTAGATTGATTTTAGTGGTGTATTAGAAGAATAATTTCTCAATATATATATAGTTTATTCTTGAAGAAATTTTCAATATTTAGGTCCAATATATATAAATAAAAATTTCCATTTTATTTGCAATGATTTATCCTATAATGTCAAAAGATAACATACTTTTCAAATTCACTTATTTGTATTTACTTTTGGATTGTGCATCTGATTTTTAGTAATTATATAAATATGATCTAATTTATTTAAATGGAAGTTTTAAATTTTTCAAAAACATCCATTTTTTATGAGAAATCATTTATAGAGTTATTCAAATTATTTTTAAGGATTTTATTTCTGATTTATTTTGCATGTAGAATCTAATAGTTCTAAAAAACTATTATTATATTTATGGATGATGTTGATTCTATTTAATTTTAGTATATGTGGAATAGTAATGATGATGTTACAACAATATATTTATTCAATATATATATATATATATCCTAGTATGGTTATAAAATATACATAAAAGATGAGATAAGTGAACGAACTATAATTAAAATAATGTGTGGAAATATTTTTAGTTTGGTACTCATCATTTTTACGAATATTGAAATATAATTTATACATCATTATTAAATCATGTTTTATTAATGAAGGAATCTGCCACAACATTTTTGAATCTATTTAATTCTGTATAATATATATGAATGAATTACGATCTTGTAGACTGTTTTTCAGATGTTGTAAATTTTTTAAGATAAAAAACATCAATCAATTTCTAATGCAACTCAATTTGGGATACTTTTTTAACTAAATTAATGTATATTGATATATTAGATTATAATTTAGTTAAATTCATATTTGGGTGGATTTTTATATTCTAATAATAATATATGGATATTCTTTTCCATGTAAAATAACTATAAGTCCCTATAGAAGAGTTTTATGGAGTCAAATACATGTATTTAGTTTTAGAGGTCTCAGTATAGGAGGTTATACGAGTGAAAATCACCAAGCTCCTAGAGTGGAGCCTTGATTGAGTGGACTAGGGGATTTAATATACATGGACCATTACACATCGCCCAGTTCTTTTATTTAATTATTTTCAATGCTCACTCACCTTAATGAGAGAAGAAATGTATCAAATCATTTCATGAGGGTTGTTTTAAAAAAAATAAGATTTTTAAATGGTCAAACTTCATCCCCCTCTAATTTCTACAACAAATCTATTATAACACAACATTCAAGACATTGAACTTATGAACATTCATAAACTCATAAATTCATTATGTTATCCATAACCCTTATTCTAATGAAGAATCATATGGTTCCAAAAATCCATATATTTTTCACAATTATTTTCCCCAAAATACAATTGGTAAAAAATAATTCAATAATTTAATTCTTGTAATCATATACATGAATAAATAATCTATTTTATTTCTACATAGGTCATTAATTTTCAAGGCTTTAACAAATAAAAGATGGATTTTACTAAGATATTTACCATGATCCACATATTTAAAATAATTAACTAATAATTGAACCTAATGATTATGTTTATTTCATTCCTTAATACACATTATTTTCCTGAGAAATTCATTACATTATTCTATTATTTTTTGTGCAATCAAAAATTTTCCACTTCAATTGAGATGTTTTATTTTTAACCTATAAAACAATATATTTGTCCATGTTAATTAATTTTCATTGTCTATTCCAATACTTCATAATTTTTTTAAATAAAATTGTGAATTATCAAAATAATATCCCTCAAGAGTGTCAAACTAGTTTCACAATATGCCATATTCCCATGAACCATGTAACAATAAAGTCATGACCAATGATCCTTATCAATGTTATTAACACAATGTACCCATATTCTAGAACCATACCAACAAGTAATATCCAGAAAGGTATGTATTATAACGAATAGATTCCATACCAAAACATTAATATTTTATTCAAAACCTATTCTGAATTTCTATCAAACATTTATATTCCCCAATTTAATTTTTACTTAATATAGTCCCAAAGTCTTCACTAAATTTTAAATAATAAAAATTATTTAATCCCCTATCCTATTACACTAGGGGCAAAATTTGGTTTATTACATTGGGACTAGATATATGGAATGACATTTATAAGAACCTAGTAGTTTAGTATTATTTATACAAAAGATATAGACATGAGGATTTTATTATATTTTAAAATAAATAGTCATTATACATTTTTTCATGAGAATTAAATTATTCCCTTGACCACATTTTTTCAAATCAATCATAGTCAGCTTCATGGATTTCTATGAATGAAATAAAGGTGAGTATAATTTCTCATTTAGGGTCAAGTACAACTGATGAGGTCATTAATCAATAATCACAATCAATATGGAAAGGTAAATAACTATAAACATATCCAATTTAATCAATAAATATATGAGGAATTAAAACCAAAGGAAAACTCAATGTGAAAATCAAAAGATTAATAATTAATATGGGAAGGTAAATAACACAACAAACAATTGTTTTTTACAAATATATTATTGTAACATCCCAAGTAAGTAATGAATAATAGATATTTTTATCTATGTCTATTAATGATTTAGATAGTGTTTTAGAGTCTGAAAATGAGAATAAATCCAATCTTATGTATGGAATACACTAATTTTCTTAAAAGATTGTTTTACTACCTTTTGATGGAAAAACCTTTTTAAAACAAACTTCTGATAGTTTTATAATCTCTATTTGTCAAAATAAACATATTATTTATGATTGGCACATTGAAATTTACATTGGATAAATTTTTGGTATTTTTCTGACACTGTTCATTCTTTTAATTAATAGTGAAAAATACTGCATTTTACATCAAAACTACTTTTTCATTTAATTTAATTATATGGTTAGATTATCTTCTTAATTGGTATTAAAGTGTAATCTGAATATATTTTTACCATTTAATCCAATGGTGGTCATTAGGATTAATTTCACTTTGGAATTGGGCATAAACAAGTGCCAAACTTTTCATAAATATTGTTTCTAAAAAACCCGCTATATGTTTTGACAACGGGAAGTTTTTTTAAATTAATTATTTCAATTTATGTTTTTGTAATTTGGTAAAATGAATTACATATTTGGAATCATAAGGTTCAATTTATGTAATTAAGACTCTTTTGTTTTTGGACATTATGAATAGTAACGACGGTAATTATCTTGATTAATGAGTAATCGGGTAGTTAAAGATAATAAGATAATATCATAATAATAACAAATGACTACAACATGTGTCCTAAGGCTACTGGTTGTCTCATGGCCAACCATGGGATGCCTTGTTCCAATCTTGGGGGCCCCATGGATTCACTTTTGTGAGAAAGTGACTTTTTATTTTTTATTTTTAAAGAGTGTTAAATGTAATAATGAATGTATCACCTAAGTTAAATATTTTCAATTTTGTATAAATAAATGATATTTTGGACTATAAATAGTCATTGTAAAGGTAAAAATATTTTCTACATCATAGTATTTTTTTATAATATTTAGACATTAAATAAATTAAATTATTTATGACATCATGATGATGTTGCGATTACATCATTAATAAAGGATTTAAATAAAATGAAATGATAATATAAAATCTATGACCTACACATGTCCACAACCTATTTTATGGGTGGATTTCTAACCCTTATCACCTTAACCTCGAATTATTTGAATGTGGGACCTTTTTAATGAGAAACCAATTTGAAAATAAAGTAACATTTCTTTACTTTCCAAGAGTGCCCCTCCTCTCCTCTTATAAAAGGCCCCAACCTCTACCTCCTTACCCACACTTCCAAAGCCTTTGGATCGGAAAAAACATGACCATTTTGTCTCTCCACATCCCTCTATTACTCCTCGAAGCCTCACATTGGTCAGAAGTCTTCCCAAGGAAGCCTTTGAGCTCAAACCAAAAGGAGTTACCCGATTTTAAGGTAATGTCTTCACTTGAGTCCTTTTGTTTTATTTTGCTTCTCCAACCCCCTAACCTCTTTTTATTCTTTTCTTTTGTAACAAAACCAGTATCTTCTATATACTAGGATTTTGTTATAAGAAGTATTCAAGCTACACTTACACACACATACATCTAATGGTTAAAGAACATACTGTTTCCGTGGATGGCGAATTTTTGCCTCCCGAAACGATGATTGTTCAACATTCCTTTAACACCATCAAAGGTGTCCATTAAGATGACACTATATTTATATATGTTATATAATATGTTTATGTTTTCCTTAATTTTCTGTATTTTTCATTTTGGGCAAACCTTTATGGTTCCCATTATAGGTAAACGCGATATCTTCATTTAAGGAAGTGCGGACTACAGCCCCCTCAAAGTGATTTGATTCGTTAATACAATATGTGGGAGGTATAAAGGATGGAGTTATGATATTATATATGATATTACACTGGAATTATACTATACCTATATATCATTATGATTCAATTCTATAAAATACGAAATAGAAATGAAAGTAGTGTTCATGCGTACGTACGGCTTACCGTCTCCATGAACGGTGCATTTCATTTCTTACCTCAAAATGAATATGTAATATTATAAATGCATGCATGTACTGAATATATATGACATATATGATATCTACATCATTAATACCATTCTGGATATAATGTATACATGAAAAACTTGTAATTATAAAGGGTTAATTTTTGACTCAAGTACCAATGATCGTTAAAACGACCGTTATTAACTTAAATAATTACACAGTGTTCTTGACATGGAAATAAGTGATATAAAAGGAATAATGAACTTGAAAAGGTTCTTAAACAAGTATAAATTAACTCAAGTTTATTATTAAGGAGATTAAAGAACGTCCGAGTCAAGTCGGACCCAAGGTATGGGACTTCCTCTCAATCTCCTTTCATTGAAGCATATTTTATTTTATACACAACATTCTTTATACGGTGTATAAACCCCTTTGACTTTTATGTTTATCCAAAAGGAATCTTTTTTTTATACTAAGTGTTTTACAAAATGACAAAAGGTAATGTTTTTGTCATACGTATGCGGCGACAACGACTTCTCCACCGCCGGGATCATTATTTGAGTTTCGGCTTCCTCTCCAAGCCATACCTTCTTTTTAAAAGAAAAATAAATACCATGTTTTACTTTTCTTTTATTTTGGTATTAAAAATGGGTTTAATAATGTTTTTATATCAATGTGTTGTATTGATATCTTGTGATTGAAAAGTGGAAATGTTATGTTTCCTTTATGCATGTTTTTTGTGATACGATTATGTTGTGGTTCTTGGGCATTATTATGAAGACGGGTGGTTCCGTGATAAACTAAGGGCGGGTGAGCCCGATATAGCTCTCCAATGCATTGGGTAACGCAAAGGAGTGAAACGTTAAGGTTTCTCCGAAGAGATTTATGGAATATACTGTGATGGGTATTCCAAACGTAACCAAGAGGGTTACCCCCTACGTAAGAATATTATGAATGCCTCAAGTTACCTTTATGTCTTATGATTTCTATGATTTATTCAGGGACGCTGATGAGATTGATGCTCTCGACTAGGATGAATTCAAAGGTATGTTTCCTGAGAAGTATTTTCCTAAGGCTATTCGACTTAGGATGGAAAAACAATTCCTGGAATTGAGGCAAGAGGAAGACTCAGTGGCCGCCTATGAAGAAAGGTTCACTCGATTGGAATGGTATGCTCCAAATTTTATCCGAGACCTTGATAGTAAAATCAATCGTTTTTACTCAGGATTAAAGCCAAAATATTGAAGGGTATTAGCTTCTTGTGAGTTTAAAAGTTATGAAAATCTTGTTCGATGTGCTGAGAAGGTGGAAATGGAGTTTTGTGATGATCAAGTGTTCTATAACAACCAACAGAAGAAGAGACTGAGGTGGCAGGAGAAAGGGAAGAATTATTCAAAAAAGTCTTATGGTAAGAAATCTAAGTTTCCAGTTTGTGATAAATGTAGCAAAATCCATGATGGGGAATGTCTTCTGAATTCTGTAAAGTGCTACCGATGTGGTAAGATGGTACATAAGGCTCGTGATTACACTGAAAAAGATCAAGGTGATGGTAAGTCCACATTTTATTCACAGTTAGTGAAATGATTTAAGTGCAATGAGATGGGTCACTATGCAAACGAGTGTTCAACAAAGAGCTTGAGTGATGGGAAGCAGTTAGACTACAAGCAGAAAGGGGTGGTGAAATCCTTTGCAATTACTTTAGTGGATGTCGGGCCGTAAAATGAAGTTGTATCAGGTAATTTGTTTGTCTTTTCAGATTATGCCAGTGTGTTGTTTGATTCGGGGTCTACACATTCTTTCATCTCTGAAACATTTTCTAGTAAAATGGGAATACCATCTCATGAAATGACTCCTGATCTTTTGGTAAAAACAACTGGGGGAAATGTTGAGGCAAAAAGAATTTATAAGAATCTTCCTATCCTAATCCGTGGAAAGAACCTACTTGAAAACCTTATTGTTATACCTCTAGTAGAGTTTGATGTTATCCTGGGTATGGATTGGCTCTCTATTTACCATGCTAAGATTGACTGTAGAGCTATAGAAGTTTCTTTTCAGAAAGACTTTCAGTTTGTGTACAAGAATGAACCCTTACTATTGATAACATATCAAGAGGCCGAGAAACTTGTAAAAGATGGAAATGAATGTTACCTTGCACACATCGTTGAAAATAAATGAACTGTTCAGATTAATGATATACCAGTTTTAAATGAGTATCCTGATGTTTTTCCTGATGAGTTGCCTAGAATAATACCAGATCAGGAAGTTGAGTTTACTGTTGACTTAATTCCTGATGCTAAGCCAATTTCAAAACCCCCTTATCGAATGGCTCAAATTTAACTTTTAGAGTTGAAGGAGAAATTGCAAGATTTATTATAGAATTGTTTCATTGGACCTAGCACATCACCATGGGGTGCTCCTGTTTTATTTGTTAAAAAGAAAGATGGTTCTATGAGACTTTTCATTGATTATAGAGCCTTAAATAACATCAATGTTAAGAACAAAAATCCTTTTCCTCATATCAATAATTTGTTTGATCAGCTCCAGGGAGCTTAGTATTTTTCAAAGATTGACCTGAGATCGGGGTACCATCAGTTGAAGGTAAAGGAATTAGATATTCTGAAGACTGCATTTCGTACAAGATATGGCCATTATGAATTTGTAGTAATGCATTTTGGGCTAACCAATGCACCTGTTGTATTCATGGACTTAATGAATAGAATTTTCCATGAGTTCTTGGATAAGTTTGTGGTTCTTTTCATTGATGATATTTTGGTGTTTTCTAAAAGTAAAGAAGAGCATGAAAGACATTTAAGGGTTATTTTGAAAACCTTAAAAGAAAATAAATTGTATGGGAAATTCAGAAAGTGAGAGTTTTGGTTGCAACAAATTTCATTCATTGGTCATATTGTTTCTAAAGATGGGATAATTGTTGATCCTGAAAAAACAAAGGTTGTTGAAGAATGGCCAAGACCCACAAATGTAACTGAGATTCGTAGTTTCCTTGGTTTGGCAGGCTATTACCGAAGGTTTGTTAGAAATTTTTCACGGTTATCTAGTCCAATGACTAAGCTAACTCGGAAGGGTGTTAAGTTTTTCTAGACAAAAGAATGTGATGATTGTTTTTAGGAATTGAAAAGAAGATTGGTGAATGGTCCAGTTTTTGCACTTCCTTCCAAGAATACTGAGATTTTTATATATAGTGATTCTTCATTGAAAGGACTTGGTTGTGTCGTAATGCAGAATGATCAGGTAATTTCTTATGCTTCACGTCAGTTGAAAACTCATGAGGTAAATTACCCTACACATGATTTTGAATTCGCTGCTGTTGTTTTTGCTTTATAAATTTGGAGGCATCATTTGTATGGAGTAAAGTGTGAAATATATACCGATCACAAAAGTTTAAAGTATATATTCACTCAGAAAGAATTGAACATAAGACAAAGGAGATGGCTAGAATTAATCAAGGATTATGATTGTACAATTCATTACCATCAGGGAAAATCAAATAAAGTGGATGATGCTTTGAGTCGAAAAAGTAATGCTTCATTAACAATGTTGTGTTTGGAACGTGATCCTTTGGTTAAGGATTTGATGAACTTTGGCATTGAAGTTGTTGGTTCAAGATGTCCTTCTGTTTTATTTCAGGTATCATTGAAATCTTCTCTATCAGACAGAATCAAGCAAGCACAGAAGTAGGACAGTGAGTTGCAGAAAAAGGTAGAGCTGGTTCAGAAAGGTATGTTTCCTGAATTCAACATTGATATTGATTGTGTTTTGAGATTTGGGAAGAGATTGTGTGTTCATTTCGATTCACAGTTTAAGAGAGAGTTGTTATGTGAAACTCATAGTTCTCTGTTTTCAGTTCATCTAGGCAGTACTAGGATGTATAGAGATCTTCAGGAGTATTACTAGTGGGATGGAATGAAAAGAGATATTGTTGATTTTATTGTGAAGTGTTTGACTTGTCAGCAGGTTAAAGTAGAGCGGCAGTTACCGAAAGGGATGCTTCAGCCTCTACCCATGCCAGAGTGGAAATGGTAGAATATATCCATGGACTTTGTTGTGGGATTACTGAATACATCTCGAGGTAATAATGCAATCTGGGTTTTTGTTGATCGCTTCACAAAATCATCTCATTTACTTCCTATTAGAGATACCTTCTCTCTAGATCAATTTTCTCGATTGTACATTAAAGAGATAGTCAGGTTGCAAGGAGTTCCTCTATCCATTGTATTCGATCGTGATCTTAGGTTTACTTCTAACTTTTGGAAGGGCCTTCAGAAGACATTGGGTACTGAATTAAATTTTAGTACATCTTTTCATCCTCAATCAGATGGATAGTCAGAACGAACAATTCAGACCTTGGAGGATATGCTACGAGCATGTTCGATGGATTATCAGGGAAGTTGGGTCCAACATCTTTCTTTGGTTGAGTTTTCATATAATAATAGTTTTCATTCCAGTATACAGAAGGCACCATTTGAGGCGTTATATGGGAAGCAGTGTCGAACTCCATCTTTTTGGGATGAAGTGGGTGAAAGGATGCTGGTGGGACCAGAATTGGTAGAAGAGATGGAAAAAAAAGTTTAGCTGATATAGAAACACATGAAAACAGCTCAGACCAGGCAGAAGAGTTATGCGGGCAACAGGAGGAAGGATCTCTCTTTTGAGGGAGGTGATCATGTTTTTCTCAAAGTATCACCATGGAAAAGTGTGATGTGATTTAGTAAGAAAGGAAAGCTGTGTCCAAGATTCATTAGACCATATGAAATTCTGGAGAGAGTTGGATCAGTTGCTTACTGAGTAGATTTACCTCCGATTTTATCTCAGGTACACAATTTTTTTCATGTTTCGATGTTGATAAAGTATATGCCAGATCCATCTCATGTTTTGAGTCTAGAGGTAGTTCAGCTGGAAGAGAACCTATATTATGAGGAACAAACGGTCCAGATTCTTGACCACAGGGAGCAAGTGTTATGGAATAAGGTGATTCATTAGGTAAATGTTTTGTGGAAAAACCACATGATTTAAGAGGCAACATAGGAATCTGAAAATGCAATGAGGGATAAGTACCCGCATTTATTTGATAAGAAAATAAATTACGGGGACGCAATTTTCTAAAGGGGGGAAGGATGTAACATCCAAAGTATGTAATGAATAATATATATTTTTACCTATGACTATTAATTATTTAGATAGTGTTTTAGAGGCTTAAAATGAGAATAAATCCAATCTTATGCATGGAATACACTAATATTCTTAAAAGATTATTTTACTGCCTTTTGATGGAAAACCCTTTTTAAAACAAACTTTTGACAATTTTATATTCTCTATTTGTCAAAATAAACATATTCTTTATGATTGGGACATTGAAAATTACATTGGATAAATTTTTGGTATTTTTCTGACAATGTTCATTCTTTTAATGAATAGTGAAAAATACTGCATTTTACATCAGAACTGCTTTTTCATTTAATTTAATTATATGGGTAGATAATCTTTTTAATTTTTCATAAAGTTTAATTTGAATATCTTTTTACCATTTAATCCAATGGTGGTCATTAAGATTAATTTCACTTTGGAATTGGGCATAAACTAATGCCAATATTTTCATAAATATTGTTTCCAAAAAACCCGCTATTTGTTTTGACAACGGGAAGTTTTTTTAAATTAATTATTTCAATTTATGTGTTTGTAATTTGGTAAAATGGATTACATATTTGGAATCAGAATGTCCAAATTATGTAATTAAGACTGTTTTGTTTTTGAACATTATGAATAGTAATGACGGTAATTATCTTTAATTATCTTGATTAATGAGTAATCGGGTAGTTAAAGATAATAAGATAATATCATAATAATAAAAAATGACCACAACATGTGTCTTAAGGATACTGGTTGTCTCATGGCCGACCATGGTATTTCTTGTGCCAAACATGGGGGGCCCATGGAGTCACTGTTGTGAGAAAGTGACTTTTTATCTTTTTATTTTTAAAGAATGTAAAATGTAACAAAGAATGTATCACCTAAGTAAACTATTTTTAACATTGTCTACATAAATGATATTTTGGACTATAAATAGTCATTGGAAATCTAAAAATATTTTCTAAATCATTGTATTTTTTTTATAATTTTTAGACTTTAAATAAATTAAATTATTTTTGACATCATGATGATGCAGCGATTACATCATTAATAATGGATTTAAATAAAATGAAATGATAATGTAAAATCTATGACCTACACATGTCTAAAACCTATTGGATGGGTGTATTTAGAACCCTTATCACCTTACCCTCGAATTATATCAATTTGGGACCTTTTCAATCAGAAACCCATTTGAAAATAAAGTAACATTTCTTTACTTTCCAAGAGTGCCCCTCCTCTCCTCTTATAAAAGGCCCCCACCTATACCTCCTTACCCACACTTCCAAAGCCTTTGTCTCGGAAAACCCCTGCCCAATTTGTCTCTCCACATCCCTCTATTACTCCATGAAGCCTCACTTTGGGCAGAAGTCTTTCCAAGGAAGCCTTTGAGCTCAAACCAAAGGGAGTTACCCGATTTTAAGGTAATGTCTTCACTTGAGTCCTTTTGTTTTATTTTTCTTCTCCAACCCCCTAAAATATTTTTATTCTTTTCTTTTGTAACAACACAAGTATCTTCCATATACTAGTATGTTGTTATAATAATTATTTGAGCTACACTTACACAAACCTACATCTAATGGTTAAAGAACATACTGTTTTCGTGGATGGCGAATTTCTACCTCCCGAAACGATGATTGTTCAACATTATTTTAACACCTTCAAAGGTGGCCATTAAGATGACACTATATTTATATATGATATATAATATGTTTACGTTTTCCTTAAGATTCTGTATTTTTCATTTTGGGCATACCTTTATGGTTCCCATAATGGGTAAACGCGATATCTTCATTTAAGGAAGTGCGGACTACCGCCCCCTCAAAGTGATTTAATTCGTTAATACAATATGTGGGACGTATAAAGGATGGAGTTATGATATTATATATGATATTACACTAGAATTATAATATCCTTTATATCATTATGATTCCATTCTATAAAATATGAAATAGAAGTGAAAGTAGCGTTCATGCGTACGTACGACATACCATCTCCATGAACGGTACATTTCATTTGTTACCTCTAAATGAATATGTAATATTATAAACGCATGAATGTACTGGATATATATGACATATATGATATCTAAATCATGAATACCGTTCTGGATATAATGGATACATGAACAACTTGTAATTATAAAAGGTTAATTTTTGACTCAAGTACCAAGGATCGTTAAAACGACAGTTATTAACTTAAATAATTACATAGTGTTCATGACATGGCAATAAGTGATATAAAAGGAATAATGAACTTGAAAAAGGTTCTTAAACAAGTATAAATTAACTCATGTTTATTATTCAGGAGATTAAAGAATGACCGATTCAAGTTGGACCCAAGGTATGGGACTTCGTCTCAATCTCCTTTCATTGAAGCATATTTTATTTTATACACAACCTTCTTTATACGGTGCATAATCCCCTTTGACATTTACGTTTATCAAAAAGGAATATTTTTTATACGAATCATTTTACAAAACAACAAAAGGGAATGTTTTTTTCATACGTATGCGGCGACAACGACTTCTCCACCGCTGTGACCATTATTTGAGTTTCGGCTTCCTCTACAAGCCATACCTTCTTTTAAAAAGAAAAATAAATACCATGTTCTACTTTTATTTTATTTTGGTATTGAAAATGGGTTTCATAATGTTTTTATATCAATGTGTTGTATTGATATCTTATGATTGAAAAGTGTAAATTTTATTTTTCCTTTATGCATGTTATATGTGATATGATTATGTTGTGGTTCTTGGGAATTATTATGAAGACGGGTGGTTCCGTGATAAACTAAGGACGGGTGAGCCCGATATAGCTCTCCAATGCATTGGGTAACGCGAAGGAGTGAAACTTTAAGGTTTCTCCGAAGAGATTTAGGGAATATACTGTGATGGGTATTCCAAACGTAACCAAGAGGGTTACCCCCTACGTAAGAATGTTATGAATGCCTCAAGTTAGCTTTATGTCTTATGATTTCTATGACTTATTCATGATTTTATGAGGTATGTTAAAGTGATTATGTTTTATGGGTAAATTATGATTTCATTCTTATGTATATATGAACTTATGTTTCCTTTCCATATTTTTTATAACCCATACTGAGCTTTTTATTCTCATCCCAAGTTTTTTTTTGAAATGTTTTTCACAGGTCAAGGGAAAGGTACATGATATGAAGATAGAGTCAAGGAAGTGTCAAGAATGAATCCATGTTTTATTTTAAATATGTTTCCATTGATGGGAAAAATGAATACTGTCTTTATGTAACCACTTTGTTTATATGTGGAATGTAATGCAAGTTTTATGATCTAATTCTCTAAAACTCTAAACCTGAAAATATTCTCAATGTGTAATCATGTAATAACTCAAGATTATGTAAGGTTTAAGGCTGGGGCCTTATAATTATAATCATTACTGGATAATCATAATCAATATATAATGGTAAATAAATGAAAACATATTAAACTTAATCGATTGCTGGGAAAGAACAGAATCCATAAAAATATCATTATGAATATCTCATCAGTAATAGTTAATAAAAACTAAGTAAAGGCAATGATTATTTTTTGTAAAGTCATGTATTTTTGGGACCTCATACATCCAGCATTAAGACCTTTCATAAGAAAGATTAATCTACTATGTAAAAAATCATATGCTTTGGCCAACTGATTTTTTTCAACCTTAATAATTTACCTCGTCATACAATAGATGAATTGAGGGTATATCTATAACCAAACCCACCCATGTCAACATGTCCAAGAAATTCCTCATATAAATAATAATTGATTTTATTCATAAACAATGTGACTTGTCATAAAATATTCATATTGATTAATGAATATGGATTTATCAATATTTAACCCGGTAAACATAAAACATTCAATATAGAACACTAAATGTATATATGATATATGGTTTATGATAGAAAAATATATATGATAAATAATTTGGATATTTATGAGAACTTTAATGCACATAAGAATGTGATCAATTAAAGATAAAGTTAATGAATACAGAAAAGAATAAAGGAAGTGGATGTTAATACATTTCCAGGTAAATTAATCATAATACATCTGAATTAATAATATGTATTTTATGTATACATCATATATCCATTAGAATAATAGTAAAGGGTTATTTTTTATTTATTAATATAAATACCATAAAAAATAATTAAAAATTTGTTATAGAAAATATCATTTTCAACTTGAATAACACCTTTTAAAACTAACAGAACGCAAAAAATTTGAAAAAAACTCATTGAAAAAAATAATTTAAAAATATATATGAATATTCAAAACATTATCAGTATCATGATGGAAGTAAATTCCATTCTTGTTATATTCATGAAAATAATGATTCTTCCTCTTTTTCGATAAAAGCTAAACGATAATTGTTTTGAAAATCAAATGAAGATTCCTTTCAAAAAAATTTATAAAAATTATAAATCTGTGAAAATATATTTATAATATCATTTTATAATTTTAGTAACATATATGAAACCATTTTTGAATATATACTTCTGGATAAAATCATATTAAAAATAAAAGAGATAAATGAAGTCAGATTGTTTTTTAAAAACATTCTTAGTTTTTTTACTACCAATGTGTGGGAAAAGGTAATATTATTTGAAAATATCATGAATTTTCAATGTAGAAGAAAATGATATAGAAATATTATAAAATTTTAAAAAAAAATTCTTCATCTAAAATTTGAGAATAAATAATCTTGATTTTAATGATATTTTGAAATATACCATTACAATGATCATAACATTGAAGTGATAATTAACATCTGAATCAATCATGAGTATAAAATTTAAATAATCATAAAAATATTTGTTATAAGAAAAAATTTATTAAAAATAATGTACACATATAATTATATAATATCAGAGACCAATAATAAAATTTATAACCCAACAAAATAAATTAAGTAATGAAATTCATTACCACTTGTTAATTTTCCATTAAAATACTATTTGTTGAAATTTTTCAAATTGAATTTAAAATAAAATGAATTATTAATTATTATTGATATTAAAATTAAATTGGGTATCATATTCACCATATTAAATAAATAAGGATTATAACATTACAATATTACTCGATTAAATGAAATTTAGATGAAATCCCATGCCTCATGAATCCTTTAAGTTTAACTTGATTTAACCTCTATTATAGTGGTTTTAAGAATGTGATTAACTTATTGATGAAACCTATTTATATTTATAATTTCATGCATGATTCTCTTACAACATCTTACCACTAATTCATTAATTTTACTTCATTATTTTCATTGATTCAGGTGATAATTACCATATTTTTACAATCTTTCCTTGTAATGGAAGTTCCATTTCATGATAATATTATATAGTTACATAATATAGTTTACAGTAATCATGTAGTAATTATAAATTTTATAAATAATGTATACATTTAATACTAGTCATTAATGAGAGTTATTGGAAATGAATAATGTCACGATCATGGAGATGGTAGGTCAAACGTACGAATGGGTAATTTATCTATTTCTAAAGAATCCCTATCAAAACGATGTATGTAATATTTTATCATAATATAAAGATAAAAATATAATATTTTTTCCATAAATATAATTTAACATATGATCCATGTGGTGGGGTGTTGAAAATAGATTCACATCATTTTTTGAATGTGTTAGTCCACACGTACCTGAATGGTTTTATAAAATTTAAGTGAGCGAAAAGATAAGAATGAAAATGTTATATTATCCTTTAAGAATAATAAATATGTCAATAATATCAAAATTATTAAATTTATATCACATATATTAATTAAAATTATCCTTATTAACTTTCATATAAATCATTACTAAAGGTTAATCATATCACTTTGTGAGGTTGTATTTTTCTTTAGAAATGTGTAGCATTATCGCAACACCTAAGGAATAGAAATTAATATCTAATATATAATATAATTAATAAATTTGTGTAAATATGTTACAAATATAATATATATACTATATATTCATCATCATCCACTATAGTGAGATGTGATAATGAAAAAACGAATGACATTAGTTCGCGACGTGGTATTCCGCCGCACACACGAATGATGTTTTCACAACCCATTTGATGGTAGTGGGGATGTTTTTAGGATATTATAAAAAAATGCATATATTTATATATAATATACTTATTTTATTATATCATAATTTTTTTATAATAATTTATGGATTTTGAGTGATGAATAAAATAAAAATACTCATTGAATGATGTTTACACTTCATTCGACAACCACATTTGGCTTGCACCAAATCCATCCCTTAATGGATTGGATCCCAAAATAAGTCATATTGGTTGAGGAAATGGATTTTGGGGAGTTATTATTATAGGTATTATCCTAATGAAATGGATTTTATGTTGTGTAGAATAGTGGAGAGTGGTGGAATTTTATATATGAGGTGAGTTGCACACTTGTATTATCATGAAACAAAAAGTTTTACATTTTTTACATTTCACATGGGTAAAAATGAATTTTTCATGTTCTTTAGTAATTATTGGTTTGAAATATATCCATAAAATATATTTTTGACCCATTTTATGTTTATTTGGACCCTTATTTTTTTATTTTATTCTCATGTAAATCCATTCCAACATTTACGACGGTAAATATGTATTAACATTTTAATTTTAGTAAAACATTATGTCTACATTATTGGATTGTATAAATTAGTCTGTAATGAAATTTTGAATCCATTTTTACAAAAACAATTTATATAAGTGTAAAAATATAATATAAAATACATATCTAAAACATAATGAGAATGGTGGGTTTCAAATATGAAAATTTTCTAAAAATTAAATAGTATATATATAAATATTCCATATTTATATGATAAAAATAACCTACATTAGATAAGTATATATTTTATTGAACTAATTTTACATTTAAAATAATATATAATACAATTTATCTTTATAAAAAAAATTAAAAAATAGAATATTTTATTAAAAGTTGTTTTTTTCATTATTCCCCATAAAATAAAATAATTTATAAAAATAAGGAAAAATCACACAAGAATAATTAAGATATTATGATTTCAAAAATTAATATAATTTTAGAAAACAAATTTCCTAAAATTGGTAAATAATTATTTTAATATATTTTTACAAAACACGGCTATACCAACTATTAGAAAAAATACACTTCGGCAGAATACATTTTTTTAATTATTCTTATGTTATTTTTAATCAATATATTACCATAATATTAATAATTTAGTTAGAACTATTCATTCCTAACAACTTGATGGTTAGGTCCTATTAGCCTATTATATTATAGTTCATTTTAACTAGTGGTTGCGTATTCTACAAGATATCAAAGAGTCTAAATTTAATAAATATAGTTCTCAAGTTGTTTAAGAACAATGATATATGTCAAAGACATTATTGAAAAATTGTTCTTCTTTTAAAATTTTGTTGTGTTACAAAGCTATGAATATAGTTTTTTTAGTTATATACATCCTCATTGACATAAAATAATTCAAATTTTTCATTATTCTCAACCATAATGTTAAATCAATATATTTATCCATCTTATGTTACGTGATTGTAGTTCCAATAGTGAATAGTTTTGAAACTAGATAGAAAATATTCATATAATTTTTATTCAATACTTCCCTGGAATATATTTTATTTGATTTAAAATTAGATTCACCATTCATATTGACTTTAAATATTTGAATATATGAGATTTATTAAATCATTGACATCTCATGGTCCAATCTCATTGTGTTTTCATGTTATTTTACTCAATCCTTCTTTCTAATAATAAGTTAGATATTATCAATTTGGATGAAAACTATTATGAAAACCACATATATTTAATCCCAATTTCATCGTGTATGAATACAATAAATCATACCAATCTTGTGGTTCCTAATTTATTCCAATTAATGAATTATTCAAATGACATACATTGTCTCTATAAACTCCTATATTGATGCCCATTGTTCATAATTATATCCAATAGTGGGAACTTATCTTCAATATTTAGGCTGTAAATTTGTTTATAACATCTTAAAATTACCCTTTATTAATTCGTAATCACATTCCCATGTTTTGTACTTTTTTCAAACAAATATTTAGTTCCAATGAAAGTTTGATCACGCGTATTGTTTAGAAGGTCCTATGTTTTCTTATTTTAAATATATTAAGAATATTGTTTCATGAATGTAATTAACTACACGTCATTTTTTGTATATTTAATTTTTTTTCTATCTCCTAATGACAAAATTATTTACATAATACATCCCAATCCTTGATTTTATATCAGAGAAGTTATACTAATAATGAAATTAATGTCAATTAATTTTTATATCTTTTTCCTTTTGTTCTATAATGATTAACTTGCTGCAACTCAAGATTCATTTTTCCAAGAATATTTTGATAATTTTAAATGTGATTTTTTTATTGTTATTTTAAATTTATTTCACAAACGAAATCCTCAACACATATATCACATTGATTTTTTTTCCTAATATATTTCATGTATTATCCTTGATAACATTTATGTATTTATACTCACTAATATTTTGGATCCTCTTATTAAAACAGTGATATGATTTAATATTGTATGAATAACCATGTAATATAAATTCATATATTGTGTCACAATATTAATATTGAGGTCCTTCTTTGTTTTGAGTGTATCACATAAATCAAAATACATTAAATTTTATTATAGTTTTATTTAAATTATGAAAAATATAATATGGATTTATCTTATAAATATGACATATTATGTCCCATTGATATTATAAAAAACCTTCATGGATTCTTTCACAATGTTAAATTAGATGACCCACACAGTATTTCTAGGAGATGACCCACATTGGATCGCTAGGAGATGACCCACACTGGATCGCTAGGAGCTGATCCACACGAGATCGATCTTCATTATTCTCATCACAGCCAGTTATTGGGTTCCTACACAAAGTCAGCTTGTCTCAGGAAGGATATGCTTCACAAGTCACTGTTAGATACTCCAACTGCTACAAAGGCCCACGAAAAAGTAACTCAAACGTTTTCCACGTCATAGGGGTCACAATGCAACAGGTGGCGCGTCAATTGGATGTCTAGCCTATGAGTTATTAGCCTTTTAGTCCCGAGGGCCCGGTTGGATTCATTCTCGATCCAACACGACTATTCCCCAACATTATCTAAAAATCAAGGGGGTATACCAAGGGACCATCTCGCTCCAAGGTTTCCATCGCCATGGGTGGTTCGTCAATCGGATGCCCAGTGCCAATGATATGGCCAAAAATGCGTAAATGAGTTGAAGTGGTTCTAGGCCCGACCTAATGGGTCCAGCCTAGTAGGCCATGAGTGCTACAAGGCAACAGGGGTGCCGTGAGGGCACGGGGCGGCTCTACTGGAGCAGCTCGGCCATGGGGTGGCTTTGCCTAAGCGGCTCCACCGCGGGGGGGGGGGGGGGGGGGGGGGGGCTCCACCGGGAGGGCAGAGGCCACGAGGCGGCTCGGCCGGGAGGGCAGAGGCCACGGAGTGGCGCAGCAGGCATCGATGGCGGAGCACAACAGGTCACAGCTGTAGAGCACCGTGGGGCGTAGAGCTCATGGGAGGTGGTGGCTATGGGGTGACGTCGTTGCGTTCGTCTCCTTCATCACGGTTGATAGGTGTCCTCCTCCATCGCGAATAACACAAGATTTCTCCCAAGAAATTCGGAGATGACAGGCCATGTATGTTTTCCCCACACTCTTCACATTAGAGTGGTATCATGTGGCTATAAAACTTGAACATGAATCTCATGAACGAGTAAAAAATAATTCAAACACCCTACCTACCTCGTTCGTTTGATTCGTTGATGATTTCTTGCATGGAAAGAGTCGATGTAGTTGGGAATAGATGGATGTCGGTGTTGTCGGCATCTCCTCGTTCGTTGGTGAATATGTTCCTCATCAGCGATCCTTCGACAGAGTTTGGAGAAGAATTCGTCGAAGGAGAATCATTCTTCCTTGGCGTTCTTCGTTGGAGAGCTTACTCCCAAGGCTCCTTCCTTTAACAAAGATTAATTTTCACCAAACCCACCAAAAAGTAAAGATAGAAAATATAATAAAATATGTTGGCACAATTTAAAATTGGAATAATACATTAATTGAGTTGGCATAATAAATGTTGGATGAGTTGAAGAGCCCCCCCACATTTAATAGGATGTATGAGGGTTTCTCCCATTAAAGGGGAGTTCAAAAGGGGTTTATACTCAGGTGGTCCCCACCACCATAACCTCTCATGGGAGGTTAGTTCAGGTTCTCCCCAGCTAAGAAACATCCACATGGAAGTTTCAAAAGAAAAATAGAAATAAATGTCACACAAATTACTTTTTATTTTACTCCTTCATGCATATGTGAAAAGCTAAATTCCACCATTGACCTACTGCAGCCAAGTTGAAGGTCTCCTTAAGCGAATATCAGTGCTCTGAGTTTAACGGTGTCCTCAGATTTCAATTCCAATCACTGGTTCAGAAGTTAATAAATCCCGCTCGAACATTTATTTAATGTACCCGAATTGTTTTTCGTAATTTTAGTCCAGGCACCCCGAGCCTCAGAATTACGCGCCGTCAATTTTTTTGGACTCATAAAATTCCCATTTATTAAAAAAATTACATGGAAATTTATGGGTCATTACATTCTACCCACCTTAGGGCTTTAAATCCCCATAATCCATAACTCAAACTAAGGGAACAAGTGGGGATATTGAGCACACATCTAAGCCTCCCATACCCATGTTCTCTCTTGGAGGGTCCCGTGCTGTCAGCGAACTCGCACCAGAGGTATCTACCACCAATGAAGGACCCTCTCCAGTTGATCATCAATATCTACTAGATCCTCTATAAAATTTTCCCCATCTTCGATGTCATCCTCTCTATGGTCGATGATGTGATAAGGGGCAGGCACGTATCTCCTCAGATGGGATAAGTGGAAGACAACATGCACTCGGTGCAACTGAGGTGGAAGATCTAATCAGTAAGCCACCATGCCAACTGTGCTGAGGACCTGAAAAGGTCTAATAAACCTTAGAGATAACTCGTCGCAGCCAAATCTACATTATCCTTGTCGAGGAGAGACCCGTAGAAAAACATGGTCACCATCCTCGAACTCCAGAGGTCTCCATCTCCTGTCGGCATAACACTTTTTCCTACTCTATGCAGTCTTCATCTTATCTTGGATGATCTACACCTTCTTTATGGTAGCCAGTATCCTCTCTGGTCCCACGAGTGCTGACTCCCCTAGGTCTGTCCAGCACAAAGGTGATCTGTAAGGTTACCCATACAATGCCTCAAATGGTGCCATCCCAATGCTGGAGTGATAACTATTGTTGTATGAAAACTCCACCAAAGTAAATTGATAATCCCAACTACACCCGAAGTCGAGGACCCAAGCACACAACATTTCCTCGAGGGTCTGAATGATCTGCTTAGTCTGTTCATCCGTCTGAGGATTGAAGGAGGTGCTCAAACAAAGCTGCGTCCAAAAAGCCTCCTAAAACCCCTTCCATATCTGGGAAGTAAAACTTGTATCACAATCTAATACAATAATATATGATACTCCATGTAACCGATCAATCTCATGCACGTAAGGGTGTCTCATGCTCTCTACTGAACCCTTCTCTCTAATCGGTTAGAAGTGGGCCGACATGGTGAGTCGGTCGACGATCACCCATATATTATCCATCCCTAACTCTCCATCCAAATAATATCCCCTGAAAAAATATATTCATTCATAATGTTTAATGTGTAGTAAGTCACTTTTCTTGAATTTTTTAGAAGAAAAAGGCCGGTTGGCGTCGTTATCCAACAACATGTGATTGTTTTATCCTAATATCATTCTCGAGTTTTCTTTTCATGTAGAATTTATTCTTGAAGGATTATAATTGTTTTGGTTTTAGACTTGGTAAAATGGTGAAAGATTTTACTTTTATTCAAATAATTTGATTGAATCCCTGATATAACCTCATATTTTTATTTATTATGATTTCTAGGGATGTGCTACTCCTGATAGTGATATTTTGATTTTTGATGAAGCATTGGAAGATATTACCTAGAATATATTTTTTATAAGACCAATAATAATAGATGTTGATTTTGAATGCAGTTTATTGTTCAAATTTATCTATCACAAATTATGTCCAAGAAATAGGGATTTTCCCTCTCTCAAATACGAGGATGTGTATTTGCTATATATGTTGAAAAATGGAAACAAAATTATCTAGTTAAGGTATTTAATGGTGTATATGAATGAAATTTGGAGACCCCAATCCATGTCAAGTTCCTTATATTATCCAAATTTTATTTTTTCACCGTGGAAATTCAAAGGGATGGCTAGTGAGGATGAAAAATTAGTAACAGATTGTGATGGTTTTTGTATCTAAATGATCATTTTATGAGGAAAAAGATTGATTGAAATATTTGGAAGAAATAATGGGTTGATGATAATGATAATATATATGAATAATTAAATCTTTTTGAGCATCCTTCAAGGCTATTAGACATAGTTGATCCTAGTTTACGACCAAATGATGGTGGGGGTATTCTAATGAAAAATAATAAAATGAATTATATTAGGTAAAATAAATTCATATTGATAAAATAGGTGACCTAGAAATTGAAGGTAGTACCGAAAGGAAAACCTATGAACCTACTAGCCCTCCTAATCTTCTTTGTACAAAAGAAACGCTTCTTCTAAAAGATGATTATGATGATATTGAAGATTCTGAAGATGATGAATATTTTCCTAAAAGTGTTAGAAAAGACGATGAAGAGTCTATTTATGAAAATTTAGAATGTAGAAATGAGGAAGAAGAAGGGGATGGTGGTTATGAAGATGAATAAGATGAAGATGAATGAGAAGAATCTGGTGATGAAAATGTAGATGATGAAAATTATTAGTAAGATGAGGGAAGTGGGGAATCTAATATTGGATCTGACCATCCTCATGATGATCATGGTCTTGTTTCGGAACCTAATGATCCAAATCTGGATCATATTGAGCCTGTAAATCCTATGGTACATATTTAGGGGAAAATGAATCATTTTTTGGAATCCCATGAAGCTCCTGAGTTAGTTGTGGTTGAGGAAATAGCTCCATATGTTCATATGAATGGTGCAATTCATGTTGAACAAGAAGTTTCAGGGGATGTAGTTCAATAACATGTTTATGTGAGAAAGAATGCACTTATTGATAGGGATGTACTTGTTGAAGAGGATTAATTTTTTAAGGGTGATAAATAGTCAAAAAGGGTAAGAGTTGGCATTATCATTACTTATGATGTGACATCCAAGGATTGGGAAAAATACCATGGGTATGTCCCTATTTTCTTGGACTAACTTGCTTCAAATGATAAAGAATTTGTTTCTAATGGATCATTAGTTAGAGAATTAGATAATTCTCAATGGGTTCTAATTGGAAAAACTATGAAAATATCACTTACTCCAGTAGTAGGTCCTGATCATTCTTATGTTTCTCATTCTCTTGTTTCCCCAGTACTTTTAGACTATTTGACTTAGAATGATTTCAAAATTTTATGAAGATTTGAGTTCATTGGTTAAAGATATTTTCCACCATCAACAATCTTCTATTACAAGTCACAGTTAAACTGATGGTGTTATGTTTTCAAAAAATGTGGTCTCCTAGATTCAACCTCAGTTATTTTCAGAACCTCAAGAAGTGAGATTGGAAAATAAAAGGTTATGTGATTAGTGGGATTTAATAATTACATTTGTGAAAAGGATTTCATATGAGTATGTAGAATCCCTATAAAATGATTTAAACACACTAAAGGATACATCTTCTAAGGAATATAATACTACTCCTCCTTTAACTCATGATCTAGAAATTTTGAAATACATACTCAATGATACTATCAATGAAACCTCAACCTCATCTTCTCCTTCTATTTAGTCTCCTAGTGTTGAAATGATCATAAAAATGGTAAGATAAGAGCTCCAAACATTGATGGCTGTTAGAGATCAAGATATCCTATGAAAAATTTTACAAAATTGTGATCATATATATATAGGACACATTATTATTTTATTCTAAAGGCGATTCTTCTACTCAAGAAGAGATTAAAACGAAAGTATATTACCATTTTAAATGGATTTATTAAAAACATAAGTTGGCTAGTCATTTTAAGTGTTTTGTTGAAAATATAAAGAGAACACCAATTGATGAATTCTTCAGGGATCAAGTCATACACATAGAGGAGTTTAAACCTACTCTTCAGATGTTTATAGAGAATACAGATGATTTTAAAATGGATATAGAGAAAGGTGGGAATATAATCCTGGATTTTATAAACATTTTGATGCCTTCTACATCACCAGAGTACTTATATTATAGCACCAAAGGAATTTCTTATTACTTCAGTGACATTGAATTTACATCATCGGTACATCTACCGATCACTTGATCCCTTTTTCAGAGATGCAGTGACTAGAAATCTTTTTTATCCTTTACCCTAAACCCTTCATCATTTTACAATTTCTACAGCATAGGTTCATAGTCTTTTATGACCAGTCATCTATAGGGAACTGAAAACTCCTACATCATCTACTTAGAATCCTACATCTTTTTCACTTTCTTTATTACCAATTCATTAGTTGTATTCCTCACCCCCTTCTGTACCTATTATCCCTCCATGTATTTTTTTCGATAAGGACAAGGCACTCTTGGATCCTTCTTTGGAGAAGAAGTGATTCGATTTATATATTATAGGGAAGTAATTTTTTATTTTCCTCATCTAATGTACTATCCTTTTATTATAAAATGAATTATTTATTTTTCTCTACTCTATCTTATTTATCTCTAATTTATTTGTTTTCATTTTGATAATTTAAAAAGAGGGATAAATATGTGAAATATTAAATGGAATTCAACTTAACTAGAGAATCATTATGGATTTTAGAGAACAGAATAGATTTAATTGAATTTTATTTTATTTTCATTGAGTATGTATCTATTATGAGTTAATTCCACATAAATTTTATTCCATGATAAGACTAATTTTTTACATTTATCATTGTGAATATCTTGCTAATGCCATGATTTTTTATCATCAATTGGAGGGACCTTTTTGGAATCATGTAGTTTTAATGCCCACAACTCATGTTTTATAATGTTTGATCAAATTTAATTATGTTTCTTTATTATTAATTTTGTTTACAAATAAGCTTAATCGATTATGTACGTGTTTTTTCACATAAGATAGGTTTGAAAATTTTGTCTAAGAACAAGTCAACGTGGGGGCTGATTCACATTCATGGTTGACTCACTATTGGATATACTGATGATATGTCTCACCATCATCACAGATAAAAATATTTTGGAAATGAATAAACACACATTAGAGTCTTTGATTCTTTACCTACTATTGGAAAAGTCACAATCGCCTTGAACTACTGGTATCTTTTTTCAATTTTTGACAAGGAAAAGTCACCATTCATGATGTGTTACCGATGGAATGAGTCACTATCGGCACAAGATACAGATAGAATGAATCACCAATGTTCAGAATTGTTTCTAAGTATGAGATATCGATAATTTATGTACCATTAAATGGACCTACCATATGAATGACCTACCAAAAGATGATTCACCGTCAAGATGACCTACCGATAGAGAAAACTAATGATACTGACTCACCGTAACTATGCTACCTATCTTGAAGAAACATCATTCCATCCTTTTTAATATAAATTTAAATTTCATTATTACATTCATATTTTTTAAACATAGAACAATTATTTTTTTACTGACTATATCAACCTTTTTTATGAAACAACAATATCAGTGTTGGAGTACATGGAATGAGGTACCAGCACACAATCAATATCATGCTTCTTATCAGTTGGGAAGTATATAAATATATTACTATATTAATATAAAATGATGGCTGGAGAAATATACCAAGATGCTCATGTTCTTGAGAAGAATACATGATGAACTACCTACTATGCATACAAAAATACATTGTTGGGAACCACAATTGAAGAATATCTATAACATCAAATTAAAAGAGGAGAAAATTCATCGAACAACATAATTTTATCACTAGAAACAGAAGAAAGAATCTCTCAGGAAAAACTTTTTTACTAGTTGTTTTCAGAAATTGACAAAAGATGAATTTCAACACAACTTTTTGGAGTCACAATATGTATAAAAACAAATATATCCTTCTTACACATATCTCATTATTTATGCTCTGATTCTGAACTATTTTATATGTCGATAAGGGTGTGATATGTTTTGCTAACAAGGACTACTGTGTATCCTATTGTGTACCCTTATCTAGCATGTGTATCATTGATAATTTAAATAAATTTCTAGGTTTCAGGTGATCACCAACTAGTGAGGACTAATCCTTTGCTTAAGACTAATCCACTTGTATTAAATCTGTGTTCCATGTAAATATCTGCTTTCACTATTTATTTATTATGAAAAAATTATATCACTTTGATATTTTATATTAGATAGTGTTTGTGTATGAATTTGATTTAGTTGATT
Source organism: Viscum album (assembly GCA_963277665.1). Taxonomy (NCBI): domain Eukaryota; kingdom Viridiplantae; phylum Streptophyta; class Magnoliopsida; order Santalales; family Viscaceae; genus Viscum; species Viscum album. The sequence goes on along the minus strand of OY728130.1, from coordinate 1,245,377,467 downwards.
TATTTCAAATGTTTAAATAATAATCTAAATTATATTTACTAAGAACCTATCAGTCCTTGATAAGTATTTTTTTAGATAAAAATATTTATAAATCTGGTACATTGGTTAATTTGGATGTTTTTATTTGAAATTGTGGATCCTTTAAATAATTTTTTATCCTGATATATTTAATGGAAAAATTTTCACCCCCCCTATTTAGTTTATTACTCATACCAATAGTATCTAGTTTCTATCTATGCTCATATATGTAATACTAAAAATAAATCACTGATTTTGATTGGATAGGGAGGGATCAACCTCTACTTTAATGAGTTTCCCAATGATATCGAGCATCCAACTAATATTGAACTAATTATCTCTCGTTAAAATATGATAATAATTGGATGAGAAAGATCATAAGTAAATTGAGGATTCATCTATAATTGATATTGACCTTCCTCTCGATCCTTATAGAATATAAAAACAATATATTCTCACTTAAACAAAATATTAAACCTTTAAATATAAATGATAAATATATATTTTTATACCTTCGCAAATAATATTTAATTGGTTGATATCCCACTTTTCATATACTTTTCAATATTACATAACATAATAATCATATTATTTGTTATTTATACTCTCCCTATGACTATTTTCTTCATGATATATTTTTTAGTGCATTTTATCTACACTCTAATACCCTCATTGAGATAATGAAATTTATACACTAAATTAAAACTTCTATAAAATAAAGGAATTTTTTAATTCCAAAATTAATTTCAAGATCACAATTTATTGGATTCTTATAACCAAATTGTAAAATGAGATCATTATTGTGTTTCCTCAATCAACTGAAGATGTGGTTATGATCCCATGGTCTCTGGATACTATCTTCTTTATTTGACCTCGGTCACTAGTATAATTCTAGAAGTACCACCTTCCCTCTATTCTATTTTTATAAAGTAAATAAACATTATTTGAAAAACAACTACATCGGTCAACAATAAAATACCTCAAACACAAGTTTAAATTTTAATTCCTTATGGTTTTTATAGTGATGACCTCTTTACACAAATAGAGTAGATTTAATTTAAATCTTATTAAATATTCCCTCAATGTAACAAATCTATTACTTGGTTAGAAAAAATGACAACTTAGAGACTTAATAAATCATCATGACACACAACACAATTGTTTTCATGCAATTTATGAAATTTAGTATAGAGAAACATCAAAAATTTTAATTTATTTTGAATAATTATTCATTTAAATTTAAAGAAATGTAATAATTCACCAAACTCAATATTTTATAATGATGTTTACTCATATTGATATCCATGTATCTCAAATTGTAAGGGAAAAATAGATTTCACCATCCACACTACAATTCACAAAAATTTAAATTTTGTACATCTAGATATTTTTTATAATATTAAATCACCATTAAAATTCCCATAATGACTCATAAAAAATTGTTGTTATGGTATCCCCAAATGTTCTGTAATATGTTTTAAATTGTCTTAATAGACATTAAAACAACTTGTATAGAGTGTCTAATGGATCTTGGGGAATTTACAATATCTCTTACAGTCATCTCAAGAATTTAAAAATTTTCTATTTATGAGCCAAAATAATCTTTATGGTGTGTATGTCCATTATACAATAATTTATTTTCCATTTCTCAACATCTAAAAAATAATTTCATATTTCATCATTTTAAATTAAAATATTTATAATTAATCATTTATCATCACCTAAAGACTCAAAATCAGTATCAAACTCTATAAATAAAATCTCACTAACCTCCAATGATATTAATTCCTTATTGAAAACCAAACAATACCATTCAATGCATTCATCATCCTTTTCACCTTTCAAAACTTATTCCTTTATGTATAAAAAAAATATATGAAACAAAATTCATATCAGTTCCCACATACATTGAACAAAATACCCATCAAAAATTGTATCCTGACATTATGATGTGGTTTATATGTTGTGACCAACATCTGTGACTCGTTCTAAATTTTGGATTCAAATATTATAATATTTTAGAGGACATAATTAATGTCAAACCATGAATTACTTAACTATTTATAAAATCACAAGATAATATAAACTCTTTTGGTTGAGGAATTTTTACATTATTTATAAAAATTATCTAACAATAATTTTAGAATAACAATAATTATATATATATAATTTTTAATTTTCTATCAATTTAACAATTAAACCACTCAAAAATATTCCAGACATACTCACAACATTTACATAGAAAATATTAATCAAATAAGAATTATTTTTTACTCTTAAAATAGTTATTAAAGTCAATAAACCGTTCTCTCATTTTGATCAATCTAGTTTCCATCACTCTCAAAAATAATGTAACTCATTTTTACAAAAAATAGATAATGTGTATGGGGGAATATTCTTTATTACATGTCATACTATAATAATAAAAACATACTTTAATATTATCTATGAGATGTCTCAAAGGGGATTTTTAAGATAATTCTGTTCTTCTGCCACTATATATATACTATCAGTTGGGTGATATATGAAGAAGAATAATATTTTTAGTCACTAAACTAATATTCGGTTACCCAATTATGTATTTTATAATTTATAAATAATTGAGTAAGATATTATGGGTGGGTAATAATTTTTGTATATTCTTATAGTTACTAGATCCCTTTTATGTTACATTAGATATGTTGATATTCCTCTTATTGTGTAATTATGATATATAAGTGTTATTAAAAACTATTTTTGTAATTAAAGTTAAGTAAGTATATTTCATCCCTGAAAAAATAATCAAATAAACATTATTGGCCAATTTTTAAGATATATAATCAATAAAAATCACACCATAGATTCTTCATGTTTTAGTTTATTTGTTTTCTATTTTCCTTATCATAAGTAAGATGGTTGATTGATATTAGGGATATTTGTGTCTTTTGTTACTCAAAATCCACCTAAACTCCTACCTATATATTCTAGAAAATTTCTAGTTAAATTTGTTTTCAAGATCATATATACCATAAAAGAGTAACCTGGAAGACAATTTAAAAACTTTCACTGATCTATCTCTATTGATTTTTTAATCTTTGTAAGTTTTATCATGTTACTTTTTAGGAAGAATTTTATAACTATGGAAAATTCTCTTTATTTAAGGAACATTATTATATTTTCCAATCTCCATATGGTTAATTTATTTTATCATTAAACAGATCATATTGGTGGTTTTGGATGAGTACATGGTATTTGAAATTTTAGTGGACGAAATATGTAGAGCATAACTATATGAGGGGGAAAAGAAGGTGTTGTTATAATTTTTTTTTTATAATTATCCTCATGTCTAGAGTTTACACTATAAGAGGACTAATATTAACATTAAAAATAGAATAATCTTATAATATGTGGGTTTCATTAAACTCATAAAAATTACAATGGGTTTTTAAATGAACTTATAATATAGATAAATCATTGGTAAAACTCCACAATGATTTTGAATAAAAAAATCTCTGGGAGTTGAATTTTTTGATAATCTACTAGACACATTGAATGGGTTATATATTTAGATAGGGTTTATTAGCCCACTTTTTCAGTTAGATATATTTTTAATTATTATCTTTCATGGTTTTGATTTCAATTGGTAAATAAACATTCAAAAAATATCTTTCAAACTTGTAAAAGTGTATTCGTTTATGTTTGAATACTAAAAAAGATATAAACTTATATAGTTTAAAAACAATTATCTAATATTAATTGATTCTTGGTGTTTGGGAGTCCGTAACAGGAATCCACAACATTATGTATATTTTATAGGATATTTTTTCTTTATCTTATACCATTAAATAGGAAAAACATATATTACAAATGTATGATATTTTTTGGAGATAATCTTCCCACATGTGATATGGTTTCTTACCAGCTTTTTCAAGCACTAAATTTTCTTTAAGGAATTTAAATTATTTAATCAATTCATCAGTTATATTTAATTTTATTTTAACCAATATTTTTTTAGTAATAGTAGACTATTTGCTGAAATTACATATCTTTTAAGAGTCAAGGGATTAAATTAATTATGATCAATAAGAGAATCTATTAAACAAATAACATGATCATGTAATAGATCATTTTAGTAGATCATTTTATCCATAACAATGTAACACAAAATCATTCAAAAAAACTCATCATTAATAGGGGTTATTTGTTTGTCTAAAAAATTTAATTTCCATTATCATAGTCATGGAGAACTATGGTGATTAATTTCACTGGATCCCCAATCTCATTTATGAGTATAGAGACCTATTTATCTCAAACAATAGTGATGATGGGTTCTAGTAAATGACATAAATTAGAATTTTTAATATTTAAACATTTTCATGTAGATAATTTTCTTGTATTTATTGAAATTATGTTGAGATATAACTATTCAAATTTTCATTAAACCATGTCCATGTTCACAATATTTTTGTGCATCGACTCATGAAGTATCTTCTAATGGTTGACTACTATATTCTGATACATTTTAAAATTAGATTTAGGAATATTTATGATAATTCGTACCAATAATATTATTGAATATATTCATCAAATTTCATATTTAGAATATGATATACCATTTATTTTTGAGACATACAATATGTCTTACTTCTTAATTGTTTAGCTACTCGACCCATGAGAGTGGGTTCTTACCCTAATATTTTGGTGGTTATTTATTTCAATATAAAGTATCCTTGATCTAGATGTTAATTCAATTGTACTATAAATTGATTCCTAAGGAAAAATAATAATGAAATAGTCGACTTTATATACCACTAAATAATTTTTAGAGGTGGGTAATCATTGAGTAGTTTTCAATATAGCTTCAACTAATATTAAAAACATTGATTATCAAAATACACATGACTTAAATAATATTTTATATTTATGTATATAAAAACATCCCCAGTGTAGAAAGTAAGAAATACACTATGAATAATATCTTTATAGTTCTTTTAGTTGATTAAAATCTTTTAAAATTTCTCTATGTGAATGGGTTTGGGAGATCTTTTAGATATCACAAATGTAAATTCATATATGATGTCTCATAAAAATTTAATAACTATGAAATTGCACTTATAATATATACAATATGTTTTTAAAATGGTATAGATTTATCAATTAGGATGACACTCATATACACAACATCCATTAAGGATTTCATCTAGAGATATGGCATTGAATCGACTCTCGAGTGAAAATTATAGAAATTTTATTCAATACATATGTCAAAAATATGGCCTCTATTATTTGAGTGGGGAACATGTTAATTTTATAGATTCTCCCTATACATTGATTAATATATATATATATATATATATATAATATTTAGAAAATATCATGTGTACTTATTGTAGATTGTTTTACCATAAACATTTTAATCATTAGAAGCACATTCCAACTCTCAAATTCAATACTCGATCGTATGTAACAATGATAACTTTTAAAAAAATATTTTAGAGTCCCATAATGTGCTTTTCATACCAAAATTTCATTTTTCATCCACTAGTTTAGTTGACTGAATACCCCAATATATTGATGAACTATAGTATGACCATTATCATTAACTTTCTCTCAAATATGTCATAGGTTATTTACATATGTTCGGAACATTTTATGTATTTGGTCCTTTGATAGTGTTTTCCACATGTCATCATAGTTGGATACCAACTTCTTAAAATGTGAATATTCAAATAATTACTTGATGTGACCCTTTGGGTTTTATTTATTCAAATTAATAAACATATTTTTAAATCCCAACCATACATAATTTAAAATAGTGGATTTATATAAGTGGGTATGAAAACATACTTCACTATTTTGTATTCAATAGTAAATCATTGATATAATTTGATTCTATTTTATCATTTTCATCCATAGTTTACAAAAAATAGTGGTATTTAGTTATTTCATTGGATTTTCAATGATCTGTAAATTGATTTTACATAAGGCCAATGTTCCCTAGAAATATGTCCATATATTTTTTTGGGTTGTTTGTTATTACCTAAAAATTAAATCCATCGACAAAGGTAGATACAACCATAATTTTCTAAACCATAGGAAAATATTTCATATTATAAATATATACAAAATATTATTTTCAATAGTATTATCATTTAAGTAATAATCATTCCTAATTAATATTTAATATATTAACTTGTTTTATAAAATTTTTATTTAATAACTATTTATTAAAAATAAAATAATATTAAATTTATATGTAATTATTTATATTTGATAAGTTTTAGATATGTTATATGAATACATAATATATATTAAATTCTTCTATGTAGACTTGAGTTTATGGTTTTTTTAAATATTGAAAACATATCACGTATAAATATTGTAAATAATTTTTTTGTATATTAAATATATCTTTGTATTTATGACATATAGTCACCATTTAGAAACTCCTAACGTAAAAAATGTTCTACCTGGTTCTATGAATATTGTCTTAATTGGTTCTCTTTACACACACATTTGAAACTTATGGTCACAATTGGACACTCTGGTAGCATTCAAATCCAAGGACATCAATACCCTAGAAATATACTATTGTAGAGGCTGTGAGGATAACTGAACTAGACTTAAACTTTGTTAATACGTAAAATTTTGTATTTTTGATATATGTTATCATTAGCAACAAATATTTTATATGATGAGATCAGACAAGATTTTAAATTTCCCTCTAGTAAGATGGAACTATAATGTCAACTAAAATATTTTAATGTTTTGATGTAGAATCCTTTTTATAGTTCTATATGATAGACATGGAAATAGTATCATAATATTTTCATGTATTTTGAGACAATGGATCAATTATGGACACTGAACGTATGTAGGAACATGTAATGATGGATAATGGTATGAACGATAATAATTTGACTTGTAGAGAGCCTCAAGGATCATGTGCATTTTGATCCTTTGAAATATTAAACAAAAAAATCATGTATATCGCACAAAAATAGGCATCCTTGAAGGATTAATGTATTTCCATAGTTATAATTTTAATTTAAATTTAATATAATTATAATATATCACCAATTATAATTCATATAAACATTCCAATATTGGGTATAATATTATTTGAACTTAATGGGTTAAATATATTAGGGAAACCAGTGTAGATAAATAGGTCCAATGTGAATATAATAATGGAATATTTTCACCCACTTATATGATCTCGGGAAATTTTTAATGATATATACTATCTTTATAAAATGTTTTATAATTAAATTAGTTATTACTAGGTCAATATGATTATATCTATTCAGTTGAATTTTATTGTTTCAAATAATGGATTTTTTTAGTAGAGTGAAAATGATTACATATCCTTGAGTATCAGATCTATCCATATTAACTATATACATTACATATTCATAATTTCCTTATTTATATCTATTAACTTAAGAGTAATTGTAACCAAAGTGATTCTCTTGTATAATAAATTTGGGATATTGTAACATTTAGTTGTTGATATTATATAAGATTCAGGATATATTATACATAAGTATAAAGAATCCACTTATTATTAATCTAAATATAATTTTTTATAAGTTGTAATTATTTCATTTTGCAAAATCCAAGTTGAATATTTGTTTTGGATGTCATTTAATATAATTATTAGTTAAAAACCATGTTTTGTGGGACACTTTACATACGAGATTGACATGATTCTAAATCCCAATGGAACTAGATACAAGAAAATATCTATATATAATTTCTATTAGTTTATATTAAACACGACATTCAAAAATGAGTTACTAACAATCAGTTTTGTATTTCTAGTGAAAACGAACTAGGGGTATGATTTATGAATCATAAACATTATTTAGCATACATTTTAATAGATTATAAACAGATGTTGTGTTATTTGTATCTAGATATATGTAATTAGTTTATACCTCTTACTCTAGACACTTTTTATATTGTGATGATTTTGGATGACGTTACCATGAGGACCATAACATAGTCATATTTAGTTCAAAAGGTAATTTATTAGTACATTTCATAAAATTTAAGGTGGAGAAGAGAAATAATATTTCTAAATAGCCATTCTTGTAATCGTTTTATAAATACTAATATCTAACTTCATCTAATTTCTCCTAATCTTTCAATTTAATAAAAACTATTGTAAATTTAATCATCATATGTGATTTCAATATTATCACTATAGTGGATTCTAAAATTTAATGTTTTATTCCCCTCTTATTCGAGTGTAATGAAATAAAACCGATGAGGATTATGACTAGTAATATATGATAGTGAAAGAGGTGATTATTTAGGGGATGTTCCTAATGATTGGATGTTATTAATATATTACGTTTTATGTGTATGTAGACAGTGTGGGGGATTAGGTAGAAAAGTAAGAGGTAGGAAAATTGAAGTGATAGAATAATAAACCATTGGGATTCAGATTATTTGTAGATAAATTTAATTGATTATTGGATTTATTTGCATTTATGGGAGGTTAGTCTGATTTGGTAGAAATATTACTTATATTTTAAACAGTTGAATAGTAAATAACAATCAACATGGGAAATATTTTTGAAATTTATATAAAATAAAATATATTTCATTTCATAGAGTTTTTCAATTTTGTATACAGTTATGTGTACATTATAATCAATTGTACAATATTTTTAGCAACATGAAAGGAAAAAATGGGGTTCATTTTAATAATTTGAATAATTTTATGGTTTATTAACAATTGAAACCAATCACATGAAAAATATCTATCATTATGTTTTTTATAATGGATGAAAAATATAGAAGTTTTTATGGATTATGGATGACCTCATTGATGTTTTTCATGAGGGTTCCATTTTAATAACTCCTTGTCATGATATTTAATGAGGTATAAAATTGCATCTATGTGTTTATAATCTCTCCATGTCACATTATTGAATATAATTTGTACATATTTTAGAGTTATAAATAAAAATTAATTGTAATTTTTATAACTATTTCATTTTATTGATTATGTCTATATAAAGATCTCCAGTTTTATTTTCCATTATATCTAATTTAATCTAGATTTTTTGTACCAATTATTGATTTTTTAACAATGTGAATATGAACATATGATATATTATTCTAAGGATTAATATCATATATTCATCCTTGAAGAAATTATGGAGGTTTATATGATATATTTCTCACCATAGTATCATTAAAAAAAGGATGAATTAGAATGATATTGTAATGGTGGTTTAATAATAATTATATAAAAATTTTAATTGATGGTGACTAAATTTGGTGATACAAATAATAAACCAATATTTATGGAATTGAGGTAAATATTTTACTATCCTAACATATATATGATTTTAGAAATGTTCATTAAATACATCTTAGTCAATCCAATCATATAACATATGGAGAATCAAATGCAATTTCTATGAATTATTCCATATAATAATTTATATTCAAAGGGGTTCATGTTATTTTTTGGACATGATATGGTCATTTTAGTATTTATACTGTCTCTAAAATAGGGTATGTGACCTCCTTCCTCTTCTTTATTTGATTGAGGAAGATGTGAGACGCTTCTTGGCCTTATGAGTCATTCCCAAGGCACCATAGGCAAGAAATAAATGTTGAGGTAACCAAGAACGATTGGGGAAAATTTTTCCCAATAATAGGACAAAACCAACCAAACAATCTATGAACAACCTCTTATACATGATTTATGTCAACAATGTAATCTAATTAAAAACATTACCAAGGAAAAACCAAGAAACCCCACCAATTCCATAACAATTCCACTAGACCTGTACATCTTAACCCAAATGATCCATAATCAGTGTACCAAGAAGAAGACTAAAAAACAAAGAAGCTATGACACAAATACAATGCTACATGCCAAGCTCTATGCCCAAAAGACAACAAACCATCCCAGCATCATGATGAAATTCTCATGAAATGAGATGATTTACCCTTACCTATTTCTAATAAAACAACATCTGCAAAATCACCAAAGTGCCAACATAAGGTTTGAGTAAAAGTATTAATTATATTTTCCCCAAATGAAATCCATAGACATTCCACAATCATATAATCGTTATAAGATTTATATAAAGTAGTTTATATAAAACATCAAACAATTCAACAATTTCCAAAAAGTCAAACACACCCTTTCCAAGCCACTTTCCACCCAAATACGCATAATACATGGGGAATGGAAATAAAAATCCATAATCCATTTTACCATTATATTTTATCACAAAACATTCATCTTTATTTTCCACATAGATAAACAAACTTATCTATAAATTTTATCCCAATCAACCTGGTGTAACAATCACGGTGAAACATCCCATCCAAGACTGTTTACTTCTTCCAAACATAATGGTATATCACACCCACTTATCTTTGATGGTGGACCTTCCATACACTATTTATTCCTTTTTTATAATAGTAATCCACGCCCACTTCACACCACAATGAACACATGAATATAATGTGTATACCTAAAATAATCATATAAACCCACTAAAGCCACAATAATATGAAATGACTATTTCAAAACCAAACAACCCCTTAGGACTTCAACCCATCTATATCATATGTAATAAAAAAATAAATTTATTGAAACCATTTACACAACCCATTTTCACAAGTTAATCCAAGATATCAATTTTAAAATCATTATTTAAATATATGACAACAAAGAATATTTTACCGCAATAACCCATTTATCCCAAAAATCCACAAAGCATCATTACGGGAACTTCCATCAAGATTCACACACCTTAATAACATTTAATATTAAGAAAATCACATAAATTGAAAACATTTTTTCTTTTTCTACAAAAACGGAGTCGAGCTACAAGCCACCTACTTAGGGTTTCGGTGAAATCGACCCACTCCCAACCACACCACAAATCTGGATGATCTCTCTACCAAAACCAACATATATCACATTTTCAATCTTCAATAAGCCTCAATATCATAATTTTAGGAAAAAATAACCCTATATAAACATGTAATTGTTGTATATCAAGATATCCGAGATAGAGGGAGAACTATATCGATGGAAAACCAAGAAAGATCAAATAGAGAAGGCTTACTAGAAAATAATCACTTTCACCGAACAATGAAAACCCATTGAATCGCCCTCAAAATGAGTGATAGGTCCCCTCCCACCCTTGATAATAAGGAATACAGAGTACGGTTCATATAGGAGAAGGGAGGAGTAATTGAAGGTAAATAATGAGTTGTCTAATTAAAAAACTACTTTTTAATGTCGTGTACGGATACCTCGATTGATTGTGAAAATAGATCTCTATGTGTGGGCATAACACTGCCCCACCAGGGACCCCTCATGGTTTCCTCCAACAGTTATACAAATAATTCAATAACCATATGAACCGCACCACCTCAACATTGACAGTTACTTCAGATCATGTACAGTTTCCCCAAACCATACATATACTAAGATCCCTTAGAAAATCCACCAATCCATTAAAAAACCATCCCAAAATATCCCAAACATTACCCAACTACATTAACCATATAAATTGGCATAAAATGGTTATATAACTCCAAGCATGGCTGATACATTCTCCCCACAATTAGATTTTCATTCATGGAAATTGAAGAACCATTACATTTCTGAAAGAACTCACTTCATTGGTCGAACATCTCTGTCTCCCACTCCCAAGTCTCCTCCTGATTCTGAGAAAGATTCCAAAAAACCTAATCTATAACTATTTTTTACTATGAATTACATTTTATTTCTTATACAAAATCAAAACATGAACATGCACTGAAAAAACATCCATCTCTAGATCAACATGATCCCATCAAATCACACGGTCAGGATCTGACTGAAACTTCCTCAAATAAGAAACATGAAACATGTTGTCCACTACACTAAATTATTGTCGAAAGGAAAACCTATAATCCACCTATCCAACCCATGCATTTATATCAAAAGGCCCAATATAACATGGAGATAACATACCATACATCACAAACAGATGATTTCCAAACCAAGGGGAGATTCTAAAGAACCCATGATCCCCTATCTCAAATGGAAAAGGCCTTGGACGATGGTCTCTATAAAATTTCTGATGACTCTGAGCCATCTCCATATTATTTCTGATTATCATGATTTTCTCTATAGTTTTATGGGGAAGGCATAGTCCAACCATTTATGTCTCACCTATCTCCACCCAATAATGTGTATAGGACAAATATGCCCATACAATTCTTCTAATTAATCCATATGTATTAAGGCCTAATAAAGTATATTATAAGATAAATCCAATAATTTAATGTTCTCCTCCCATAAAACACTAAAATCCATCATAAAAGACCATAAAATATCATAAAAATATTGTATCATCCTCCCGGATTTCTGATATGTATGAGGATGATATTTCATGATCATTGTCAACTGAGTCTCAATGAATTGTTGCAAGGATTTCCCGAAACAATATTTGAACCCCATATCTCTATTAGATACAATCATATATGGATCATAATGCCTCTTTTCCACTTCAAATATTTATATTTTCGATTGAACATCCACTGTTAGTTGTTCACAAATTGGGATGAAATGGGCCAACATTGTGAGCCAATCCACTATCACCCATATGGCATCATGCTTCCTGACCATTCTGAGGAGACCTATAACAAAATCCATCATTATCTGTTCTAACATCCATACAGGGATAGGTAATTACTGAAACATTCATACATTCCATTGATGTTATTCATTGACTTGCATATATGTTAAGAATTCCAAAACAAATTCCTCAACTCCCCTCTTTTTACTAGACCACCAAAACAATAATTCAAATGCCTTATACATTTTCTTAAATTCTAGGATGAACATCACATCTGAACTGATGAAAGACAACATAATTTCCTCTTGAAAAGACACTTGTACAACCATCTGATTCTGAAAACAAAACATTTCTTTCCAATTCATTTCCTATCCCTCAATGTTCTCCCACCATTGATTTTATACCTCATCACCATATGCATAGAATCAAACATCTTCACCTCTATAACCAAGCTAACCATGTTATAAATAAAAAAGATCTGGATTGAAAACTGCAACATCTCCCTGGTCTTCACATTCCAACCTCATGTTGACTATAACCAATAACAACTACCACTGATCTAATTCATATTTATCCACCTGATCATACTAATTCCTACTAAATGTATCTTCAAACAAATTCCCCATTCCTCGTGTATGACAACCTTAATCTTTTAATTACACAATGAAACATAATTTATTACATAAACAATACTAGATACAACAAATAAGATCAAGAGGTCTTGTGTATTTGGGGCTTAAGAACATTTCATAACAACTTGAAATAAGAAATATAACATCTTTATTGAAACCATTCTTTACATGACCACTACATTCACTCGTACATAGCATTGCATGGGATAACCTGAGGACATGCATAAGAAATTGGGAGCTATAAAGCTTAGCAAGGGAATAATCATGGAATAACATGAGGAAAAAAATAAATGTTGTACAATAGGAATATCAATAGAGAACAAGATAATTATAAACATAAATTTAGGATAAATCATGATAATCATAAGATGGAAATGTGGCAACAACACTTAACATGGAATTAGCATGATCTAAGGCTCATTGAACATGTAGCATGAGTAAACCCTCATTTCACATGAAGCACGAGTAAAACCTCATTGCACTTGAATTAGAATTGGTCAACACCCATTGAACATTACATATCATGATACAATACTTTAACCAATTCATTGGAGCACTATAATGGTTCACCCTCCTTAAACATTTCATTTCATGAATAAGTGTGTCACACAGATCATAAAACATTGAATCATTCAAAATAATCATTTATAACACAATACACGAATTTGGAATACATAAATTAAAATATTTAAACAATATGTAAATTGGCATAAAAATGAATACACATGATAGAGAAATGTGTATGGTATTCACTACATAATGACTTCGGATTGGAAAAGTGTGGTGCAATTTTTACAGCATAACGGCTTGAAAAAAGAACTCATAAAAATGTTTGGTGAGAGAGAAAGGGGTGTATTATTATATTTACATGACATGGATAGAAAGGCATTCATATAGATACATTTCCCAACAAATGTAATGGAATTTAGATTCATGATACAAAATAATTTCTTGAATGTACATGAGGAGAGAGAAATTTCTTTTAGAATTTCAGCATAGTAACAGGTGTACATGGGAGGCATCTAATGAGAGATAAATTGGTATCCCATCATTCAAACATAAATAGTGTAGTATGGGGAGGTGAAAAACTATACACTAAAATTTATAATTGTTATTAAAAGGGCATAAAAATTTAATGAATATTGTGGAAAATGAGAAAGTAAGAAAAACCCCTTACTAGGAAGTGTGCTTCCAAAGGCTTGAGAGAGGCTTGAGAGAGGCTACATGGGAGCTTGGAGAACCTTTAGAGGATTCTAGAGAAAGAAGGTCATAGGTTGGATGAACTCCAAAGGATTTGAGTGAGGAGTAAGTGGGAGCTTGGGTGGGTTTATATATGAAAGGTGAGGGAATTCATTATTATTTATGTTTTGGAAACCTCACATTAAACTAATCCAAACCACAAACCAGCCCATAGTTTCTGCTCATGTTATTCAGAAAAGGGAAGTGAAAAATATTATTTTAAAAGACCAAAATTCGGACTTCTTAAAATAATGGGTCTGCTTATGTGGAGGTGAGTCACACTCCCAAGGAAAACAATTCAAAAAGACAATATGTTTAATAAGTCATGAAGTGTCCATTAATGCATTGTAAAATAAGTCAAACAAACCCAAAATCACATTATTTTAATTTTAAAACATATATTCTCCAAAAATAGGGCTTATATTATTTTATTACATCATTATTGGGTCATTATGATGTCATAAAACACATTATATATTTAAACGGTATTAAATTTTTACCCAAAAATTTAATTGTCTCAGAAAATTATGAAACATTCACCATAGGATAATTTCGACATCCTGAATCCAAATATAATATTCATTTTATCTAAATAATTTTATATTTATGTAAATTTTGACTTTTAAAATAAAAACATACTTTTATCGAAAATTCATGGGTTTTGACAAAAATGGCTTTCAAACCTTAATAAAAATTCAAATTGCAGTCATAAAATAATACGATCATTTATAATTAATAAAAATTAATTTAATAATAATAATATTCTATTAAAATATTATTTAATTCAAAAATATATTTATTCATCATAATAGATTTCTTAGATGAATATTAACTAAAAACACTATTGTTTCCTTAAAAATTATTTACAAGGTAACAATAATAAAATGAAAGTCTATTCGTTATTATATTCAAAAATAATGTACATAACCATAGTAAAAGGGATTTTTTACATAACCCCTTAAAACATCTATATAATCCCGAAGAGTATAGTGTGCGATGGTGACATACTCTTGGGGTGGCTCGGAAAACATTGCTCGGGTGATAATCTCTATCAACTTCCACTTCTCTCGTAGGCGGTCATGCTCGAGCTTGACATATTCAAGCTCAGCTTGGGCTTTGTCAAGAGAGAATCCCAATGATTCCACCTCCTTTCTGAGCTCTAACAAATGGACTTCTAATGGGGAATGACTACTGGATGAGGTCGTTGCTTCCTTTGTCTCAGTAAATTGGATTTGTTAATACACTATATTTATACTAATCATGTGTTCACTGTTCAACGACTATATTAGCAATGATCACAATTCACTACATAAATTCAATGAAGTTGTCATTTTATATAAACATTTTACAAAAAGATACATTTAATTATATCATGAGGGATTTAAATTAATGAAAGTTTGGGATGTTACAATCTTTCACCATAAAAGAATTTCGCCCTCGAAATTTTCTTTTCCCACACTAAAATAGATATGGGAAGCTCTGCTTCATCATTTCTTATGATTCCCACGTCGCTTCTTCAAACTTGTGGTTTCGCCAAAACACCTTGATGAGGGTCATTGTCTTATTTCGTAGATCATTTTTCTCTACGATCTAAGATCTTCACTGGTTGCTCCTTATAAGAAAGATCATCCTCTAATTGTACCACCTTTGAAGAGAGTACATGTGAAAGGTCTAGTATATACATTCTAAAGAGGGATACATGAATGACATCATGTAATTTTTCCATGATAGGTGGAAGTTCTAGTCGATATGCCACAACTCCTACATGATCAATAATATCAAATGGGATGATGTACCGTGGACTTAACATCCCTTTATTTACAAACCTCGTGACCTTCTACCCTAGAGATATGCGTAGAAATACCATGTCTCTATCTTTAAAATCATGGTCTCCTCGATAGTTATCTGCATATCTCTTATGTCAACTCTGTGCTTCCTTGATATGCTGTTGAATGGTTTTCACCTTCTCCACCATTTCTTCAACCATTTTTGGTCCAAGAAGCTTACGCTCACCAACCTCATCTCAGTATGCCGGTGTTATGCACCTTTTCCCAAAAATGGCTTCATATGGTGTCATTTAGATGCTCGAGTGGAAAATGTTATTATTAGAGAACTCAACCAGAGAAAGATGTTGATCTCATCCCCCTTTAAATTATATTGAGCATGCTCTCAATATGTCATGAAGTGTTTGGATAGTCCACTCTAATTGGACATCATTTTGAGGATGATAGGCCTTACTGATGTTCAGTTCAATATTCAGAGCATTTTGAAGACTCTTCCAAAACATAGAGGTGAATCTTGGATCTCGACCAGACAAAATAGATAGTGGTACTCCATGCAGCCTTACCACTTCCATGATATATATCTATTCCAGTTGATCCAATGAGAAATCCTCCCAAATATAAATGTTGTGTGCATCCTTTGTATGATGATCCACAACAACCCATATTACATTGTTTCCTTTGTATGTCTTCGGATGTCCAGTGACAAAGTCTATAGTAATGTTCTCCCATTTCCATTCTAGTATGGGAAATGGTTGCATCATCCCCTTAGACTTCTGCCTCTCTGCCTTCACTTGCTGACACAAAAGGCACTTTGATGTATATTCAGCAATCATCTTCCTCATAGTATCTCACCAATAATTCTCCCCGAGCTCATGATACATCATTCTGTTTCCTTAGTGGATAGAGAAATTTGAACTATACGCATCATCCAAAAGTTCCTTCTCCTACTTTGGAATTGATGGAACACGTAGCCTTTTCCCAAATCTCAAAATTCTTTCTTCATTAACATTAAACTCCAAGGATTTCCCTTTTCTAATAGCTTCCACTTTTTCCTGAATTCCCACATCATTCTTTTGAGTATCCTTTATCCTTTCCAAAAGTGATGGTTGAGAAATCATTTGTGAAAGGATTGATGATGTTCCCTTCTTTATGATTCCCATGTCCATCTTCATCAAATCTAAAAAGACTGGATCCTTTTCATTTCTCATCAATGATAAAATTTCTTGGGTCCTTTCTACTTATGGCATCCTCTACATGGTTCACTTTCTCAAGGTGGTAATGGATCGCGCAATCATAGTCTTTGATCAGCTCAAACCATCTTCATTGGAGCATTTTCAACTCTTTCTGTGTGAATATATACTTGAGGCTTTTGTGGTCCATATATATTTTACAAATCTACCCAAAGAGAAAATGCCGCCAAATTTTTAAAGCATAGATAACTTCAGCCAACTCAAGTTCATGTGTTGGATAGTTCTGTTCCTCAACATTAAATTTCCTTGAAGCATATGCAATGAATTTTTCAATTCGCGTCAACACACATCTTATTCCCTTCTTATAAGCATCACTGAACACCACAAAAAGTTCTCCACTTGTTGGTAATGTGTGCATGGGCACAGTGATAAGCCTCTTTTTCAACTCTTGGAAGCTTTATTCGCATTCATCACCCCAAGATAACTTTACTCCCTTTTGAGTTGTCTTGGTAAAAGGGTTGGTCAATCATGAGAAATTTCTCACAAATAATCGATAATATCTATCTAAACACAAGAAGATATGGATATTTGTTACTAATGTTGGCCTCGTCCATCCCTGAATTGAAAATTTTTTAGAGGGATCCAGAGATATCCCATTGCTTGTGATGATATGGACTAACAATGAGACCTCCTTCAAAAATAAATCACACTTGTTGTAATTTTCATAGATATTGTCCTTCCGCAAGGTCTCTATTACAGTTCTTAAATGCTTCTCATGATCCACCTTCTTTTTTGAGTATAATAGAATATCATCTATAACGACTACCTCAAATTTGTCTAGGTAATCTCTAAATACACTATTCATAAGTCCATGAAGATTTATCGAGCATTGGTGAGTCCGAAATGCATTACTATGAATTCATAGTGCCTGTATCTTGTATAAAAAGAATTCTTGGGGATATCTTCCTTCTTCACCCTTATATGATAATATCTTGACCGCAAATCCACCTTGGAGAAGTATTTTTCTCCACGAAGCATATTGAAAAATTCATCTATTCTTGAGAGAGTATACTTTTTCTTTATCTTGATTTTGTTAAGCTCACAATAATCTTTCCAAAGGCTCATTGACCGATCATTCTTCTTGACAAAGAGGACTGGTTCACCCCATGGTGAACCACGTGGGCATATAAACCATTTATTTAGATTCTCCAGTATTTGTTTCTTCAGCTCCTCAATATCCATAACAGCCATTCTATACGGAGTCTTGGATATTGGAAATTCCCCAGGAATACTATCAATTGAGAATTCAATATCTCTTATTAGAGGAAGACCAGGAAATTCATCAAGAAACACTTCAATGAATTCCCTCAAAATAGGTTTGTCTTCTATGATGGTTACCTCCTTAGACTCAATCATCAAAGAGAGATATGTGTTCTCATAAGGCAGTAATATCCACTATTGAGATGATAGAGCTAAAGAAGATTCATCTTCCTCCTTGCACAGGTAAAGAATTAGGGGTCAATTCTTTATATTGATATTGATTTCCCACTAACGGCAATTTATGTTGGCTCTATATAAGGAAAGCCAATCCATGCCAGTAATTGCATCAAATTCCACCTGAGGGAGTATGAAGAAGTTCACTCAGAAGTTTAATCCACAGATTATGACATGGTAGGAGTTATATTCATGGGATTTAATGATTTCCCCATTTTTCTTACTCACCTACATCTTCACTTACATGATTTGTGGTGGTACTGGGATTGTTCTACTAAAACTTCGAGGTATAAAAGAATGCACAGAACCTGAATCAAAAGATAAGTTCACCATTATTGAATGAATAACTAGTGTACCTGTCAACACTTTGTTTCCGGGGTTCACTTTGGAAGTAGTAAAGGAAAAATCACTCCCTTGCTGCCTTGGAGGTTCTTGGTTGCCTCCGAAAACCTTTGGCATAGGGCACTGATTTGAAAGATGCCCTATTTATTTGAAGTTGTAGCAATGAACCATGCGTTGAGGTTCAAACGGAGCGTTCCTCTCTTATGTCGCATCCTCGGGTATTTCTTGAAGACAGTTAACAGCTAGGTGCCCATCTCTTCCACGCCTAAATCATTTCCTCATCCCCTTTAGGCATTTTCCAGGGATCTTCTTTCCACGCCATTGGCATGTGGGGTGCTGGATCTTCATAGAACCATTGGATTTATCCATCGGACCGCCAGAATTGAAGTCCACCTTACGCTTCTTATCCCCATGATGCCCCTGAGATTCTTTGATCTCCATTTCACCCTTGAGGGCACATCGGAGAATTTCCTCATAGCTTTCAAAGTCACGGATCGACAACGCTTTCCAGAGGCTAGGTTTCATCGCACCAAAGAAGCGGTCGACCTTGTATTCGAGGGTAATGACAAAGATGAAAGCATATCATGAAAGCCTTATAAAGTTTTCCACATATTCTCCAACAGATTCTTCATCATATTTATTTAGTTCAAGGAAGTTCCTTTCTCTCTTAAGATGGAGGGTTCATGGAAAATATTTATCGAAAAACATCTTCTGAAAATCCTTCCATTCCAATGCTTATATCTCATCCTCAGGCTTCGTATTTTTTTATCAATATCCACCACTGATCTGCTTCACCATTCATATGATAAGAATCCAGGAGAACTTTCCCTAGTTCATAACATTGAAGGATTGAGAAGATCTTTTCAATGGAGTTGATCCATTGTCTAGTTATTGATGGATCAGATGAACCATTAAAAGTAGGAGGCCTTTGCCTCATGAAGCTCTCGATAGTGATTTTTTTCATTCTTAGGGGGGTTGAACGTTCCTCTTGACCCATGTTTCTATTCAAATCATGAGTTAGATGAGAGAGAATCATGAAAATGTTCATGATTTCCACTCCCATCAGATTGGGCTTCTCATTAGTACAATCTTCACATTGATATTCACATCGATTGTTAGCCCGAGTCCTCCTATTACCGGCCATCGGCTGGAATAAAAGAAGAGTTAGGGGTAACACATAAAGGGTAATCCAAAGAAAAAAGCTGCTGACAAATAAATAACTTTTATCTCTTTAACTGATGAATCTATAGGCCTCAATCTATGTTATCAATGATCTACTTTCTAACATATATTCTTAGGAGAAATTTTTTTAATTCCCATAATAAGGGTTCATAAAAAGATTATGAATTTACCAAATCATATCCACCGGGAGTGTCGTAACCAAGAGTACAGCAAGGCCTGTTGTCATACACCAGTTCCCGTTTGAGTATAGTTCAAAGCGGTGTATTCGGGTTTTACCACTAGGATACATCTATGTCAGAGCCGCCTCTACGTGCCTGTATCCATACAGGGATTTATTTTCTTGATAAACCACTAACTCAATACTCACCAATACATATGGATGTTTTTATTATAATTATTCTTTTCTTTAATACTTTACTAGTGTTTTCTAATCCTAATCCAAAATATAACTAAACCTTTCCTCTTATACCAACAATGACAGCCCTGATCTTTTTATTACACAATTAAAAATAATTATTAACATAAAAATCACTTGATACAACATAGAAGATCGAGAGGTCTAGTGTCTTTGGGAATTAGGAACATTACATAACAACTTAAAACATGAAATACAACATCTTTATTGAAAACATCCTTTACATGACCACTACATTCCCTCGTACTTAGCATTGCATGTGATAACCTGAAGACATGCTTAAGAAAAGGGTGAGCTATAAATCCTAGGAAGGGAATAATCATTGAATAACATGAGGAATAAAATACATGTTATAAAATAGGCATATCAATATAGAATAAGAGAAGAATAAACATAAAGGCATGATAATGCATGATAATCATAACATGAAAATGTGGCAACAACACTTAACATGGAATTAGCATGAGCCAAGGCTCATTGCACATCGAGCATGAGTAAACCCTCATTGCATATGAAGCACGATTATAACAACATTTTACTTGAATTATAATGATTCAAAACCCATTTTACATGACTCATCATGATACTATACTTTAGGCAATGCATTGGGGTGCTATAAGGGAACACCCTCCATAAACATTTCATTTCATGCATAAGTGTGCCACATGGATCATAAAACATTGAATCATTCTACATAATCATTTCTTCCAGGATAAATGAATGTGGAATACATAAATGAAACACTTTAAACAATATGTAAATGTGTTTAAAGGTCAATACCCTTGATAGATAAATGTGCATGGTATTCACTACACAATGGATTTGGATTGCAAAAGCACGGTGCAATTTCGCCAGCATAACGGCGTGGAAAAATTACTCATAAAAATGTTTGATGAGAGAGGAATGGGTGTCTCATAATATTTAAATGACATGGAATGTAAGGGGGACATATAGATACATTTCCCAACTATTTTAATGGAATTTAGATTTATGATATAATTGAATTTCTTGAATGTAAATGAGGAGGGAGAAATTTCTTCCTCAATTTCGGCATATTAACGGGTGTACATGAGAGGAATTTAATAAAAGATAACGGGGTATCCCATAATTCAAACATAAATAGGGTAGTATGGGCGATGTGAGAAACTATAACCCAAAATTTATAATTGATATTAAAAGAGGGTAGCAATTTAATGAATATTGGGAAAAATGAGGAAGGAACAAAAAAACCATTACTTGGAAGTGTGCTTCCATGGGCATGAGAGAGGCTTCTTGGGAGCATGGGGCACCGTGGGATGATTCTAGAGAGAGTATGGAGGAGTTTGGAATAACTCCAAAGTCTTTGATGGAGGAGGATGTGGGAGATTGGGTGGGTTTGTATAGGAAAGGTGAGAGAATTCATTATTATTTAGGTTTGGGACACCTCACATTAAACTAATCCAAACCACAAACCAGACCATGGGTTTCTATCGTGGTTTTTGGAAAAGAGATGTGTAAAATAGTATTTTATAATTCCAAAGTCAGAACGTTTTAAAATGACAGGGTTACTTAAGCGGAGGTGAGTCACACTTTCAAGGAAAACAATTTAAGAAGATATGATGTTTAATAAGTCCTGAAGGGTCCATTAATGCTTTGTAAAAGAAGGAAAACAATCCCAAAATCATATTATTTTAATTTTAAATCATATATTGGCCGAAAATGAGACTTATAGTATTTTATTACATCACTATTGTGTCATTAGGATGTTATAAAACACATTATATATTTAAACAGTATTTATTTTTTACCCAAAACATTGATTGTCTCAGAAAATTATGAAAAATTCACCATTGGATATTTTCGACATCCTTATTCCAGAAATAATATTCATTTTATCTAAATAATTTTCTAGATATTTTAATTATCACTTTTAAAATAAAAATTAATGTTTATCGAAAATTCTTGGTTTTTGACAAAAATGGTTTTCAAACCTTAATAAAAATTACAATTGAATTCATAAAATTAAACGATTGTTTATATTAAATAAAAATTAATTTAATAATAATAGTATTTTATTAAAATATTATTTAATTCAAAAATCCATTAATTCATCAGAATAGTTTTTGTAGTTTAATTTCAACTAAAAACCCCTTTTGTGCTTTAAAAACTATTTACATGGTAACAATAATAAAATGAAATTATATTCTTTATTATATTAAAAAATAATGTGCATAACCATGGTACATGGGATTTGTAACGTAACCCCTTAAAACAGCTGCATAAGACCGAAGAGTAAGGTGCACAATGGTGATAGACTCTTGGGGTGGCTCGGATAACATTTCTTGGGTGGTAATCTCTATCAACTTCCACTTCTCTCATAGCCTATCCCACTCGAGCTTAACATATTCAATATCATCTTGTGCTTGGTCAAGAGTGAAGCCCTATGACATCACCTCCTTTCCAAGCTCTTGAAAATGGGCTTTGTATGGGGCATGTCTGTTGGATGTGTCCATTTCTTCCTTTGTCTGAGTAAATTGGATTTGTTAAAACCCTATATTAATACTAATAATGTTATCACTATTCTACGGCTATATTAGAAATGGTCACAATTTATAACATAAAACCAACGAAGTTGACATTTTATATAAACATTTTAAATAAAGATACATTTAATTAGATCAAGAGGGATTTCCATTAATGAACGTTTGGGTCATTACAATCTTTCCCCCTTAAAAAAATTTAGCCCTAAAAATTTTCTTTTCCCTCACTAAAACAGATATGGGTAACTCTACTTCATCATTTCCTCTGATTCCCACGTCGCTTCTTCAAACTTGTGGTTTCGCCACAACACCTTGATGAGGGGAATTGTCTTATTTCATAGAACTTTTTCTCTACCATCTAAGATATTCACTGGTTCCTCCTCATAAGAAAGACCATCCTCTAACTGTACCACCTCTGAAGAGAGTACATGTGAATGGTCCGGTATGTAATTTCTTAAGAGGGATACATGAATGACATCATGTAATTTGGCCATTTTAGGTTGAAGTGCTAACCGATATTCCATAGATCCGACACGATCAAGAATCTCGAAGGGGTCAATGTACCTTGGACTTAACTTCCCTTTATTTCCAAACCACATGACCTTATTCCATGGAGTTATGCGTAGAAATATAATGTCACCAAATTTAAACTCAAGGTCTCATCGATGGTTATCTGCATAACTCTTTTGTTGACTCTGGGCTACCTTGAAAAGATATTGAATAGTTATCACCTTCACCACCATTTCATAAACCATTTCTGGTCCAAACATCTTACACTCACCGACATCATCCCAGCATGCCGGTTTTCTGCAAATTTTGACATAAAGGTCCTTATATAGTGCCATTTGGATGCTTGAGTGGAAACCGTTATTATAAGAGAACTCAACCTGAGGACGATGTTGATCCCATCTCCCTTTAATGTCCATTGAAAATGCTCTCAATATGTCCTCAAGGGCATGGATAGTTTGCTCTGATTTTCCATCTGTTTGAGGATGATAGTCTGTACTAAAGTTCATTTCTGTATGCAGAGCATGTAGAAGACTCTTCTAAAACATAGAGGTGAATATTGGATCTCGATAAGACACAATAGATAGTGGTACTCCATCCATCCTTACCACTTCCCTGATATATATCTGTTCTAGTTGTTCCAATGATAAATCCTCTTGAATAGAAATGAAGTGTGTAGCCTTTATAAGATGATCCACAACAACCCAGATTGCATTGTTGCCTTTGGATGTCTTCGCAAGTCCAGTGACAAAGTCCATGGTGATGTTCTCTCATTTCCATTCTGTTATGGGCAATGGTTGCATCATCCCTCTAGACATTTGCCTCTCTGCCTTTACTTTCTGACACACCAGGCACTATGATGTATATTTAGCAACCTCCTTCTTCATATTATCTCACCAATAATTCTCTCGGGGACTTTGTTACATCTTTGTGTTTCCTGGGTGAATAGAGAAATTTGAACTATCTACGTCATCCAAAAGTTCCTTCTTCAGCTACAGAATTGATGGAACACATAGTCTTTTCCCAAATCTCACAATTCCTTCTTCGTTAACATTAAACTCTGAGTATTTCCCTTTTTCCAATACTTTCCACTTTTTCCTGAATTCACACATAATCCTTTTGATCAACATTTAACCTTTCCAAAAGTGAAGGTTGAGAAATAATTTATGAAAGGATTGATGATGTTCCCTTCTTTATGATTACTTTGTCAATCATCTTCAAATCTAATAAGATTAGATCCTTTTCAATTCTCATCAACGATACAATATCTGGGTCCTTTATACTTAGGTCATCTGCCACCTTTTTCGCATTCCAAGGGTGGTAATGGATTGATTAGTCATAGTTTTGATCAGCTCTAACCATCTTCATTGGTGCATGTTCAACTATTTCTATGTGAATATATACCTGAGGCTTTTGTGGTCCATATATAATTCACACATCTACCCAAATAGATAATGCCACCAAATTTTCAAATTGAAGAACACTACAGCAAACTCGAGGTCATGTGTTGGATTGTTCTGTTCATGAACTTTCAATTGCCTTGAATCATTTGCAATGAATTTGTCATTTTTCATCAACACACATCCCAGACCCTTCATTGAAGCATCAATGAATACAAAAAAAAGTTCTCCACTTGTGGGTAATGTGAGAACGGGCATAGTGATAAGCCACCTTTTCATATCTCTGATTCTTTCTTCGTATTCATCCCCACAAGAAAACATTACTCCATTCTATGTTATCTTGGTAAGAGGGTTGGATAATCGTGAGAAATTTCTCATAAATCGTCGATAATATTCAGCTAACCCCAAGAAGCTATGGATATCTGTTACCAATGATGGCCTTGTCCATCCCTCAATTGCATCTGTTTTATAGGTATCCATAGATATCCTGTTGCTTGTGATGATATGACCCAATAATGATACCTCCTTCAACCATAACTCACACTTGTTATACTTTTCATAGAGCTTCTCCTTCCGCGATGTCTCTAGTACAGTTCTTAAATGTTACTCATGATCCTCCTTGGTTTTGGAGTATATTATAATATCATCTATAAAGGCTACCAAAAATTTTCCTTGGTAATATCTAAAGACTCTATTCGTCAAGTCCATGAAGATTGCAGGAGAATTGGTGAGTTCTAAATGCATTACTATGAATTCATAGTGCCCGTGTCTTGTACGAAAAGCAGTCTTGGGGATATCTTCCTTCATCTAACTTACATGATAAAATCACAACTAAAAATCCACCTTGGAGAAGTATTGTTCTCCACACAACTGATTGAAAAATTCATCTATTCAAGGGAGATAATACTTGTTCTTTATCATGATTTTGTTAAGCTCACGATAATTGTTGGAAAGGCGCATTGACCCATCTTTCTTCCTGAGGAAGACGACTGGTGCACTGCACGGTGAAGCACTTGGGCATATAAACCCTTTTTCCAGATTCTCCTATAGTTCTTTCTTCATATCCTCATGCTCCACAACAACCATTCTATGCAGATTATTGGATATTGGAAACTCCCCAGGTATAAGATCAATTGAGAATTCAACATCTCTTCTAGGAGGAAACCGGAAACTCCTCGGGAAACAATTTAGCGAATTCCCTCACAATAGGAATCTGTTCTATGATGGTTTCCTCCTAAGACTCAATCATCTGAAACAGATATGTGTGCTTATAGGGAAGAAATATCCATGCTTGAGATGATGGAGCTAAATAATATTCATCTTCCTCCTTGCACTTGTAAAGAATCGGCGGTCGATTCTCCATATGAAGAGTGATTTCCCTCTCACGACAATTTATGTTTGATCTATATGAGAAAATCCAAACCATGCCAATAATTGCATCAAATTACACCATAGGGAGTATGATGAGGATCTCCGGGAAGTTTAATCCACTGATTATGATAGGTGAAGAGTTATATTTATGGGATTCAATGATTGCTCCATTTGTTGTACTCACTGAAATCTTCACTTATATGATTTGTGGGGGTGCTGGGATTGTTCTACTGAACAATCGAGATATAAAAAAATATTTACAACCTGAATCAAAAAGTATGTTCACCATTCGTTAATGAATAACTAGCGTACTTTTCACCACTTCATAGTCAGGGTTCACTTCGGCAATAGTGATGTTAGAACCTCACCCTTGTTTCCTTGGAGGTTGTTGGTTTCCTCCGAAAACCCTTAGCATAGGGAACTAATTTGAAAGATGCCTTGGTTCTTTGCAGTTGTAGCAATAAGCCACACATTGAGGTTCAAACGGATCTTTACTCTCATCTATCGTGGCCACAGGTCTTTCTTTCCGATAGTTAACAGCAAAGTTCCCTTCTCTTCCACACCTAAAGCATTTCCTCTCCCCCTTCAAGCAATTTCTAGGGTCGTTCTTTCTACACCTTTGCTAAGTGGGGTGCTGGATCTTTTTATCACTGTTGGACTTGTCCTTCAGACCACTAGCATTGAATTCCACCTTATTATTCTTATCCCCATGATACCCCTGAGATTCTCTGATCTCTATTTCATCCTTGAGGTCACATCGGACAATTTCTTCATAGCTGACGAAGTCGCGGATCGCCAGCACTTTCTGGAGGCTAGGTTTCATCCCACCAAAGAAGTGGTCAACCTTGCATTTGGGGGTAACGACAAAGATGGATGTGTATCGTGAAAGCCTTGTGAAGTTTTCCTTGTACGCTCCAACATATTTTTCATCTTTTTTTCTTGAGGTCAAGGAAGTCCCATTCTATCTTAATCCAGAGACTGCGGAGAAAATATTTATTGAAAAACATCTTCCGTAAATCCTTCTATTCCAATACCCCAATCTCTTCCTCATGCTGCTTATTTTTGATCAACATCCACCATTGATCTGCTTCACCCTACATATGATAAGCAGCAGGGAGAATCTTCTCTTTTTCAGAACATTGAAAGATGGAGAAGATATTTTCAATGGAGATTATCCATTGTTCAGTGATTAATTGATCAGGTGAACCATTCAAAGTAGGATATCTTTGTCTCATTAAGTTCTTATTAGTGACTTGTTCTTTCTTAGGTGGGATTTAACGTTCCTCTTGACCCATGTTTCTATTCAAAGAATGAGTTAGCTGAGAGATAAGTGTGACAATGTTCATGATTCTCGTTCCCATCGGATTGGGCATTTCATTAGTATAATCATCACATTGATCATCATATTGATTGTTAGACCGAGTCCTCCTATTACCATCCATTGGATGGAATAAAATGTTATTTAGTGGAAGCAAATAAGGGGTAATCCAAAGAAAAAAGCTGATGACTTATAAATAACTTTTATTTCTTTAAATTATGAATCTATAGGCTTCAATCTATGTTATCCATGATCTAATTTCTAAAATATATTCTTAGGGGAATTTTTCTTCAATTCCCTTTATAAGGGTTCAAAATAAGCTTGCGAATTTACCAATGCATATCACCTAGGAGTGTCGTAACCAATAGTATATCAAGTCCTGTTGTTGTGCACCAGTTCCCAGTTGAGTCTATCTCAAAGCATTGTTTTCAGGTTTTACCCCTTGGATACATCTGTGCCAGAGCCGGCACTACCTGCTTGTATCCATAGAGGGATGTATTTTCTTGATAAACCACTTACTAAATACTCACCAATACTTAGGGATGCTTTTATTATACTTAGTCTTGTATCTAAGGATTTACTGGGGTAATCTAATCCTAATCCCAAAAATAAAAAATTCTTTCCTCTGATACCAACTTTGACAACCTTGATCTTTTTATTACAAAATTAAACATAATTTATTACATAAACTTCACTTGATACAATATAGAAGCTCGAGAGGTATAGTGTATTTGGGCATAGGATCATTTCATAACAACTTGAAACATGAAATACAACATCTTTTTTGAAAACTTCTTTTACATGACCACTACATTCCCTCATACTTAGCATTGCATGGGATTACCTGAGGACATGCATAAGAAAAGGATGAGCTATAAAGCCCAGTAAGGGGATAATCATGGAATAACATGAAGAATACAATACATGTCAGACAACAGGTATATCAATATAAAACAATAGAAGAATAAACATAAAGGCATGATAAATCATGATAATCTTAACATGGAAATGTGGCAACAACACTTAACATGGAATTTGTATGAGCCAAGGCTCATTGCACATGGAGCATGAGTAAACCCTCATTGCACATTAAGCATGATTATAACCTCATTTAACATTAATTAGCTTGAGTGGACACCCATTGAAAATGACTTATCATGATACTATTGATTACCCAATGCATTGTAGCACCATAAGGGCACACGCTCCTTAAACATTTCAATTCATGCATAAGTGTGCCGCATGGATCATAAAAAATTGATTCATTCAACATAATCATTTATTCCACGATAAACGAATCTGGAATAAATACATGAACCTATTTAAACAATATGTAAATGTGGATAAAGGTGAATGCCCTTGATAGAGAAATGGGCATGGTATTCACTACACAATGACTTTGGATTGGAAAAGCGCGGGGCAATTTCAGCTACATAACGGCATGGGAAAAGAACTCATAAAAATGGTTGATGAGAGAGAAAGGGGTGTCTCAAAATTTTTACATTACATGGAAACTAATTGAGTCATATAGATACTTGTCCAAACTAATTTAATGGAATTTACATTCATGATACAAAAGAATTTCTTGAATGTAAATGAGGAGAAAGAGATTTCTTTCGGAATTTTAGCATAGTAATGGGTGTACATGGGGGGAATTTAATGAGAGTTAATGGGGTCTTCCATCATTATAACATAAATAGGAAAGTATGGGGGAGTTGTGAAACAATACCCCAACATTTATAATTGATATTAAAAGGGAATAACAATTTAAATATATTGGACAAAATGAGAAAGGAAGAAAAAACCCTTACATAGAAGTGTGCTTCCAAAGGCATTAGAGAGGCTTAAGAGAGGCTTCTTGGGAGAATAGGGCACCTTGGGAGGATTCTAGAGAGAGGATGGAAGAGGTTGACCAAACGACAATGGCTTTGAGTGAGGAGGAAGTGGGATATTTGGTGTATTTATATAGGAAAGGTGAGGGAATTATTTTTTATTTAGGTTTGGGACACCTCACATTAAACTAATCCAAACCACAAACCAGCCCATGATTTTTGCCCATTATTTTTGTAAAAATGAAGTTGAAAACAATATTTTATATGGTCAAAGTTTTAAGGTCATAAAATAATTGGATTGCTTATATGGAGGTGAGTCACACTCCCAAGGAAAACAATTTAAAAAGACAAGATGTTTAATAAGTCTTGAAGGTTCAATTAATGCTTTGTAAAATAAGTCAAACAAATCAAAAATCACATTATTTTAATGTTAAAACATATATTGGCCGAACATAAGGCTTATATTATTTTATTACATCACTATTAGGTCATTATGATGTCATAAAACACATTACATATTTAAACGGTATTTAATTTTTACCCAAAAATTTGACAGTCTTAAGAAATTTTATGAAAAATTCACCATTGGATAATTTAGATGTATTGATTCCAGATATAATATTCATTTTATCTAAATAATTTTTTAGATATGTTAATTTTCACTTTTAAAATAAAAACCTTCATTTACTGAAAATTCATGGGTTTTAACAAAAATGGATTTCAAAAAATAATAAAAATTACCATTGTATTCATAAAATTATATGGTTATTTATATATAATAAAAATTAATTTAATAATATTATTATATTATTAAAATATTATTTTATACAAATATCCTTTAATTCTTAAAAATAGATTTCTTAGTTGAATATTAACTAAAAACACTATTTATGCCTTAAAAACTATTTACAAGGTAACAATAATAAAATTAAATTATATTCATTATTATATACTAAAATAATGTACATAGCCATAGTACAAGGAATTAGTTATATAACCCCTTAAAAGAGCCGCATAAGACTGAAAAGTAAGGTGTGTGATGGTGATAGACTCTTGGGGTGTCTCAGATAACATTGCTCGGGTGGTAATCTCTATCAACATTCACTTCTCTCTTAGGCAGTTTTGCTAGATCTTAACATATTCAGGCTCAGCTTGGGCTTGGTCAAGAGCGAAGCCCGATGACGCCACCTCCTTTTCGAGCTCTGAAAAATGGGATTTTTATGGGGCACATCTACTGGATGAGGCCATTGGTTCCTTTGTCTGAGTAAATTGGATTTGTTCAAACCCTATATTTATACTAATCATGTGGTCACTGTTTAAGGGATATATTAGTAATGGTCACAATTCTAAACTTAAAACCAAAGAAGTTGACATTTTATATAAACATTTTACATAAAGAGACATTTAATTAGATCAAGGGATTTCCATTAATGAAAGTTTGGGTCATTACATGGTGTGTATATCATATTAATGTCAACCATTTGTAGATACTCCACCCATCTCTTTTACCTAAATTGTAAACCTCTTTGTGATAAAATAAGCATTAAACACTTATGATAGGTAAATACTATGAATTTACCACCGAAAAATTAATGAAACCACATTTTCAAAGCATGAACCATAGCTAGAAACTTAGAATCTTGTGTTAGGTAGTTCTTCTAATGAAACTTCAACTATCGTGATCTATATAAAACCCCATGATCCCCTTAAATGAGATTATTTCCGAACCCTATTCTTGATGCATCACAATACACAATGTACGCTTTCCATAGTTCTGGGAAAACTATATTGGTGTTGAAATAATGTGACTCTTATGCTCTTCAAAAGTTAATGAAATTTCTCATTCCATTGAAATAGAACATTCGTCCTAGTCAAAGTTGTCATTGGTAAATCTGATCATTATAAATCACAGAAAATTTTTTGATAATACACTGGTAAATAGAGGGATCTCCATATCTCAAAAATATTCATTGGTGGTTGTGACAAAATTAACTCCTCTATCTTTTCTGGATCAACTGAAACACCCTTCTAAGAAATAACATGGCCAATGAAATAAACCTCCTGTATCCCAAAATCAATCTTCAAAAATATGGCATATAATAGATGATCTCTCAAGACTCTCAACACTATCTCCAAGTGTTTCTCATTAACTACAATTGTCCATGTAAAGACCAATATATCATTAACAAATACAACTACACAAGAATCTGTATATCTCAAAAATAATTGATTCTTCAATTCCAGAAACACAGATGTTTCATTGGTAAAATCAGAGGCCATAACCCCATACTCATAATGGCCATATCTAATTATAAAGGTTGTTTTTGGAATATATTCACTCCTCACCCTCAAATTGTGATATCCAGATTACAAGTCAATCTTGGATAACCACTCAGCTCCACTCAACTAATCGAACAAATCATCAATATGTGGAAGTGGATATCAGTTCTTTATCATACCCAAAAAGTCATAATATAGGAAAAATCACACTCCTAGAAAAATATATTAAGTAAAAATAAATGTTCACAGGAAAACAGAGTCACAGAGAAGCTTGACAGAGGTAGGTATATACCTCACCACCAAGATCAGCTTGGACAAGCTCATTACAAAATTCCGTTAAGATACATGACCAACTAGAACCATCCTCCAAAATTTCTCTCTTAGAGAGAGCGTCAGCGACCCGATCGGCCTCACAAAAAACATGGGTAACTTCAAGAGAAAGTACCTCTGCAAACCGAAGACATTTAATCCATGCCGGTAGGATCATCCATGGAATATTCTGTGAGTGATCCTTAATAATTTGAACAGAAACAGTCGAATTAGACTCAAACCATAATTTATACCAATTATAATGAATAGAATATTTAATTTCTTTAATCATGGCCCAAATCTCTACTTCAATTGAATACCAATTTCTGATATAGTGGAAGAATCAAATTTTCACAAACCCCTGGGAAGATCGAAAACCACCACTGCATCCAGCTAGACCCGAAGCACCAAAGGCTACTCTATCAACATTGACTTTATGCCATTGGAAGATGGGTGGAATCCATCAATCATACATTATCATTTATAGTTTCTTGGTCATGCCATTCACACCAAGAGATATCAGAAGGACAAGGTCAAAAACATCATTATCTATAGATCTGGTTTAAATAATGGATGCATTCCGAATTGTACAATTCATGAACATAATTACATTTTGAAGGGAGGTCTTTATGATGTTGAAAGAAAAATAATTTCTCGCCTTCCAAATAAAATAGAAGACACTCACAATGGCAACCAACTGAAGGGAGTGAATCTTCTCACTTCTCTCCTTTCTATAGATGGATTGTAGAAGATCTTCCATAAACTGCAAGTTAAAATAGCATGTAAATAGATCATGCAAGTATCTCCAGAGCCGAAAATTAAATTTGCATGAAATAAATAGGTGCTTAAATGTTTCATATGCCTCTAAGAAGAGGAGATTGACCGAAACCAACTAGACACCAAAGCGTTGCAGTACATTCTGCAATGGGAGGTGTTGTTTCCTGATTTTCAAGACATGGAGAGATGAGGCGGGTGGGATAAAATAATTCTTCACAATCTAGATCCATGAGGGAGGGTTCAAGGAGTGGAAACAAAGAATTCTATAACAAACTTTAGTGGAAAAGGTCCCATTAAAGTTGGGCATCCAAATCCGAGTATCATAATCCACATACATGTATCGTTCAATCATCGAGTAGAGATGTATAGGTAACACACCATTCATATTCATAGTACATTGAATATCAGCGATTGTAATATTCTTTAGAGATGGAGGGATATCATGATATTTACAAATGGGCCGGGATAACCACGGGATTTTCCAGCAGTTCAAATGGGATTGCTCACAGACCAGCCATCTAAATTGTTCCATAATACTAGAATAATCCTGCTTAAGGGCAGGCCAAATAGAGGAGTTCAGATGATGGCCATATCCATGATGAAGCTTCTCCACAAAACTAGAAGTCAAAAACTCTATAGAGGCATTGAAGAATGATATTATATTCTACACAAACATTTTAATAAAATTATCATTGAACAACCTTAAGACTTTCACCCCCATTCCTCCCATTTGAATGGGTTTAATACAATAATTCTAGGACACAGTTACCAACATTATCACATTAATACTTCTAGTCCCGATAAAAATTCTAATCTTACCACACAAATCTTTAAGATTTTTCCCTTTCCATCTATAAATAGATAATGAATAAAAAAATAGAAGTGATCACCAAATTAACCAAGACAATTTTTCCAGGCACAATCATTATCTTGCCTTTCTAGTTTGAAAGTTGATTAGAAAGTTTCCAATAAATTTTCTAAGATAGCAACACTTCACCCTTACCTAGAATCGAGGCACACCAAGATAAGTGAAGGTTATGATTCCCCAATTCATTCCAATCTTCAAGTAAATTCTATTTTGTCTCAAAATTTTGACACCTTCCCTAAACATAACCGAAGACTTGTTCCAACTAATAAACTAGCCTAAAAATTCTTCATAATGTGAAAAGATACCCTTGATACAAGAAATAGTCCCTTTTTCTGCCTTCCCAAATAGAATAATACCATCATCATAAAACAAGTGAGATGGATCAAGTAGATTCTTCCCAATTTTTATATTCTGATACCAACCAAAATTAGCAAGATCATTTAGGTAGCAACACATGTAGTATTCGGCAATAGCCAAGAGCAATCCAGAAAGTGGATCTCCTTGCCTAAAACCTTCTGTATATTGAAATAATCATCTTGGGGATCCATTAATAAGAACAAATAGCCTCACACTTCCTAATATGGAACCAACAAATTCAATAAATTGCTGTGAAAATCCATGCATTGGAAGAATGTTGGAGAGGAAACTCCATTTAATAATGTCAAAAGCCTTAGAAATGTAAAACTTCAGAGCCTTACAACCAAACTTTTTCCCCCTCTTCATAGAATTGACACATTTAGATGCAGTAAAAAGGATGTTTTGAATGTTTTATCTTAGGACTAAACCAAATTCTTTACTAGAAATATGCCCCTTACCAGTATCACCCAACCTATGAGTAGTGATTTTACTGATAATCTTGGGTATGGTATTCCTAATGGCCACATGTTGGAAGTATTTAATATCAATATCCCACTCCTTCTTAGGGATAAGAGAAATAAAATTAAAGTTCATCCCAAAAGGCATAAAGGAGGATCTATAAAAATCCCTCACTGTGTTCAGAATATCATAATAGAAAATATCCTAATAGAACATAAAGACCTTGTTAGTGAAACCATCAGGACAATCCACACTGTCAATATTTAAAGAAAGGATAGCATCAATAATCACTTTGGAATTAGGAATTTCAATAATCCTATTATTCTGAATATCATTGATGGAGTGGTCAAAGAAATGAATAATATTAGCATAATTATCAACTGCATTATCTGAATAATGCTTCTCAATGTAATCTGTAACAACTTTGACAATATAAAATTCAGAGGAGAACATATTCCTATCAATTTTGATGGTGTTATGACTCTTCCAATATCTCTTTTCCTAGGGCATATAGTGGAAAAAACTTTGAGTTCCTATCTCGCTCATTTAACCATCTCGTATAAAAATGATTCTGATTTAATCTATATTTCAGAGTCAAGAGCTTATCTAGATTTGAGGCAACTTGAATCTCTTCTAGGGAGGGATCAACATGGGGAATATTATCTTTTTGATAGTTTAGCATACAGGTTTCAGCTTCTTTAATGTCATTAACATGGGAGGAGAAAGAGGCTTTACTCCATTTCTTTAACCTTAAGTTGACATCCTATAACTTTCAACACATGATATGGGACGGAATTCCCAAAAAAACAGAATTCCAAGAATCCGAAACAATCTCCCTACAACCCAAAATGACCATCCAAGAATTTATTGTATTTGAAGGGGCTTGGATTTGACCTCACTCTGTCATTACTAACCTCAACATTAATGGGGTTATGATCAGAATGTATCCTTGGCATGGTGACTACAGACACATCCATTGCAGTATTTTTATTATACAATTTTGAAAAACATCTGTCAATCTTCCTTGCATGTCTTCCATTGATGGTGTACCTACTTCATATGAAATCAGCTCCTGACATGGGAACATGAGTCAAAACACACTTTTCAATGAATGATGAAAAAACAGAGGCTGAAGTTTGACAGAAATTCTACCGAGTTTTTTCCTATGGTATCAAAATAGTGTTAAAATCCACACAAAAAATCCAACTGTTGTTCATACCCTCAGAAATATTGACTAGATTCCTCCACAACACTCTTATCCTTATGTACAAATTGAAATCATAAACAAAGGATATAGAGAGAGTGAGATAATTTATGTTGCATGAGATAGTCACAGCCTGAATCTAATTAATGAGAGAGTCATTCAAAACACTATGATGCTCTATGACACATAAGGACACAACGCTTTCACCAACACTATTATTAGAAACAAATAAACAGCCCAACGAAGACCACTTAAAAGAACACTAATTATCATATTTGAACTGTGGCTTTGTAATTCCCATTAATTAAGGCTTATTGGTCATGATAAGATGCCTAAGGGAATTGACCATGGGAGATTTCCTAATCCCTTGGCAGTTCAAAAATAAGATCTTCATTTCCTAGACCTGAGCCTAGTGTTAGGATCATCATCACTTTGTATCATGTTTTTATTAGATAAAACAGTACCCAACTCATCTGGGGGAGGTACATCTGAATCCTAATTTAGAGTGGAGGATACATCACAATACTCACAGGATGTCTCAATAATGAGAGATGAAAATTTGTTCAAGGAGTCAACAAGAGAAAGAAAACTTGTAGAGAGACTTCTCTTCCCAGCTTTGTCTAGGTGAACCATGAGAAATTCTCCAGGATGTTGTCCATAGGTTTTGAAAATGCCTAAAATATCAAGGGCATCACTACTAGCCTTTGAGACAATGGGAGGAATACCAGGGTTGGCAACATTTAGAATCATAGCTCCAATAATAGGCACCAGTGTAACAGAAACAATATAATAATTTGGGCATGTTAACCCTACTGAATCAGGAACAAGGACAATAGAATCCTGATCACATGATTTAGGCTCCGGAGCAGCTTCACAAATGGCAGTGGGCATTGCATAAATTTTCTTAGTAATGGACTTTCCCTCTCGAGTAGTTTCAAGAGGAGGGTCTAGCTGAGAAGACCCTGAGAGGGTCAGAGGCGCTAAGGGTTGACCAGGAAAAGGTGGTGTAGCAGCCTCCTTAACCGGATTAGGATCTCCCAACGTGAACTAGATTGATGTCCCTAGGATTGAATTTTTCTCATGCTAATTATATGATACACCTTTAGCGATAATGGGATCATTTTAAATAGCCATTCCCTTACTTCTTTAGTAAGTCAAATCATCATCCCCTCTGATTTTACAGAACCTACAGAGCTTATGCCTATTGAAATCGGAGGCCACATGTCTAATGAAATGACAGTTCACAAAAAATTTTGGCTTCCTCTCAAAAAGAATCCCAAGATTAATACTATCATACATAGTGGTCAGCACCACTTCCTCCACAAAGGTAGCAAACCTATCTACATCAACCAAAATCCTCACTTATTTGCCAATGGAGGGGTTGTTAGTATACTAGTCCTGCCTAATTGGATTACTAATAAACGAAGTAATATCCCTTAAATTTTGAGGATGCTAGAAAATCCCGTTATGATTTAATACTTGTATCCATAATTGAGCATATTC
This sequence comes from Viscum album, assembly GCA_963277665.1. Lineage (NCBI taxonomy): Eukaryota > Viridiplantae > Streptophyta > Magnoliopsida > Santalales > Viscaceae > Viscum > Viscum album. Next base: position 1,245,339,877 of record OY728130.1, on the reverse strand, counting down.
GTTTTTGACAGAGATCGTATCAATGTTCTCATCCCATTCATGAATCCGTAGGAATAAAAGCATAAAATAGACCAAACCAAGACTCCAAACATGCATCTTGAGTTCATTAGAAGTACAAACAATATGGTAAAACCCACAACCCATCAGAATCATCTCATAGTCATCAATACTCCTTTTTAACAAAAAACTGGAATTTCCCATGGAGACATGATAGGCCCTATGAGTCCATTGTTTTATAACACCTCCAACTACACATTCAATTTCCTCAATTATGTAGGTACCATCTTGTAATATGGAAGTGAGAGAGGACTGGTCCCAATGAGGAGATCAATCATAAACTCCACTTATCTCATGGGTGGAAAGCCTAATAATTCGTTGAGAAATAAATTTAAGAACTAATCAAAAATAGAAGGAAAAAATATATGTTCAAATCCTTCCATTGATTCCAAAGAAAACGCCGCTAACTGATATGAGATCATGCTAACAGGTGGTTCCAATGAGCCTGTTGCAACTATCTTTTCATTCTTCTATCCTCTAATGTGATGATCGACACCATCCATCATCATGAAATAAACTCTTTGTGCATAACAGTCGATTTAGGCATTATATTTTCATAATGAATCCATTTCCAATATTATATCATAAGTATCCATCTCAAGCACTAATAAATCACACATCAACTCAACCCTATCCTCAACTATACGACATTATCTACAAACGAAAAATTGAAACCTTTTACCAAGAAGAGTTTTATGTTTTAAAATTGAAGGCATCATTTACAGAGTAAAACCCATAAAACTAAGAACATAAGAAGCAACAAAACATTGTGAAGCAACCATATCAAAAAAATCTTCCATCAGGGTAGAATTTAAAAAAACCCTACCTCATTCTATGGATTGTCTCAATTGATCATCCATCATAAACTTCTTAGCTCCAAAAACTATTTTCTTGCCATACTCTTCTCTTTATTTCCATACATTGGATTCATGGTATTCCTAGAGTCACAATGACTATCATTTTTATGTAGAAGAGGGGTTAGCGGCTACCCCTGCCATGTCGAGGCATAAGATGCCTATGACACCTAGGGAGTATCATGAATACCTGACGTCGGCGAATTATGATAATAATGTTGAAGATGCCTCATCTGATTATAGTTATGACATTCTCGAGTTTATTTCATACAATCCTACTTGATGTGTCCCAAAGAACCACACTGGAAACTTCATGTCTTACTTTGGGGATTCGGTGGAAGATTCACAGATTCTGTCCTCAATTTATAATTCATACTCCCACCTAGGAAATAAGTGTCCCTCTTCCACTTGAATCCAGTATTAGAGTTCCCAACATTACCCATGGGCACTAACATGCATCCCCTACCGATAACCCCAAAAATATATCTGTCATCTAATTTTTATCTATTCAATATTTCATTGTAATCACTTATACATAGAACTTAGGTTTCATAATGAATTTATTACCTCAACCCGACTTCAAATATACATTCCTTCTACAATTTATTACCCACCACATTGGGTGAAAACCGCACTAAATTCATAAACATAGCCACATAATATTTTACCGATATTTCATCTAACATTAAACAAAAAAAAAATCTATTGTGCATTGAATTAAGAATATATGAGTTTAGAATTGTTTATTAAAAAATTCCTCAAAATCCTCCCATATCATCTATTGGCATGTTCCAAATTATACAACAAACTCCCACTACTAAAGACAATGATCTTCCAAAATGTATGTTGCTAGCTTCACTTTCAACACCACAAAATTTCCTAGTAATTCATATATCTTATACATTATGTTCAACCCTGCCTCCTCTATTTCAATTTCCGAATGGCCCCTAAAAATTGGTTGATTATGCATTTGAAATAAAACAGCATAATCCACATGCTTTTGATACTCCAGTTTATTCCCAAATTTCATAGCTTGGGAAGGTTTCACTGTACACTGCACTAGCTACTAGTACACCAGGGGACCAAGTGTGACCACATTTTTAGATGCATTATCAATTTTGCCTCTACCACTCCCACCTGGTTCCATCTAAATCAACAAGAAAACAACCATAAGACTCACTCCCTTAGAAACCAAAGGGTTAAAATTTTATATTCAATTGCATTGCCACTATCATAACAAGAAAATAGATATGTTATCATTTCCCATGTTGCACCACTTATGAAAAATCAAAAATGATTTGAAAATTGACTTTTTTTCAAAATTCATCAACTATTCACATTTCAAATCCTCACATTTAAGAAAAAATTAATGATTTTTCACCAATCAATATATTTATCCCCCAATATAAATTCTCATGCTAATGAAATATGAAATCCTAGTGGGATGTCATTTCTACCATGCATGTCATGCTCATCTCATTGGCTACACCCATGATAATGATATTTCTAATATTTATAACTTTATCTAAAACACTAATGTACCCAAATCCGTGGTAACATGATGTTCATCATAAAAGTGTTAGATACATCATTTTATGTAATATATTTCATGTTCCAAAAACCCTTCTCCTTTCTACCGTACCAACTTTAGGAATAGAATCAAAATAAATTTCAATGCTGAGACCTACAACTAATGTAAAGGACCGAACAACTTCATTCACTTTGAAAGTCACAGACAAAACAAATTGATACCACTTTTAGTGTCTCACCCCTTTTTTGTTTGGCTTTACAAGGAGGTTAGATTCTACTTGGCCTTAGGTGACATTCCAATGCCACCAAAGACTGGAAAAAAATGTCAAGGGAATCAAGATCCATTGGGGATTGATTTTTTTTTTATGAAATATAACCAACCAAACAAGCTAGGATGAACAAAATCTACATGATACATGTCAACAATGTAAAAAAATGCAACACCTTACCAAGGAACAATAATGGAACCCAACCATTTCCATAAAATTTACCCTTGACCAATACAACTCAACCACAATGATACATAATTAGAGTACCAAGAAGAATACTAAACAAACCCATGATGTTATGACATAGCTCCATAGTACCAAGGCATAGTCCATGCTCCAAGAACCACAAAACCATCCAAGTATCATGATTAACCAATAGGGAAATGAGATTCTTTACCCTTACTAGTGTCCCAGAAAACAACATCTGAAAATGAACTAATGTGCCAAGAAGTGTGTGAGTACAAATATTAATTAGGGTTCCCCTTAATGGAATCCCTATACACTACACTCATATAGAACCATTATCAAATTTACATAAAGCATTTTATATAAAAAATCAAATAGTGCATCTATTTTCAACAATCTAAACACACCCTTACCAAGCCATTTTCCACCCAAATCTACACAATAAAATGGGAAGACTAAAAAATCCATAATCTATTTTACCATAACGTGTTACCATAGAAATTTATTCTTTCATATCCACATTCATAATCAAACATAGCCATAATTTTTCACACACTCATCCTAGTGTAACAATCTTGGTCAAACATCCCATCTATGACCATTTACTTATTTTAAACAAAGTGCTAATTCACACCCAATTATCTTTGATGGTTTCCCTTACATCCATTATCCCTCCTATTTTTATAGTGGCACTCCTCTCCCACTGCACACCATAATCAACACATAAATAAAACGATTAATCCAATAACAAGCATAAACACCCGCTAAAGAAACAACAATATGAAACACCTATTTCAAATCAAAAAATACCTTAAGACATTTTCCATGACATATCACATTCCATAAAGAATTCCCTTTTGTTGAAAATAATTTTTAAAAATAAACCCCAGTTATAAATTATAAAATCATCATTTTTAAATTCTATAATAAAGAAAATTTCAGAACAATAACCCATTTTTTCCAAAAAAATCACAAAGAATTACCAATGTAATTTCTATCAGGCATATTATATCATAATATCTAATAATTTAATGAGAAACCAATTAATTTAAAACATGATTTCTATTTCCATAAAATGGAGTCAATAGAGAAGCTACATACCTTAGGATTTTAGTGAAATCGATAAACTCTAACAGCACCACAAATCTATTTGAAATATCAACCAAAACCACTTTATATTTATATTAATATCATAAATAAGTTGAAATATCATCATTTTAGACAACTCAACCACTACATCTACTTGAAACGTGTGAATATATAGAAAACCGAGGGAGGAGGAGAACTATATCTAAGGAAACCCAAGAAATTTCCATGAGAGAAGGATTATCTGAAGAGAATCACCTTCAATTAACCTTGAAACCCCTTAATATTGCTACCAAAATGAGTGGGATAGCCCATCTAGAACATGAGAATAAGTACTCATATGTAGGGTTCGTATGGCAGAAGAGACAAGGAGTTTAGGGAAAATCTAAAGTTGTCATATTTTAAGAAAAAAATCTGTTAATGCCGCACACGATCAGATCACTCTATTATGAAATCCATTATCTAACCATGCACATGGTACTACTTCAACATGGACCTAGGTGGTTTCTTCTCACGGTTAGACGAACCATTCATAAACTGTGTGAATCCCATTATGTCCACTTGCATTTATATCAGGAGATCCTGCACTATTTCCCCAAACCATGCTCAAATCGTGCCCCCTCATAAAATTCTCCACACCTTTCCAAAACACTCCCAAATACTCGAAAAGATTACCCAACTATATAAAACACATAAATTGGAATAAAAAAAGTTTGCATACCTCATACTGGGGGAGCTAGAAGGTATATTTTTGTATTGATCAATGCTAATTAACAAATATGAGGATGTTTCATAGAAATTTGAAATGATTTTTAGTATTTTTGAATTTATTAATGTGTTTTAAATAAATATTAAAATGAAAATTTAAAAATAGTATAATTAGTAATTGATTTAGAAAATTTATTTCCATGGATAGTTGAAAGATTCAATTCGAACTTATGTGGAATGAACTAAGTGTTTACCCTATCTAAATATAGACAATATAATCCTATATTTTCCACCGTGAGTTAGGTGGATAACCATAGTAACTATAATGGGAATTATTAATCCCCATTTTTTTCTTGGGATTTATATTTGAATCAAATAATTTTTACATGATTGAATACTATTCAAAAAGAATAATTTTATATTTTTTATCACCTTATTTCTCCTAGAAAATTATTATTTCATCATAAATAATTTATCAATCATATTCCTTAGATTTATGAATTAATTATTGATATTATCGTTTTGGTTTTACATTTTATTGATTTTTTTAATGCTCACTTTTTATTTTTATTTTATTGATTATCTTGATATTTGATAAATCACATACATTTAGAATTTTTTTAGGAATCAATCCATGATACAATTTTTTATAGATGACGTCAAAAATGTTTGATATAATTCCAAATTATTTTTAATTTTAATAATATGATTTTTGATTAATTTTATAATATCAAAATAATACTAATTCAAATTTGGGTTTTAAAAAAGTTATTCATCATTATCATTTTTATCATCGGTGAAGATTTTATGTATGAAATAATTATATTTTAATGTCATTAAATTGACAAGACAAATTTATGTTTGTAAGAATGGAATATTAATGATATTTTTAGATTTAAAAATATAATATATTTTTTAAAAAATGTGATCTTTTATAAAAAACATAGTAAATTATTTCTTACATTGTGTTTTTGAAATTTTTTATTCTTAATATGGATGTTCATAAATTTTTAACATTTGTGACATTATAATAAACCATGTAATATTATATATAGATTTACCTATAGTTCAGGACTTTTTGTGTCATTAATTATCATTAAATGAGCCTTATATTGATGATGGAATATTATATCTGGAATTCATTATACTCTAGTAGGATGATGTAGTTACCTAAGAGTGTGGTGAATCAATGTGATCTTATTAGTAGTATTTTATCATTTTAAATTATATTGTAAATCATCTTGACAATATACTAATTAAAATTATATATTTCTTCTGTAATGATTTTTCATGAAATTATCCAATAGGGCCTTTTCAATGACTACCCATGACCACCTCTAATAAGATAGGGGTTGGAAGCTACTACTGAGCGGGATATCATTCACTTGGGGGGCAATAGTCTACTGTACATATACACATGCAAATATATGGAATCCTATATAATAATGAAATGTAAATCAACTGATAAAACATGAATTAATAGATCTAAATCCAACTATAAGATATTAATAATAAATACTAAAAGAAAAAAAGATCCAAATACAATCGAACCGAAATGAGTCTAAAAAATTCCATCATTAATGTATAAGATAGGACTAAAAATAATGTATCCTCTAGAGCACACCTTGGTCATTCTGGGTCACTAAGTTCCTCTTTGTCCTAGTCCCTATAGGATTCCACCAAAGGGTATGTATTCTAAATAAGGTGTCACATGTTGAAGAAAATCATATATATGTGTGATTATAAAAATACTAAGTAGGACATCAAAAAATAACAATGAATATTAGAATAATTATGATAGAAAACTCAGTACTATAACATTTCTATTGAAAATAATACAAGAATATCTAGGTATTCTATTCAAATAACCACTTCCTCAAATTAAATTCATAACCGTAATACCAGTCCTGGAATCCTTATCAAAGGTCCCATATAGCAGTGATCATGGATAACATGCTCCTTAAGTCAAATATCACTTATGGTGTCCATCATAGATGTCATGATCACTATGTATCGCATTGATAAGTACACAATAGAAGTCTTAAGGTTATGTTACATAGATAATTATCACCAAAAAAGTCATCGAATATATCAAAAACTAAATATGGACTATTCTAGTAAGTATAGGTTCACCACCCACGTATTTTTGGTCATGGAGATACCAAGAACTCCACATAGGTCAGTGGTATGATGTTGTATCTGAGTATGGGACTCATGGAAGGATGCCAAAATCTCTATCCATGATGTCCCACTTAACGAATCATTATATTATGTGTAGGATGTGATTCCATACTAAACCCCAGGGAATTGATCCAGGGAACACTCCATAAAAAACGTGTCTAAGATGAATATGATAAGGTCTCTTAGCCTTTATATAAAGTTTGCATGCAATTTACCGGTAGTATACAATGATACTCTTCGACATCGTGTCATTACCATGTTTTATACATGTTTCTATGTCCATGTCTATGTCTATGTAAATGAAATTTTCTAACCAATTTAATCCTAGCAGTGTCTGCATCAGGGTGGTCATATCTATATAATTTTATTCATTATTGTTCTAATTCGGATGAACCAACCTATTTACACGTCATTTTACAATAAAGCACCATACAAATAGTGAAATGGGTCACATACCATGTGCTATTTTTCTTATCATGAAAACCCTAGAATCACCATATGGGATCCCACATGGCATGTAAGAATGAAATAAAGACTAGGTAATATGGGATTTCAAAAATCCCAAGGAAGCTTTATGAATCGTCTATATTTTGTTTCCTTCAACATAAAACATGCCTTTTAACCATACATATGGGGTTTTACAGGCCTTCTCACTGCCGAAGGTTGGATTCTGGTTTCCATTTTATCATAAATTGGTAAATAAAGGTACACCTCCACTTTTTTTCCAAAACCCATGAACATACAACAATTATCGAGTCTTCATCAAACATTGTTTCTATCGTATCTCAATCTACCATCAATTCTGAAACCAAATTTACAACATTAATCCATTACTCCAAGAAAAAGTGGAGAAATGATTATTTAGTCATTATTTTCTGAACCTCATGCCAAGAAAATTTAGATTTATGAATGAGAATAATGGGGGAATAAATTCAGAACCACAAACATGAGGAAACAAATTCATCCATTGTTACTATTTTTCTCTATTTCATTCCATTATAATAATTAATTTAGATATAATAAAATATTTTGAATGGAATTTCAAATTACAATGTAAATATAACTCATCCTCACAATATGCATGATTTGTGAATAGATCCATTATTTTTTATTCACGTTCAACATTGGAAAATTAAATTTGAATAAACACAAATAAAAAACATCCAACCGTGAGTTGGATCCATATCTAGTGAAGCATTTATTCACATTGTCTTCTTTGGAGGGGTTCACATGTTCCTTTCTAACATAAATCCCTAATCACAATCTGAACCAGTATCACTCGTATATAATTATTTCCTCCAATGGAACCTTTAAATATCAAGGGTCATGTAGATAACAATGGGACTTTTTCTATCTATATATGTTTATAGAAATTTCTATGTCATTGAACTATTACAAATAAGATAAATTAATTTGATAAATTATTTTATTATTTTATACCAATGAATACATTTTAAAAAACTCTAGATGCGGATGAAAGTTATGTCACTACAAGGGTAAATACCTTAATTTGAACTCAATGATAGCCATAAATATCAGTTCCTACCCTACTTTTATATGTTGTTAATCATTTTTTATTAAAACTACACACACTTGTATTAAAAATATTTAATATATTTTAGAAATTAATTTTGGTAACACTAGAATAATTATTATCACATCATCTCAATGCCTAGGTCCTGAAATAATCCACATAATTTTCTAAATCATTAAATGTAATGAATAGAGTCATTATACTCTCCCATATTTGGGGTGTTACACTTTGGAAATTCAAAACAAAAGGCTACCCAATGATATGTGGGTTCTATGAACACAACTACATCTCTTTCACCTTAGTGATCTCATGAAAATTATTGTGTTGCCACCGGACACCCACTAGGTAAACAAAATACCCAAAAGTGATCCTATTATATCAATCCAAAATTTATAATTGGTACCTAGAAATATTATCTCCATTCTCAATTTCTAGATTGGCTCAATCGATAATATGTGACAGATCGTACACATACCTTCTCGATTGTGACACTTCGAAGACTTCATGTTACTGGTCTAATTGTGGTGGTATATCTAATTGGTACTCAACCACTCCAAATCCATGTAGTTTCTAGAAGGGATAATGAATCATAGAGATTTCATTCTACTATAGTCATATCTTTGTAATTTGTTTCGAGGTGAAACCCAATGGAACATATCGCCTCCCCCATCAAACTCCAAAGGCATCCATCATCAGTCAATATATGATATTTGAAAACTATTTGATGTTATAATCCACTTGAATATATTTGACACCATGTCTATAGTGGATCACACTAAATATTTTTCTATAAGTGCATATGCCCCTAGGACATTATATCATATTGGTGACCTTTATGGTCATCCATACATTGCCTCAAATGGTGTTATATCGACTGTGGAATGGTAAATTTTGTAATACCAAAAGTAAACCAATGTTATGTGATCCTACCAACCATGTACAATTATAACATGTAAGTCCACATCGTGTTCATCAAAACCTGAATGTTCCACTTAGTCTAGCCATCAGTTTGTGGGTGAACAATTGCCCAAAAATTTACTAAGTCCAAAATGTCTCCTACAATCCATTCCACAACTTAGATGTGTATAATACATCATGGTCAAAAACAATCATCAAGAAAAATCCATGGACTTGTATTGTCTCTCTCACTTATAGTTATTTCAATATCCCTATCGAACACTTCTTTAAAACTGCATGGAAGTGAGCCAACCCGGTGTTTCCATCAATGATCACCTAGACAGAATCATGTTCGTTCAATGTATGTGGTATGAACATCATGAATTCTAGGGATGTACTATCCAAATTATACTTTGGAACCTCAAGGGGTTCATCTAAACCAACTAAAACCTATTCAACATCATTCAATTGCTGAAAATTAATGCATCAAGTGAAAAACCATGAAACAACATTCTTCATCCATTGCCACTAAAACTAACTTCATGGATCTTGGTTCATATTTTCGACAAGCATATGTTCCGATAATATATATATATATATATATATATATATATATGAAAATGACATAGAACCTCCACTCATAATATCATGGTTACCAACGCACATCCTCTAAAAAGAGAAACATGGTCCCCACATTCAGATAATACATTATGCCCATATCCAACTGATATTTGAGGACACAAGGTCTCATAGATGGTATACCCAATATTTTCCTCCCAAACTCACTAAAATATAGGTGTTTGACAATCCTCTTCAAGATGTAACATTAACCATCCCTATCTATAAAATATATATGAAATTCTTGCAATTTCTCTGACACCTCACTTAGTAACTATGAAAAACGTCTCTAATTGAGGGCATCAGATACCACCATCCCCTTACAAAAGAGTATAGAAAATATCTAATACATTTTGTAGGAGGAAATCTAGGCAATTACTATTTCTCAAGTTAAGATATTTTTTAGATAATATATACTTGAGACTATTTATATAATAATAGATGATAAAATTACCACCCATTAGGTTGTGTTATCATATCTTTAATACTATTATTTTAACTGCTGAGTCACGATCATGGGTCATCTCATTCAATTAATATGGTCTAAACTAAATTGAACCATAATAAATCATCTCATGCCTATAAATAAGAACAAAACCAGTCCTTATTCATAAAGCCCCATATAACAATACATAATCAACACCATACAATATAAATCTCAATATTGGAGCACTCATCAGTCTCGACCTAAACACCTAGAAATCCCATTAACAACTTTGTATCCATGCAAAAGGATTCCCCTTCCATGTTACCATTTTCAATGGAGATTATATCCTAGATAAATTAGGAATGAATCAATGATATTATATTTCAAATCCAAGGAATTTATCCACCTCTATCACACTCTTGGTAAGATCCCAAGTTAACACTTCCTCAACAATTACTGGGTCCACAACTACACCATCTACTGAGATAACGTTTCCATTAATTGGACCTCCAGAATCTAGAACTAGAACATCAACATATTCCCATAAGGATGGTTATATTAGATTATGTCTAGAACCATCCCCAAGTGTCTCACAAGCTCCTCCTCTGATGTTGAGTACAATTGGATATCATCAATGAAGAATACAATGACCTTGTTTATGAAGTGATTAAAGATCTAGTTCATGGGTCCAGTGAACATAGTCGGTATGTTTATCATGCCAAATGGAATCACCCATTACTTATATTGATCTTCGGTTCATTTGAATGTCATGCTTTGTATATCCTCATCATGTACTCACAACTGGTTAAATTTTTATAGTAGGTTAATATTCTTAATCAATAATGTCCATCTATACTGATTAACGTGTTCATCAATCCTCAGTATTGGATAGATGATCATTACAGTCACCTATATTAGGCAACAATTTTCTATACATAACCTCATTCTCATGTACATCTTTTTGGTGAACAGTATTGGGACTACACATTATGAAACATTGGTTCTAATAAATCCCTTCCTTTTCAAGTCATCCAACCTCACTGACCAATCAAAAATATCTTTGAGAGACATATGATAATTTGTAGTGTATATTGGGGTTATAATTTAGATTATGTCAATTTAAAATTTATTCTCTTGATAGTGAGGTAATTCATGAATGTTCTTTGGAATGATTTCCTCATACTCTACCAAAACTGTTGGGAACTATAGACTCATATAATACGCTACACCATGGATCATTCTAGAGAACTGATTAGTAAATAGATCTACCCACTTATGAATGATTCCATTCTACACTTCTTGGGTTTCCATTTCACCCTAATAGATAACCAATTCCAATCAATGCAGACACATCACATCCATTTCCTAAAACAGCCTATATGGGCATGAATTTTAGTTTTCCATTCCATTCCTATGATTTCAACATATGGTCTCATTTCTTCTAGAATGACATACCAAAAGAAACTCTCACCTCCAATATATAGGTTATAATTTTACCATAACTGTGTTATCATTGGGACATTTCCCGTAGGAGTCTCAAAATGAAAGGTTCAAGCCAAAGGCTCCACTAGAATCTCAATATCCTGTACCATATAAGTTGAAATAAAGTAATTACTAAAAATTATTTCCATAATTCCTATAGATAAGGTATACAAGACATCGATCTTATCTCACATCATCCCGGGATCCTTTTAGAAATAATCCCCAACCTCTTGAAGCTACCATGACCCGTGTACTCCATCTCCCTAATCATGGTGTGGACCACTTGGGCCTGGTGGTGGTAACACGATGAAACATCTACCACCTCAGGATATTCTCACATCACATCTTCCATATATACCACCATATATACATGAATTCTCTTACTGTTGCATATTCCTCGAAATCCAATCCACTATCTCTATATTATTCATATGTCCGGTTGGAAAACCACATAAAATATATCCTCTACTGTCACTAGTGTAGCACCTCATCTACATGGGCCGGCTATACCCATAATATGATACCTAAACTATAAACACTTTATCCTTAGATCTCCCCCTAAAACACATTGCTATTACAGGTCCCTAAGAATGGTGTAAACACTCTTCATCCAAAGAATCTAAATTATATTACTACTTCTAGAAATTATTGTCTACATATTCTCAATATGGAAACTCTCAAACACCAAATCAAACTCTATAACCCTTTCATAGGTAGGAATTCATTGAGTTATAATGTTGTATTGAATGTCTCTAAGAATTCTTTGCATGAAGGTTTGAGCCTAAAATAACTAATCAAAAACCATATATATCTAGTACCAAGAGACGTTGTTGAACATTGATGAATATATAGACACTATCATACTACCCTATTGAAGCTACATAAGCTTCTCATATGTTAACATCCATAAGTGTAACATGATATAATCCTCTATGAAAAGTAACTTCGATTATAACCATGATAGTTTCTACTAATCATATGACTGGTTCGGTAAACCCCAACATCATCCTATAGAGCCAAGGAAAAGATTCACTTCCAGGACCATCATAAGATCTTATATTTTCCTGAAAATATGGAAAACACACATCACTACCTCAATCCAATCATCTTCCACCAATGGGTAGGGATCACCTAAAACACGAGGGGTGTATATCTAAACAAATCAAGGAGAACACTTGTCATAAACACCTCATATGCTTGTAATATGTGTACCATCTACTAAACAAAAGGTAGTGGTAAAACTGGTGACCCACATGGAAGTAACACCCCCTGAACAAGTCCCTGTATTGATGCCTCATCAATGGGGGGGATCATCTTCATGATCCTGATGCTAAATCTATGCTATAATACATCATTGATGATACCTAAAATCAAAGATATATACAACTGTTAATGATCATATCAATGGATAAAACTCAAGAAGTACATAGAAAACACAACCCATTCCTATATGATTCATGAAACAATTCTTTTACCTTTAACTAGTTTACACAAGTACTACAACGAAAGGACTGTAATTAGAGACATTGTGTATGGATATGTCGGCCACTGAACAAACACTGCATTCCTAGGCCTGAAATTTTATCTTCAAAAACATTTCATTATTTCCCAAATCCAATATCACATACTCAGGTCCGAATGTAGAACACACTCCTCTGATTCCACTTTTTCACAAACCATCCCAATGGGGGCAATTCCATGACTACCCCATGCCAGCCTCCAATAGGCTAGGAGTTGGTGACTAGCACTAAGTAGGAATATCACTAACAAAGGAGGCCTCATCCAAAGTTACATGTACACACACACACACATTTAATGTCCCATCAAATAATGAAATGAAAAATAGATGATAAAAAATGAAAGTAAACATCTATATCCAACTATCAGAGTATGAAATCAAGTACTGAATATTAAAAGGGCCTAATAAAATCCCTCCCCAATTCTTTTAAAAACCCAGAAAACCAAAATATATAAAAGTGGAGGTCTACCAAGGTAACCATAAAAAACACCTCAGCCATACCATCACACTAAGATATTCATAGTCATGATCCCTCTAGGAATCTGTCATGAGGGTGATTGTCTTCATAATACAAGACATGTGAGATAAAATCCAATACATGACTATGTATAAAAAACATAGTAGGACACCCTGAAATAACTAATTAGATTAGAACAAGAATAGAAGTCACCTCAACAGTAGTATATTTCCACATCACATATAATTATAATACCTAAATATACACCATAATGACGCAATGTCTATAAGTAAAATCAAAATGGTAATTCCAGTCTAGGAAACCTTTTCAAAAACTCCATATTTCACTCATTTGGATAACATACTCCTCAAGTTAGATAGCATAGATGGAATCTTAAAAATATGTTAGTCTTAGTGGTTGTGTCCATAATAAGTACATGTTGTAAGTATGAAGTGAATGATAAATCGATGAGGATTGCACACAATTACATTTAAAATACAGACTACTAAATTTGGACTAACCTGCAATGTAAAGGATATGTTCCTGCATAGTGTTCTTCATGATTACATAAATAACCCCACCCAGGGAAAGATGAAGGTAAACGATGTCAATATAGACCACATGAAAGTATTAAATCCACTCTATTAAAGAAGTCCCATTAAATAGATCATTTTAATCTCTGTAGGATGTGATTCAATACAAAAACCAGGGGAAGGAATCATCATAACAGTCCCAAATTATACTTTTCCACACTGAAGAGGAAAAGGGATATATGCCATCTCTCACCTTTTCACTAGCTTCACCCCACTAATAACAATATCTTCATGTGTTGGTGTTTGTGACTAAGTGCATGACTTGTCCAATACTATTTACTCCAACACGTGTCTCTATCTATATGGTTGTGTTTGTGTGTGGCTAGTCATAAATGTACCTGTGCACATTGACCATACTAGGTATAAGTTGAGCACTAAGAATGGGTCACACGTCATGTGATTTAGTCATATTCCATGTGATATTTACCTTATCGTGGAAACCCTAGTATTGCACTAGGGGTCCCACGTGGCCTCTAAACTCGAAATCCACATCGTGAAATGATGGATTTCACAAATCCCACATATGATTCATGGGTCATCCAATGTTTTTACTATCACCATAAAATAAACCCATGATCCATGGATATGGGGTTTGATCAACTTTACCTAGATGGCCCGATTCTGTGTTCACATTTTTGAAATATCACTAACAGAAGCTACACCTATTTCATTAATAAAAAACAAACATTTAAATTACTTTGGTCTGTTCATAATCCATTTTTTCACTACCATGTCTTGATCTATCATCGAAGATGAACATGGATCTATGGAGTCAGTCTATTACACCATGAAATGGGGTCACAATGATTTATTATCCTATATTTTACAGACTATAGTCAATGTGAATTCCAATAATGAACATAGTAATGGGAGAGGAAATCCACAACCACAAAAATTATAAATGAACCTCATCCAATGTTTATATTAGTCTCAATTCATTTCCATTAGACTAATGAATCAGTTGAACATAAAATAATCCCATATCTATTCCCAATTCCATGATTATTATAACCCATCCCCACAATATGCACTATCCATGAATCAATATGTGAGATAATTGATTCCCATTTTTCATTAGAATAATAAAAAGAAGAATAAATCGAAATAAAACAAAGCCCTTCCTTGATTTGGTTAAATCACTATTGAAGAAAAAAATTTGTATTTTTGTCACTAGAGAAATTAACATGTATCTTATGAAAACCAATCATTTATCCCAATCTGATCTAGTTTCACTCAAAAGTAACTCTTTATTATAAAATATTTTTAAAATTACAAAGGTTTTTGCATCTATCTAAGGGATTTTCTCATATATGTAAATTTATATTACTGAATAGTTTACTACACTATTATAAATAGAATATTTTTTTATAAATAATTTATTATTTCTTGTCCATGGAAATCTTTTCAGAATCTATCGATGATGAAAAATATTAGATCACACCTAGGGTAGAGAACTTTCTGGGAACATAATAGAATCATCAAATTTACAATATGATCTTATGATTGGATGTTAATAAACTTTTCATTAAAATTATTCATACGAGTATTTAAAATATTTAATATATTTTAAAAACTAATTCTAAGAAGACTGGACCTCAAAATATTAAGTTTTCTCCATGCCTTACACTGAAAATAATAAATATAATATTACAAAACAACAAAAGGATAAATAATAGTTGTTACATGATTAATATTAATGAATTCACATTGTATACATGACTAAAATTTAGAAAGAAAAGTAAGCATTATTTTTACAACATTTATTCCCAATTAGGGTCAAAAATCATAGTTTTGTTCAAGATGGGTCCTCGATATAGGTATCAACTATATTAAACAAGTGAATAAAATGTTAAATGTATTAAAAATACCTTACTATATCCATATTGGTTTGTTACACTTCATTGAACCGGTTTACAATCCCCAACTGGTTATTTAAATGAACTCTCCCTAATGTATAATGGAATCTCCCAAACTCTATGATTGTTTTTTTATATTCGATCCCACTAGTTTTCAATCTACCTAATGGTTCTATTACAGAATCTATCATGCGAGACTTATTCTCTAAAAATCAACCAATATGGACTTTGTGTGCCATGATATTTTTTGTAATGATAAATACATGTTATAATTCTTCTTTCTTATTTCTCCTAATTATATAATAAAATTGTAGATTATGTACTTCATCATGTTTCCAAATTTCTAAAGTGTTAATACATAACAAAATTAGTGTAGTACAAAATATAACTAATATTATACGATATGTAGATTTCGTAAATATTCTACCTCATCGTCTTATTTTTTCTCAATATCACATGGGTTATTCTCTCATGAATTTCATTGGATAGTTGTATCTTCGATACAATAAAATTATTATTAAGAATTTAAATATCAATTCACCTACTCTCGCACACAAAATTACTCTTTCCTATGTTATCTTTTATACCTAAACAAAATCACAGTAATATATATATTGAAATTTTACTATGTAAATCTCACTTGATTTACAACTGTGTGACCCTCTATTTAAAACGGTTTAAAAATATCCATGTAGTTTTATTCACATTTAACACTAATTAAATCTCACACAAGATCCATGATTATATTTCATTAAAATATTCCACAAAACTGGTGTGCATTAAATTATCGGTAAAGTTTCATGGATTCTTATATGTAGAAATATTATTGGGGCATGGTCATAATTTGATAGTAACTCATGATCCACAATCCCAAACATACAATGGAATGAAAATATACTCATAAAATTAGTGAATCAAAAAATAAATATCCAACTTTTTCTATTTAGTTTTCATATAGATTCATGTAGAAAAATATTCCTCTCCATAGTGTCGCTAATTATGAATTCATAAAAACATAATTTGGGTGTAATCTCATCAAAAAACCTTCTTCATGGTGTGATTTCATTCTTTAGGGACTGTAGAATATCTTCTTATCTTGAATTAAAATCCAATTCAATAATTTTTATATTTAATTCATTGCGGAAAATCTTAAAAATCATTTCAATTTTATTTTTGAAACCTAACTTTTGGAAAATTATTTTTGTAAAATATTATATTTTTTCAAATGAATCGGCCTTACAAAATAAACATAAAAAACATATATATCGTATTATATCTGTTGAAATAACTAATAATATATTTATCCACAATTCGTAGATCTTGAATGAAATTTTATAATCTTTAACCACTATATAATTGAATTTACCTTATCACATTATTTATATAATCCACAGAAAGAACTTAAGTATCAAAAATAATTAAATACATATTATGTAACGTTTTTGACTAAGTTGTATTCCATATGATATTATTATATGATGAAATTTTTTTCCAATAATTTATAAGTTCATCTAATTTTGGTTTTTTCCGCTGTTCTATTAACAAAAAACTCATATTTAGGAAACTCCCTTAATATATACAATATTTTTCACTATGTAAAAACTTATGAACCAGTATTATTATCAATTATTAGCTATCAATTCAAAACATTATAAATTTTTTAAGTCACCTTATAACTAAAATAACATAGTTAATCCAATAAGTTAATAAATTTTATTATTTATATGTGTTCATTAAATTTATTCATATTTATAATAGCTTTATAAAATATTTTACATATTTTTTCAATCGAAAAAGTATTTGTTTAATTTTAATAAAACATATATCAATGTATTACAAGGATTAATTATAAATTTTAATTTAATAATTTTATAATTTTAATTTTTTGAAATGGAATTCATTTTTGAAATAATTATTTAAAAATAATATTAAGCTAATTTTTTAGGATTTTCTTAAATTGGTTTTATTTTGCGTGAATACTTAAAATTAAAGATTTTATAAATATTGATATTTATATGATATTTTAAAGATATAATAATGATTATAATGATAATGAAACTTTTATTGATGAGAATATTATATTTAATAAAAATATAACATAATTTTTATCTTAGAAATCAATGTTTGACATTTGGGAAATTAATGTCTGGTTTTTATAAAAATAAAAAAAACATATTTTCTCTCCCAATAATGGTTTTATAAGTTACATTATGTATTTTGTGATTTAATTTCAAATTAATATTATTTTATTTATCCTAATATACATTATATTGGGGAATCCAATGTATACATTATTTTGTTGTAAAATCATTTTTATTCTGAAGATAACTAATTTTTATAACAATGGTTTTTTGTTGTGTTTTGAAAAAATAGATTGAAAGTTATTTTTACCAATTATGAAAATGAAATCATAGAAAATGGTATGAAAATATGGAATCCTTACTTTGAAAATTTTAAACAATGTAAATTTCATTTTCAGTTATAATGAATTGTTTCCATGGTAAATGTAGTTCATTAGGGTTAGGGTTAAAGAGGGTGATTTAACTAAGAGATTATGAATACAATATCTCAAAAAAAATGTTCATTATGACTATATGAGTGGATTTAAAACTCCCCATATATTATATTTATAATTTTACTTAATTGCATACACTATTTTGGACAAGGAAATTTATAATATTTTATAGTTTTTAATATTTACAAGGGTTCCACTCCAATCACTTATAAAGTGGAAGCTTGTCTCCTCACATCCTCGCACAACTTTAACACCTTATCTGAACATATAACTACCCTAATAACATTCCATATCTCCATCACATGTTTAATAAGTCTTTTTCTCACCGAAAAAAACTAATAATTATTATGGTGTATGATAAAAGAGGTTATCAAAGGAGTGTGTATAAGTTTTTAACATATTCTTTCAATGTTATTATTTATTTTGAAATAATAAAATCTATTCAAAACATCCAAATATAATAAAATTAGTATTTTTTTTCAATTATTAAATGATATTATTTTAATATAATAACTTTTTTATAAATTATTTCCATACAATGGAAAGTTAAAATGCAACTATTAAAAAAGTGAGGACTACCATATCCAGAAAGCAATGGGTTTCATTTTTAATCACCACTAAACATGAATAGATATAAATATTGATTATATATATTTATATATTATTATAATTTTTTTGTTACTTTAATTTTAAAATATTATCTATCTTCTAATCCTTCTATTCATTTGAAAATGAAAATGGTTCTTGTCCAAACATGTGGACAACCACCTCCATGAAGCAATGAAATTATTTTTTCATTTGAACCTAACACTATGTTTCACAATAATCTATTTAAAAAATTATAAAATTTTTAAAAATAATATTATAAAAATGTAACCCTTTACCCTGATTATTTCAATTTAAAACATTTGAAAATTGAAAAGGTTGCTCATGACTATGTGAAAACTACAACACCCATGAATGACATATATCATTTTTAATTAATACCTAAAATTTATTATTTTAAATATTATTTAGATTATGGAAGCATGAACACATTGACTATAGTCAACATGATAATTTTGTTTTACACATAACATCCACAAAACGTCTGACACGAAAATCAAATATTTCGTAACTAAATAAGAATTTATATTAAGTAAATTAAAATGAAAAATAAAAATAAAATTACTTATATTTTTTAAAATATTATATCGTTAATTTTACAATACAATTCAAGAAATTAAAATACATGCTGAGTGGGGACATGATATATGGTATTTTCTTTACAACCCTCTTATAATATTTTCCTCACAACTCTTTCTCTTATATAAACATGCTTAGTATATTTTCTAAATAGAATTATTATTTACATATCAAATATTACTAATATTTATTTTCAACATCTCTTTAATTTATTTAAAAATGTTTAAAAGGTAATTTTACAATGTTCTGTGTAGATTCCACTTTTCAAGATTTTTTTCAAAGAGAAAATTAAGAGTATATTAAGGTTTACCATATGAATACCTTTTCCAAATGTCATGGTAATTATTAATTTTCAGTATTCTGTAGTTGTTTTTCATGGGATTCCAAAGAAAATATTTTTATTAATGTTCTAGGATTTTTTTACTTAAAAAAATTTTCTAATGAAAATGATATTTATTAATATATTGGTGGGATAATTTAATGATTTTCTGATTATGGGTTCATATGAGTGATAGTATGGAAAAATAAAAGCTTCTTTATGTATAATTTATTTAATTCCTCATATAAAATATGGATTAAAATGAATGGGATCAAAAATATATCCCACTAATGGATTAGGTAATTGTTTAATCTCTACAAAATTTAATATTTTAATTAATTTATAATGATTTAATATGTATGATTATAACATGAGAGAACATGAGTGATGAAAATAATGTATGAAGGTGTAAATACCCGGACATTTTATGGACATTTTTTTACTTAAATAAATGGAAACTTATGAGTCCGCGAAAATTGACGGCACATGATTCTGAGGCCCGGTGTGCCTGGAATAAATTTTTGACATTTTGTTTGGGTACGTTTAGTAAACATACAAGTGGGTTTTTATAACTATTGACCCGGTTCTTGGTTTTGAAATCTGAGGATGTCGTTGTACTCGCAGCACCGGTATTCGTTTAAGAAAACTATCACCTCGACAGCAGTGGGTCGACGTTTAAAGATAGATTTTGGGATTTTAGACAATGAATTAAATAAAAATAATGTGTGTGGATTGATTTTAATTTGATGGATAAAACCTCCTCTTGGAAGTTGGATGTGGGACCACAAAACCCTAACCTCCCATGAGAGGTTATGGTGGTGGGGGCCTCCCCCAACTGACCTCCTGCGAGAGGTTATGATGTGGGGACCACATGAGACTAATCACCCTATTAATGGTGGGAGAGGAAAGCCTCTCAACTCCCCTAATTAATGAGGGAGATTCTCACACACCTCTCTCCTTTATTGGAGCCAACTCCACTAGTTTAATGGTTCCAAATCTTCCACATTAATTAAGGGGGGTCCAAGTTAAATAATTCACCATTATAAATTGTGTGCCAACAAATTAAATAATAGATTAACACAATATATTATTATTTTGGTTGGCATTGTTCATTTTGGTGGAAGCTTTGATAGGAATATTATTGGGAGAAATCTCCCAATGTAGAACACCTTCGACTACAAAGAACGCCAACATTCTTCGACTTCTTCCTTAGAGGAAACTAATGTGGAACGACATCGACAAACGACTTCCCTCCTCATCGTCGTCACCGAACTGATGCATGAGCTCGACATTGAAAGTGTTCGGAGGATGCGATGAACGATGATATCCTCTATCTTTATCTCCACGACTCTGTCGATGTCCAACAATCAAGGTAGGTGTTAATTTGAGTAATACTACCTTCCTTTTTCTCTTCTTTGGATGGAAAAAAATTGTTGTGGAGGTTGTAAAACAAATGATGTCCATCTTTATTACTCCTTGATGAGCCAAATGTTACCACCCTAAACGCGGAGGGTGCGAGTAAAACCAACATGGCCCGACCCCTCTGTCGTTCTTTTTTGTGATGATCTTCAGCATGGTGATGAGGTGATGGAACGACGAAGGCAATGACCATGCTACACGCAGTCTCTGCGAACCGCGCCGCCCTCGCGCTGCTCTGACCGAACCGTCTCCTCCACCTCAGGCTGAAACGCACCACCAGCCGACCTCCCAGCCAGATGGCCGTCTGCCTACTGGGCTACTCAGCCGCCTCACGGCCTGCCCAACTACCTTTCAGTCACCCGCTGGCCGCCTGCTGTCCTGCCCGGCGGCCTCCAGGCGGCCCGCTGGCCTGCCTCCCGGCCTACCTAGCCACCTCCCAGCCACCTGCCAGCCCTCCTGTTGGCCATCCATTCCATCCTATTGGTCAGCCTTTCGTTCTGTCCCATGGCCCCCATCGTGGGGCCCTGGCAAAACCGGCCCGGTTGCGCCCTCAGAGCCAAGCTGCACCAGGTCGAACCACCCATGTGGCCTGTTGGGTGGGGCCTAGTGGGTCGGGCTGAACCTAAGAGGTCATCCCTCCCAATGTCCCAGGCCAGACCCAACAGGTCTGACCGGGTTGACCAAGGCTAAGTCGGCCCATACTGGGTCGGACCGAACCTAGGCCCACTACCGACCCTTTAATTTTTTGGCCATATCCTTGGCACTGCACGCCCGTTTGACGAACTGTCAGCGGTGCTGGTATTTCTCTGGGCGTGACGTTTCCTTTGAGTATATCCCACTGGAGTTCAAGGTAAAGTTGAGATACTGTCAGGTTGGATCGTGCATGAATCCAACAGGGCCCTCGGGACTAAAAGGCTAATAACTCACAGATTGGGCATCTGATTGATGTGCATTCTGTTGCGTTGAGACCCCTATGATGTGGAGGACCTTTGAGATACTTCTACGTGGGACATCGTGATAGTTAGAGTATCGAAATTTATATCATGGAGCGGATCCTCCTAGAGACGAGCAAGCATAGTGCGGAGAAGTAGTAGATACCTGAGACCTAATGACTACTGACCAATTCGACTAGGAGTGATTCGACTAGACCAGTGGGAAGAGCCTTGGTGTCGTGGCAGACCCGTAGTGGGGAGCGCCTTGGTGTCATGGAAGACCCACGTTACTCGACACAAGGAGTTCCTCGGCAGGCTACGAGGGGGAGCGCCTTGGTGACACGGCAGACCCAAGGTGGGGAGTACCTTGGTGACGCAGCAGACCCAAGGTACTCGAAAGGAGGAGTACCTCATCAGTCCAAGCTTAGTGGGAAGAGCCTTGGTGATTCGGTAGGTCCACTGTACTCCATAGAGGAGGAGTTCACCAACAGCCGAGGTTTTGATAGTGTGACTGGGAATGTTACTTAATTCTACCCCTAGAATAAAATCCTAGTTTTAGTTGAGTTAGTAACTTTTGTGTTTAACTCATGATTGAGATTGAATACTTAATAAATTAGGTATATTTACGGGAATATACCTAATTGGTTAATCTGTTGATTTCATAATTTGTGGTTTGTCCTTGTTGGATTTGTGAGACCTTGAGCGTCTCGGGGTCCCTACTGAGTATTGTTATACTCACCCCTACCCGGGCTATGCCTGCACCTCATTGTGTTGGATGTAGATGAGGGATAGTGTTGACCAAGGCTGAGTGCACCAGAACTGGACGGTACCCAGAGGTGGACCACACGGTGTGACAGTATACGGGGGAGATGGACAGATGTGGAGTGTTGTGGAGGATATATGTACCAACCCTTCAGGTAGGATTTCTCGGTGGACAATACAGGAGTCGTTTTCCCTTTTTTAAGTACATGTACATTCAGTTTCCTTGTACTTTACAGTTGGTATTGTATTTCCGGCCCCATTTTACTTTTTAGCACTCCTTTTGTATACTATTTTATTTAGTGTTTTGTTTTCATCTCATCCCCTGTAGTGTGCATTTTCATGTTATAAAGGAAATGCCTTCCCAGTATAGGGATTTATTCATTTGGTGCTAGTCGCCATCCCCTATCCTATGGAAGGTGGGCTTGTGGAAGTCACGGCATGGGCCCTAGAGGATGGGTCATAACAAATTGGTATAAGAGGAGTCAGTTCTACCGCAGAACATAGGACTCTGATCTTTTCTGTGAAGCAATAGTATTAAGGGTACTGAGTGTGGGTTTTAGTTCAGGGATTCCAGTGTTAGTGCGGAGACCAACATATCAATACACCAGGACACTGACTACTGATTTTCAACTCAGTGCATGTAAAAACAAATTGCGTGTGTGTTTTCAAAAGTTTTATTTAAATCACTTGAACCAGTTTAGCTCACAAGGTATAATCTTTGACCGTGTTGCATCTGTTTCTTTCAGGATGCCTCCCCGCAGATGACCATCTAGATCCCCGAGAGTGGTACGCGCATATAGCCCACCGAGCAATGAGTCCTCGGTGAATGGCCCTCTTCTAGCGGAGGCACTAGCGGTACCACTACCCGTTGGGACACCAATGCCACAAACCCTTGCAGCAGATGATGCATGCCGCTTGAGCGTGTTTCATGAGTTCCAATGCCAGAGGCCTCCCAGGTTCTTGGGAGAGATGGACCTAAAGGAAGATGAGGATTGGCTGGAGGCTGTGGTGAGAGTCATCAGATATGTAGGGACACCAGCCGACCTTATGGTGATCCTTGCTATGAGTATCCTTCATGCAGCATCAGGAAAGTGGTGGAGCCTAATGCTCTAGGTGCATGACAAGGCGACACTACTCTAGGCATACTTCGAGAGATTTTTTCGGGCGGAGTTTGTCCCAGCCACCCTATGTGCAGTGCGGATATAAGAGCTACTTCACCGATATTATGGCAGTATGACAGTGGCATAGTAATCATTGAGGTTCACTGACATCTCGTGCCACTCCATAGATATGGTACGGGGCCCATTCTTTAAGGCTCGGACCTTCGTGCTAGGGATCAGGAAAGAGGTCAGGGATTCGATGATCTCCCTCAGCACCCCGACATAGGAATGGGTGTTGGAGCGAGCCCTCTTAGTGGAGAGTTTCCTTTCTGAGTAGTTTCCAGCAGCGATACCCACAACTAGTTGACATGCAACGGATTATTCTACAACTAGCAGTAGAAAAATGCCATAGAGTTCCAAGAGGACGAGGCCCACGGGGGGAAAACCACGTGACTCAGGGTCAGTTGTGCGGGGCAACTAGGGCAGAGACAAACACGCCAGGAGTGGGTAGTGTTTCACATGCGACAGGCAAGGTCACATGACTCGTGACTATACGACCCTCCATTCGAAGGGTCAAGAGACGGTCGAAGCACCGCCATGGAAGAGACATAGATTCAATAGAGGTGGTTCGTAGGGAGCAGGCGGACCTGGCAGAGGAGGTGTTCATGTAGCTAGTGGTGGATGATGTTTCAAGGTGTTACCAACACCACCACCAGGAGGTCCTCCCCGACCGCAAAGGAGGAGGTGGATAGGCGAGATCTTAGCTCTAGGAAGCTGAGGCTTACGATCATGGCGCTTTGGAGATGATTTTAGGTACAGTCAGTGTCTACTCCACCTTAGATGATGTTCTTATAGATATAGGTTCTAGTCTCTCTTTCATTTCCACTACCCTCGTTCGGACCTCGGAGATTCTGACAAAGACGTTGGCTCGATCCTTACGTCTAGAGACTCCTACGGGTGCAGACTCGACGATTACGCACTAGTGCCGGTAGTGTTACCTTAGTATAGGAAGCGGGAGATTCAGCTGGAATCACATAGTAGTGGCGTCGAGGCATTAAAACGTCATCTTGGGTAAGGACTGGTTATCTACAGTCCATGCTCAGATCGACTACATTTGGCACCAAGAGTGGTGTGTCCACACGGATGGGACCAGGATTACCTTCATGGGAAAGAAGGGAGCCTTAGCAGCACATGACAAACTCACTTGGAGGAGGGTGCATCAGATCACTCATTAGTTGTCTTGCCTTACCATCTGAGTAGTTGATGTGGAGAGTCCGAGCTATCCTTTAGTGGTGGACCAGTACAGGGATGTTTTCCCTGACAATGTTCCAAGACTACCTCCTCGCAGAAAGGGGGACTTCTACATTGACCTATAACCCAGGACGATGCTGATATCTACACCATCATATTAGATGGCTCTTGTGGTGCTTCGCGGGCTATGGGTACATCTAGAGGACTTGTAGATAAATGGATTCATCTGACCCAGTGTTTCTGCCTGGGTAGCCCCAATTCTTTTCACTAAGAAGGCGGATGGGTGGTTGATGCTTTGTGTCGACTACAGTTGCCTAAACCAGGTGACTGTGAAAATAAGTACCCACTCCCAAGGATTGACAACCTATTTGATCAATTGAAGGGAAAATGGTAGTTCTCGAAGATTGATCTCAGATCAGGCTCTCACCAGCTCAAAGTTCGAGACGAGGATGCACAAAAGATGGATTTTTTATGTTGATATGTCCACTAAGAGTTCTTGGTTATGCCTTTAGATGTAACCAATGATTCAGCAGTGTTCATGGGACTCATCAACAGGTTTTTCCAGCCTTACATCGATCGATTTGTCGTAGTCTTCATCGATGGCATTCTGATCAACTCGACTACAAACGAGGAGCATGCCAACCATTTGTAGGTAGTACTGGGTACACACCGAGAGCACCATCTTGATGGAAAGCTCTCAAAGTTCCTGTTTTGGAACTGAAATGTTCACTTTTTGGGACATGTCATCTCGGATGCTGGAGTTTCAGTAGATCCTACGAAGATTGAGACAGTACTTGCTTGGGAGCCACCCAGGAGTGTGATGGATGTACGATGGTTCTCGGGGTTGGTTGGTTACTACCAGAGGTTCGTTCCAGACTTTCCAGAGGTGCAGCACCACTATCAACCTCAACGAAGAAGGGAAAACCCTTCGTGTGGTTAGATAGATTTGAGGAGATATTACTAGAGCTGAGGTAGAGGCTGACTAGTCTCCCCATCTTGAGGCTTCTAGAGGAAGGCGTATGGTACGTAGTCTACAACGACGAATCAGGGACTGGACTTAGGTGTGTCCTGATGCAATAGTGAGCAGTGATCTCGTATGGTTCTCGGTAGCTAAGACAGCATGAGTATAACATTGCTACCCATGACCTGGAGTTAGCAGTAGTGTTCTTTGCCTTGAATATGTGGTGAAACTATCTGATGGGTGAACGTTTTGATGTGTACTCTGGTAACAAGATTCTCAGGTAGATCTTCTCTCAGAAGGACCTAAACCTGAGACAATGGCGATGGCTTGAGTTCCTCCAAAACTATGACTTTGAGTTAGTTTATACTCCTGGAAAGGGGTACGTTGTAGCAGATGCACTCTGCAGGAGATCTGGTATGTAGCTTCTAGGTGAGGGGATGGAGGAGTTGGCCAATTTGTAGATATACTTTGTGGATGGAGATGGAGAATCTTTCCTCTAGTCCCATACAGTCACTCCCCCACTTCTTTAGCGAGTCAGGGAGGCACAACAATGGGAAGCTGACTGCGAGACATAACGTGCTCAGATATCCACAGGGTAGGCACCTGATGTATTTTCTTAAGGTAGTGAGCACGTCATCCTCTTTAGAGGACATATTATGGTACCAGTGTCACTTCAGGAGGAAGTGTTGAGGGAGTTCCAAACATCCCCTTTAGCGGTACATCTAGGAGTGGTGAAGATGTACCAGTACCTTCGACGATAGCACTAGTGGCCAGATATGAAGAATGCAGTAGCAGAGTTTGTCTCTCGATGCCTCACTTGTCAGCAAGTGAAGGCAGAGCACCAGGTACCACCAGGTTGGGTGCATCCTTTAGGGGTCCCAAAGTGGAAGTGGGATGGGATATCCATGGACTTAGTAACTGGACATCCACGTACATCCAGGGGTCATGACTCGATTTGGGTGATCGTTGATCGACTCAACAAGTCGGCCCACTTCCTACCGATCAGAGATCATGGTTCAGTAGATAGCTTGGGAATCCTCTATGTGGATAAGAATGTGTGGCTACATGGAGTACCTTCATCTATTGTCTCCAATAATGATGAACTGTTTACTTCCCGACTATGGAAGGGGTTGCATGAGGCTTTCGGGACGCAACTTTGTCTGAGCACCGCCTTCTATCCTCATAAGGATGACCAGACTGAGCAGACCATTCAGACACTCGAGGACATGCTGCATGCTTGTGTCCTTGGCTTCAGTTTTAGCTAGAAGGATCACTTATATTTTGTGGAGTTTTCATATAACAACAGTTATCACTCCACCATAGGGATGGAACCTTTTCAGGAATTATACGGGAGACCTAGCATATCAACCTTATGACGGACTAACCCTGGGGAGTCAGCACTAGTGGGACCAGAGATGGTATGAGTTTCCATGGAGAATGTGCAGATCATCCAAGATTAGATGAAGACTGCACAGATCAGAGAGAAATCATATGCTAACAGGAGACGGAGACCTCTGAAATTTGAGGATGGAGACCAAGTCTTTCTACGGGTCTCACCTCGACGAGGACTACGGATATTTGGTCGAGGCGGCTTGTTATCTCTGAGATTCATCAGACCTTTCCAGGTCCTTAGCAGAGTTAGTGAGGTGGCATACCGCTTATCTCTTCCACCTGAGTTGCACCAGGTGCATGATGTCTTCCACGTATCTCATCTGAGGAGATAATTACACACCCCTTATCACATCATTGAACATGGAGATCTATATGTCGATGATGGGGTGACATTCACGGAGGTTCCAGAGGAGATTGAGGATCAACAGGAGCGGGTCCTACCTAGACGGTCAATACCTCTGGTTCTTGTTTGCTGGCATCAGGGGAACCTCCGGGAGAGCACATGGGAGCGGGAGGCTCAGATACATGCTCAGTACCCCCACTTGTTTCCTTAGTCCTAGTTGTTGCTTACGGGGATATAAATCCCTGAGGTGGCGAGAATGTAAAGACCCGGAAATTTTGTGGAATTTTTTTTCTTAAATACATGGGAATTTTTTTAGTCCTCGAAAATTGACGGCACATGATTCCAAGGCCCAGTGTACCCTGAATCAATTTCTGATGTTTTTTTCGGGTACCTTTAGTAAACATAGGAGCGGGTTTTTATAACTTTTGAAACTGTACTCGGAATTGAAATCTGAGGACACCGTTGAACTCACAGCACCAGTGTTCGCTTAAGAAGACAATCACCTCGACGAAAGTGGGTCGAGGTTAAAAGATTGTTTTTGGGTTTTTAGAGAATGAATAAAATAAAAATAATGAGTGTGGATTAATTTTTATTTTTTGGTTAAAACCTCCTCTTGGAAGTTGGAGGTCGGACCACCACACCTTAACCTCCCATGATAGATTATAGTGGTGGGGCCCACCCAAACCTAACCTCTTGCGAGTGGTTACGACGTCGGGACCACATGGGACTAAACCCCTTATTAATGGTGGGAGAAAAAAACCTCCCAACTCCCCTCACTAATGTGGGAGATCCTCACACACCCCCTCCTTTATTGATGCCAACTCCACTAATATAATGGTTCCAAATCCTGCACACTAATTAAGGGGGATCCAAGTTAATTAATTCACCATTTTGAATTTTGTTCTGAAAAATTAAATAATAGATTAAAACAATAAATTATTATTTTGGTTGGCATTGTTCATTTTGGTGGCATCTTTAAGAGAAGGATTATTTGGAGAAATCTCCCAATGAAGAATGAATTCGACTACGAAGAACTCCGAACTTCTTCGACTTCTTCCTCGGTGGAAACTGACGTGGGACGTCTTCGACGACCGACATTCCCTCCTCATCATCTTCAATGAACTGACGCATGAGCTTGGGATTGAAATTGTGCAGCAGACGCGAAGAATCATGATCTCCTCCATTTTCTTCCTCGTGACTCCATTAATGACCAACGATGAAGGTATGGGGTTAATTTGAGTAATACTTCCTTCCTTTTTCTCTTCTTCAGTTGGAACGGAATAATTTCAGAGGTTGTGAAATAGTTGAAGTTTGTCATTCTTACTCCTTGATGAGCCAAATGTTACCACCCTAAACATGGAGGGTGCGGGCCAAACCAACATGGACCGACCCCTCAGTCGTTCTTTTTTGTGATGATCATCGGAATGGCGATGAGGCGACAGAACGATGAAGGTAATAGTTGTGCTACCTGCGACCTCTGTGAACCTTTCCACCCTCGTGGTGCTCCGACCAAACCGGCTCTGCCAACTCGGGCCGAGCCACTCATTTGCGCTTCCTGTTGGAAGAACCTACCATCGGCATGTGCCGCGCCGGCCTCCCGGCCGCCTCCTGGTCACCCGCTGGCCCCCTGCCGGCCTGCCCGAGCCACCTCCGGGCCACCTGTTGTTCCCCCTGCCGGCAAGCCCAGCCGCCTCACGGCCGCCCCCTGGCCCTCCTACTGGCTTTCCTGGCTACCTCCTAACTGCCCACGGGCCCGCCTTCCGTCCTGCCTGGCCACATCCCAGCTCTCGGTCACCCGACCTCCCAAGCCACCTCCCGACCGAATCGGTGCCCTGGACGCGCCGGCCTCCTAAGCCAACCTGTGGCCCCCCTCGTGGCATCCTGGCCGAACTGGCCCGACCCTTCCCTCTAGTCCAAGATACGTCGGGCCGCACCCTCACGGTGCTCCGGGCCGAACCGGCCCCAATCTCGGGCCGAACCGCCCACCGGGCCCGTTGGGCTGGGCCCAACGGGTGGGGCCAAACCTAACAGGATGGCCCACCCAATGAGCCAGGCCAGACCCAACCGGTCTGGCTGGGTTGACGCCGGCCGGGTCGACCTAGACCAGGTCGGCCCAAACCGGGTTGGTCCGACCGGGTCGGACCGGACCTAGGCACACTACTGACCCTTTACATTATTTGCCCATCTCTTTAACACCAGACGACCATTTGACGAACCGTCAGTGGAGCTAGTATTTAATCGAGTGCGACGGTCCCTTTGAGTATACCTCACTAGAGTCCATCGTAATGTTTAGATAAGGTCTGGTTGGATCATGCACGAATCTAACCGAGCCCCCCGGACTAATATTCCAATAACTCATAGACCGGGCGTCTGATTGATGTGTTTCCTGTTGTGTTGAGACCCATATGACGTGGAATACCTTTGAGATACTTCTATGTGGGACTTCATGACAGTTAGAGTATCGACCTGTAGCTCATGGGGCAGATCCTCTTGGAGACAAGCGAGCATAATATGAAGACCTAGTAGCTGGCTGAGACCTGATGACTGGTGATCGATTCGACTCGGAGTGATTCGACTAGCCCAGTGGGAAGCGCCTTGGTGTCACGGTAGACCCACAGTGGGGAGAGTTGTGGTGTCACGGAAGGCCCATGGTACTAGACATGAGGATTACCTTAGTAGGCTATGTGGGGGAGCACCTTGGTGACGCGGTAGACCTAAGGTGGGGAGCGCCTTGGTGAAACAGCAGACCCATGGTACTCGATAGGAGGAGTACCTTAGCAGTCCAAGGTCAGGGGGAAGTGCCTTGGTGACGCGGCAGGCCCATTTTACTCGACAGAGGAGGAGTTCTCAAATAGCCGAGGTTTCAACAGTGTGATTGGGGATGTTACATGACACTACCCAAGAATAAAATCTTGGTTTGAGCAGATTCAGTTACTTTTTTGTTTACCTCATTATTGATATGGATTACTTAATATCCTTATGTATATGTATGGGCATATACCTAAGTATGGTAATCTGTTGATTTCATAATTTGTGGTTTATCCTTGTTGGATTTATGATACCTTGAGGGTCTCGGGGTCCCTACTGAGTATCATTATACTCACCCCTACATGGGCTATTCCCAAACCTCATTCTGTTGGATGCAGATGACGGACAGTGCTGACCAAGGCTGAGTGTACCAAGACTCGACGGTAATCGGAGGTGGACAACATGATGTGATAGTACACAAAAGAGATGGACGGACATGGAGTGTTGTGGAGGCTATCTGTACCTACCCTTCAGGTATTATTTCTTGATGGATGATCGAGGGGTCATTTTTCCTTTTGGCAGTACTTGTACATTCAGTTTCCTTGTAATTTATAGTTGGGATTGTATTTCTGGCCGCCTTTTACATTTTAGCACTCCTTTTTTATAAAGTTTTATTTTGTTTTTTCTTTACAGATCATACCCTATTATGTGAATTATCATGTTACTAAGGAAATTCCTTCCCTGTTTAAGGATTTACGCCTTTGGTGCTGGTCGCCATCCCCAGGCCTATGGAAGGCGGGCTTGGGGTAGTCACGGCATGGGCCCTCAGGGATGAGTCATGAAAGAAGGCACATAAAGTTTTATTAAATGGTTTAGATTAATTTTAATGTAAAAATTTTTATTTCAATAATATGTTATACGATCATTCAAAATTGAATTTTATGATTCAATGAAAATAATTGTCATATATTCTCATGTTTTTTCAACATACATCCATACATTTTATATGAATCCTATGGGAACAGAAGGTTTTATATGTGCAATACTGTTTTCTAACATGTGATATTGATTTATTTATATTTACATGTTTTCATGTGAAAATGAAAAATATTCTTATAGGTATTAACTTTTTAAAACGGACTACAAAATTTCTTTTATATTAATATCCCAAACTAATCATTTTTACTTTTTAAATATTTTTAAAAAACTAAATGGATTTAAGGATGTGTATGAACTATAGTAGTTTTATATTTCCAAAATATTTAATCTTTTTAAATGATAGAGAATGTATCAGTAATTAAATAAGATATTAAATTTGTAAATAAATTTAATGGAAAAAATGTACACTATGTCGAATTATTTAACATGATATGTATATTTTTGATGAATTCTCTAAAAATATAATCATAAATGATCATAAAGAATGTATAAATGTTAAATGCATTCTATTCAACTCAAAATTATTAGTTTTTAAAGTTATATGGTGTTTTAGTTTGTTTAAAAACAAGGATTTAGACAAAATTTTAGGTTAAGATGATGTTAAATACACTTTTATGAGAATATTATTTATGATTACATTACCATATGATAGTTAATGTGGATTTTCATGTTCCATTAACTAGTTAACGTTTATTCTAAATGGTTATCCGTAGGGAAAATTTTGGGTTTAAGGTAGGAAGGCATATAGAGAAGATATCATTCTGAATTATTAACCTAAAAATGGGTTGAGTCAGAGATAATATGATTGTGGAAGAGTTAAAAATAATTAAAAAGGGTAATAAATGCTATAAAACATGAAGTATATAAACTATATTCATATTATAATAATATTTTATTAGTATGTCATTTCATGAAATAGAAACCTCTTTCATCTAGTGGTTATTCTAATCCACTAAAATCATATATATAGATAACTGTATTGTAGAAGACATTAAAATCATTGAGATGTCTAGGAAATATGAAGGAAACACTTTCTATTTGAAATTTTACTGATTAATTAGATCCATGGTCATCATTAATTAAAAATATTTTACGGATAAATTATTTTTTTAATATTTAGTAGATGATATTTAATGATATTTACTTGAGTAATATTTTCCAAAATGATCATTAGTAAAGAATATAACAAACATTTTGGTATTAAATCTATCATTTGAGGTAAGAGTTTTTTCTTATGAAAAAATTTTCACCAAATTGGATATGTATTCAAAAAAAATTATTATACATAATTAGTGAAATACTAATAGATTTTACAAATGTTTAAAAATATTTAATAAAAATCATTAGACTATTGAATTTAAAATATGTGAAGAAGTAGATACATGAAAAGTGAATTTTGAGTTATTGATTTTAAAAAATAATTTTCCATGGTACATAATAAATTATTGTCTATCAATATGGCACGAAATAGAGAATTTTTCAATATAAAAATTTGGAAGTAATCCTCTATCATGTTCTAAATGTGGAAAAATAAATTTTAAGAATTGTTTTTCATGATTGGGGAAATTGATTTAATTTTGGTGTGTTTCAATAATTGTCTCATGATAATAAAGAAAAGAACAATAGTAATGTTCAATACAATAATTATAACCTATAACTAAAATTTTATATTATTTTGATATGTGTCACTATTTTGATATGTGTCTAAAAAACAAAAAGGGTGGAAATCATCAGTACTGTATGCATATTAGTGTGAAAAAAATTACTACCACTGTGAATGTTGACCATTAAATGATGTAGTTATAGATCGATGATTCTATATAATTTTCTATAATTGACCCCAAATTTGTATACCATCACTTGAAATTAATGGATCATTATAGTCTATGGAATTCAATTTGTTCTAGTTAATGACATTATGGGTTTTTTATTTTTTGTTTTAGGTAAATAAATAACTCATTATGTTGTTAGATCTAATGAATAATGTTTTATGCATATATTTAAAAAAACTTGGGGTTGTATTCATTTTTAAAGTTATTGGATATTTTAAATTTTATAATGATCATAATTAGAATCTATAAATTATTTTTGAATTCCATAAAGAAAATAAGTTGTATTAGAAATTTTTAAAATTTAAATTTTGGTAACAAAATTTTTTATTACTCATATATATAACTATATATTTAAATTTGGAATAACTTTTCAATCAAATAAAATAATGTGTAGAAATTGTGTCCAAGACTAAAAAAAGTCACTTAGAATTGATGGTATCATTGATTTTTGATTTACTAATTAGATATTTCTAAAAACTATTCTCAATAATCAACTACCACAACAATATTTATCTAGAAAGGGTTGAAATTTGTTTTAGATAATGTGTGTGATAAATATTTTCAAGTGTTAAAATTAAAATTACATAACTCTCATGTTTTATATTTTCTATCAGGAAATTTCAATTTTTTAATAGTGATACTTCCTTGAAGGTCCTCGTTTATGTTTTGAAACAGATTGATCGGTTAATAATATATATATAACATAAATTAAATCCACAGGAGGATAATTAACCTACTCATTAAATTTTAAAGGATTAATTTGACTTTTCATTAAAATTATATATTCCCAACCAAGATGGATAGAAATATGAAATATATACGAATCATAAATGTTTTAATTATATATTCAATAAAAAGAGTTATACATGGGGTTTAAAAGTTGGTCAGAATGGATAAAGTACTATTATTTCATGATTCACTAACATCAATGTAAATTATACTATGTAGAATATTCCTTGAATCAATAATATAATATTTAATTTACTATGTTGTGTTAGGAACAAGATACATTAGTTAATTATTTAATAAATTATGGACTAGAATTTGTATATGTAGAATGTACCAATCCTTTATTACTGAGTCATATAATTCTTTTTTTTTTGAAAAGTAAAGCATTTTTATAAGGACGATTATAGTTTATGAGAAATAATATAATATATTAATAAACATAAGTTTTATTATTTAAATTTTTAAAAATAATGTGTTATATCTTTTGGAAAATGTTTTTGTGTATTGAATAATTTTTATTTATGGAAATAATTATTGAGTAAGGCCCATAAGCCTATTTTATTTTTTTCATCTTGATAATAATCACATGTATAGGTTACATGGGGGATATTATTGTTCATATAGATCTAGAAAATATATTTTCCATTATACCATTACATGTTTGGTTTTTTAATAGGATAATTACGAATGAAAACTACCAAACATGAATAATTATCTTTTTTATTGTTCTCTAAAGGAAATCAAATAATATAACCATAGATTTCATGGTTAGAGTACCAAATATATCTTGAAGTAAAAATTTGATTTTTGTTAATTTTGACTAATTGATAATATATGTGAAGTTAATACCTCTTAGAGATAGTGTCTTTTTTTAATCATTTTCTTATACATCATCATAAAGATTTATTCATGTTAGAAGAAGAACATGTATCTATTTTATCTGATCATGATACCATATTTACATCCACATGTTAGAAAGAACATAAACTTTTTTGGGGATGTAGTTAAATATTATTACATCTTTTTAACCGTAATCTACTGGTAAATCGGATTGAATAATTTAGACATTGGAAAAAATGATTCTTGTGTTCTCATTGGATTATTAATTGTGTTAGGATCAGTATCATTATTTAGTGAAATATTATTATAATCGTAGATTCAATTATAATAAATAGATGGAGTATTTTATTCATGGTATGGAAAGCAGTTTTGAATATTAAAATATTGGGAGGATATTGGTGAGAGAA
The DNA here is from genome assembly GCA_963277665.1 of Viscum album. Lineage (NCBI taxonomy): Eukaryota > Viridiplantae > Streptophyta > Magnoliopsida > Santalales > Viscaceae > Viscum > Viscum album. Next base: position 1,245,303,949 of record OY728130.1, on the reverse strand, counting down.
TGTTATTGTGACCAAAATGGGTAGAATATATTATTATGAAAGTAATCATGATTTAACACCATATGAGGTTTTCCTATATAAATAAATTTTTTTACAAATAACCAGAGGATGAATCATTTTTTTGAGGTAGAGGCCATGTTTTTTATAACATATCTCATTGGAAAGATGTTATGTATTTTAAAAAGAAAATAATAATTTATTCCCTAGTCTAATAGTTTGTATATAATTATTAATAAATATGGATCAATATAATATATATTATTTTATCCTTCATTATTATCTCGACTATATATTATCCTTAGTGATTAATTGTAAATGAAATATGTGTTTTATATATCTCATGTTTGGAGACCTGAATTGGAATAATTAGAAGATATTTTCCCATATAAAGAAAACCCGTATCATTTTCTAGATAATAAAGAGTGTATTTTCAAGATTAAATTTGTTCATAAGGTTATGGATTCATAGATGAAACATAGAATTTAAGAATAAAAATGATAATTTAAAATAGTTTTTATAGAAAACAATCTCAACTTGTTAATGAAATAAATAAAATTGTAAGAATGCAATTAATTTTTTGGGTAATGTGAAAAAAATGTTATTCTATACATAATTCAATTTTATTATTTATACGTATTTATTTTATGGATTCATATTCGTATTTGTTTTAGTAAATTTATATACATTTTCATCCTATAAATGAATAATACGTTTAACAAAAAAAACATGTATTACACAGTTTTATTTAGAAGAATAATCTATCATTATTTATAAAAATATAAATAAAATAGGCTTCATTTTTGAAATTATCTTATAAATATTAATTTAAGATAGTTCATAGGTATTTTTCTAAAGGAATTTATTTTAGAGTGAATAGAGAAGCATACTGAATATACAAATTATATTGCCTTATTATATTATCATGATATAATAATGTATTGAATGATTATGAAACAAATTTTAGAAAAAATAATATATTATTAGATAAATTAATAAGTTTATTTTAATTCTAAACATATGTCTGAAATATTATAAAAATGTGTATTGTTTTTACTCAAATAAAAATTATTTTTTATTTTTTTATTTTAATCCATATTTTCCAAGGATCCTTTCAGTTTTAGTTTGGTATAAAATTCCCACAAGTCAGATTTTATTTATTATAATCCAATTATTTAGATGATAGTCAACATTATACATTATTTTTTTAAAGTCAATTTTTATTAAAAATGAATTATTTCAAAAAATGATCTTTCGTTGAATTTTTAAATCACATACTAAAATTAAATTTAACGACAAATAATAATTATATAATACAAATAGAATCCATATTTATTATATTTATGTTCAAACTTGGATATGTGTTCAATTTCATTCTTAGTCATAATGAATAGTTAGAATGGTGAATATTTGTCACCAAGAGATGGGTTAAAATGGTAAAATAATGGGGGTTAAAAATTGATATATGGAATAAAATATCTCTAAATCATCTATAAATAATATTTTATTAGTGTATTTTGACCACACATTATCCCATTATCTAAATTGAAATAATTTGGACCAATTTTCAATGAGAATGTCATTTATAATATTTTAATGTTGAAAATATTTGAAATGGGTTCACTCTTCTCACTTATAAAAGGCAACCTCGTATTCTAATATAATAACACACATTTTTCTCATTAACTAAAAAATTGTGGCGACCCTGATCCCAATAGCCCAGAAATAGTTCGTGTTTTAATCCATTAGCTGAATATACCCGGAATCAAAACATAAAGGACAGAATTGTTTATATTTCCTTGTAAATGAGAGATATATATATATATAATTCCCATATTACATTTAAATAAAAAATGACAACATAAGTTTTTTGAGAATATCATTATTACCTAAATAAAATAATCTCATCTTATTCGTAGTACCATTCATGGATTCCTGAGAAATAAAAAATTAATGGTTAAATAAAATGATCAGAAAGGGTTTTGTATAGTTGGAGTTATCAATATTAAATGAGAATAATAACATTGTAAGGTAAATAACTGAAACCATATAAAATTTAATAGAAACCTGGTTATCATAATTATATAAGGCGTAAAAAATATGGGAAGGAAAATAAGTGAAAACATATGTCATTTAATCAATAATCATCGAATGAAGTTCATGGAGAGATAATATAATTGTGACAAGATCATGGATAAGAATTATTGAAATCATAACAATGGTAATGCTAATTATTGAACTCTATACTGTAAGGAATCATGATAACTCTACTATCGATAACTTTGGAAAGAGAGTTTAAACCATAGGTAAAAACCCATTAAATTCTAGCTTACTTATTTCTCTCTTAATATCAATTGATGAATCGATGGGATATATAATATTAGGTCCCACCAATCACTGCATGTCCAAATCATTCCTTATATATATATAAATAGATTCAATTCAGGGTGAATGTTTCTTGTCATCAAATATATGTATTATGTAATGGATATGGATTTATCCAAATTTACCCATATAAAAAAATAAACTTCAATATAGAATACCATATGTATAAAATATATATTGATTAATAAATAAACATATCTATACTAATTAATATGGATATTTAGGGGAAATTTACATTCCACAAGAAAGTGAATAATTCAAGGGAAAGTTATTGACTATAAAAATGAGTAAAGGATGTTAATATTAATAGTTTCCTTGAAAAACTTGATAAAACCCCATCCTAATTGAGAATAAATACGGTATCAAAACAATATATAATAATTTTTCTAATAATAAAGCATTTTTTCATTATGAATAGATACACTATTAAAAATTATTAAAACATTCTTAAAGAAAATATCATTTTCCTCTTGAAGAAAAATTTTAAAACAAAATGTTAACCAAAATTTTTGAAAATAATTATAAATGGAAATGATTTTTTAAACATATAATGTAATCTTAAAAAAATTTGTTTACACATTACGAATAAAAATTATATTCATGCCATACTCATTAAAAAATATTCCTTAAACATTTTCTATAAAATCCAAGCTGACATTTTTTTGAAACCCACAAGGAGATTCCATTAAAAAAATTATATATAGAAATGGTTAAAAAATTATTTAATAAAAATTTTATAAAATAATACAAATATTTTTGAAAACATTTTTTGAAATATATGGTTTTTGTCAAAAAAAATTATTTCTGAATGATGAGATAAATGATGCTATAATTTCTTTAAAAACAATTCTCAATTATTTTAAGTTCCGAATAGTTTAAATGGTATTATTACTTGAAAATGTCATGAATAAACATAGGTGTATAAAATCAAATGTGTTTATTTGTAAATTAAAGAATAATTTCCATCATTATAAATACAAGAACAAATAATCTCAATTAGAATGAGATTGTGAAATAAACCATTAGAATCATTATAATATTGAAGTGGGAATTAGTATAAAGATAAATTATATATATCAACAATATATAAACATAAAACAAGTGAACTTAAAGTCATATATATTCATAAATCGTTACCCACATATTCATTTATAATCCAAGAAAATTAAGGTGTTATATATATCAATTAGAAGTAATTAAGTTACGAAATTGTTTAACATTTGTTAAAAATTAATTCAAATATTGTTAGATGAGATAATTAATATTTGAACCAAAAATACTATGAATAATGTATTCATAATGATATTAAATGTCAAATTGTATTTTAATACACCATATAAAAGTAATTAGGTGTATAACATTCCCATATACCTGAATCAAGGGAATATGAGATGAAGTAACATACCGAACATTTTATTTTGTTTAAATGTGATTAAATATAAAAAATGTGGGTTTAAACATGTAATTAACTTATTAATGAGAAGTATTAATATCTATAATATAATATAATATTCTTTTGGTGCATCTTACAAACCTTATGTTAATAATCATTTATTATTTTCATTCTTTAGTGTGTTAATTTTTTAGTTTTCTCATCCGTGTTTCATCATGAATGATCTGGTGTGTGCATATATTATATAGTTATATAATCATCAACAAAAAATCACTACATAACTATATTATTTTAAAACCAATAATACTTTTCAAAACAATCATGAATGATGATTACGAAAAATCAACTATGATGTAATCATGGAGACGGTTGGTCATACCTATGCATGAGCATCACATCCATTTTTCAATGACCATTATGGAAAGGATATGAGTAATATTGTATCTTTAAAAAATTATCACTATACCATATAAACCATATTTTTTATTTAAATATACTTATATATATCAGCCATCTGGGGTGGTGAGGAAAAGAGAGTAACATTGAATTGTAATGGTGGTAGTTCACACGTACAAGAACGATGTAATCATTTTACTCTATAAAAAAATAAAATAATATGTGGCAATTTTAGAATTATAAATACTTAATTACTATAATAATTATTTCATTTATATAAAAAATATTCATTAGCCTTATATTTATTACATTCTATGTAAGGAATTAATGAATGATGAATAACATCACTTCATGAGAAGGTATTTCTCCGTACACACGAGTGATGTTATCATATCTCCTACGGTATGGAATGTATAAATATTTATATGTTATATAATTAATATATAGGTATAATTATTTTATATGTATCATATATATAATTTATATAAATCATATTAACTAACCATTAGAGGTTGTAATGGAAAAAATAAATGACATCTGTTCACGAGGTATTTCGCCATACACAAGAATGATGATTTAATAAACCATTTGATGGAAGTGGAGAGGGTTTTATTTCATGCACGAATTAAAAAATAATATCAATATATGGAATATATTGAAATTATTATATCATCATGGTTAAAAAATTAATGATGTAGGATGAATGAATAATATAAAAACACTTGTTGATGAATGATACATCTTCTTTATATATCCTATCTAGGTTTCCACAAAAATCATTCATTTGCCTTATTTTACCAAACATGAGTATTCTAAGATGATTGGACATAATTTTTAATGTCATGTTTTATTTTCTTACTAGAAAAAAGGTTATTTATGTTGTGAAGAATATAGGAGAGGGGTGTCCTTTAATGTGTATGGTGAGTGGCACACTTGTAATTTTTTAAGATGATTCTATCATAACCATATTTTTATCATACCCCAAATCCACTGATATGTTCCATTTCATAAAAAAGAACATATATGTTCAAAATATTTCTAGGGAGTGGGTTTTTTAAATTTTTTAGTACATTTGAAACCCTTATCTTTTTAGTTTATCCACAAATAATTAAATTTTTACCATAAATATGGTAAATAAAATTTTCTGTTTTCACTATTAATTTTTTTTCAAAAACTCAGTTAAATCTATTATATAATATAATTATTATAATTAAATATATAAAATTAATTTTTCAAAATTTTAGTCACCTAGGTATATAATATTAGTTCAAAATTAATCCCCCATGCGTAATGAGAATACAGGGTTTTAAAGGTAAAATTTTCAAATTTATATAAATCATTTATACGAAAATTAAATATGAAAATTATTCCAAGGAACTAAATTATATTAAAATACATAAAATTAAACTATAGTCACTTAAAAACAAAAACAAAATATAATTTCAATATAAAAATTATTAAAAATGGTGGTTTTTAATTAAAATTCTATATTTTTTTCATTCATCAATAAATGAACATTTTCATAAATAATCCAAAAAATTAACCCTAGTAAAATTTATATTTTAATATTTATAAATTATTTGTTTTTATAAAATAAATTTATTAAATGTGGTAAAATATATTTTAAAATTTTCATTTTGAAAAGTGCAGCTAAACCAACTTTTATAAAAATTACTGTTTTTATAAAACATTTCTCTTCTATTAAAATGATCCTTATTTCATTTAAAATCAATAGATAACCATAATTTTCAATGATTACTTAATAAAAATTATATCGTCTATTCAAAGATATAATTAATAAATATTAAATTAAATAACCATTTATTAATTGTATTTCACATTTCATTGAAACTTAGTGTTATATATAACATAATATATACACAGTTTTGCTTGTAACACAAGCTAGGCATAGTTTTGTATGTAATTAAATATAAAATACGTGCTATTTGTGATGAATTATATAGAAGATATTTAATTTATATAAAAAATAAATATATCATAAATTCTAGTGGTGTTATATGTTCTTCTAATAACAATGTTTTGTGTCCCAAGAACTATCAAATATAATTTTCTTATCTTAAAATCCAATAGTGTAACATTCTCCCTAACATAAATAAATTTTGTCAAAAACATTTAAACATGATATAAGTAATTAATGGTTTAAAATTTAGAAATAATAATTTCTAAAAACCCACATCATTAAAATATATAATTAAATATCTTCTTAATAATAGAGAAGGGGTAATTCACAGGTTATATGGAATAAAAAATAACTTAGTTTTGAAGAATGAGAACATTGGTGGAAATGGAATATATGGACATGGAATAAAATCCCAAATAATTGTTTTGAGTGATTGAGACCACTGATAAAAATAAATATAATGGTAAAATGATTATTAAGGGCCTCAAAACAATAAATCTATATTGATTTTAATGACCATTAAATTCATTGAATATGTATGTAATAGGATAGAATTTCTGTTAAAAAATCATTTTTCAACATTTTATTTATTATTTAATTATCTAAAAATATATGGAAATATTCTTACTTGATATTTTTCTTTTTCATAATCAAAATACCATAATTAGTTTTTTCTTTGATCAATTTAAAATTCAGCCCTTAGTCCAATAATTGAATATCTAGATGTAATTTATTTAAGAGAGAAGCAATGCAGTTAAATTTTAATGTTCCATATGAACTATAAAAGTGTGATAAGTATTTCTATATGTCTATAACTATATTCCAAAGCTAATAATTTTATCAAGACTTATCCAATATATGAAATTAATCTCAAAACCCAAAATGTAAAACCATTGTTCCATCATTAATATTTATTTTTTAAAATCGTTAATATAAAAATGATAGATAAACCAGAAAATCATGTAGGATAGTGGTATGTGTTAAACCCATATCATATTTTGATCATGGGTTCTAGACACATGTAATTTTAAAATTTGATTGGTTTTCACCCATCATGGTTATTCTCATATTTCAAAACTATATTAATATAATTTATATATTGTTCTTATGAAATTAGAGCGACATCCATGAAAAAAAATTATTTATTAGATAACGTTTTTACTAAGATTTTAAATAAAATAATTTTTCCCAAATTATAATAATTTTATTTGACTTTATTAACAAAATCATTAAAGATCGTATTAACACTAAATTTTATCAAAACGTATAATATTTTTTTTTAAATGTTAGGACATTTTTAATTAAATAAAATTATCACTATAATATATACTAATGAAATGGATTGTATCCCCACAATTTTCTCCCAAAATATCATTAATATTGGTATACACTCATCATATATAACCTAAAATAATGTGATTAAGACATTGAATATATGATCAATCTTAAAGTCATAATCTGATAATTGTATCCATAACACTTTTTTGAATGAAAACATATATTCTTATAACTTTTAAAATTAAATATATAGGTTTCATGATTGTTTTTAACAAAACACCATTGTTAATAATACTTATAATATTTTATTTTTGATCCTCAATAAATAAAAACATAATTCATTTTATTTCCACATATGTCCTTCCATGTCTAAGGGTTTAACAATTAGAATAGGTAATTAACATTTTTAATGCTTATTCCCTACAAAGTTAAGACCAAGAACTATAAATTGATTCTTAGATGAGATTTATTTCCATCATAGTACTCTTTATTTTTACATGGGAATTCATTTTATTAGGTCTAGATATCTACACATAATGAATTTTCCCATTCCATTAATACACTTTCTTTTAAATCTATTACACCATATGTTTAACCTCATCCATTAATTTTCAAAATATATTTACATCCATAAATATTGGTTGTAATAAAAGTTTTAATTATCTCAATAATATCCCCTAGGAGTGTCCAACGAAGTTCACATTAACACACGTTTTCATGAACCAAATAATGCTCAGCTTGATCTCAATATACCCTTTTTAGAGTATTTACCCCTAGGTACCACTATAACCAAAACACATCCACTTTTAATATCCATAGATGGTTGTATTACAAGAAGAAACCACATAATTATTTCCTTAAAAACATTAGTATGTTATTATATTCTTATCATTAATGTTTATCCTCGGGTTACGTTATATAATTTCTGTTTTCTGAAATATAGTTTCCTTGGTTTATACTAAACATTTCATGATACCAATTGTATCATTCCCGATTCCATTACACTAGAGTCATTACATGATTCAATACATTTATAGACCATTTATGTTATTTTATTATACTAATATATATCACCCATGTGGTTTGGTGATGAAAAATGTGTCACGTCTCTTGGTAAGGCTATAATCCACACATACACGAACAATGTTATTGTTTTTCAATGTAAAAAAGGAATATGATATTTTATTATTTATGTATTATAAATATGTCATCATATTGATTTCATTTATATCAAATTTTTTATTTATGTTTCCCTTATAAAATTCTATGAAAATAATTTGTGAAAGACAAATCACATTGTATTGAGAGGCAGTAGTCTTCTATACACACAAGCGATATTATCATATCAACCATGTAACTAAAAGTAATTATGTTATATATTATTTAATGAATCTATAGGTATAATTATTTTATAAATTGCATATATAAATTTATATAATTAATTTCCATAATAATTACCAACCAATATATGCGGTAATGAAAAAATGAATATCCTAGGTTAGCCAGATCGTAGTATTTGATATACACAGATGATGATTCTGTAAACCATTTGATAAAAATGGAAATAGATTTAGGGAATTACCAAGTTAAAATGGCATATAATTTTATTAGAGATAATTAATATTTATATCATAATGGATTAAATATAATGTAAGGAAGTGGAGGAGGAAATAATATAAAAATGGTCAACAAAGAACATTACCCCTTCATCGAGTATCTTCTTTAGCACTGCACCAAATTCATTACAAGGTTTTATTCATATGAAAAATAAGTATTATAGGATTAACAAAGAGAATTGGATTGTTATTTGGAGTGGGAGTTGCAAAAAACCAAAGGTGTGTGATGGTGTAAATAAGATTGAAGAGGGGGTGGCCTTTAATATGTGTGGTGAGTGGCATACTTGTATGGTTTGAAAAATATACAGTCATAGACACGTTTCAATCACACAAAAAAATAAGTGAAAAATGAGGAATTATAAATCATAAAATATATAATCTCAAAATAAGGCCCTAAAATTAGTGTTTTACATGTTGTTAGACCATTTTAATCACTTATAATCCCAGTTTAACCCCTGGTAAATCTGATTTTACTTTAACCATATTAAATAATTTAAGAGTTTTAAGTATTTATTTTGATAAAAATTATGTTTAAGTTACTAGATAAAATAAATTAATCTGATTCAAAATATACAATCCATTATTAAAAATTACATTCATGGAAGTGGAAAATTTTAATTTAAAATAAATCATGCATATGATATGAGAAAGTTGGGTTTTTAAAGAGTAAATGTTCAAATGTATACAGTGTTTCAATATAAAAAGACAATATGAATATTTTTAAGATGATGTAAATTGTATTAAATTAAATAAAATTATACTAAAGTTACACTGAAACCAATTAATAATATAATTTAACATCATAAATTGTTTAACTAACAATTTGTTTCAAACAAAATAGAATTTGTCAATATTAATCAAAAAATGAGACCTTTAAAAATATCCCAAATAAATAAACATATTAAAATTTTGGTATTATTATTTCTAAATAAAGATTTTTTTGTTAAATATAATTTAAGACTATGGTCAAAACTAATTTTAAATTATGATCACAATGTATGATTAAATATCCTTGTAAAATATCAAAAAAACATCTATTTTTATATTAAATGATTCATTATTTTATTTATAGTCAATAGATAATAATATTGTTAATAATTTAGTTATTATTATTCATACATTTCATTCAAATTTCATGGTGATAAAAATTATATTAAAAATAATATTTTACATTTCCTTCAAACAGGGTGTTGGGAGTAACAAAAGATATAATCAGTGTTGTGTGTAGAATAAGATAATATTATTATTTAATGTAATAGATGATTAAAATATTGGGGTATGTAACCCATGATATTTTAATGACTATGTTTATTTAAAAATAAATATATCTTAAAGTTTCTCGGTGTTATATTTACTTCCAAACATAGTGTTTCATGTCACATACCCAATAAAATAAAATATACTTATTTTTTAATCTAATGGATTTACAAGAAATATATTTCCAAACACATTACCTAATCACCACCCCATTTTTATGTCACTGAATTATGAGAATAAAAAACTATGTGGTCTTAAGGTTTAATCCAAAGGAGGATATCTAAGGATGAGGTATAAGTAATATCTGAATTTATTAAGGATTATTTCTTCTTCTATATATTTTAAATATATTCCAGCCAAGAAAATATAATTAAAAAAATATATTTACTATTTATAAAATTTATTATGTTTATGTAAAAAAATTAAACATTCTATCCATCTTATGAAAAAATAAAACATCTTATGCATTTTTGATGAATATCGCCTCTACAAGGTGATGTGTTTCTTTTTTCACCACCACCACACATTGTGTGCTATAAATATTGAGTTAATGGATATATAAATATAAATAATTTTATTATCATTGAATTATATTTTTTAAATGAGAAAATAGTATATACCTTTTTACTCTCTTTACTAGTGTATAGTGATAATGTCACTCCTTCATGGTTACGGACTACCAGCTCCATGATGTGAAAAAATTATTTTTTCATTCCCAGATCACATGGATTTCATAAAGATAAATTTAATGAATAAATATTATATTTATAAAAATATTTTTATTCATTAACGATAATGTTTTATCTTCTTAATTTTCTTATCATTTAATATAAAAATGAAAACATTATTAATGAGTACATGTAAACTATCACCTCCATGAATGACATATCTAATTATTCAATAACACAAAACAATTATAGTTTTAATAGTTTATATAATTTATTAAAATAAATTTTAAAACATATTAATTATTTTCAATATTATTGAAATGTGACCCCTTTTACAATAGTTAACACACCATATCTATTCTGGACCAAAAAAAATAAAATGTTGGATATGAACATTAAAATTATAAAAAATAAACTGAACATGATAATAACTAAAATAAAAGGAATAATAATAAAGTATTGACAATGAAAAATTTTATTAGGAAACTAATAAATTATTATAATATTATTATTTAGAAAATTTTAAGATGTATGGGGAGAGTCGGGACTCGATATAAGGATTTTTTCCTTAAAACCCACCTTTATGATTTTACTCCAAATTCTTTATCTTCAATATTCATGATATTAATATTTTGTAAATAATTTTCATATTTATAAGTAGAAAATTTTAAATTATAATTATAAATTACAGTTCAAATTATATAATAATGTTTAATATTGTGATATTTTTAATATTATTCCAACAATGTACTTTTTATATTTTTAACCTAGTGAAAAAGAATTATTTTAAATGATTATTGCCTGAAATAATTTTTAATTATATCTTGGACATTATTAACTATCATGATTCCTGGATGCATTATCGTAGTTTTTCAAATAATATCCTTACCATGTTTTCTGGGAATATATTTATTTCCTTTAAAAAATATCGAAATAAAAGTTTAAAAATCCTTATTTTTATGAAATGATGGATTTTTGTATTGAATATTACATAAAATGATTGTACTTAATAATGAATAAAACTTATCAATAAATTATTAATATAATAGTTCATGTGAGTTATAGGTCATGATGGGTGGGACTGGGAGAAAGCCCTTCTATCCATTGCGGGATGATTTATTCTCAATATAAATTATGATTATAATTAATCGATTATAATTCATTCTAAATTACTACAAAAATGGTGAACACATTTGATAAATATAAATTTTCCATAGAGGAAAATTATTTTTCTATTATTTCATTCGGTTTTAATGGAACTATCTTATTTTACTGAATATATTTCATTATATTTTATATTTGGTAGTTTTCTTTTCAAATATAATAATTTTATATTGTTCTCATATTTATTCCTAGATAAATAATGGTTTCATAATTATTTATATGGGTTGAAAGGGTATTAATTGAGAAAAGGATGATTTTTTAAATATTATAATAATTGATTTATATTCTCAATGATTATTGTAAAAACTATAAATATTTTTAATTATTTAATGTTTTCCTCTACACTAATTGATTTCCTTTTTTATAACTCTTGCACTTTTTTATGATCGTCCAACTATTTTAAATTTTTATAATATGATCTATGTATCTGAATGAACTATAGAATGAAAAATTATAGTACAATTATGACACATAATAAACGAAGTAAAAAATTTTCTTTAATTAATTAAGGGTTTAAATATAAGGTCATGTTTTTTATGAAAAATTATATTGTGAAGAAGCCTCCTCTATTTTATTTAATTGGTTTTCTTAATTTCAAATAATATTAAAACTAAAATATCATTTTATTTTAAGAATGGGAAGTCATTTATTCTAAACATATAATTATCTATTTTTCATGCTACATGGTGTTCTAATTTACTCTTCAAATTTCCTCATGGATTCTACAATCAACTCCAGTGCATCATAACACGCTTCAAATAACATTATAAAATATCTTAGTATTAATAATTTTATTCAAAAAAAAATTAAAATTCATGAAGAATATAAATACTCATATCTAATTATTTTAATCCATTTATATATAAAATAACTTTATCTTATAATCATACCTTTATAAACATCATCCAGTGGATAATAATAATTTAGATATAAATATTCATTCTTAATAACAACGGATCAATTTAAACACCAATTAATCTATATATTTCATCATAATTGCTTTTTTCTTTACCAATGTCTGTATACTCATCTGAATTCTATAGAATCTGTCTTTTCCAGCTTTACACACCCCTATAAGTAATATTCAAGCAACCTCCAAAAATGATTTATATTATGGGTGGTTATATCTGAAACAATATAACTTTTTATTCATTAAATTCAATCCATATTAATAATCCTCACATATAAATAGTAATTTCATGAATAATTCTTAATATGAATGTAATATATAATTAATATTTCAACATATTCAAGGGTAAATTATTCTTTTTATACATTTGGCTCTTCATCCATTACATATCATCTAAAACATTTGGCATTATATTATATAAATATATTAATGGAATATATATTTGTAAATTCATCAATCAAATTCTTTTATTGAATATATAAAATTATAATTTTTATTATTATGAATTCAAAATATAAACTGAAAATTGTGTCCCACTTAATGATATTAATTGCATTTTTTAGAATTAAGAGAAATTTCACCTCAATTAATGCTTCTTCCATGATTGTTAAAATTCATCGTATCTTATTTTAGATCCCCTTATATGAGAGAAAATTTATGATTTACAAAGTAGAAGTATTGAGTCACATTTCTTATAGAAATTTGTCATAACTTTAACAAATATATGTCAATTTGTGTAATTATTAATGTTTAAAATAGGTGTGATTAACTCAAATATATAGGATGTCTAAAAACTATTAAAAATGTGACACCAAAAATAAAAATTATCAAACTCGGAACTATTAAAAAAATTTACATAGTCACCTACACCCATATTCTATAAAAAAAATTAGAAATAATCAAGTGAAAAAAATTATTTCCCCATTCTAGATCAAATTATCTTACCCTAAATAATAAAAATTGTTATAATTCAATGAATAGATGGTATAAGTGATTTTTCTTCCTATAGTTTAGATTTGTTAAAATCTATTCAGATTTTCATATTTTTATAATGTAATTTTTGTTATAAAATGTTCATCTAGTCATCTCTCATTCAATGGAAGTACTCTTTTACTATTCATCATGATTAAACTTCTTCAAAAAATGATATCCATGAACCAACGTTTAGACACCACATAGAAAAAATTTAATGAGACGATAATGAAAAATACCCATTATTGTTGGTTCATCCTATTATAAAAAAAATTCAGAATTTAGTTCATACTTTTTATTCCCCACATTCAATTACATGCACAAAGATGTATAAAAACATAAATATAAAAATAAGGTGGATTATTTCTAGATCCATAATGAGATAATCATTATTTATATTTTCTTTATAACGTATAATTTCTTTTCTCCTTAACATTAGTTTAGGGATACTTATTCGTTATAAAAGATTGTTTAGTTTTCTATATTATGACTTCTTTTAAATTCATTGTATATTTGTTTCATTTCATATTTTTTTATTTTCGGAACCTTAATTTTCAATATAGATATAAAATAACATACACATACATGTTCTTTGTCCATTTTATTATCGAATTACTATTATATTTTTCATATGGCCTTGTATTTATTGGGTGAATTATCAGTCTTCTTCATATGCGATGAATCCTTTATAGAAATATTCTTAGTAGATATAGTCACTAATAATTTTTATTTCTTTTTCATGGACATTTTTTCCTAGGTACCCATGTTAAACCTTTTTTATTTGTTTCCTGTATTTTTCACCTTCGACATAGCTTCTCATTGACCATCAAGTTACCATTATAAGAAATATATTAGTATAAAACTTTTTATATATCTTCCACTAAACCATTCATTATATTCAATTCTGGTATTGATTTCACATTTTTTTCCCAAATTGAATCTTCTTCCATTAAAAATCAGCACCAAATTTCATTGAATCATGATTTGTAAATTTATATTATAATACATGTGTTTATTACTTATTGGTGTAACTCTATTTTAATTATAATTCATGGTTGTGATAGTTTACCTTCATTTAATCACTTTCTAATACGCCAATGTAGACTCACCTATTTTTAGTTAGTCTTTTTCACATTTTTTGGACTTATATTTTCATCTATTTATGAATATTTAATTTTAGATTTATATTTTCACTCATTATCATAATGGCCACATGGGTTTCAATTTCAATATACATACCAAGAAATTCATATCATTTTATAGTGAATAGAATTCACATTTTATATGATCATTACATCCTTATAGTCATTCTTTCCATAAAAATGAGAATAATAATTTTTATCTTAAGCACATCAATAAATTCATCAAATCCAAAATTAATATATATTTGATGAAAATAACTATGAATGATATTATATCGATTCATATAGAACATTTAATAATTTAAAAATTGGTGTAATTTATAATTATTCTGCAGTCACTTGATAGGGTTGTAATCTGTATAAAATATCTACCTAATAATTGTATCATTTTAAATACTCTTATAAATTTAAAATAATAGTTTACATGATACGATAATATATGGATATGATTCTGATTTTGATTAATGTACTAGCACAAAATTCATGATTAAAATTAGGAATAATTATGATATAGTATTTTCACATGGTTCTATCCCAATGTGGGTATATAATCCTTGTTATGTTATGGTGATGTCTATGATATTATCATTTACGAGTTTAAACAACTCAACATAATGGTATATAACTTAAAATTCAACTATTGCCTCCCAAAATAGTCAACATAAAGGATATTTCGTGATTACAATCTCTCAAATGTTTCTTTATAATATATAATATAGTTTATAATAATTCCTTCCAAACACCATAAATAAGATAATCAAGGCTACAAGAGATTATTATATATCTTGAAAATTATATCCTATTCATGATTAGTAGTTCTTCGACTAATTCATTATTTTTATAAAGTATTTGTAACAACCCCATGAATATAGATTCATTTAAATGAATAGTATTTTTCAAATCATACCCCATACATAACCTCAAAAATAAAATAACCATGAAATAATAATATTAAAAGATTATTTTTAACAACCTATCCATTGGGAATGTAGATATGAGTATGAATAATTGAATTATGAAATATATGTATAAATTATTTTGTAAATACAAATAATAAATCAAATAAAAATTTAAATTCATCTAATTATTTTACTAGGGAATGTATGAGAATATTTTGATTTTATGCAAAAAGAATATATTCTTAAATAAATTGTTTTATGTGTTTTATGGGAAAATAATTAAAAATAATTTCTAAAATTTATAGAAATTTTATATTAAAAAATTAACGTTTTTTTAAATTACTATAAAAATATTATATTATGGTGAAATGTTTTGGATTTTTATTAAATAGTCTTTCTTTTGAGGAATAATAAAAATATCTATTTTATAAAAATGGCCACTTTTTTGATATTATAATTATATAAGAATACCATAAAAGATTATAAACCAGTTTTCAAGAAAAATATATATTTAGTTAGTAAAATATTCATATTAACATATAATAATAAACATATAAATATATTTGTAACATTTATGAAATCTATGAAATGTTATTATGAAAATAATTTTTTTTTTGATTTTATCTCATAATAATTTATTTAGAATATTAATTTTTCATTTAGTTTAATACTAATGAAAAATAAATCCAATTATATTTAAAATAATTCAACTAATTCCATTAGTATCAACAAATATAATTTAATTTATTGAAAACCCATTTTTATGTTTAAAATAAACACTTTGCTAAAATTAGTTTTATTTTCCCATTAAGAACACATTTTAGAAGAAATTTCTTCCATTTATAGAAATTGAATATTTTAAACTAGAATAAATATTTGGAATGATAATAATTATTTTTCAAAAATATGTTCAATTTATGTTTTGGTCATAATAAAGAGTAAAATAGAAGAAAAAAATATAAACATTGTAAATGATTAAGAGGATTACATGTGGTTAATGTAAGAGATATGGGAAAAAATTCAAATTAAACATATCATAATAATATTAGTTTAAAAAATTTATTCCTCATATTATCATACATCATATTTCCAAGTCATGTTTTCACTTGAAGAGGAAAATGTAATTATATTTGTTTAAATTTTTTGTATAATTCCATGTGTGTCCCTCCAATCAATTATAAAAGTGAAAATATTATATTACATTATTACAAAACATTGAGCCCCATATCTCATAAATAACCAATCATCAAAATAACATCCTTTAATTAATTTTGTCTATTTTATTCTTATATTAAAAAAAAATTTGTATTAATATTTAATCCACAGTGGGTCTCTCAAAGAAGATGAAATCAACATTACAAGCTCGTTTTTTGATAATTCCTACTCCTATTTCCTATTTATTTTTTATTTATACTAGCCTAATTAATCAATTATAATTAATATTATATTGTGATATTAGGATTATGGAACAACCATTTTCATCATCTGTTAAATCAAATGGGAAGTATCATTGTGCATACCATTGGACTATCACCTCTCTATAGAGATATTATTCATCTTCCATCCGCACATAATATTGATGGATATAATGATTGTTTTAATAAATATATTTTATATTTATTATATAAATATTAATCTTGAATGATAAAATATTAATTATCCTTCTTTAATTATTTTCATTGGAAACAGAAAGCAATATTCATTCGCATGTATGGACTACTGTCTCCATTAATAATGTAATTTATATTTCCATATCTTACATTTATGTATGTTTTTAAATATGAATATTTTTATTAAATATGGTATTTATAAAGTGATTAAAAATATTTAGATAATGGAACCATGATCAAAATGTAGGGACAATAACTTGAAAATAAAAACATAGATGAAAAATGAAGTAATTAACTCATAAAATGATGATATTAATAAATGATTATTAATCAATAGGTGATAAGATGTTATAATTAAATCAATAATATTATTATATTTATGAATATTATAATATAATATAAATATAATAAATTATAATTTATTATATATTTTTTTAAAATAACGTATGATGTATATTAAACATGAGGAAATGGTTTATAACATAATCTCCCGTTTATTCAGGGTGGTTTATGTTCAAATTTTCATTGAAGGAAATTATAAACACATTACCATTTAATCTCTATATTTTCTCATTTAAACATGTTATATATTGAGTTCAAATATTATTCTTTCAATTCCCACACTCTGGGTACTCAATATGATTGAGAAATTATTTTTATAAAAATCCAACATTATTCTCTATTTGGTCAATAAACATTTTCTTCCATTCTGATGT
The DNA here is from genome assembly GCA_963277665.1 of Viscum album. NCBI lineage: Eukaryota > Viridiplantae > Streptophyta > Magnoliopsida > Santalales > Viscaceae > Viscum > Viscum album. The sequence goes on along the minus strand of OY728130.1, from coordinate 1,245,285,625 downwards.
ATCTTAAAATGTTTTTACAATATTATTTTTTATGGTAAAATAATAAATGAAATTTAATTTCAACCATTTTATACATTTTTCATAATGTTTTTCGTACTATTCATCTTGTCATTTTTCGAACAAGGTACTTTTGACCTTTTTCGAAATGTGTGAAATGTATATTTTTTTATCATTTACCAAACAAATTTATTTTTCCAACATTATAAATAATATTATTATTCATGATTTTATTACATTTTTTCATGTTAATTTTATTAAAATTAAATTTTGTTCAAATGAATGAGTTTTTTTTTGAAACTGTTATAAAATGAAAATGATATTTTTCACATGTTTTCAAAGAAATAATATAATATTTTTTTAAACTAAGTATTATCTTTGTAAATATACACTAATTATTCTTATTTTTTAATCGATTTTTAAAATAAATATATAATCCACCTTATTTGTATTGAGGTATTGTGAGCATGTCATTCTATTAATTTATTGGGTAATATATTAATAATTTAATATTACTTTATGAATAAGAATGCCTATGATCATTGTGTATTGAATTATTATTCATTAATTTTCATTGATTAATTAATTAGAGTTTGTAGTTGATGATAGGGGCCTTTATTTTCCATTGATGAGTCAATATTCCTCATGACAAATACTTTATTGGGTATTTTATATATCCATTACATATTAATTTAATATGTCTTGGAATAAGGTATCCTTAGTAATATAATGATGACTAACATTATAAGTTTTATAATTATAGCATTAGATATTCATATCCATGTGATTTTTTATGTTTTTAGGTCATCCATTGATATAATCCCATTATTTTATAATAGTAATATATAATATTTTAATATTGTTGATTTATTAAAAATTAAACATGTTTTAATTATTCTATGATATCATCTATTATAAACATTCCTTTTTTGAGCATATGAGTTTTCCCTTTATTATTTTCTCCTTTCCCCAGAGTACAAAGATTGGATTTATGAATAATTTTAATTATATTTTTAAAGAAATGGTAAAATTATCCCTAAAATATTAAGATGTATCTAAGGATATTAAATTTAATGTGACAATCATGCATGTATCTTGTTTCCCTATTCTACTAAAATAATCGATTCTTTAGGATGTGATATCTCATATCTTGTTATAATATAGTACGATACCCACCAGATATATGTTACATGAGTTTTAGTTATAATTATACTATCAATGGAACTTTAGTATAAATCCTAGTAACTAAATTTGTGAAACATATATTAGGGAATATATCTTAATGAAACACTCATAGGATAAGTCTATGTATATGATAATATAATAATGTTTTGTTAAGTCATGTAATTTTAGGATTCTTAGTAATAAAATCTCTTTCATATAAGGAGAAATGGGTGTGAATGTGATGTGAGGAGACTAGGGATAACACCCTAAAAAGGGTTGGTTGAAAGTCAACTCAATCTTTACCTGGTGAATGAGGAGTGGAACTAAAATAAAAAACATTAGTAGACATTTCTATGAGATATTCATTCATAGCATCAATTTTTTTATGAACCATTATGGAATTTTTGAACTTTTTCAGATATTTATAATGTCACTAGTCTCATAATTATGAGATTTATTATGCATAAATTATAAATTTTTTATAGGTATTTCCCCAAATTTCAAATTAAACACTCAGACACATGCCGATGAACCATAATACTTTAGTGTCATAGGAAACATTGGATGCATTATTCTTAATTCAGGATATATATTCAATGTATCCCTTTATGATATTCCATTTTAGTAATCCCACATAAAACCTTTTATTCTAAATTTCAGATAGGAAACATGAGAAAGGGTGAGCTCAGATGATCTATATAAGTGAAATGAAAGTTATTTGAGCATAACAAGAGGATAAGTTTAAGAGATCATGAGAATAAATTTTGAAAACCATTCCCAATAAATCAAATATCATAATCTCGAGTCATGGAAAAAATATTGAATGTTCATAATAAATAAACAATAAGGAAATAAAATAACATGATCCATGAGAGAATAACATTGGAATAAGACATAAAATTTTGTAATAAACATAATCATAGGTAGTCATATGTCAAGGGTACCCAACAAGAGATTCATAAAATATCAGTATTTGGAAAATCACACATGAACCTAATTACTTCTTTGGATAACCTACCATATACCCTCTTGTTTTATACATGGGATAACCTCCTTTGTAGCCTCTTATTTTGGGCATGTGATAAACTTCCATGTACCCTCATTTTAGGGCTTGGGGTCACCTATTATGTAGTGTTTTTTCTCTCAAATAACATTAATCATCACCCTATTCATTAAGAGGGATACATAGGTCCCACATATCATAAAATGAAAATAATACATATTTTTCATAAGATAAATATCATTTATAACATCATAATCCATTAAATGGAATGGGTTTTATCAACATTTTAACATATGATAACCTATAGAAACTAGAAAGGAATAATAATCATTTAATCTCTTAATTAAATAGTAACATATGGATGAATAAGAAGGTTTCATAAAAATATTGTCATCAAATAACTCATGGAAGAGAAATAAGTTAAACAAACCACATCTCATTTAAAGAAATTCAGAGAAATAATAATAATCGTGTCATTGGATAATATCCCCATTAAAGAAAGAGTTAAATTAAATGATATAATCTTAGAAGGAGAATTATATTTAATGATAAATCACTTGGAATGTTTCTGAAAAAAAAAACCATTTTAAAATAACATTTTAAAATTAAAAATTGATAAATGATTTTAACTTTATTATTGAAAATAAACATCCAGACTTCTAAATAATCCGTTAAAAAATTATTTAAAAAATTCTGGTAGAATTTTATTATTACCCAATGGAATAACATTTTAAAACATATAATTATTTAAAAAATTCATTTAAAATAACCTTTAATTATTATTAATGAAAATTCAAGGAAAATAATGGTCCTTATAGAGGTCAACTTTTTCATTCTTTACACAATAAAAGAAATATTTATTTCACATTTTTAGTAAAAGCCAAAAAGGAATTTCAAAAAAGACATGAATAAACCTTTTAAAAATATTACATAAAGAAAAATGTGGTTTAAATTTCAGTAATAAATAATTTAATGAATTATAAATAAATTTATGAAAACATTTTTATAAACAGTGGGTTTTTAATAAAATGGTCTTTCAATCAAAGGGGGAAATGACATTTTTTCATTATAAAATGTTAAAAATATTGAGTATATAAAGATATATAAATGAAGGGAAAATATATATTCTCATTAAATTACTATATTAGAATAAAATTCAAGAGTTTATTGATAGATAGATTATAATATTTCATCATTGGATGTATAATCATAAAAATTCATCAACAATAATGAGATTGTAACATAAAAATATCCCCACATTGATAATTTTTAATCTATCATCCCATGAACTAATAAAATTAATTGAAATATTTATTATCTTGAAAATAATAATCTCAATGATATAACAAGTAAAAGGGGATGTATATACACCTTATCAATGTATATTAGTGAATTATAAAACCTATATCCTAATTAAATCAATTTGAGACAAATATCTCTTACTAATATGGTATCATTTTGACCATAAACCCACTAAATTAAGGGTCCTACATTGTATTTATAAATCCAAATAATTTTACGGATATTGTGTTAAAAAATAATTGGAATTATATAAATAACATAAAAGAAATATGTGTTGCATATGGCTTGTGACTTAGAGAAGTAAAAAGTGAGATGGAAATCCATTTTCACTTTAGTAATATTTTTAATCATTATCCACAAAAGATAATAACATATATCAGAACATTATATATCATGAAATAATTTATTCATAAAATAATTTGTTGAAGGGGTATTATATAATCCCTCCAAAAGAATTTATTGGTGAATTATCATATGTATCCCAAAAATAAAAGAGGGATAAGAAATCACATACCTTATGTCTCCACTTCATTCCAACACACTCAAACATTTTATATAATAAATGTATGATTATTATACATCTATTAAAAACCATACATGTATATATATATCATACAATATTTCCATATTTCTTATTATTACCTGTTCAGTAATAATTTTATGATAATTTCCCATTTTGGGAAATAGATTATTATTTTTATGTTTTGAATTTTTATTATTGATCATCATATATTGATCATGGTCCATCCACTACTAAAAAAACCACCATTAGCAACCGCCAATGGCGGTCGCTATAGGAGGCCCGGATTTCGGCCTCCAGCGACCGCCAAGCAGTCGCTGCAGGAGTCCTGCCGGGCAACCTAGAGCGACCGCTTTTGGCGGTCGCTGTAGTGAATTTTTTTTTAAAAAAAATGTCCACTGAAATAAATAAATAAATATATATATATATATATATATATTATATATATTAAAAAAAATATTCACATATATACTATTAAATATAATATTTTAAATATATATATATATAATGTATTTTAAATGTTTTAATATATATAATATTAAATATATGTATAATATCGAATCATTGTGCTATAATAATTTAAAACCCCAGATTTAAGAAATGCTATCATTTCAGGTTTTTTGGAGTACGTTTGCTCCGAATTCGACCGCCGCACGCCGTTTTGGTGTTTTATGACTCCGGAAACGCGTTTCCGGCCGCCGCCTTCAAACAGCACCTTTTATTGACGTACCGTCTCTCCGACCATTTCACAATTCACGCAATGGATGTTTCCGTGCGGTTTCGTGGCATTCGGAGGTCATTCGGGTGGTATTGACCCCCCAACGCGTCATTTCAGCGCGGGTCGACCTGCTGAAAACAACACATTCAGTCGTGCCGCACGCACCGCACGTCCGATTGACGTGCCGCCTCCTCCTGCATCTCAGGAATAATATTCCTATCATTATCGTGCGGTTTAAGGTTTTTCGGAGCACGTTTGCTACGAATTCGACCACTGCACGCCGTTTTGGTGTTTTATGACTCCGGAAACGCGTTTCCGGCCGCCGCGGTCAAACGGAACCTCCGATTGAAGTGCCGTTTGTCTGAAAATTTTACAATTCACGCAACGGATGTTGTCGCGCGGTTTCGTGGCATTCAGAGGTCGTTCTGGTGGTTTTGACCCCCCAATGTGCCATTTTCACGCGCGCCGAGCTGCTGAAAACGACGCATTCGGTCATGCCGCGCGCACCGCACGTTCGATTGACGTGCCGCCTCCTCCTGCATCTCGGGAATAATATTCCTTTCGTTCTCGTGTGGTTTCAGGTCGTTCGGAGCACGTTTGCTCCGAATTCAATCGCTGCACGCCGTTTTGGTGTTTTATGACTCTAGAAACGCGTTTCCAGCCGCCGCGGTCAAACGACACCTCTGACCGTCTGTCCGAACATTTCAAAATTCACGCAACGGATGTTTTCGTGCGGTTTCGTGGCATTCGGAGATGGTTCGGGTGGTTTTGACCCCCCAACGCGCCATTTCAGCTCGCGCCGAGCTACTGAAAACGACGCATTCGGTCGTGCCGTGCGGACCGCACGTCCGATGGATGTGCCGCCTCCTCCTGCATCTCAGGAATAATATTCCTATCATTCTTGTGCGGTTTCAGGTCGTTCGGAGCACGTTTTCTCCGAATTCGTCTGCCGCACACCGTTTTGGTGTTTTATGACTCCGGAAATGCGTTTCCGGCCTCCGCGGTCAAACGGAACCTTCGATTGACGTTTCGTATGTCTGAGCATTTCACAATTCACACAACGGATGTTTTCGTGCGGTTTCGTGACATTCGGAGGTCGTTCGGGTGGTTTTGACCCCCCAATGCACCATTTCAGCGCGCGCAGAGCTGCTGAAAACGACACTTTCGGACGTGCTGCGTGCACCGCACGTTCGATGGACGTGCCACCTCCCCCTGCATCTCAGGAATAATATTTCTATCATTCTCGTGCGGTTTCAGGTCGTTCGGAACACGTTTGCTCCGAATTGGACCGCTGCACGCCGTTTTGGTGTTTTTTGGCACCGGAAAAGCGTTTCCGGCCGCCGCGATCAAACGGAACCTCCGAATGATGTGCCATCTGGCCGACCATTTCACAATTCATGCACCGGCTGTTGTCGTACGGTTTCGTGGCATTCGGACGTCGTTCGGGTGGTTTTGACAACCCAACGCGGCATTTCAGCGCGCGCCGCGTAGCTGAAAACGACACATTCGGTCGTGCCGTGCGCACCGCACGTCCGATGGACGTGCCGCCTCCTCCTGCATCTCAGGAATAATATTTCTATCGCTGTCATGCGGTTTCAGGTCGTTCGGAGCACGTTTGCTCCGAATTGGACGGCCGCACGCCGTTTTGGTGTTTTGTGGCGCCGAAAACGCGTATCCGGCCACCGCGGTAAAACGGAACCTCTGAATGACGTTCCGTCTAGCCGACCATTTCAAAATTCATGCACCGGCTGTTGTCGTACGGTTTCATGGAATTCGGAGGTCGTTCGGATTGCTTTGACCACCCAACGCGGCATTTCAGTGCGCGCCGCGCTGCTGAAAACGACACATTCGGTCGTGCCGCGTGCACCGCACGTCCGATGGACGTGCCGCCTCCTCCTGCATCACAAGAATAATATTTCTATCGTTCTCGTGCGGTTTCAGGTCGTTCGGAGCACGTTTGCTCCGAATTGGACTGCCGCACGCCGTTTTGGTGTTTTATGCTGCCGGAAACGCGTTTCCGGCCGCCGCGGTCAAACGGCACCTCTGAATGACGTTCCGTCTAGCCGAACATTTCACAATTCACACACCGGCTGTTTTCGTACGATTTCGTGGCATTCGGAGGTCGTTCGGGTGGTTTTGACCCCCTGACGCGCAATTTCAGCGCACGCCGCGCTGCTGAAAATGACACATTCGGTCGTGCAGTGCGCACCACACGTCCAATGGATGTGTCGATTCCTCCTGCATCTCAGGAATAATATTTCTATCGTTATCGTGCGGTTTCAGGTCGTTCGGAGCAAGTTTTCTCCGAATTGGACCGTCGCACGCCGTTTTGGTGTTTTATGGCGCCGGAAACGCGTTTCCGGCCGCCGCTGTCAAACAGAACCTCCGAATGACGTGCCGTATGGCCGACCATTTCACAATTCACACACCGGCAGTTTTCGTACGGTTTCGTGGCATTCGGACGTCGTTCGGGTGGTTTTGACCACCCAACGCGGCATTTCAGCGCGCGTCGCGCTGCTGAAAATGACACATTCGGTCGTGTCGCGCGCACCGCACGTCCGATGGACATCCCGCCTCCTCCTGCATCTCAGGAATAATATTTCTATCGTTCTCGTGCGGTTTCAGGTCGTTCGGAGCACGTTTGCTTTGAATTGGACCGTCGCACACCGTTTTGGTGTTTTATGGCGCCGAAAATGCGTTTCCGGCCGCCGTGGTCAAAAGTAACCTATGAATGACGTGCCGTCTGGCCGACCATTTCACAATTCACGCACTGGCTGTTGTCGTATGATTTCGTGGCATTCAAACGTCGTTCAGGTGGGTTTGACCCCCCAACGCGCCATTTCAGCGCGCGCCGCACTGCTGAAAACGAAACCTTCGGTCGTGCCGCGCGCACCGCACGTCTGATGGACGTTCCGCCTCCTCCTGCATCTCAGTAATAATATTTATATCGTTCTCGTGCGGTTTCAGGTCGTTCAGAGCACGTTTGCTCCGAATTGGACCGCCGCACGCTGTTTTGGTGTTTTATGGCGTCGGAAACACGTTTCCGACCGCCGCGGTCAAACGGAACCTCCGAATGACGTGCTGTCTGGCCGACCATTTTACAATTCATGCACCGGCTGTTCTCGTATGGTTTCGTGGCATTCGGACGTCGTTCGGGTGGTTTTTACCACCCAACGCGGCATTTCAGTGCGCGCCGCGCTGCTGAAAACGACACATTCGGTCGTGCCATGCGCACCGCACGTCCGATGGACGTGCCGCCTCCTCCTGCATCTCAGGAATAATATTTCAATCGTTCTCATGCGGTTTCAGGTCTTTCGGAGAACGTTTTCTCCGAATTGAACCGCCGCACGCCGTTTTGGTGTTTTGTGGCACCGGAAATGCGTTTTCGGCCGCCGCAGTCAAACGAAACCTCTGAATGACATGCCGTCTAGCCGATCATTTCACAATTCACAAACCGGCTGTTGTCGTACGGTTTCGTGGCATTCAGAGGTCGTTCGGGTGGTTTTGACCCCCCGACGGGCAATTTCAGCGCGCGCCGCGCTGCTGAAAACAACACATTCGGTTGTGTCGCGCGCACCGCACGTCCGATGGACGTGCTGCCTCCTTTTTCATCTCAGGAATAATATTTCTATCGTTGTCGTGTGTTTTAAGGTCGTTCGGAGCATGTTTGCTCCGAATTGGACCGCTACACGCCGTTTTGGTGTTTTATGGCGTCAGAAACGCGTTTCCGGCCGCTGCGGTCAAACGTCACCTCCGAATGATGTGCCTTCTGGCCGGCCATTTCACAATTCATGCACCGGCTGTTATCGTATGGTTTTGTGACATTTGGATGTCGTTCGAGTGGTTTTGACCACCCAACGCGGCATTTCAGCGCGCGCCACGCTGCTGAAAACGAAACATTCAGTCGTGCCGCGTGCACCACACGTCCAATGGATGTGTCGCCTCCTGCTGCATCTCAGGAATAATATTTCTATCGTTCTCGTGCGGTTTTAGGTCGTTCGGAGCACGTTTGCTCTGAATTGGACCGCCGCACGCCGTTTTGATGTTTTATGGCGCCAGAAACGCGTTTCCGGCCGCTGCGGTCAAACGGATACTCCGAATGACGTGCCGTCTGGCCGACCATTTCACAATTCAGGCACCGACTGTTGTCGTACGATTTCGTGGCATTCGGAGGTCGTTCGGATGGTTTTGACCCCCCAACCCACCATTTCAGTGCACGCCGCGCTGCTGAAAACGACACATTTGGTCGTGCCGCCTCCTCCTGCAACTCAGGAATAATATTTCTATCGTTCTCGTGTGGTTTCAGGTCGTTCGGAGCACGTTTGCTCCGAATTGGACCGTCGCACGCCGTTTTAGTGTTTTATGGCGCCGGAAACACGTTTCTGGCTGTCGCGGTCAAACGGCACCTCCGAATGACGTGTCGTCTGGCCGACCATTTCACAATTCACGCACTGGCTGTTGTCGTACAGTTTCGTGGCATTCAGGCGTCGTTCGGGTGGTTTTGACCACCCAACGCGGCATTTCAGCGCGCGTCGCGCTGCTGAAAACGACACATTCGGTCGTGCCACGCGCACCGTAGTTCCGATGGACGTGCCGCCTCCTCCTGCATCTCAGGAATAATATTCCTATTGTTCTCATGCGGTTTCAGGTCGTTCGGAGCACGTTTGCTCTGAATTGGACCGCCGCACGCCGTTTTGGTGTTTTTTGGCGCCGGAAACGCGTTTCCGGCCGCCGCGGTCAAACAGATCCTCCGAATGACATTCCGTCTAGCCGACCATTTCACAATTCACGCACCGGCTATTTTCGTACGGTTTTGTGGCATTCGGAGGTCGTTCGGGTGGTTTTGACCCCCCAACGCGTCATTTCAGCGCGCGCCGCGCTGCTGAAAACGACACATTCGGTCGTGCCGCACGCACCGCACGTCTGATGGATGTTCCGACTCCTCCTACATCTCATTAATAATATTTCTACCGTTCTCATTCGGTTTCAGTTCGTTCGGAGCACGTTTTCTTCGAATTAGACCGCCGCACGCCGTTTTGGTGTTTTTTGGCGCCGAAAACGCGTTTCTGGCCGCCGCGGTCAAACGACATCTCCGAATGATGTGCCGTCTGGCCGACCATTTCAAAATTCATGCACCGGCTATTGTCGTACGGTTTCGTGGCATTCGGAGGTCGTTCGGGTGGTTTTGACCCCCCAACGCGCCATTTCAGCGCGCGCCGCGCTGCTGAAAACGACACATTCCGTCGTCCCGCGCGCACCGCACGTCCGATGGATGTGACGCCTCCTCCTGCATCTCCGGAATAATATTTCTATCGTTCTCGTGAGGTTTCAGGTCGTTCAGAGCACGTTTTCTCCGAATTGGACCGTCGCACGCCGTTTTGGTGTTTTATTGCGACGGAAACGCGTTTCCGGCCGCTGCGGTCAAACGGCACCTCTGAATGACGTGCCGTCTAGCCGACCATTTCACAATTCACACACCGGATGTTTTCGTACAGTTTCGTGGCATTTGGAGGTTGTTCGGGTGGTGCGGGGGAGCGGGGAGCTGTTCGCGGGTGCGGGGGGGGGGGGGGGGGTAATACGGGGGGGTGTACGGGGGTGCGGGGGGCTGTACGGGGGTGCGGGGGGCTGTACGGGGGTGCGGGGGGGCTGTTCGAGGGTGCGGGGGGCTGTACGGGGGTACCGGGGGGCTTTACGGGGGGGGCGGGGGGTACATAGAAAATAATCAAACATATTAGTATTCTTTATACATAGAAAATAAAGTAAAATGATTTTCTTACCTGAACCTCCCTCCATAGACGATCTAATGTGTCCTGAGGGATAGAAGCCCAGTCACGCGTGGTCAATGGAAATCGATGTGGGTCACGTATGATATGACCCAGCTGACGAATAAATGTCGGGGCATTCGGTCCCACAGGATGAAAAACCTCATCAAATGAAATATCTATCGTCGTGTCAGAATTCCATGATAATATACCACAACCAGGGCCTCTCCAGCGAGAGGAAGAAGCAGCCGAGTCTGATCCTGTTGAATACAATTTTATATATAAATTGACAAATGTTATATATATATATATATGTATGTCAATTACATGAAAAATATAGACAATGACATTCAAACATACCTCGACCCTGAGACGTAGATGCCTCAGATGGATGATGTGGATCTTATGCCTCTTCCCTTGACATGTTTGCAGTCATAGAAAACATCAGTAATGAGTCCAAAGTGTTTAAAAGATAAATTGGATTGTTCATAAAAAATAAAACTTGTAAAACTATTAATCAAACAAAAAATGGATTGAATAATTAGTTGTGAATTAATTTTAAAAAATCATAAAGTTAACAAAACAGATATACAAATTATGTACAAAACCAGTCAATGCATAGCCAAATTTCAGATAGAACTAATAAAAATTCAAGCAGCACATGAATCAGATGAAGAATACATCAAAGGGATGATACACCGACCATAACATCAATAAATCAAGAGTAAAAACAACCAAAATATTTATGATTGAATTAACTTACAAAAGTGAGGATTAAAACTTATAAATATTTATAAAATGATTAGTTAATTTATGATATCCTAGGACATTCTACTTAATAGCGGGAAAACAATTATACCTTTCATTAAGCATGCAAATCGACCGTTTCTCCTTCAACAGCCGCTCTGACCCAATAAATATCTTCTTCACGTTGAACTACGGTATGTTGATCATGTTTTTGGTAAACAAACGGAACAGTCTCGGGTTCATCTTCTTCAAATAAAAACACTCCTCGCCGAGACATTTTGACAACAACTTGCCAACTTGGATCCGAAGGAAAAGTAACGAAGAATACTTGTTCCGCTTGTGATGTCAAAATGAAAGGTTCATTCTCAACTCGTTCATTATTTCTGTATAACATATAGTTAAAATTCACCAATGAAAACTGATATTGATCGACTTTACATCCACGCACTGGATCAACCCAATTACACTTTAACAATATGTATGTCAAACCGTGTGTGTATACAACTTCAATGATGTCTATCAATTCACCATAGTAATAACCAGAATCGACAAAGGGACAACCGATGCCACTGTTTTGTGTTTCTCATTTGTCGTCAACATCTTTAATGAAAAATCGAAAACCATTAGCATCAATAGCTTTATAACGACGAGTTGTTATAGATGGACCCTCAACCAGTTGGATAAATACTTCAGGTAGCGTGGGGTCCTCTAACTCCCTCAGCTTACGAACCTACGTAATTTATAAAAATCAATACTGATATATGCAGAAAGAATTAGTATAATACTTCACTCATAATGAAAATCAATTTATTCATACATAATCCTTGAACCAATCATGAAGTGACGCATAATGAGATTGTTGAATTTGAAACTCAGTCGCACGATGCATCTCTTATTTTATCTCATTATTGTGTTTCCTGCAAATGATAATGCAATGTTTAAAAGATCATCTTATGCAAACAAAACATGTAAAAGTTATACAAGCACATTGATACGATACTTACTGCATTAATGGTGCAACTGATGGAGTATTGAACAAGATATATCGATGTGCTTGTATCCACTCGATGTTGTCCATATCAAATGTGGTTCTTTCTCCAACTGGACCATCATGAATCCGAGAGGTCTTATCTAATTTTGTTTTAACATCCGTAAGATATTCTGCACAAATGGTAGTACACTCATCCATCAAATAACCATTGGCTATTGATGCCTCTGGACGAGCTCTGTTGCGTACAAATCTTTTCAATGTACTCAAATACCGTTCAATAGGATACATCCACCTGAATTGCATTGGACCAGCAGCCATTACTTCATCATTTAGGTGCACTGTCAAGTGGACCATAACATCGAAAAATGAGGGGGGGGAAAGTTTCTCAAAGTGACAAAGCGTAAGTACAATTCGGTCCTGCAAACTTTTTAAATCACTCATTCATTGATTTCTTAAACAAAGCTGTCTAAAAAAATTACTCATCTCAATCAAGGGCTGAAAAACATTGGGGGATAAACAATCACAAATTGCAATTGGAATCAACTGCTGAATTAATATGTGATTGTCATGACTTTTCAACCCTTGCAATGTCTTCCTCGTCAGATTCACACACTTTGTAATATTAGAAGAATAACCATCAGGCACCTTGACCATCTTCAAAATGGAAAGAAATGTCTCTTTCTCCTCTGTAGTCATCGTATACTGTGCAGCAGGCATATATGCCTTATTTCCCTCAGCTAACTGTAAATGCAACTGTTTCCTTAAACCCATTTCTTCCAAATCACGGCGTGCATTATCATGGTCCTTTGATTTTCCACTGACACCTAAAATGGTCCACAATATGTTATCACAAACATTTTTTTCAATGTGCATGACATCCAAATTATGCCTCAACATGTTAGTTCTCCAATACGAAAGACTATAAAAAATACTATTATTTTTTCAATTGTGACTGCGCTGCCTACCCGTTGCATGAATATTACGTACTGGAGGAGCCACCAAATCCTGAATTTCATATACCATGCGGATGTTTTCTTCCTCAATCTGCGATAACATTTCGACTCCTGTCATGATCTTTGGTGCTGGGATGAACTCTCTAGAACCATCAAATGCTACTCTGTCCTTTCTAAATCTGTGTTGATGAGGGAGAAAACACATGTGACCCATGTATGCCCATTTTTTGGAATGCTTAATCCATACAGATTTTTTACTTTTATTGCAACAAGGGAAAGCAAATTCCCCTTCCGTACTCCATCCTGATAAATTTGCATAAGCTGGGAAGTCATTGATTGTCCACAATAAATCGGCATGCAGTTTGAACATTTCATTCGTTTCGCAGTCATAGGTCATCACACCATCGCCCGAAAATTCATTCAACTCATCAATCAATGGCTGATGGTAAACATCAATATTATCCCCCGGACTTTTAGGTCAATCAATAAGAGTGGAAAGTAATATAAATTTTTGCTTCATACAACGACACAGAGGAAGATTATATGGAACCAACACCATGGGCCATGTGCTATGAGTTGCACCAATGATAGACTAGAATGGATTGAAACCATCTGCTGCCAATCCCAATCGGACATTACGAACATCTTTAGCAAAGTCGGGATGTCTCTTATCAAAATCCTTCCATGCATGAGAGTCTGCCGGGTGGGTTAACATATCACTTTCATGAACTCTTTCTGCATGCCATCTCATTAAATTAGAAACTTTAGATGACATAAAAAATCTTTTCAACCTCGGTTTAAGGGGAAAGTTACACATTTTCTTTACGACAATCGGTTTCCCCTGTATCGCAATCTGACTTTGATGAGTATTATTTCCCCTGTTCTCTTTCCACCTGGAAGCACCACAAACCTTACAAATATCCAAATGGGCAGTTTCTTTTCTAAACAACATACAGTTGTTTGCACATGCATCTATGGTCTGATATGTAAAACCTAAGTTCTCTTTCAACTTACGAGCATAGTAATACGACTCAGGAATCTTAGCGTTGAGAGGAAGAACTTTTTTCAATAAAACCAAACGCATGTCGAATGATGTGTCTGACCAATTATTCAAAGTCTTCAAATGAAACAACTCCACAATAAACGACAGTTTATTGTAAGAAGTACATCCAGGATATAATTCTGTTTTCGCATCATCAAGTGCTTCATAAAACCTCCTCGAATCACAATCTGCACCAGAGAAAAGATTTATCTCACCAGTCTCAAGATTTTGGATGTCAATGCCTTCAGGATCAAACCCACGTACAATTTCAGTAAGCATTTCATGCGTTGGATCAGTCATCCTTTCATCAACATCTATCTAAGCTGCATCTATATTTTGACAACGAACATATTCTTCTCCATGACGAGTCCAACTCTTATAATTTTTCAGAAATACATTAATGAAAAGCTGATCCCTCACAGTATCTCGTGTGAATTGATATCTGTTAGCACATTTTCTACATGGACAACTAATATAGTCACTTTAAAATCCTCTCATGAAGTCAATAAACTGCATAATGCCATTGAAATATTCTATAGACGTTCGATTTGGAAGATCAATCCAACTCTTATCCATATTTATATCTGTATAACAAACATTTACACATTACTTATTACATTTACATTTTTTAAATCAACTATATTTACAATAAATATTAATCATTTGTTTATGAACCATTGATAAAATAATAATGTAACTAAAAGCCCATGTTACCTGATTGAGCTACAAACCTGAAAGGGAGGGGATCCGAAGGCGGTGCAGCGAGAGAGAGGAGGCAGCGAAGGGGAGCTGGAGCCAATGGCGGTGCAGCAAGGGAGGGGACGGGCGGCGGCGGCGGCGGGGAGCTGGAGGAGAGGAGGCGGTGAGGGGACGGGGGACGGGCAGCGAGGGGGGGGGGCTGTCCGGGGTCGGGGGGGGGGGGGGGGTGGGGGGGGGCTGTTTGAGGTGCGGGGGGGGGCATCTGGGGTACGGGGAGTGGTCCGAGGTGTGGGGGGGGGGGCTGTCCGGGGTGTTGGAGCCGTCCGGGTGGGGAGGGAGGGCTGAGGGGGCGGAGGGCGGATGGCGGAGGCCAGAGGGCGGAGGGCGTGCGGTGGGGGAGGCCGGGTGGCGGGGGAAGCCGGGAGGCGGGGGGGAGGAGGGCGGCGTCGGGGGGGGGGGGGCGACGGGGGGGGGGAGCGGGGGAGGCCGGGCGGCGGGGGAGGCCGGGAGGCGGGGGGAGGGCGACGTCGGGGGGGGGGGGGGCAAAAAGGCTCGGGTTTTTTATCAAGGCCAGGGACCGCCATTGGCGGTCGCTATTAGATATCTATAACGACCGCCAATGGCGGTCGCCCGATTCTGGGGGGCTTCAATGCCCCCTTTTCTAGTAGTGATCATCTCTATAATGAAAAACATGTTATAAATATCACATATTTTTTTATATATATATTTATAGTATTCCATACAAGCTATATGTAGAAAATGAAAAACTCATTTATAGGGATGATAGGATTAAAGGAAAAAAATAACATATTTCCCACATATATTTTTTTTAAGCCATATATATCAAAAATGATAATTAATTCCATCCTTATTACTTTTTATGTAATGTTTCAATAAATCACATCACATTGTGATGTTGTAGTCCAATATATACATGATTTTTGTTATCATATTACCCAAAAAATGTAATTTTTTATGATATGTGTCAAACTATATATTAATATGTATAAATATATCATAAATATCATATAATATGTTTTACAAAAAATTAAAATTTTCTTATCAAACACTTATAAGGAAAACATAGAATGTGAAAAGATCAACTAGGAGGACAAACTCATAGAAAACCACAAAATTATTGAAAAAAATCATAATCCTATTATAATATTCCTCTCTAAATAGTTTATATTTAATAAATTGAACATGTGCATCGGGATTTTCGAAGATGAAGTCCTCAAAGAAATCCACCAACATGTACCAATATTGAGAGTGCTCCACTCTACATATCTTCCCTTTATTGAAACCCTTTATTAAAATAAAGTTTTTATTGTCATCCCATGAAGCCTTATCACTGTTGACATCCACCTAAATCTCTCTACCCATCATTTAATCTGCCTATTATTGTGTAGCATTGATATAAAGACACTTCTCCACCATTTCATCTTTTGAATGTAAAAAATCCCATGGGGTTCTTACTAACTATTATTTCCGAAACATCTTTTATTGTACCATCTTTTCCAAAGTTGGCCATAAGACTCCCCTAAATATTATAAACATGAATCAATTAAAATTATTTTGAATTAGTTTTTTAACCTGACCTGGTGTCCATTTAATTGGTAAGGTATGAGTAATCATTTTACCCTTTTGTTTTCATCCTTGTAGACAAGATACTATCTCCTAAATCCTTTCCCAAGAGAACCTCATCCATATATGTCCCTCCTATTATTTGAACCTCAATTACCTTCTCTTGATCTTGGTCCAATCCCTCCTGACTGGAAAAATGGTTACAGAATTAAATATCCTACAGTCTTCGATACTGGCCTACAACCCTATGTCCTACCATCTCTGTATGAGTACACTGTGCACCATAATATATCATTAGATCCATCGCCTGAATACCCATAATTCTCTTTGAGTCATATGATGTTTATTCTTGTACCTACATTAGCCGAGAATCAACATTTTGATGACCCTCCATCTCTACTAGATATGTCACCCTTTCACCCCAGGATGAGAAGAAACATCAGTATCAATATGAAAATTCAATCCCAATAAATTACCTTTAGAAGCCACTAAAAATGGAGTGTTTAGTTCCATAATATCACTTAGTAATCTGTTGAAGAAATTCATAATCTTCAGATCTGATGGTAGAGGGTTAGATGGATTCAGCCTTACCTGAGTAGCTTCAATTCTGCCCTGCTTTGCAAAAAAAACATTACACTAGGATTTCAACACCCATTCAACCCCATTAGTATTCTAAGATAGCTTCTTAGACTCAGTCATCTCACAACCCATGGTAAAACTATTCCCATGAAAATTACTATAATGAGTTGAAGGCACCCAATTCGGGAACAATTCAACCTGAGAAGCTGACAATTTAGGTTCTTTATACAAATGAAACATGCATAACATCTATCCATGTCCTTGATTCTTACAAAACAAACGAAAATCAAACCATGCTTCCAAAATAATTGGAATTTTATTCCTGAAGAATTTACCAACAATGATCCAGAAAAGATCAATTGGTGGCATTGATAAATAAACCAAAATGCAGATTCTATGTGAAATTGGGTGGCATAAAGATCATGTTTTGTAATCTGTGAAAAGGTAATGGCCTATCAAATTCCTTGGAACACTAAGAATTGAAGGGTTCTAAAAGGGTTGGGTATGTTCAGGAGGATTTACCTAAACCTCAATGAAAGGATAATCTAGTTTCATATGATATTCCTTTGACCATTTGAAGAAGTGAAAGTGAAACCTAATACAGGAATGAGGAGAACTAATCCAAGCCAAGATAAAATCATCCCTTAAAGTAAACATGATCATAATGATTTTACAATTGAGAAGCCCAACTATCATGCGCTCCTAAAGACCCCATGAATCAATAATGAAGAGGTCTAACACATCCCCTAATGGTTGTCGAAGCTTGAAACATGTAAACAATGGTAGATATATTAAATAAAAAGCTTCGTTGAACTCCAGAATCGAAATCAGCACATAAAAAGCTCTATTTAATACATCTGGAACCATCTGGATGAGATCTATTTGAGGGAAAGAGGGGATAAAATAATCTTTTTTGAAAGGGGTATATGGTTTTGGATGACCATCATTGAATGATGTCTAAGAAGCCTCCCACACCAAGGGGGAGAGGCCAGAACACTGGTAATCGTTAGCTAGGGCATAGTCGACAAAGCAGAGTGCTTACCCTTCTTCGATCGTCACATATAATATATTTAATCTATCATTTTAACCCACTATGATAGGTAGTAATCAAAAAATGAATGATATCAGTTCGTGAGGCAGTGGAACTACATAAAAACGATTGAATGTTTCTTATCCTATTTGATGGATGTCTTTAGGTACTAGAATTATTCCATAAGCATAATAAAATATTAGAATATGAAATATAAATTTTTTATTATATTTTTGTTTTAAGAAATTATTTTGGGTAAAAAAGGAATAAATAAAATTGATGATCATTTCTAAGACAATTACCTTTTCTAAAGTAAAACTCAATTTTGGTCTCTACTTAAAGTCTATTGGGACGGTCTTCTAGTTTGGAAATCACAAATAGAATGTTCTTATGTATTTTAGGGATGTATTTTGGTAGGATTTTAGGAATAATAATTTCTATAGGGGTATGAATTAGTGAGGGTAGTGTGTTCTCTTTTATAATTGGGTAGGAGTAGTATTTGCTATAAATACTCAAAAGTAGTTAGTAATGGTAGGTCACACTCACCTAATGTGTCTCCAAAATAGTAAAATAATGTATGGTAGAGATGATATTTCTGATAAACACCTTCCTCGGAAAAAAATTGTTTGATACTTTGTATTCTATAGCCTTAAAGTATACTCACTTTTACCACATTAGTTTGTACTTTGGTAATTAGGTTTTTTTACCCTACGTAATTATATATTTAATCCTAAAATAAAATTTTTATTATTATATATTTTGTACATAATTATTTTAATTATTAAATCTAATTTATCACATATAAATACTATGTGTGGTGAAAATTAATTTTAACACAAGCGCATGTAAAAAACGACATTCAACCTTAATCCCGATAATTAATTTTAATTATATTTACTAATCATTATCAAAAAATATTAAGATGAAAATCATAACAAATATTACTTTTTTGATTATTTATATGGATTCCATTTTATGAAATCAAATTAAAATTAGTGGAATTAGTTTATTTTAAATTAGTCTCACATTTGATATGAAAAATCATTTTTCCAATGAGAAAATAATCAAATGTTTACATATTTTTTATAACCAATTTTAATATGGAATTAATTTAAATGACATAAATTGGATTAATATATATATATATATATATAATTTAAATTATATCAAATTAAAAACAATTTAAAATATATTTTCTCTTTGTAAAAAAATTAATAAAATTTTGTATTCAATTAAAATTTATTATTTTTCATTATTAATCAAATATCTAATCTTTTCATAAAATTTATAATATTTACCATAATAAAATTTTGATATTATTATTTCAAAAAAATAATTTTATATCTTAACGTAAATATTCTAAAACTATCAAAATTTATTTTGAAAATAATATCCCTAATTGGTGAAAAAATAACTTTTGAAATAATATACAGTTTTTAAGCATAAAATTATATGTATTATTATCTCTTGTCCTTTGAAAACAAAAGATAAATGATAAAAAGTTTATAAAATATATATTATATAAATTTCATCAATATAATCCACTAAAATATATTTATTTAATTAGTTGGAAAAACCCATTTACTAAATATAATTGTATCTTTTAGAAAAAGTTTATTTGATATGTTTAGACATAGTTTTTATATTAATTACTAATTAATTTTTCATAGAGGATATCATTTTATATACATGTTTAAATAATATAATTTTTTTATTTTTTTATTTTTATTTATACTCAACATTTGAATGGAAACATTGTAGCTTTCATATTAAAGAGTAATATTTTTAATAGTATGTCACATTTATTTTAAACATGATGTTGTGTGTGATGCAAGATAAACTCAGTATTATGTATAATTAAAGATAAAAATAGTGATGCATGAAACCGAATATTTACTCAGTGTGACATGTAAAACTTGATATTAAAAAGTTTAAACTCAATTGTTAAAATAAATTCACAAAATCTCATGGTATTGCATTCTCCCCCCCCCTTAAAAATTAATACACACTCGAAATTCATCTTGGTCTCCGAAGATATAATATTTTAAAATAGCTTCATAGAATCAAACATCTCAAAAAGGGTATAAAAAGTGAATATGATGTGAAAAAATTATTTTGAGTAAAATATAAAAGGTTTCAATATTATAGAACATAGATGGAAAGTGAAAATTTGGATATATAAGTGAAAACTAACCCAAAATGGAGATATAATGTGATAGAGAACATAGTAAGGAGAGTGTTAATGATGAAAAATCCATAAAACAATTGGTGTGAAAAAAGTTCATTGACATTATAAAAAGTGATGATAACATGAAAAAATATTATTTTATGATCCCTTATTTAATTTGGGGGAATTCATGTTCAATCTAGATGGAGAAAATATGAAAATGTACTTACCTGATATATTTTTATTTCATTACAAATATTTCGTAATGTGGTAGTGTCTTGATCAATTTTCAATTAATCTCATTCTCTATGAGATGAATTTATCTTTCTTAAATAACTTTGTAAAATTTTAAAAAGAATTATAAGAGATTCCTCAAATATCATGTTAAAAAATGTTTTTCTTTGGTGATCTGGGATACATAAATATTTATATTTTTCTATAATACAATAATCTTTATAATATCATCCAAATATCAACATAACCCATTCTATAAATATTTATCCTTATAATGCTTAAAAATGATTAAAATACAAGAAATTAAAAATAAGTTCACTAAATTTGTAAATCAATTTATCATATTCCCCAAATTGTTTTGATGTAGATCTTAATTTACACATACTAAACATGTGAATATCGTTATCATACATTCGCTTGAATATTTTTAATATACGGAATTACCAATAATGTTTATTGTAAAAAAAATTCATTATATCTTAAATAAATAATATATCTTTAGAGATATTCCTTAAATAAAAAAAATTGTTTCAGACTACAACAATGATAGAACAAATAACCTTTTCAACAAATGATTAATTATTTTAAAGGTAATAAGTAAATCCAATGCACCTTATCCATAACAATAATATTTCTTCCCAAAATAAAAATAATTTTCAGAACATCGATATTATATTAATGGTTATATTCATTTAATAGTTTTTTTACCATTCCATTAAATAATTTTTCTACTCCATAAGTTAAATATAAAATATTTTTTCAAATCCTTACAAAAAAACATATATGAACAACCCCCATATATTTAATGATTTATATAACATAATCTTTTAATTACAATATATTAATAGTTTAATCATACCACTTATTTCTCAAACCATATTATTGGGATTTATTTTCATATTATGTCACAGATTTTAATAAATATGAAATATTAATAGTGTTTTAGTATTAATCAACTCAATTTATTCGGACTTCTTATTTTTAACATAAACTAAAATTTTAGAATACCACATACAGTTCATATATATTTTTTGGTCTCTTAATTATCTTTGGTATATCCATTTCATGTTCACAATTTCTAATTATATAAATAATATTTCTCATTTGGCTTTCAATTTTTATAATTCCCATTATTTCCACATTTTAATAGTTATAGAGTCAATGATACCTTAGGGAGACCATTATCCCCATCCATTGTGTTAAATAAACTTTTTATTTTCCCTTAGAAATTACTTTTTTTGTGTCGTTATCATGCACAACCAAAATTTCTTATTTTACAGTAGTGATTTTCAATTGATTGATATTTATCACATTATTGATATATAATAAATCGAATAATATTTCCTATATGGACTCCACTACTCGATCTCTCTGAAAATAGTATTCATATGTTCTTTGGTGAGTCTAAGAGTTGGTTATAGTGAAATTTGACAATCAAATATTGTCATGAATAATTTTTAATAATCAAAATATACTTTACTCCATTCATCATCCCGTTTGACTACTCATAATCAAATTGTTCTTCAAATTAAATGTTAAAACATTTACTTCAAATTAAATCCTTCCAAATTGTTGGTAATGATTTTGTTAATTTCTAAAGCATATTATCTATGTGTTTAAATAGATGTGTGTAATAAGAATCAGTGTTACACACCAGGTATTGATTGAATCTAGGTCAATGAAACTTTTTTTAAGTTATTACCCCAATGTACCTATATTCCAAATATGCATACACTTGTAATATCTAGATAGAGATGTAATTTCCTTGTAAATAACTTTATGTACTCCAAACCAAAATTCCAAGACATTTTACTATACATTGAATCATCATTTTTTATAGTTAGAAAAAACCCAATACATATCCTTTGAAATAACCTTAGGGTTATCACTAAGTTTACCTCATCATTTTTTTCAATGTTTTATTAAACATTTTATTTGATACAAATTGTATGGAACTTAGGTTCTCATACATGGATATTACAAATTTTTAGGTGAATAATAAATACCTTACCCACACTCAACTACAAACTATCATAGTATAGTGCATTTGGAAACATGGAACAAATTCGTCATAATTCATGAATGATATTCAATGTCTACAGCAAATATCTTCCACTTTATAAACTATATAGAAAATGTTCTTCATAACATTGGGAAATAAAACATAAGAAAGAGTGATATCAGATTCACAATAAATGTATTTTTAAAAAATTTGTGATCCTGACAGGAGAATAAGGGTAAGAGATCTTTATCATAACATTTGAAAATCATACCATGATAATCAACAACCATAATAATGAGTAATGGTACAAATATTGGAAGATCAAAAGAAATAAATCATATTGAAATAAAATAACATAATCCATGATATAATTACATTTTCATTCGACAAAATATTTTGGCATACACATAAGAATATAAAATCAAATTTCAAGTCCACCCACCAAGATATTCATAAAACATTTGGCTTTAGATTACCAACAGTATACTAGCTTTAAGAAAGGGATAAATTACCATGTTCCATTTTCTTATTAGGATAACCTCTCAAGTATCTTATTATTTACTCTTGGGATAACCTCATATGCACCATATTGTATCTTTCTTGTGATAACCTCACATATACCCTATTGTGATCAAATAACTTTAATCATTACCTAATGCATTCGAGGGAGATATAGGAACTACATAGAACATAGTTATGAGCACATGTGTGTCTTATAAATGGTCATAAAACCTTCATAATTTCATAAACAACAAAATTAAATGGTTTTCATAAATATTTCATCATATCATAACCAATGTAAAAGAGACATGCTTCACTGGTACTAAACAATTACATCATAGCGCAACTTGTGTAAGAATAATCGGGTTTCATAATAATAATATCATTGTATATGATGTGGAATTGGAATTGGATAATAAGTCATCTTATATTCATAAACCATTTAAATAATGAATATTAATGGTATCCCTGGTTCACATCCCCCATCAAAGAAATATTTATATTAATTGATTTTATCATATATGGAGAATTATTTTGATAGCTGAATCACATGGATGGCTTCTTGAGGATATTAAATTTTCTTTGAAAATAAATATATATCAAATAAAATAATCAAACTATTTAGAAAATAATATTCCTTGAAAATAAAAATTTACTCTTCTAAAGGAATGTTTAAAAATTAATCTAAACATTTATTAAGGAAAATATTATTTCAACTAATAAATTTAATTTTAAAACATACATAGTTTTAAAAATTATTTTATATAAAATCCCCATGAAGGATTATAAGTTATGAAACAAAGAAATGATTTTTCAGGATGATTGAAAATTTATCTCAAGTTTTACACATTAATACAAATATTCTATTCACATTTATAATAAAATCTAACTGGTAATTATTTAAAAAAACATGATCATTCTATTAAAAAATTAAATATTAAAACACGGTTAAAAAATTCGTTAATAAACCATTTTAATTAATTTAAATAGGAAATTTAAATCATTTTTAAAAAACATGGTTTTTATAGAAAATGGGTTTTTGAACGAAGATAAAAATAAATTAGTTTTCTTCGTAGAAACAATATTTTCAAAACATGTGTATATAAAGAGTTGAACATATCAAAAAAATTATTATCATGAAATAATGTTATGGGATAAATTTAATATTTAATTAATAGATTGATGAGAGGATTTTAACATTGAAATCATAACGATAAATAAATCTTGATAAACAGTGAGATTGTATCATCAAAATCAATCCACAATGGTAATGTTGAATTTTAATCCCCATGAAATACTATCATTAAATGAAACACATAATATATTTAAAATAATTTTATTAATTACTTAATAGGATAATGGGGTATTATATAAAACTCATATAATAAGATATTTGCATAACCGGACATTTCTCCAAAAGAAAGAAAATTGAGACAAAAACTCCTTAATCATTTTTATCTTTTGAACCATAAATCCCATGAAATATATATCCTAAAATGGGTTTATAAATCCAAAAATAATAATTATAATAATCATAAAATAAATTCATTAGATTTATATAAACAAAATAAAGTAAATTTTAGGTGAATATCAAATTTGTCTCATTGAATTAAAGAGTGAAACAAAAATCTCTTACCACTTCAGTAATATTTTGAATCTTAATCCCAAATAAATAATGAAATAAATATATATAATTAGATAAAATTAAATTATTTTTATTACTAATATAAAATCAAATTTTATAATTATATACACCACATAAAAGAAATGAGTTGATAATTTGCATATGAATCTTTGAAATGAAGGTGAGACTATAAATCCCTCATAATATGTCTTGGATTTAATCATACACATTCAAACCTAATGAATAATAAATAAAAGTTTATTTAAAATATGTTAATGAAACATAATTATACATATCATATATATTTAATTATGTCCTTTTACTATTGGTTTATTTTCAATTCTATGTTGAAGTCATGTTTCGGGCAATAAATGCATTTTTCCTTTAATTTTTGAAATGTTAATTTTGATCCTCATACATTTATCGTGGTTCTATAATCATTTTAATGATAAATATTATATAAATATAATATATATATTATGTATTTATGTATTTATAGTAATCCTTTAAAGGTAGAGATAGAAAATGAAATACGCAATTCATGGAGAAGGTATATCGTACGTACACATGAATGTTCTCTCTATTTTCTTATCATATTAATGAAATAAAATTAAATAAAAATTACCACTAAAGAATAATTATTATTTCATATGTATCTTCTATTTTTATTAAACCATCCTTATTACCTTCCATGTAAATTATGAACAAATCGCAATGCTTCGTGATGAGGTAATCTTCCTAAGACATGAGTGAAGTTATTATATTATCAAAATACGGGAAATAATAAGTTATTTTTGATATAGTAATTATATATTTTTATTAATATAATTAATTTATTATAAAAAATTTAATCTATCATTATCACCCTCAGTTAGTTGTGGTAATAAAAAAACAAATGAAATTAGTTCGGGAAGCGATAGTCTGTAGTACACACGAATATTGATTTGATAAAAAATTTGATAAAAGTGGATGGGTATATATATTAATATATAAAAAAAATAACATTTATGTATATTTAGTATATATTTTTTATTATATTTTATGTTTTTTGACTTATTTTATTGTGGATAAAGAATAAAAAAATGAATTTTTTTTTTTTGGAAAATAGACTTCTCTATGAGAAAAATCCTTTAGATATCCTCATACGGACCCCAGGGATGGTTTTTTGGTTTGAAAAGAACAAATATAATGTGAAAAGGGATGTTTTAAATTGATTGAGTTAGGTTTTAGTCAATCCAATGGGCCTGAGAGTTCTGAATAAGTGAGGGGAATGAGTTCCCTTTAATAATTGAGTGGTATTTTTTCCAAATACCCAAAAGTATTCAATAATGGAAGGTCTATCTCTCATAATGTGGCTCTAATATGGATAAATAATATTGTTAAGGTGTTATATGGTCTATAAACACCTACAACACACACAAAACAATTTTTTTCAAAAAAAATTATTCCTTTGAATTTATATTCACAACCTTTTACAACATTAGTTTCCACTATATTAATTAGTATTTTTTTTAGGTAATTAAATCATATTGCATGAATTAATATAATCCTTATTAGATAATTTAGAATCATTGATTATAATTATGAAAATCAATTATCAAATAGTAATATTTTAAATATATATATATTACTAAAGGTGCGTTTAAAAACCCAATATTTAATATTAATTGCAGTAATTAAATTTTATTATAAATAATATACATTACAACCAAGAAATAATTTTTTGTTATTTCCTAATATTAATTATTCTAATTAAATATAATTATGTACTACATTTTTAGAAATTAAATTTATTCAAGTTTAATATCTTTATTTAAAATTAGTCCTCTAGAGGCGTAGAGAAATGAGTCTTTCAATAAGAAAATATACAAAGGTGTATAATTATTTTAACTCAAAATTAAATATGGAATTATTAAAATGACCTAAATTCAATTAATAGATATATAATTGAAAAAAATAAATTTTAAAACAATTTAATATATAATTTTTCTTTATAAGTAATTTAACAAAAAATCATTTTTCAATAAAAATTCATTATTTTTCACTAATTATACAAAATTTAATGTTTTCAGAAAATTAAAAATAAATCACATCAATATAATTTAAATAAATTTATTTAAAAAACAATTCTTATTTTTAAAATAATTAATCAAATTTCTTCAAAATAATTTTTGAAAATATGTGCACAAAAAATGTGGGAATCCCAATTTTTTGAAAATTGCAGTTTTTGCAGATAAAATCTATTGTATTCTTACATATTATTTAGATACCTAATAATATAAATATATTTTTATAATTTATAAACATAAAAACTGTGTTTTTTTATAGAAATATTTTTTCAGGAAAATATTTCTTTTATTTTCATACAACTTTTATTATTTTCTAATTAATTGGTATGAAAGAAATTGGTTGTATATAATTGGTTAATTTACATAGATTCATAATTTATTTAATTTTATTTATATAAACTATTATGGTGTCTATGTGATATCATTCAAATTAAATAAAATTATTCTTCAATAATATTTCATATTCTATTTTAACATTGTGTTGTGTGTATTGTAAGATAAACTCGATATTATGTGTAACGCATTGTAAAGCTATTGTTTTATGAACTATATTCTAAAATAAATGTTATGTGCAATATAAGATATTAAAAAATATTAAATTAAATTGAAAAGAATCAAAAAATATCAATTTGTTTCAAATCCTATATCCTTTCCTAGAACTGAAAATAAATTGATAGAAGAATAGGTGATCAAGTCTATATAAACGATAATTTTGGCATTGATTATTAATGAATAGGAGAAGGATATTCTATATGTTAAATTTTTTTAATTCAATTTACTAATTGATGATGGTCATTTATTAAAAAATGTATAATAATGAGATATGGAGAATGTAAAAGAAGTAATTTAAGGGGACATACTATGAAAAATAAGAACAACATGAGAAACCAGCTAATATGGAATGAAAATTCCTCAACCAAAGATAGAAGAGATTTTTTTTTTGAAGAATAGATAATACATTACTAGATTATAAACACATTCTATTGAATATCTATGTAATTTATAAAGTAAAATTGAATCATTATTTTTTGGTCTCAACCCATGAATCAAAGGAAAATTATTATCTAAAAATTTACCATCACTTGACTATGTGGGATAAAATCCAATCAAGATGGAGAATGCATTATCCATGTGATTAATTTTATAATGAACTCATGGGAAGAATATAATGACTAATAATCAAGAAAACATGTAATTATGTGATGAAATATAATGTATGGATAGAGATTATTACATATGAAAATTATATAATGAAGAATTATGGACTAAACTGAGGGTAATGGGGTTTTCATTCAAGTGTAGAGTGAAAGGCCATGAGGATCATGATTTCATTGGAAATAATGAATCCACCAATATCAATTTATTAAACATTAAGGAGATGAAGAACTATTTGAATTAATTTCCCATTAATCAATGGAATCATACTTAAAAAATAGCATAAGATTATGAACTCACTTATATAGTTATCATAGATAATATTACAATCCCTTATATTATGATTGCATGTACGATGATTATAAAATTATTAATTATCTTGTTACTGATATATAAACTCATTTATATCTTACATGTATATTGAATCATCACTAGACACTATATGAAATTAATTTTCAATCAGGAATCCAAATAAGAATGTTGTTAAAATGGGAATATATCAAGTGGTTTTTGTTAATATGTATAATTATTACATTGTTGAAAACATGGGTTTTATTCAAATTTATGTATCTTATATAATCTTCAGTTTTGGGGTTTAATTACTTTCAAGGATTTATGAATTATTTGAGGAAACATAAAATAATATGTGTTGAACTAGCGGTATTATAATTTAATCTTTCATGTTTTGTAGCATTTTTAATGGTGGAATTTTTTTTGGAAAAAATCTTTTACATATTCAAAATAATTATTTTTCATATTCTTTTTTACCTTAAAATGATCTAGAAATTTTTTAGATTGGATAAATAGCTTTTGATTCTTATATTGATCTTATTGTTATTTTTATGTTGATTTTTATGATTTTGGCATTATAAAATCCTATTATTTATTCATCATTACAGTCATCAGTAGAAAATGATAAAAATAAATAATAAAAGGGAAAAATCACATAGTTTAAAGTAATCAAGTAATTTTATTTTTTAATAATTAATCAACCCCATGATATTGAAATGAAACCTATCATGTTTTTTCTGAAAAAATATCAACTAATTCCAACGGTTCATTTATGGAAACAAATTTATATGTTGAATTCTTATAAAGGTACACATAATGTCTTTTTATGAATTAATAATTTCCATATTCTTAATAAAGATATTTATATTCCTTATAAAATATATTAAAATGTCATTATAAACCCAAAATAAATTAATATTGAAAGAATGAATTTTTCATAAGGATGGTATAATGTGATGATCCAATATTTTATTTTCCTTCAAATCAATACAATATTTAGTAGCAGGAAACACACACAACACAAATAATAAAAGAACTATGAAATAATATTATTTAATTAAGAATATAATAACCAAGACCATATGTTGGTGGGTATGAATAGAATAACTAAATTATTAAATATTGGTATAATGTTTTTACACAATAAAAATAGTTATTTCAATATAAAAATTAAAAAATTTATAAAAATTTCAAGGAAAAGTAAAAGAATAAATTCATTTTATGCCATAAGAATACATTCTTTATAAAAAAGGATTGTAGGCATTTTGTTTCCGAATAATAATAGTTAATTTCATCATTCTATATATATTTTATTTAAATATAATTAAATTATGTTATAAAAATAACATTTAAATTTTACTTTACGATGAAATTATTGAATTTTTCTAAAATAGTTGAGTTTTATGTGAATGCTGAAAAATAATGATTTTACAAAAGAAAATTATGATATTATAATAAGATAAATATAACATAACTATTTACTAGATATTTATGATCGAACCAATATATATTTAATAATAAATTTAATTCATATGAATATATAATGTTCAACATAGAAAAACATTATTAACATTTTGAAAAACAATGTAATGTTTTTATTCAGAATAACTATTTTTAAAGTCTTCCCTCTTAACCATGTATATAAATGTTTAATTTTGGTTTTATTTTGGTATTAAACTAAAATTATCCTACCTTGATTTAAAATAATATAACTAATTCCATTTGAATCATAAATATAATATATTTTTTTGGGAAATCATTTTTACACTTAAATCAACACTTTTACAAAAAAACGGATTTCATTTAATATTATGGACATATTTTGAAATTATTTTTATAACAATGCTAGAAATAAATTAATTTAAAATTGATTATTTATTAATAATTAGAATAATTATTATTAGGTAAAAATTTATGGTAAATTTTATCACATACTGAATAGTAAATACCGTAAATAATTTTTACTACGGTTAATGATAATAGTGTCTATCTGGGAATAAAATAAGAGATAAGGGTAAATTTTCCACATAAACATGATTAAATCTTATAATATGAAAATATTATGACCATATTTTATCATAAAAATAATTTTATAGACATTTTCGGCAACATTACTAATAAAATTTCATAATATAGTCTATATAATTTTTGTAAATCCATTTTAGTACCTCCCATCACTTATAAAAGTGAAAATCCTATCCTAACATATTCATAATAATTTATACATATAAATCATCAAAAAACATTCAAAAAATATTCCTATATTCCATGCCAAATTTCTTTTGGTTTCTATTCTTCTCGTAAAACCTTCCTTTGAAGGATTAAGGTGTAATCCAAAATTAATTTCTCTATGAATAGGTTGTAACCATTAACTACTATTTCAATGATTATTTATTCGTCTAATTCTAATAAATCTATTATAACAATTCTAATGTAATGAATTTGGAAAAATAAATATAATCCAAAATCCCAAAAACTGGTAAAAACTTTTCCTAAGAGATTTATAAAACAAAAAAAAACTGAGTATGAAAAAAATTGGATTATTACAAAACTGAGAGTGCATGACACCCTACATATCCTCCTCCACCATTGAGGCATAGTAATCAGGGGCTGTAAAAGACCATATCATATCCATTGAGAAAATTGACTACTTGGACAAATCATCGGCAACCCGATTTGCCTCCCTATAAGCATCTGAGATCGCCAACTATAAATTAGTTACCTAGTTGAGGCATTCAACCTAATAAGGTAGCTCTCTCCAGGCTACATTGTGTGTTATTGAATGATATAATTCATTTTTTAATCAGATTATTTTATTGAAATTTCAAAAAAAAATTAATGAATTAATATATCTTTATATGTATGTATGTATTTATAGTAAAATAATTTTTTGATTAACGTTATTTAGATGACTAAACCACGATTGATATGCAAGGAACTGAAGTGACGAATCATAATGTATCATCCTGAGCTCGCGTCCACTTAATTGGGGCCCAAGCTGGTGGGTCACATGGCCTAATGTGTGCCTCCAAATACATAAGAGGCTTCCCAATAGTAGTGAGGGTGTAATGGTGGAATGTTTTTTAGACTATACACTTGTATTAGAGTACCGCAATGGATAACAATAATAATCACACAACAACAGAAGCATGATATAAGAAGACAATAAAAGAATTGAGCAGTAATCCACCATATTAGAAATAAGAATATTAAAAATACATAATAAATAAAAATTGTGTAAATAAATAAAAAAAACAGAATAATAATTTCAAAAGCCACTATGATGTTCTATATACATGAATTCATTGCTTTTTAATGTATAAAAGGGAACATAGACAAGGAAAATTAATAATCCAACCAAAAAACTAAAAAAAATAAAAATGTATTATCCACTAGAAGCTCAAGAATATGGTTGGTAATGTGATTTTATTGGCCATATATTATAAAAACATATCAATAATATGTATTAGGTAAATTACCCATATTTATAAAAACATAGGAGTAATCTACCATGGTTCTGAAGGTGGACCGAAAAAGGTGTAAGATAAAATCCTAGTTGGCCACCACCAGTGCTATTTAGAAATAATATAAGTAGTGCACATAGGTAAAAAGTGTAATAAACAAATAAATAAAGAAGAATAAATAAATAACCAGCCTATTCTATTTTATCATTGCCACATAGAGGCTCAACTTACATCAGCTCATAGAAGAAATAAGTGTATAATAAATATATATATATATATATAGTAATTATATATATATATTGTGAAGTAATATATGTCATCCCCCTATATGGACTATATATGTGTGAAAGTAAGTATCCAGATACCCAGAATACTCGGTGTTAGATGCACCAAGGCGTAACTCAATTATTCATAACAAGTCCAAAAGAACCTATAAGCTAATGAAAATGGGTACGTTCCTTAAATCTCATAATGAATGAGCGACCTTATTCTCGTAACTCAATATGGTTGTTATTTTTTCTTTACAACACCTAGAACAAGGTATGTGGTGCATCCGTCCCACCATTTAAATAGTTTCAATAGTGTGAGATGTCATGTTCAACACCCAATGTAAGGGGAAATGATTATTGAATACCAAGAGAACCCTTTCCATTGTTTCATATCCTATGTCAAAGGTGTAATAATATTTATAATTATAGACATGAGGTATTACATCATTAATTATAATCACTAATACCATAGTAATCAAAGAATCATAATTCAATAAAATCATTAAATAAATCTTGAATCATTTGGATGGACCTTGGAACACATTAAGAAATTTCATTTAAATAATTTAATTCTCATAATGGAAGAAACCCATCATGAAAAGACATAAAATTGAATACATTCTATTCAATTTGTAAAAATGTGGAAATTCATTGTATGAGGATTAAATATAAAAATAGAAGGATCCATTATCATTTACCAAAACTACCTATAAGGGAAGTTCATATTATAAGTTGGAAAAGCACTCTTAATTTACCTTGGATTAAATAACAATATACATAAAAGAGGGAAAATATATTTACAAAAAAATCCAAAAAATTAGGAGGTGTTCTCAGTATTAAACCAATTAACAATAAATGAAAATTTCTACCACTACACGTAAAAGCCAATAATGAACAATTATTTCATCCATATGTTACTAATAAATGATCAACAGAAGTATAATAAGAGTTGTCAACAAATTTTAGATGATGAAAATAATTTTACGGTGATGTGCAATTAATGATGGCATGAGAAATAATGGAACAACTATGAAAATAAAATATATATTTGGTAAAATGATTATACCACCTACCATAGGGCTGTTGAGGACTCATCCTCCAATCGTAGAATTAGATTCGAATTTTGTAGGGAAACATAAAATAAATAGATCAACGCTATGAAAATATTGAAAGAAATCTTACACAAAAATCCCTTACTGAATCTGAACATAAACATGAATTGTATGGGATAGGACTTGAAAGACTACCTATATATATCCAATGACATAAATGGTTCTTGATTAAAAATTTAGATCCAGAATCTCTTCAACAACCTTTGTTGAATGAGATGGGAGCTCATTGGACGTGACAAAGGATGAGTTCATTAGAGCATGTAATAAGAAAAAAATAAGGAAAATAGATTCATCATGGGTTAAAAGGAAATTTCACCCACTAAATAAAGGGTGCATAGTTTGAATGAACTATTTCGACAAAACATATTTATACTCTAATGGCCTCATTTATTAATGAAATACATCTCACAATTCAATTATATAG
The DNA here is from genome assembly GCA_963277665.1 of Viscum album. Lineage (NCBI taxonomy): Eukaryota > Viridiplantae > Streptophyta > Magnoliopsida > Santalales > Viscaceae > Viscum > Viscum album. The sequence continues at coordinate 1,245,252,222 of OY728130.1, read as the reverse complement.
TTTTCCCATGAATGTGCAAACCATGAAAAAAACCCATTATCCATTCCTTAAATTTTTTCATACTGGCGTGCTCTAGGGGTCACACAGTTTTAGACAAACCATATGCATAATGGTTTTCACATGGTTCCCTACATAGTTACCTTACATGGTTTCTTATAACCATGTGGTAATTGTGCTTCCTACCCAATTTTTAAATTTTTGAGAACTACAGGCTTTGAACAATCCCCGAATAGTCCTGGAACCTTCCGTATGTTATAGTGAACATTTACTATGATTAAACAAGGGATTCAAATTGGGAAAAAATGAGTCATAGCATGGAGAAAATATAGGTAATTAATACCTCCTCTCATTAAAGTAACTCATCCCTGATTTGGAATTATAAGGGTAAATAAGTACTATCTGAAAATAGAACAAGACATTATACCCTTATATATGATTTACATTCCCATGTCACATCCTATACACGGTTGTGATACCATAGAACTAGTACCAAGGAAACTGAACATCGTCAGAGTGTCTTCATGCTCTGATCCACAATATGTACTAGATACTCCTCTAAGGATGTGTCCATTTGAAATTAAACCTCATTGGGATGATAGAACTGTAACTGTTCTGGATAAAACTGAAAATATGGGGATATTTGAAATACATCATCCATATATTGATATCTCTAAACAAGTGATATGTGGTAATTCACTATTTTGATAAATTTAACATCTTAAAAACATTCAATGAACCTAGTTGAGATATTAAACACTCTTTGGATATATCTAGGGTCCATCCTGGTTGAAACTCATAAGAAAATTTGGTCTCCGACCTCAAACTCAAGTGGTCACTGTCACCAGTTAGAATACGACTTCTATCGAGACTAAGTTATCCTCAGACACTTTCTGATCAATTGTTCCTATTATTTAATTTCCATCATAATATGTGGTCCAAAAATATCTTCATCCCCTACATCTGTCCAACATAGATGTAAATGGGAATTCCTACCACAAAAGGCTTCATAATGATCCCTCTCTATGGTATCCTGAAAGATTCTATTATAAGAAAATTCCATAAGATGGGTGTGATTCTCCCAAGAAACCCCTAAGGCATATACATATGCATATAGAATTTTCTCTAACACATAAATCGTGTACCCTATATTTCTATTAGTCTGAGGGCGATCGGTCATGCTCAGAATCACTTCTTTCCATAAAGACTTATTCAACGCTTACAAGAACTATGATGTAAAGGGATCATATCATTCTACAATGATAGAAGAAGGAGCTCTATGAAGACGTATGACCTCACAAATGTATATCCTCCCTATATAATCTATTTATAAGAAAAAAGTGTGGATACTCAATCAAATTATCATTTAAAACACATATTTTATCATTTCCATGAGGTGGATTGGGTAAATCAACTGCAAAATCCATGGAAACATCATCTTATTTCCACCAGGGAATGGAAAAATGTGAAAAAATACATTTTGAATGATGATATTCTACATTCACCTACTAACAAGTGGATCATTGGGTGATGAAAATAAAAATATCATATTTCATACTATTCAACCAATACTCTTATTATAGACCCCGATACACCATGGTGACATCAGGAAGAACCTCCAATATTGAGGCATAAAATTATTATATAATCCCATCTATGATGTCTAATGGGACTGATACACACCAATTGAATAGTAATGTATGAACCCCATCAGCAGTATTACCTAATGATGTATCATCCTTTGAGATGCTTTCCCTTAATATAAGTCCTTGGGATCAGACAGTTTCCCCATTCTTAACCTTTCTAGAAGAGTAGAGGTCTCTATTATGGGTGTAGGGATACTCTGAACTTGATCCTCCAAAAACAAAATTTGAATTTATGAGATTAAGGATTTTAATTTCCATTCACCACTGTTCTAATAAACTAGTTGTGCATGATTGTTTTGACTTCATCCATTTTCTACATCAAGGTACATACCGGGAGTATAGGAAATCTAAAAACAAACAACTCTAGATACTCAAACCACATGCACTTCTTGATATATTGATCCGCAGTGTGAATATGCACCATAGGATTTTATGATCTTTGAATAAAAAAATTATCTTTATATAGATAGTGTCCCAAACAACAAATAGCATGAACTACAACAGCAAGCATGATGTTGTGGGTTGGTTAATATTTCTTCTAAGTCCTCAATTAATAATACATGTACATGAAAAATCACTCATCCTGCAACAGAATTACTGAAATACCATTACATGATGCATTACATTATAATATATAGGTTCTTCCTAGACTTGGTAGAACCATTATTGGTGATATAGTCAATATACACTTCATCTATTAAAGGTATTATTCAAAATCTTCATATAAAACACACATAACATGTTTCTTGGTCAGGTCCATAAGAGGTTCACCATGACCTAATAAATCTAGGATAATGCATATATAGCGTCCGTATATCCCTAATAAACTCTGGATATTAAATTTGTTCCAGGGATTCCCCTAAAAAAGTACATCCCCTATGTTTTCTAGGTCTACTAGAAAACCTTACTCTGAGATAATTTGACACTTGTAGTGGACATTGTTGATCCAAAAGTGGAAATTACATAGATTAGCATACAGTTGGTACTCTCTCTATGGAATCATAAAAATATCAAGATGGTTGTAATGGTCATTTCGGGAGCCTGAATTGAAATAAGTTATTCAACAATGGAAACCAAAAATTTGTCCAGATATGAGTTGAAAAAGGATTCATTAGAGGCAGGAAAACTATAGGTTTATTCCTGAGACCGAATGAGAAGACCAAGTACTCATATATACCATACCTGCCTTTGAAAACTATTTTAGGTATATCTTATTATATTTCTACAACCCTAGTATTCTCGAAGTGTATGTCTACAACCATTACATTGGCCTGATTACAATGAAATATATTTTGGAGAGTATATCAGTTTTGTAGTCTTGGTAAAATAGATACACGCGTGATTTTTATATTATAACTAATAAACCAATTACAACAATATTTTTCTCTCCAAGGACAAATTTATGCCCATGTGACATAACCATGAACATCATTACTAGAAAAATCCATGGATTTGTGGGAGGGAAAAAATAAGGGTTATCTCAAATGCTTGATAAGGTTTATGTATAGCTGAAGAAATAATAAATCAATGAGAAAATAAAATATAGCAGAGTAAAAAAATAAAAATGTATCCCATTTATAAAATTATATATGAAATAATAAATATTGAATAAAAATTAACTGAAAAAATTCTATTTTAACATTTATTTGAGAATTAAATTCATTAAAATACAATTTCAAAGAAAAATATCATGGATAATAAGAACTAAAATGACAGAAATGTATAGTTATTGGAAATCGGGTTTCCCAGTCACATGATACCTTTACCTTCATGACCTTCTCTCAATATAGTTTAAATATTTTGGTAAAAACCCATATATTCTATTTGGAACCCATCACTAAGGACTTTTTTATAACTAATTCCATCATAGGATACTACTAATGTTGTTAGGGGAATATTTACAATAGTACCCAACCCATGTTGTAAATTTCCATATCATTTAACATTTATGAAATAATAGATTTTATTAATGAACAATGTAACTTATTAGATATTTTTATAGAGTAAATAATATGGATTTATCAATATTTCCCTTAATTATCATATAACTATAAAACTAATTAATCTATGTAAAAATTGTATGTTTTTTAGTAAATTAACATATTTATGATAATTGAGGTGGATAATTAGGGTAATATCAATGTCCAATGATTATAACAATGTAAATATTACAATTAGACTACAAAAATTAATCAAGGAAGTGAATGTAAATACTATCATTTTTCAAATTAATCAAATAATATAAAATAGAAGAATAATGATGATGTTATTAAAAAATATTCCATGTGGTGTAAAAAATAAAGGGTTGTTTTCATTCTGGAATGGAAATACAATAAAATGATATTTTTAAGATATTCAGGAGGAAAGTATAATTTTCTTTCTTATAATTTATTCTTTAATTCCTTTTTGTCTGAAAATCATTATTAAAAAACAATTCATTAAAAATTAATATTTTTAAACATGAATGGTAATCTTCAAGGAAATTACACTTGGAAATTCCCAATATATTGTTAAAGGTAAAAAAAGAAAATTCTATTACATTTAAATCACATTTAAAACATAAAAAGGAAAAAAGTTTCCAATAAATCATTTTATAAATGTTAAAAAATTTAAAAACCATTTTATAAAAAAAAGGGTTTTTGAATAAAATTGGTTCTCTAAATAATGAGAGAAATGAAGTCATGTATTCTCTTTGAAACATATTTGAAAACATTTTGAGTACAAAAGAGTGGGAAAATGTTGTTATTACATGAAAAGGATCATGAATAACAATATTGAATGAAAATTAATGGGTTTATTAAAAAAGGATCAGATAAATTCAATAAATTTAATTTCAATAATAAGTACGATCAATTTGAATAAGATCGTAAAATAAAACCATAAAATGATCATAACGTTATATTTGAAATATATCAATCAATTGAAAATGTGTATCAAATATAAATCCAAGTATAAGAATTATAAATATAACAATATTTATTAGAAATAATTAAACAAAAGCATATAATTTTAATGATATTGTGGAATAAATATAACCCAATGAAAATGAAATTGAGTTTTGAAATTTCTTTACCACATGGAAATTTTATTTTCAAACACCCATAGATATAATAATTCAAATTGAAACACAATATAAAATGAATAATAAATTATTCATGATATTACTTGTAAAATTGGTATTATTCTCAACACATATGAAAAATTAGGCGTACAATCATAATGTATTCCTCAAAGAATTGAAATTGAGATGAAGTCCCTTCTCTTGAGTCTCCTTTTGGGTGCACATCCATTAAATTTTTCTGTAATGGTTTTAAGAATGTAATTAACTTATAATATAACCATAATAATGTTTATATTATCATATATTATCATCTTATAATACATTATAACTTTTTTGTTAAAAATATTTCATTATTTTTACAATTTCATATGTTAATTGCCTAGTTTTTTTAGTATGTTTTGACTTCATTTTTTGTTGATCATGCATTAGTATGATTTCATAATATAATGAATGTAAATCATGATGTTTCTATCATATATATATTCATTTTATATTTATTTTTAATAATAAACAATATTTTCTTGTATGAAATGAATTGTTTTGTTCATAGATACATTAGGTTATATATACGCATGAACACTACTTCAATTTCTATGTCATATTTCAATCAATGAAAATTAAATGATTTTTATTTTTATATTATAATAAAATTATCATATTTATATCTTATATGTAACATAAATTTGTTAATATGATCCATAAATCATTCCATCTATATAATTAATAAATCACATTGCTTTGAGGAGGTGGTAGTCAACACGTCCATAAATGAAGTTATCATAATTCCACAAAATGGAAGGAATAATGTTATCTGTTATATAATAATTACATAATAATAAAGAAATTGTGAATACTATACATATCATATATAAAAAATTAATTCATCATTAATCCATACATAATATGTGGTAAATGGATTAATGAACCACATCGATTCATGAGGTGGTAGTCTTCCATACACACAAACGATGATTGTGTATCACATTTGATGGATATGTGGGAAAGTGTAGATTTATCTCCTAGAATAACAACAAACCATTTTATTGAAGATAGTGAAGTTATAATATAATCATTATATAAATATAATTAAAGGCTTCGTGACGTAAATGAATAAAAAGTGATCATTAATAACAATACCCCTTATCCGGATTACTCTTTTTGATTATAATAAAGGATAAAATTAGTTTTCCTTTTTGAAAAAATTGAGGACTACAGGATGAGTTAATGGATATGGGGATATCTTTTTGTATTCGAATTGATGATCCCAATGTATTTAAAGGTGTGAATAATTGGTACGGGTCAGTGGCATTTTATAGAGGATTTGGAGAGGCATTCTTGTAAATATAAAAAGAAAACCACTATTCAGAGGTCTCCCTTGCATCATGTGACTCCAATAATATACCAAATTAGAGAAAATGGAGGATATGTTCCAAAATTTCTATCCAATGGATTTTGTATATGTTTATATGTAATTGTTTCCCTTGATATAAAATTTTAAACACTATGAAAACTAATTATTACCTTAATCATTGTTATTAATTTTAATTATATTCACTAATATTTTTATTCAAACAATTGGTTGATCTTTTTAGAATATAAATATTATACTATTTCACCCAAATTTAATCCTCTTTTTAAATTTTATTTACATAATAGGATAAATTTAATTTAATTCTAATCTCATACACATGAGGAGAAAGTGGGGTTTTAAATAGAAATATTAAAATGTTTGTTTTGTATTTATATCTAAATTCAATATAATAATGATCCTAGTGATCTAAATTGTAGTAAATGATTTAAAATTGAGATATTTTGTATTTGGAACATATTTTTAATATAATAAAACCTTTATACTTATTATATTGAATATTATTTTTTCAACTAAAATGTAGTATTCTGAGTATTCATCAAAAACCAAAACTTCTCTAAAAAATATCAAAAGTGTAAGATAAGAGATTTTTGACAATAGGATTTTAAAAATATTATCTATTTTGGAAATAAAAACTTATTAAAGTGTTAAAATATAGTTTTAAGGATTTTGTGACAATAAAAGGTAGTAAAAGATTATCTTCTGTGTAACACATGTTAACTGAATATTATGTATAGGGTAATAATAACATGGTTTCTCATATGAACAAAGCATTAAAAATTAGTTTTTATTATAAAATGATATTATTGTAATATCTTGGGGAGTTTCATTCTCTTTAAATTAATTAAATTGAATCCTCTAATTTTAAATTTTATCTCGGTATTCGAGGGTTTGATATTTGAAAATGTTCTTATTGAAAAACCCGTATAGTAAATTTTTTTAAAAACACATCTTCTTAATAAGAGATATTGAAAATTTTAAATGTCACTACAAAACTAAGATTAAAATTATGAAAATGTTGGTGAAACCATGGACATGGGAGAAAAATATTACTATGAAGTTCTAATGGAGAGTGATAGAAAATATTTTCATCTAAAATTTGATGTTCCCAAATACATAAACTATAGTTACAGAACATGTTATTCATCTTGTAAAAAATAATGATAATAGGATATAATTTTTTTATGGACTTTTTTCATATAGAGGAAAAATTCATTCACTCTCTTTGAATATAAGTAAATATACATACCGAATATATACCCATTTTATAAACAAAATATTATCCTTTGGTTTTTCCTTTCACTATTTATACATCATCTCTTGTAATATGTTGCATCATATAGTATTGTAATAAATTTTACACTAAAACCATGTCCAGAAATCAAAACAAACCATTCCATAAATGGTTATTCTTAGGATATATAAATGTATTATGATCTAAAATAAGATAATTTTTTATACAATTGTTAGTAGAATCTAATTAACTTTCTCAATATAAACCTTCTATTTAACCAATCATCATTTTATCACCATTAGGAACATATTAAACTTTATATTTCCCTCATCAATATGTTTTCCAAAATGATTAAAATTCTACTAAATCACTTTTATTTTACTATTCAACATTTAACATCAAATCCTCAATGAAATATTACCATAAGAATATACATATATATTTTATAATATTCCTGAATTGTACTTACTAATAAAATACTAAAATGAAATAATTCTTCAATCCAAATACAAATATAATAATCATTCCTCTTTATCAATGAAACTTGAGGCATTGATTTTTGAACTATCCCATCTCCATGTAGTTGAATCATTTTACATTGAAAACATGCTTCTTATCTTTTCATTAACAATCATGGTGGACTTTCTCTCCATATATATAAAAAACATAAATTTCTTTTATGAATGTAATATATTGATTATTTGAATAATTATTACATGCGGGAATGTAATTCTTCACTTCTTCCTGTTGTCCCCCTTTTTCCCAATTATCCTTTTTTTATCATGCTTCCATTTAATGAACTAATGAACAGATAATTATTTCTCTATCTCATTATAACATGATAATATGTCCATATATGATAATAATTCTTGGGATAATCATTCCCTTGAAATGATTGACATAAGAAAATAAATTAATTGATCGTTAATAATCATTGGATCATTTGTATTGGTGAGGTTCGCATTCATTCCACTGGGTATTATTTATAAAAGATGACATTTTCTCGATTAGATCATTTAATGTATAATAAAAAAAACTAGTGAAATACCTAATATAAATTGAAAATTTTTAGAGTATCTAATCTCATAATTATAAAAACTATTTCATTGGGATTTTCACATCTATAAATACTTTATGTCTATCATATAATTATGTTATATAATCTACATTTTCCTAAATGTAGTTTTCAATGTTTGTACTAAACATCTTATGATACCAACTATAGTACCCTGACCCTAGTAATATTGGAGCTGGTGTCTACTACCATTGCATTAGCATCATTACGAGGAAATATGACTCAAAGATCTGATTATATTAGTATCCACGGTAAACATGATACATAAAAGCGTCTTGTATTATAAATTAATAAATTAAATTACAAACTAATTTTTTCATCAAAGAAAACATTATTTTCACTTATCATTTTCTTTCATATAATTTCTAGTACACCTCATATATTAATGTGGAATAAAAAAATTAAGAGTAAACTCAAATGATTAGTCATTGTAAAGTATAGTTGAAGAAATAATTAATCAATAGGAATAGTTAATATGTAAGGTTAATAATTGAAAACACCATCCGTAGAATAAAAAAACTGATAAAAAAGTTTTTAAAAAAATATGGCAAGGTATATAACCGAAAACACATTTCGTTTAAATAACTGGATTAGGCATAATAAATATGGAATGGAAATTAAATAAAAAACATTCCTTTTAATCAATTAAATGATAATTAAATGGTTCAATATCTAATGTAAAAGAAAAAATAAAATGGATAATTATAACTCAAATGAATGAAATGTTTAATTATAAAATTTTATGTTTCATTTGAATATGATACCTTTACCATCATGACAAATTCTCATGATCGTTTAATTTTTTTATTAGAGACCTATCTATTATACTTGAAAAACATTTAGGGGTTTGTCGATAACTAATTACATTTAATGACACTATCAATATATAAAGGGTATTATTTCTAATTTTCCCCAACCCATGTAGTTCATGTACAAATCATTTCTCATATATTGATTGATTGATTTAATTATAGAACAATGTTACTTATCAAATATTAGTATAGCATAAAGAATACAGATTTATCAATATTTCCCCAGATAATAAAATGACTATCCAATAAATTTTTGAATGTGAAAATGGTATATTGTATAGGAAATGAACATATCCATGGTAAATGATATGGATAATTCAGGAAAATTTAATTTACAATGATCATGGGAAAGTGAATATTTTAAGAGGTCTAAAAAATTGAATACAGACGTGAAATTTAATATTATCCTTATCGAAATAAATCAAAAAACATCTTGAGGGAAAATAATAAAGGTAGTAAGACCACATTTCCTAAGTGGAGTAAAAACAGTCCATAGAAATATTATAAATGATCTTTAAAAACATTTTTTAGGAAATTATAATTTTCATTTTAACAAGATTTTGAAATTATATTCCTTGAAAATAACTCCTAAAAATAATTTTATATAAAAATTAACATTTTTAATCTTGAAATTTAATCTTCAATGAAACAAAAATGGGAAATTATGTATTTATTTCAATCTAAAAACAAAACTCTAATTGTAAGGTTAAAATTTTAAAAAAGTTACTTTTTTATAAAGATATAATGAATAATACATTTAAAAAATATGAAAAGGGAAAAAATTTAAATGTTTATTTAATAAATAATTTTTCAACTATTAAAATAAATTTAAAACTTTTTAATAAAATTGGATTTTTAGAATAAAACATGTTCTCTATCTAAAGAGAGAAATGATGCCATGTATTAATAGAAACATTTTTTGAAAAACGTTGAACACCAAATAGTGGGAAAATGGTTCTATTACATGAAAAAGGTCATTAATGACATAGAAAAAATTAAATTAAAGGTCTTATTTAACTGTTTTCATATAAATTCCATTAATTTAATTTCAAGAATATGAATTTTTTATAAGAATTAGATTATAAAGGAAACCCTTAAATGATCATAATGTTGAATTGATAATTGATCATTGAATTAATTAAGGGTATCAATTATAAATACACATATATGAACTATAAATACATAGATAGGTAGAAATAATAATTATAAATAAAATTATATATTGTTAACGATAACATGGAAGTAATTTAACCCAATGAAAAATGAATTTAGTTATGATATTCCTTTAATAGTGGGTAATTTTATTTTTCATATTCCCATAAATGAAATAATTCAAATTTAATATTTAAGTACCATGATGAATGAATTCTTCATAATATTACTTGTTAAAGTAGTATTATTTACATTATATATATTAAATTCAGTTCATAATGATAATTTATGCCTCAATGAATAGAAATTGAGATGAAGTCTTTTACCTTGTGATTCATATTGGATGAACATATTTTAACCTACCTTATAATGGTTTTAAAAATTTCTTTATATTTTACCAGAATCATAAACATATTTAGTGTATTATATAATAAATTATTTTAATACATTATTACCTCTTTTTACAATCGTTCAATATTTGTACAATTTAAAATGTTAATTTTTTAGTTTTTGGAGTATGTTTTGACTTATTTTTTTTATTACATGGATAATGATCTAAAAATATAAAAAATGTAAACCATTATTTAATTTTAATAAATATTCATTACATATGTATTTATAATAATATTTACTATTTAGAGATAGAAAATGAAAAACATCGTTCATTGATATGGTTTGTCATACATACACATAAATGTAACTTCCATTTCTTTTTAATTTTTAAAATAATGAAAAGTATGTTATATTTATATATATATTAAAAATACATTTTCCTATATAATTAAAATATTTCCCATAGTATTATTCATACCACCCTTCATACATTCTTTATATAGAATGAACCAATCACATCGCTTTGAGGAGGTGGTTGTCCACATGTCCAAAAACAACTTATTATATTCCCAAAAAATGAAAATCATAAATGTATGTGGTATTTAAAAATTGAATAATAATAAATACAATATTAACAATCTATATATCATATATGAACTTTAAATACATAAATATAACAACTTTTAATGGTGGAAAATGGAAGAATGAATGATATCTGTTTGCAGGGCGTTATTCTTGCGTACACATATACGATGATTGCATATCCCATTTGATGGATGTGTCAAAAATTTAATTTATGACCATAGACTAAAAACATAATAGTTTATTTAACATAATAATGTTATTATATAATCATGATATAAAAATAATTGAATTGTTTGATAATTAAATGAATCAAAAGTGATCATTGAATATTGTTACCTCATATTGGGGTAACTCTATTTGGTTCATAAAAAAATACATCATTTGATATCGTTAAACACAAAGTGAGGATTCTATTATGAGTTAAATGAAGATAGAAATTTATTTTGATACGTTTCAGATGATTCATATGGATTTAAAGCTGTGAATAATTTGGAGTGGTGTTTTCCATTTTATAGTGGTGGAGAAGTGGGATTCTTGTAAATATTAAATGGAAAACACTATTGAGAGTTATCCATTACCTCATGTTTCTAAAATAATGAACCATATAGATACAATGTAATAAATGATATAAATATAGACATATAATTTCTTTTTTAAATGTTTCTGGGCAAGTATTTCTCTTTATTATTAAAGATTAACCACTAAGTAATCTAATTTTTACCTTAATCAATGTAATTAATTATAATTACATTCACTACTAGTTTTGGTCAAAAATTATGTTTATAATATTGTAATTAAAATAATAAATTGATTCTATCCTTTTATATACATTTTTTCAAATTCAATTCACAGAAGTGTAAAAATAAAATTTAATGTTAATCCCATAAATGTGTTGAAAAGCGGGGTTTTGAGTGAAAATGATCAAAAGTTCATTATTTTCAATATATTAATTAAATATAAAAATTATCCAAATGATATAAAATGGATTAATAAAAATATAATTTTTATAATTTTTCTTTTAATAAATTTTTAAATTTAACTTAACAATAATAATTATTTAAGAAAAAAGTCATTTTTCAACTAAAATACATTATTTTTTACTATTCATCAAAAAATGAAACATCACATAAAAATAAAAAAAATCACATTATGTTAATTTTGACATTGAAAATTAAAAAATTAAGTTAATTTTATATAGATAAAATTTACTAAATTTTCAATATTTTGTTCTAAAATATGTTCTCTATTAAAATGTGGTAAAACATGGTCTTACGTGTAATGTAAGCTAACACAATATTGTGAGTTTCATAACCATAACATGGTGTTGTGTATAAATAAATCAATAAAAATAATTATTATAAAAAAAACTATTTTAAACTCTAGTCGTAGACTCTGCATTCCATTGGTCTCATACTCACTAAGGTTTTGTTTGTCCCAACTAACTGAACTGGTCACATATCATAAACATGACATCATGAGGAGACTGACTTTTGTTACCTCCCTAAGTATCTTCAAAACAACTATTTTTCCTTGAAGAAGGATCATTGATATATCTATATATTGAACTAAGCAAAATTTTCACCATAAACATGCCTCAAATTTCCCTCATGGATTTTTCCCTATTTGATTGTCTCAGATATGTCCCTCAACCGATATACATTTACCTACAATCGGATAGCGTGTAATAACTCATCCTTGAATTGTTTGGACTTCATAATATCATCACCCATTAGAGTATGAGTGAACCACTATAGCTCAAAAAAACAAGAAAATTCTTCCATTAAAGAAATTCCAACCTTTTATAGGATGAATAATTACATAGCATATTCATCCCTTAGATACTTGGGAAATATATAGTCATAGAATATATTTTATAAATATACTCAAACCTTGTTACAATGTTAATATTCCTTCTTAATAATATCCCAACATCATTTCCTAGAATCTCAAAACATATATGCATTATTCAGGACCTTTCACTCTGGAGGTGTCTCTATATTATCTAACATATAATAGATAGATTCGAGATAAGAATCAATAGTATAAGGCTCTGCATCCACCATAAATGTAGTTGGATGGTGCTGTTAGAACTCTTGAGTAAACACTACGATAGTCAGGGAAGTTCAAGGAATTCCTTGTATAGACTGTATCATATGTATATATCCATCTTATAATGGGGCTTTAGTTCCCTTATTATAAACCATAGGAGGTTCAATAAGTGGAACTATATGGGGAATCATTAGTGAGATAAGGACAAACACCTCAAGTGCTTGGTTATCACATCCTTTAGGGTGTATGAATGGAGCATGTCATTGAGGCATGATACCATAATGAAAAATTCATGCCTTAGAAGAGATATTAATTGTTGAATAGATTGCCGATATACAATTTCGATAGGTATGTAGCCTTCTTATAGGCATATCATACGCCACATCCTACTCCGAAATCCCATACTAGTTAATAAAGAAAACCATAAAAGTCTATAATAACATTATAGACACATAAACTACATACTACTAAGGGTGTTATTGGGTCTAGGTCCCTACATCACATGTACTAGATGGATATTTTCACATTAAAAGTCATATTTGGTTTAAATTTGTTCTTGTTCAATTATTTAAATCTCTTCAAATAGTGTAAATATATGGATTACCTTTTTTAATCCATAAGTACTCATACTCTTTAAGAACCAAAATATAGTTTCCATAAAATCCCCATCATAACACATTCCATCCAATCCAACCAATGGTTCATGGATCAACATGACACAATTTGCTGCTTAAGGTTTGTAATTTAACATTTCCAAGAAAACACTATTAAGTTATGGTGGGTACATTAAATGTCTGTTATGTTTATAAATCCCTAAAAATAATGTTATCGCATTTCAATACATAATCAAGGAAATAATAATTTTCAATAGGAAAATGCATGTTAAAAATAGACTTGACATAGAAAAATTAATGGAATATAATATCTATTATTACTATAACTATTCATGTGATACAACACCCTCATTTATTTGGCTTTAGGTAAAAGAAAATTTTATATCAATAATACCAATAATAATAAAAACCATATAACAAGTGTGTCACCCAACAGTGAATTCGAATCAACCATAACATGTATAATCAATATGTATAATTTCTCATTGCATGAAATTCAGGTTACCAATGTACATTGGTTAGTTATTTCCCAAAACATGGTAATTTCTAAATTCGATTAACACTTGTACTCCTTTGAAATAACCAACTAGTAATGAAAATGAAAAAGTAACCTCTGATACCTATTTGTGTTGTTCTGGAAAGACTCCTCTAAACTGTGGCCCCAAGATGGTGGGTCACATGGCCTTAAAAATTCCTCCCCATATGCTAGAGGTTTCAACTAGCATTCTAGGTATAAATGTGGTATGGAGGGTCGATTGTAGCTTTATATCATTATGGCATAGTGGATAACAACATTAATCATACAATATAAGGAGAACAATATATGAATACACTAAATGAAAGATAAGTTACCCACTATAATAGAAATCAGAATATACAACAAATATAATTAATAATTACAGAACGAGTAATGTATTTAACTACTAAATAATAATATCAAAAGTCACTGGTCCATTCCATATACATGAAGGCATGGCATGATGATGTACTAAATAGGAATAATGGACATGTGTAAACATTCATGCGATACAGAAAATAAAAAAGGAATAGAATTATCCCCCAATAGAATATAGATCATATTCTTGGTCCTCATCTCTTGTGTTCCATATATACGAAAAAAATATCATGAATCTATAATAGGTTTCTTTCCTTTATCCATACCTATATAAGAGTAATATACTCAGGTGACAAAGGTGACCCGACTTTGGTGTGAGGAAATATCCTTGTAACCCACCATAAAATGTGTCTATATGTATTCCAAGTGGTTCTCATAGCTAAAAAGCGTTCATGTATAAATAAATATCAAATAGAGTATAATGAATAAATAACCATCCCAATCAGGTTCCCTAAGGACACATGGCTGCTTTACCTTCTTTGGCTCATGAGTAGA
The DNA here is from genome assembly GCA_963277665.1 of Viscum album. Lineage (NCBI taxonomy): Eukaryota > Viridiplantae > Streptophyta > Magnoliopsida > Santalales > Viscaceae > Viscum > Viscum album. Next base: position 1,245,236,905 of record OY728130.1, on the reverse strand, counting down.
ATATGTGTTTAATTAGTAAATATATATAGTAATAGTATATATATATTAGTTATATATTACATCGACATATGTGGACTATGTAAGATCAGATATAGGAATTCATATACATGGAATAAAATGTGATGGATTGACCGAGGCATTACTAAAACATATACAGCAAGTCACAGATAGCCAATAAACTAAAAAAAAGGTTTATTGAACAAAGTATAACAATTAATGGGATTTATCATGATCGCCACTCAAGATGGTGGGATTTTTGTCATTATAACACCCAAAACAAGAGAGATATTGTGTCATTCCCACCATCTGAATAGTTTGAATGGTATAAGATGTCACACTCAACACCAAATATAAAGGATTGTGAACCTTTATCTCCAAAAAAACACTGACTATCATTCTACATCCTATGTAAAAGGAGTAATCATATTTATAATAGTTTAAATGGATCATTTAATCTCATGATTTATAATTCAAATCTTGTAGTATCCAAGGAATAATAGTTAAATAACACCATTATATAATGTAATAAATTATCAGGATGTCCTTGACACCCTTTAAAATATTTTATTTAGACCATTTAATTTATTTAATAATGAAACCCCACCATGAACAAGAAATTAATTCTAATATATGCCTTTCAATTTATAAAACAATGGTAATTCATTTTATAAGGATAAAAGAGGAACTTAGAATAATCCATTTATATTAAGTCAATGAGATACAAGGGAAACTCCAATCATATTTTGGAAAAATCACCTAGATGGTGACTTGGGCTGAATCAGAATTTATGTAATAGAAGGACAGTCAATTTAAAATCTAATTCAAAAGGAAGGAATGTGTTTTGATTATTTATGAAATTAAATATAAATGGTTGATTTATGTCAAAACATTGATGTGGTATCTGTGATTGAGTTTGGCATCCTCAAATTACTAAATATTGATCAAAATGAGTATATCATGATGCATCGACTAATTTAAGATAAACAAATACACTTTTTAGTGAAGAGTGGTGGTGATCAGTGGGTGGAAAATGGCTTGGATATAAAAAATATTACATTGGGAGAAAATTTTGATACCTTCTACTTTAGGTATGTTGATGACTCTTTATCTATTGTCATGCTCAAATTCTATAGAGATAGGGTGAAAATGAAAGAATAGTATAACACCATGATAATAATGAAAAAATATATTATATTGAAATAGCACAATGGATTTGAAGATAAACTAAAATTTGAAGGGAGAGGAATCAAGATCATACCTCCAGCTATCTGATTACTCTAATGGATCACGATTTGAAAATGAGATTTAGAAGATATTGAAAAACCATGTTTGATTGAGATGGGAGATCATGGGAGGATATGAATCATGAGTCTTCTAGAAATGGGAATGAGGTAGAATTAATAAGATAAATAGATTCACTATGGGAAAAAATTTCATTTCACTAAAAACTATGGGGAAAAATGTTTGATCTCATGGTTTTTCCAAACTGTGTAGAAACATTTAAAGCCTCGATACTTAAGTATATATCATGCATGGTAAATTCTCATAGTTTTCCTTCCTATGGATAAGCCATGAGAAATCCCATTTTCCATCCTTTTCAGTTTTTCATATAGGCATTCACCTAGGGTCACACAATTTTTGAAAATAAACAAGAGGCCCCTACTTCACATAATTTTCCATGCATGATTACCCAACATTGTATCTATTAACCATGTGGTAACCAAGTGGCCTACCTTGTTTTCCCATTTCCTAGAAATTCGGGATCTGAACAAGCCTTAGATGGTCATATAACCTTACTTAGGGTGTAGTTTATCTTTGTCAATATAAAATAAGGGATTCAAATTTTAAAAAAATTGGTCCATAGTTTTATTAAATGATGGGTCATTACATGAAACATACTTGAAAAAATTTATATATCACATAAAATGATGATGATAATGAGATAAGGTTAATGAAAAATTCATAATATGTTTTAGTAAAAACATGTATTGTATAATTGGTATTCATATTTTTCTATTATATAATTACAATAAATTTTGAATTTTTTATTTATAAATTTAAAATAACCTACAAAGAGAGTCATGTATTTGGTATGGTTTTTTTAGAGTATATTTTTTATTTATAATTTTTTGTTTAAATTTATATTGAATGAAAATATAAAAACCTTCCCCATGGTAATATATATCATATACTCTAGTTATTTTTCGAGTTTACATAATTTACGTTCTTTTTCTTCTCTTTGGGTCTTTAATATGAGCATGAATATGTTTTTTTATAAAATTTCAACATATTTTCCCTTTGGTCGATGGAATTTTTATTCCATTCGAACTTTTATTTAAATTTTTTTACATTTGTGATTAAATATGTTAAAATAATTGTTTAATATCATTTTCAACTATAGTTGAATTTATTTTCAATTTTTTAATAGGAATATTAATTACTTTTTCTGAATGTGGTACTTTTGAAATTGAACAAAAGTGTGAATGAGATTTATGTTTTAACATTTACTAAATGTACTATTCTTTATAATATATTAACTATTCTTTTCTTTGAAGAATTAATTATAATTTTCAGTTTTTATTTTAATAGAGCGTAACTTTCTTAATATTTCGGGATTTTTATAAAAAATAAGATCAAAAGAAAATCATATTGTACTTATTTTTTCAAATAAATTATTAAATGTTATTTTAAACATATTGTTATCTATATCAGTATCTTTTAATGATTATGCTTATTTATCAGGGATATCATCTATTAATATCATATATCTTATTTCTCTAGACATCTTATGATAATGTTGTTCTATTTATTGAAGGGGAAAACATTAACATTTAATATGTATGTTTTCAAGAAAAATATTAATTTCACTAATATGATAAATTATGTGGACTTAATAAGTAATGATCTGGTATGGTTATATCCCCATGATGCATTATTCGTTCTTAGGAGTTAATCTTTATTTGATATATGTGTTACCTATTTTTATTAAATGTATTTTCATGAGTCCTCAAAGGTAAGATTTTGATTTCTAAAATTAGGAATTATATCATTATGAAATAACTTATTATTATCAATGTGTTTATTTATGTTTCCATGTCATCAATGGACATATTCCCTATTTGTAATACTTGTTATAGGTTATATTTAATTGTTTTTTTTCTTATCCATATTATTAGTTCTTAATTTATTCATTTATATCTTATATTGTACCCTTTCAATTACTATGAATCTGTTATCACCATTTATAATGCTTCCCATTCCACAAGGTACCAAAAATTTATTTTTGAATTTTTTCAGGGATATATTAAATGAAATAATAATGTTCTCACTTGATTATTATGCGGTACTTCATGTTTTGAAATGTAATATGAGAATCATGTATGTATCAAGTTTCACAAGACTAATGAAATATTAAATCCACCAGGGTAAAATATATTATATTTTATGCCAATATAATAAGATAATCATCAACTATATTTTATAGGTGTAGAAGTGTTATAGGAACTAGAAATTCATCCCTGTTCTCTTTAACCCATCATTAAAGGACTCAGACATCCAATTAATTATTTCCAGTTCTACAAAAACATTTTCTTTCTTATCACTTCTTCTCCTACTGATATCGTAAAATCATAGGGAAATTATTTTATCAAATATCTCAATTGGGAATGTTTCTTGACATTATTGAATCACTACTAGAATCCATCTCACTCATCTTCTATAATATATATATATTTTAGGGAAACTTCCCCTACATCCTCCTCTTATTATTTCATGCACATGTTCCTCACTCCTAAATGAAATGATCTACTTATCTTTTTTACATACAAGATTCTTCAAAATAATAAAAAAATTAATCTCCAAATCACACAAACTATTTCTTATTTCTTACTTCATCCTTTATACTTACACAGAATCACCAAAAAATCAATCATACTTGAATATTAAAATATTTCGTTATTTTTTGTAGTGGGTTCCAATCTATAAAACATGTAAATAATATCATATATTATTTATTATAATTTATCCCATATCCAATATTCCAAGACAACTTTACTTATCATTATTAAAAATCAGTACTAAAAATTGCAAGATTTTATACTATCGATATTTGCATGAATGATTTCATGATGGGATATTATTGTGGTGTGGTATTCTCATAACAAGGCATGACAATAATTTAATATACTAATTCAAATTCTTAAAAAATTATGGTAGTCTTATAATTACATGGATTACTATGAAAATATAGAACTAACTTCATCTTGGATTATTTAATTAGATAGCTTCATAACATATTATTGTTCCCCGTAATATGTCTATATCTCAATTATCAAGAACCATACTCGACTAGTATTTCATCGTTAACCCTCTTCAGGAAAAATTATTATTCCCTACTACATTAACACTAACATCAATGTTTTAATTAAAATACATTTGAGAAATTCAAATTCTTTTTTAATTGAGAAACATTTCTTGTATCAGAAACGTTAATTTCTCACACCTATCTTTAGGAAAATAAACTTCATGTAAGATCAAATTTATTAATAAGAATAGTAATTTGGTATAAAACATAAAAAACCACATATCACAATGTATATATTAAAATATTTTCTTAAAATTTGTGTGTTATTTTTTCTGTAGCTAGAAATATGAAAAATACATGATAAAGACTTAAAAATCATGATGAATTTTATACAATTGTGTATGTTTTTAGACATTTATGCATTACCTCTAAAAATAATATGCAAAGAAAAAAATGTTATGTCCCATTATAGGTTATTTACTTTTATATATTTATTAATCATAAATATATAAAAAACATATGTATTATCAAAATTAAAAATAATTATCCATCATTATTTATTGAGGAAAATCTTAGAAAAAAACATCATTATTAGTTTTATGACTATATTTTATATATATATATATATATAAGTTTTAAAAATCACATTTAAACCTATTAAAATGTCCTTATCGAATCATCAATAAAATATAAAACATCTAAAATCATATTATATAAATTATAAAAATATAATAATTGTTTAAAATCTTTTAACCCACAATTACAAATCCATGATGAATTTAAATACTTAAATCATTGTATTTAATTATTATTTTACTACTTTAAAAAACTCCATATTCAACAAGAAATTTTACCAAATTCATCGAGTTGATATTATTTATATAATAAATTTTTCTTCAGTATCAATAATCCGTGTTTTTATTCTCATTCCCATTAGAATTATATTATAACCCTTTATCTTTAGTTTACATCACTAATAGATAGCTCTTTAATCTTCTCTGATTTCTATATGATCTAACTTTACTAAAATCAACTAAAATAAAACATCACTCAACCCCCATAAATATTATCTATTATATAAGGTTAAAATATTAAAAATATCACTTATTATTCATTCATTTCAAATTAGATTAATAATCATCACATGTTAAAAAAACATTATTGAATTTATTTACAAAAATATATTTTGGAAGAAGTAATTATTCCTCATTTTTAATGTAATATTCTTAGTCATGTTTATTGGGATCTTATTTTATTACCAAAATTAGGCACATATTGAATTTACTTCAGAAGAACATATTGGCAAAAAATACAAGCTCAACATCATCTAGCCATTTTGGTTCATCCAAATTGACAATTAAATAATCCATTAAACATTCATAATACATTTCATAGTAAATTCCTAAATATATAAAAAAAATTCTATGATGAGATAATATATGGTTTTTGAAATTTAGTAGAGTATATTCTTTGTGATGTGGAAAGTAATTCAGTTTTACCTATTCTAGGGGATTTTGTACAATATAATTGTTATCCTAAAAAATTAATATTCACCAACACTAGCTAAATTAGATAAAAATATATAATTTAGTTTGTTTATAGGCACAAAATCTTCTTGAATAATTTTAGATTTAGTCCATTAAAATTGATAATTTCAATGAATTTCCTTCCATTATAATCTGAAAAAAAAAAGTTGAATATTAATAACTATAAAGGTATTTATTTCAATAATAAGAAAATTTTTCTTTCACCATATACATACACGTATAATATATATTTATCCATATTTCAAAATGATCCGAGAAAAGTTAAATAGTGTTTTTATATAATATATGGATGGTAGATACTTTTATATTTATTTTTGATATTTTGGAGAAATTATAAAGGGTGTTTTTATATATTTCATTTTTAATTTACTTGGTCATATTTCTTATATATTTTTTTATATTTCTTCTATATTATTTGATATATGACTGTATTAAATTTACCTACATCATTTGGTAAATTTTAGATATTAAATAATTGTTATTTTTTCAATATAACTCTATGTACTTTATTAAATAGATCATTTTTATCATTATATGTAGTGTTATATTGTTGGGTAAATATATCCCCCAAGAAATATTGATAAACCATCGGTGTTAGTTGATAGCCTCTAGTGAAAAAATATTATATTTAAGGCCATGTGGAATTTTTTCTAGTCATATTATAATTAAAAATAATGATGTTATAAATTGGTATCATATCCAATTTTCTGTTTTATTATTTAATTGCTATATTTTGGTGTAATTTAAACAAATGAGATATGGAGTTCTAAGTTTGAAATAAAAACTGAATTTATATTCAAATCCATCACACTAATTGATAAGGTTAAGATTTAATTTAAATATTGTATTTTAGTAATAATTTTATGGAACATAATATGGTGATTCTCAAAAATGAAATTATTTTAGGATGTGAATCTATTTATAATTTAAATTAGAGGGTATTTATGCGTAATTTTAATTATATGAAGACATGAAATTTTTATAAATTTATTTTAAATAGAATTAATTCTAGATTTATATGATAGATAATATTTAGTTAAATAATTTGATCATAAATAAATTACTATTTTTTTTAAAATGAATTATTAGTGACAAATTTGTTAACTAAAACCAATGATATAAGCATGATGATTTTGTTAATATAATTTTATTATAATTTTTTATGTGTGTTTGTTTTTTATTTCAGAAACTATTTAAAGTAAATTTTGATGGTTTTCAAATTATTTTTTTCTAATATTATTCATATTTTCACCTAAGAGGTATGATGGGAACAATCAAGAAGATATGGTTTATTTGAAATTGGTGTTGATAAACTTCTAGAGGGTGAAATTTCACATTTTCCACTCCTGGAAGCTCATAAATATATTTTTAATGAATTGATAATAATGATTATTAATCTTATTAAATGTTAATTAATGAATTATATATTTATGGGGTAGAAAAATATTGTAGTCACGATCAATTGAGATTTAAATAAACAACATCCTCCTATTTTAAGTGGATATGTAAAACTCTTGGGCATTAATGAATGGATTAAATTGAAAAAAATTATTTTGTTCTATTTTATGATTAATAAAAAGGATAACTAAAACTTGTGGGATACATATTAGAAGAATAATTATTTTATTTGGATTTCCAAATGTATAAAAGGAAGACTAATAGTCATTTATGGGAAGAATTCTAGTATTTATTCAATATCAGACATTGATGATGGATGAATCTCGAGGATGTTTTTATCATAATAAGGGGAATATTCATCTAAATACTTTCTGGTTCATTTAATTTATTTTTTTATGTTTTATACTATTTTTTAAGGTGATAAGGCTATAGAGGTGATTCTATTAAATATTTCATTGTGACCTCCAATTCATTCTCAGGTTAGGATATAATTTTACCCACTTATAATAATTTAGTGAACATGGAATTGATAGTAATGAATATTATTGTAAATATTTTTGAATAAATTAATAAGAGAAGTGATAAAAGGTAATAAGATTTCATCATAATGAGATAGGAAAAAAAATTATTGAATTTCTATGTGGTAGTGTGTAACAACCCAAAATATAAAAATATGAAATTTGGCCATCGAATATACATATATATGAATAAGTTATTGTATAAAACACATGATAAAAAACAAAAATTCATTATTTCATTAATATGGAATATTAATTATGGATAATATATATTCCCTATAAATTGAAAATTGTACAGTGGGATAATAAATTAAAATAATAAATTTAAATAGATGGTCAAATTATGAAAAATCAAGGTCCCATAGATTTCCCATGATCATGAATAACATTATAAACAAAAAAAATTATTGGACTTATTAAAATGTTATAAATAACTTTGATAGAATATTTTTATTTTTATTGTTCATAATTAGGTGGTATATATAAAGATTGAAAAATATATGAGTATTTGATATTTATCCATTTGGAATTATATCCTATCTATTATGTATAGTAACCTGACCATTGGAATCATAATGTGACCATTTGGAAATTTTAAATTTCTTATAAATAGTATTCACTAAGAAAAAAAGTTAATATAAGTATAAAAATTCTATAAATTAAATTTTCAAATTAGAATCCACAAAGAATGTATATGTCTGTTTTTATTAATGTGTGTTACACATATTATTTAAAAACATTAATATTCATATTAATTTCTAAAATTACATCAGATAGAAAATTAAATTAATTAAATTATTTTCAGTTTTTAAATCATATTCTAGTTATTATAAAAGGTTTACTTTTTTATTTTATATCATAAACAGTTTTTTATGTTGAATTATTAAGATAGAGTTTTGGAAAATAAAAACTATTTTATGATTTATTATTGATCTAATAATAACATCATTGTTCATAAAATATTTATTTTAATGAGAATATATTAAATAAGATAAATCACCCCTATAAAAATAAAAAAAATATCAAAACTAAAAAAATTAATTTCAATGTCTTCAATGTAAATGTATATTATTAATATAAATTTTTTTATTTCATCCAATTTCATAAAATAAAAATTTTAGTTACCAAAATATTTAAAAAAATAAAATCATGTAATTTTATTAAAATATTATTCACAATGTTAAATATAATCATAAGTTTATTTTATTTTGACTTTTATCATTATATTTTATTCAGTATTGTAATCCCGATATACCCCTTTCTCAAGTATAAATATCACGTCTCACATCATATGCAAACTCGCATCCAAAAAAACATTATATTTTCCAAGATCATACAAATTAAATCCTCTTATTTTTTCTTATAACCACACATATATTATAATTCTCTTAATCTCCAAAAAATATATAATTTTATACTATAGAAAATGAGTGACATCAATGATGATGTAAGACTACAATCCCCTTGTTTTCAAATTTTTAATTGTACTCTCCTAATTTAAAATAATTTATTGCCTTCATAAACAATTTAATTCTAAATAATATAATATATTAATACTTTTATGATATAACTACTTTATTACATTTAAAAAAATATAAACTATCTCCCCTATAAAGAATATTGTCTGGGGTGGTCAGTTTTTTCTTTATGTGAGCATAATATAATTTATTTATATATAAATACCATTATGGATAGATTGAGTACATTATTTAAAATTTATAAATATATAATTTTATATATGTAAAATATTATGAAAAAAATACATAATGGATATATAATAAATAGTCATAATAATGAAAACAAACCAATGGGTTAATTTAATGAAACAAGTCTTTGATTATTTGAACATCAATAAAAGAACTTATAATTAAATTAAAATTTTTTGAATTTATATATAATAACATATCATAGAATTATACTCTTATTTTAATGATATTTTAGTAAAAATATGTTAAATATATAGGATGTTTAAGAACAAAAAATTGGTACATAATTTTAGGGGAATCCCAACTCTTTTCTCTTCATTAAGGTTCCCACATATTTCACTCAATATTTAAACCATGTTACTTAAAAATTATTTTGTAAATCTATATTATTTTAATTTAAATACTTTTCTATTTGGTATATGAATATAAACACATATTTGAGATAGATTCTTAGTCATGTTCATGATTATTGACAATTACTTTAATCTAGAAATCTCTCAATGATTCTTCTTATAGTCATTCTTTTCCTGAATTTCTGAGACCTCCAAATCATTGAAAAAATTTATACGTCTCACTTTAATAGTTTATATAAGGATTAAAAAATTACTATATTTTTTAACAGATTTATAATTATTCACATTATATACATTTTTTCTATAAAAAAAATTCTACTTCTATTCACATTATATATGTGTGCCTTGTACATAATGTTATGATGATAAATTATTATTCATATTTCATATTAAATTTCTCCCTCAAATGATTTTAAAATTATTATTTGGATCGCCATATTATTTTTATATGATGGTGAAGAAAATGCTAACCTATGTACTTTATTGATTCATATGCCATGTTCCTTTTCATTGATCCCATATCTTACATGGATTTTTGATCACCATTTTATTGATTAATACCCATGACTGATTACTTATAAAAATATGATTATGAGAAACCATAAGAAAATTATGATTATAACACTGAATATTTTTGAACATTTTTATGTATTAAATGTTCTTCATAAATAAATTTCCTAATACATAACATCATTCAATTCAAGAATGGGTTATTTCATTTCTTTTGTTTTAAAAATTTTGTAAAAAACATGTTTGTATTTTACACGTTTCTATATTTAGTATTAGAAAATTGTTTAGATAATTTAGTAATATGGTTACTAAATAAATACATAGGTTATTTATAGTGATTTCATATTTTAAGAGCATAGAACTGATTCTATCACATGTATAAGTTTTTCAATAATGGTTTATTGACTTGTTATTTTTGGTAAATTTATTTCCTTTAGAAAATTAAGGAAACAATAAGCAATAAAAAAATGGTTCGAGATACATTTAATATTTTCTCAAATATAGGAAAACATTCACTTAATTAATGTTATATACATTAAAATATATCATAAATAGTTATATATCTTTTAAAATACATATATGATACATCTAATTATATATATATTAAATATTTGGTGGTTCAATAATTGCACCCCAACTATTAGTGTCTTCCCCTATTTTCATATGTGAGAAGTTTCTCTTTATAAATATTTATATTCTTATTTTACAATAAATTTATATTATTTTTTGAATGGAGTGGATATAACTATGTATATCTCATATCAACTTCAAAGATAAATTATTCTCTTTCCACTTCCCAAATATTTATATGAATTTATACGAATACAATTAGTATTTTGAATCTAATTTAGAAAAAAATTAAATTAATGGGTTTTTTATACCCAGTGAATTGCTCTATAATTACAAAATGGTTGATAAAATGAAATACTTATCCTTGAAAATACTTCTATAATAATGGAATATACTGATATATTTGTTAATGAATTTTTTATCCTTCCCTAAAATTAAGACTAAGAGTTATAAGAAGTATTTATACCTATATCAACACCAATATCATAGAGACATAATATAATATCCCCAATTGAGATGAATGAGTTAAATAAAAAATTAATATTGTATTTAGAAAAATGGTAAATTTTCCATAGTGTATCAAGTTATGGTATATCAATGTTCTTTTTCAAGAAGAATCATGGGTAAATGTGGCATTCCATTAACCACCGTGAACTCAAAAATATTAATATATTGAGTATTTATACACTACCAAGTATTTATTCTTATAAGATTGACAACTCAGACCAATTTTTTCCTCCAAAGTGAATCTTATTTCCTTTATACCATTAGGTTGTGTTAAGAGGTAAGATATTCCAATGGTATAGTTGCATATAAGACACTGATATAAGAATTCTATAGTGACTCCATTTGGGATTAAAAATTCCCCATAAGTATTAATGAACATCTTGAATGTATTTTTTAGTGACTTCATCAATATAGTTATGGTGTTATTTACTAATTAAATTAGCATATACTATAATATTAAAGAGTAACATAACTATAATATAAGATTATTCTAGAAAATTTAAAGAATGATAAGTTTTATACTATTTTTATCAAGAATTAATATTGTATAAAATGTCTTAATTTTTTCATGTGATTATAATTGAAGGAATATTTATCAATCCATAAAAAGTAAATGAGATTGAATATTTTCCTAGTACCATAAGTTTCAAAGAGATCCATAGTTTTAATGGGTTAGTTTAGAATGTCTAAATATTTGATTGAAATTTATCTTAACTATAAACCATAATAAATATGTTTGTATAGAAGAATATAAAAAATATATAGAAAGATGAATTTGCAGATAAATTTTTGGATCTCAACAAAGAGGATAATTATTGAACATATACTCAAACAACCCTTTATGGGAGAAGGATTCTTCATATAAAACAGTTCTACAAAGAAATACATGGGTATATGATTTAGAATAAATTATAAGCTGAAACACTTTTCCATATGAAAATTGTAGAAACATGAGAATAAATACCTAATATATGAATTAAAGATATCACTTTTTTTATTTTCATTGATTATTTTAGGTAACGCATTCTATAAATAGAATTAATATGCACACACTAATCAAAAGGCTCATACCCCCCCCCTCCATTGGCACCCCTCCTAAACATTAGTAAAGTGGAAGAGTGACCCATGCGCCCAACCTCTTGAAGTCCCTAAGATATTTCTTAACATTGAGTGTGAATGAAACTAAAATAGAAATAGATACCCACAATATATTTGATAATGATTAATAAAAAATATAAAAACAACCAAAAAATACCTTCAGATAATAGAAATGAAAAAAAAACTATACCAACATATGTATCGAAGAAATATAAAAAAGTATCTTAATTAAATGAAAAATAAAAATAATGTGGCTACACTATAAAATCTCTTATCTCTATGTCATTAATGCCCAGATCCACCCCTATAACCCTCCACAAACCCCTGAAATAATTTTATATAAATGTAGTGTGAAAATAACATATAAACCTTATATAATTTATCCTAATGACTTCTGTGAAAACAAGAAAATAATATACTAGTTAAAAAGTGGACAAATAACAGAACCAAAAAGATCTTCGATAGGACATATATATATCCCACCCTCATCATATCTCACTCAGCTAATAATGAAACCCTATAATAATATAATATCAAAAAATCGTGGTTAAAGGAACCACACATCCATTATGATAATGTGTTATACTCTCATTCCCCAGTTTCATATGTTATATGCACCAATAACTTCTATTCCAACTCATATACATGTATCCAAATGTAAATGATGTGGGATAGGTAGAAAACCCACATACCCTAGCCTCCTACAAGGCCTGAAATTTCATGTAGGCATCAATTTCATCATGAAATTCACTTACACATTTGACGGTTCATCCCACATCCATATGTAAAATAATTACCAGGGTTGTATGGTATCATGATGGTAATATACAACAATCATTCACCCTCCACCATTCAATAATGACCCCCAGCTAAATATCACATACTATAATCATCAGGCATCAACACTCATTATTTCTTAATCAATGGGTAGGATCTACCACCAACTGTTTCACTGCCTTATACTAATCCTAAATAAAGGGGGTGGTAGGATCTACCACCAACTGTTTCACTGCCTCATACTACTCCTAAATAAAGGGAAACAAAGATGGGTAAACATCCATCCATTCTTCATCATTAGGATGTTGGGAAAAACGCCCCTAAATAATATATTCATTCATACATATTACTCGACATGGGTGGGTTCATATAATAGTAACATAAAACCATAAGTATGTACATATTTACATATAAATACCACATAATCCCTCTCTAAAGGTTTCAAATCAATATTTGGTGAGTTGTTTCACCGAAGGTATATTACCAGTGTCCCAATTTATTTTTTCCCTAACAAGTATAGAACCAATAATGGGTCGATCCACAAGGAACAAGAAGTTTTTTTTATCTTGTCTAACTAATTTTTTATTTCAGTTTTTATAATTTTTTCGTAATTTAAAGTTGATTTGTTGTTTGGATAAAAATAAAAATTGTTTTTTAAGATTCTTTTAACAAATTACTTAAGAGAATAAAAGTGAATATCGGAAAGTTGATTTTGATATGGATAAAGAGAGACATGCATTGGGGTTATGGATTAATGATAAGTTGATTATTAAATCAAATTTTTTATGAGGTTGTGTTGTTAATGATAACCCAACACTCTGAATTCCAATTTGTAATTAAATTTCCATGGTCTAGTAAACATAATATTTAGAGCTGAAGTAACTAAATCCTTGGTATGGTAGTTAGTGTTTAATTGATCTTCATTTTTCTTAGTGAATTTATGTCGATGAATACTTCCAATGGTCATGAAATTATTCATCGGTATTCTTATTTTGAATCTCTGAAAATTCTTCCCTTGGTCTGGTTCAGATTTTTCAATGATAATTAAAAGTTGTTTAAGAAGAATAAGAAGAGGTTAAAAGGAACAAGCACATTCATAAAAACTAATCTAAATTACAACTCCCCATCTTCCACAACCCCAATGCACTGAATATTTAGTTACAGATATAGAAAATGATAAAGAAAAATCTCTTGATACCTGATGAGATCATGCTTAGAACATTGAGGAGGGAATGATTCATTGGTAGACGGAAGAATGTTGGTAGTATAGAAGTAGAGATTCACTCCTTCGGACCATCAAACATTTCTCCACAATCTCACTCCACACGTCCATCTCCTAAAACCAGAGGTTGATGCCTCCTTTTGAAGAAAAAATAACTACACGGGGTGTGGAAAAACTACACGACGTTTACTTTTGTCCACACACTTTTTCCTTGGTTTCCTCTGCCGGTAGGAGGCCTAACACACCGTCTTGGACTTGGAACATGGCGCCGCCTAGTAGGTAGATATAAACAGTGTGTAGCCCTACGATACATGGCGTGTAGTCCCATTTCTCAGCCACTAACCGCTTCTAGAAAGGTATACATGGCGTATATATGTTTCCCACAGTGTGTCTCCTTCAGCCGTCCACATAGGTGTGTAGACTTCATCTCATCTATCATATGCTTATAGAATGGTGTACACGACATGTAATGTGTGAACACGGTGTGTACCATATTCGGATTACTTGGGCATGTACTTTCCCTGGTCAATCTATGTCTGAGTATTGATGTACACGGTGAGTAAAAAAGTACACACTGTGTAAGCTGTAAATTTTGCTCAGTCTCCCCCATTTTTTGTATTTGGCCATAAAACTACTGAAAATGAAAAAGTTCACCGAATTCAAAGTATTTTTTCCTTAATAAGTAAGTAATTAATGAAAAATTATTCTTATTGTCAATAAAGTTTGTGAAAATGTATACACAAATCTGGTGCATCAAACTCCCCCATAAATATTCATTTTCTTTCCCTCGAGAAAATCTCTACATCTAATTAACAGAGTCTATATTTTAAAAGGAAGTACATCAACCAATCATAAATTTAAATAATAAGTTACTAGAGAAAGATCTAAAAAACTGCAAAACTGTTTCAATTCATGAGATATTCTAATCATGCCTAATATATAATTTGATAAACTACTTTAATCCTTTTTTATCACATGTTTCAACCTTTCAAATACTAGAAATACACTTGATGATCTACATCACCAATAATTTTTTCAAAACTCATTAAATTTTAAATAAAATTTTTTACTCAATCAAAGATATATACACTCTATCCATTGGATTGCAAGAAATCTAGTTCTATAAATCATGAAATTGATTTATAAAAATCATGAGGGCTTTTTAATAAATATAAAATGTTTCACTAGCTAAATATTAGTTGGTAATGATGTGAAAAATAACTTTGAGGCTTGAAAAATGAGGCTAAATTCCTCAAATAACAGTGTATTAATTTCAAATTAAAGCTCAATGTAAAAGTGTCCTCAACAAGATTTTTCAAATAATCTCATCATCACTATCTAATTTAGTTGGGTAGGTAGGGTTTAAAAACTAATAAGTGAGTATAAGGTCCCTTTGTCTGTTGCATTTTTTTAATGGATAAAGGGAACCTTTCAGAATTTCCACAAATAGAGGTCTGGAACCCTTTTTCGCCGCAAATGATCAAGAGGCTCTCCCCCATACTTTATTTATTGACAATTCACGAAAGTATGTCATATGTTGAAAATCCCTTCTTTTGATCTTAAATCAATAATAATAAAAAATCATAAAAGAATTAGGGTAAGAAGGAAAATAGGCTTCTATTATGGCATCCTATAAAGGTTATTCCTGGTTTCTAGGGGTTTCACGAAGATAAGATATAGTGTAGGTCTCAAGATAAAGGGGTTAAAACAATCTAATGCCTCAATAATTTTAATTTAATTAAAAAAAAATCATCATCTTTCAGAAAGAAAACTTGCGAATTTTGGTTGTTATGTATATCCTAAGAATCTCTCAAGAAAGAGAGTATAAAGAAGAATATCACAAAAGGGTTTCGAATACCACTCATGAGTGGGAAAAAAATAATTAGACAATCAGGTCATGAGTTTCATATAATTGATTAGTCTAATCAATGTAATTATTCAAGGATTACAAGATCTAATTTAAACTATATCAGCAATCATTTTAAAAATACCTATGAACCAAAATAAGTGTGCAAATTTTAAAATTTTCCACTTTTAGCATTATTATTTAAAAATATGGTTATCCAAAATTTCTTCACATTTTAAAATATATCTTTTAATAATGATGTCTCCAAGAATGATGATAAGGGAAAAGACTAAGGTGGTCGAGATATGATCCCCATACTTAATACCACACTTGGTCCACCAAGTTCTAGAAAGTGAAGGAAGGAGTGTGGTGACACAATAGTGGAGCAGAACAAGGGTAAGGATGGAAAGAAAGAAATCAAGAAAGAAAAAAATCAGAAAAGAGTGAAAAACAATACTTACCTCGTATCTAGGAAAATAACGATGGGAGGTGGTGGGAAAGTGTAGCCCAAAAACGTGCTAGAGTAACTGTGATAGATTTCAAGAGAAACCAATACAAGAATATAGAAAAAACACATGTAGAATATACCACAAATATATATATATATATAATGAAAAAACATGTGTCCAAAAACAAGTCAGGGGGTTACCTCAGAAGAGGCATCATCCGGTACAAAACCATCCAGAAGAGATGGATCAGAAGCAGTAGAATCCAGATGCTCAAAATATCCACCCAGAAGAGAATTCATAGACATAGGAGCCGTCGGATCTGGACTCGGAAGGGGAAGCTCATCATCACTCCCTAGACTGGAAGCAGTAGTGGCAGTAGTGGGAGTAGTAGTGGGACCCTCAGCAGAAAGGAGAACTGAATATGTGGCCAGCGTAGTAAAGGGCGGTGGAGCTGTAGAATAAGGTCCATGAGCCAATGCATGTGCTGGCGGTAATGGTATTGGATTACCAAGGTTCTGAAGAAGTTTCCCGAACATCTAATGTAGTCGTTCCTGATGCTGATTGAGATAGACCAAGTGTTGTTCCATCGCAGTTAGGTGGATGGAATAGGAGAGATCGATTGAGGGTGCAGGGTAGGTGGGGTAGTAGAGGGAATTGAAGAATGTAGTCTAGAAGAAGGGGGGAAGATGAAGGGGGATGGGGTGGGGAAGCTGGAAGCAGAGGGGAAGTTGGAGAAGGTGCAGCAGTGGGTGCAGGAGGGTCAGTAGGTGGGTGGGGTCATGCCTGGGCAAGGACGAAGGAACCCCACTACTTCCGGACCAATCCCATGAAAATAAGAATTATATAGTTGGGTGAACCTAACAGGTCATGAGGAAGTTAATACTCAAAAATCCCGAGATGGTGGGCACAGCGGGTGGTGTAAAACCCACTATTCAGTTTTCCCCGATGGCTGGTAAACATGGCACGAAAGTATGAGGCGGCTAGGTAAGGGGGGCCTGGGTAGTACTTCCGGAGGACACAGGTAAGTAGATCCATGTCATGACTAGTCACGACCCCCATATACTCATGGAGAGGAAACATAATGGGGCCGAAGCACTGGTGAGTGAAGCTAATGATATGGTAGGCAATAAGTATAAGGCCCCAGCCTTAAACCTTACTTAATCTTGAGTTATTACAAGATTACACATTGAGGATCTTTTCATGTTTAGAGTTTTAGAGAATTAGATCATGAAACTTGCATTACATTCCACAATTAAACAAAGTGGTTACATAAAAGACAATATTCATTCTTCCCATCAACGGAAACCTATTTAAAATAAAACACGGATTCTTTCTTGACACATCCTTGACACTATCATCACATCATGTACCTTTCCCTTGACCTGTGAAAAACATTTCAAAAACTTGGGATGAGCATAAAAAGCTCAGTAAGGGTTATAAAAATATGGAAAGGAAACATGAGTTCATATATACATAAGAATGAAATCATACTTTACCCATAAAACATAGGCATAACAAATCATGAATAAATCATAGAAAACATAAGACATAAAGGTAACTTGAGTCATTCATAACATTCTTACGTGGGGAGTAACCCTCTTTGTTACGTTTGGAATACCCATCACAGTATATTCCCTAAATCTCTTCGGAGAAACCTTAACGTTTCACTCCTTTGCGTTACCCAATGCATTGGAGAGCTATATCGGGCTCACCCGCCCTTAGTTTATCACGGAACCACCCGTTCTTCATAACAATTCCCAAGAACCATAACATAATCGTATCACATAAACATGAATAATGGAAACCTAACATTTCCACATTTCAATCACAATATAACATTTTAGGATATTGAAATAATGAATCCATTCAAAAAGAAACCATTTCCAAAACCATTTAAAACATTTAATAAAGAGATTTTTGAATCAAAGTGTCTCATACCACCTTGAAGCTTTTAACATTTTAAACCATCAATATCCATATAAATAAATCCTTAAAACCATTTTGAAAACATGGATATTAATAAGAACAAATAATTAAAACATTTAAAACGATATTTTGGTTAAAGGGGTTTTACCAAAATTAGAGACACTTGAATACAATAATCGAGGAATAACATTTAGTCAGAACTTTATAATATCATGAGAATAAAAGGATTCATGATATAATACTCCAAAGGACAGTATATACACCATATAATAGTGAATTGGTGCATAACAACAATTAACCCTCAATAGAAATGTCAAATGTGATGAAATCCCTTATAAAGAAGGTATCCTTAAATTAAGGACAAATCAATCTCAAAATATGTGTGACAAATATAAATACACCCAATATAAGTGGATATTAAGTGTAAAACAATAAAATTTTATTCACACATATTCAATGACTACATGTTGAACCCAAAGAAATCGAAATTGGGTTAAAAAGTTCCCTTGACAGCCTAACGGCATCACATCAAAATGAGTTGATGAGAGATAAAAAGTGTATCTCATCACTTGGACATAAAATTTACATCAATAAGGATATATGAGAACATATCCCAACATAACAATATGTAAATTAAAATACCCAACAAAAGAAGTCTTTTAAAAAAGAGGAGGGTGAAAGGTTCCCTTACCGACTTGGGTATCTTTCAAAACATACACCCCATGAAAGAAGGACAATAGATCATTGATGTAAATACTCATAAATGAATGTATATTACACAAAGAGTAGAATAATGGGCAGTACATACACCACTCAATGGAATTTGTGGCAAATGTAGCATAAATCTCACGAGAATAAAAGTGAGATGAAAAATCCCTTACGAAAACTCGACAGCCTAACGACGCCACATAAAACTTCCGAATATGGATTGATGATGTCAAATAGGGTATCTCATCACATTACAATATAATGTACAGCAAGATGAATATAAAATAACATCCCCCAACATTACAAATAGGAGCTTAAAAGAAGTGACATAAAGGAGAGTACTTAAAAAGAAAGAGAGAAGTTAGATCTCTTACGAAAGTTCGGCAGCCTAACGGCGCCAATCAAAACTTACAAAATGTATTTATGAGAGAGAATAGGGTCTCTCATCACATGAACATAAAAATTACAGTAGGATTAATATAAAAGATCATCCCAATAACAAGAAAGATGAGCTTTAAAAGGAATGACATAAAAGAGTGTACTTAAAAAGAAAGAGAGGAGTAAGATCCCTTACCTCGGGTCCGACTTGACTCGATCGTTATTTAACGTCCTGAATAATAAACTTGAGTTAATTTACACTTTATTAAGAACCTTTTTCTAGTTCATTATTCCTATTATATCACTTATTTCCATGTTATAAACATTATGTAAACATTTAAGTTAATAATGTTTGTTTTGTCGATATTTGGTTCTTAAGTCGAAAGTGGACTTCTTACCATTACATGTTGTTCGTGTGGTCAAATGTTTATTATATCCAAAATCATATTCATGATTTGGATATCATATATTTCATATATATCCAGTACATGCATGCATTTATAACATTATATAATCATTTAGAGGTAAGAAATGAAATGCACCGTTCATGGAGACGGTAAGTCGTACGTACGCATGAACGCTACTTTCATTTATATTTCATATTTTATAGAATGGAATAATAATGATATAAAGTTATATTATAATTATAGTATAATATCATATATAATATCATAGTTCCATCCTTTATATGTCCCACATATGGTATTTAACGAATCAAATCACTTTGAGGGGGCGGTAGTCCGCACTTCCTTAAATGAAGATATCGTGTTTACCCATAATGGAAACCATAAAGGTATGCCCAAAATGAAAAAAAAGAAACTTAAGGAAAACATAAGCATATTATATATAATATATAAAAATAGTGACATCATAATGGCCACCTTTGAAGGTGTTAAATGAGTATTGAACAATCATCGTTTCGGGAGGCAGAATTTCGCCATCCACGGAAACCGTATGTTCTTTAACCATTTGATGTAGTTGTGTGAGAGTTTAGCTCGAATAAATCTTATAACAACATCCTAGTATATTGAAGATACTGGTGTTGTTACAAAAGAAGTAAATAAAAAGAGTTTATGGGGTTGGAGAAGCAAAATAAAACAAATGAACATGAGAGAATGAATTGCCTTTAAAAGTGTAACTCCTTTTCATTTGAGCCTAAAGGATTCCTTTGAAAGGATTATTCCCAAAGGGAATCCTCTAGGATTAGGAGAGGGATGTGGAGAGAGTAAATGGGCAGGGGTTGGCCGAGCCAAAGGCTTGAGGAGTGTGTGAAATGAGGTAGAGGTGGGGGCCTTTTATAAGAGGAGAGGAGGGGCACTTTTGGAAAGTAAAGAAATATTACTTTATTTGAAAATGTGTTTCGGTTTCAAAAGGTCCCACATTGATATAATTCGTGGATAAGGTGATAAGGCTTCGAAATACACTCATCCAATAAGTTTTGGACATGTGTAGTTCATAGAGTTTACATTATCTTTCCATTTTATTTAAATCGTCAAATGATGATGTCATCGCTGCATCACTATTATGTCATAAATAATTTAATTTATTTAATGTCTAAAAATTATAAAAAAAATTACTATGATGTAGGAAATCTTTTTATCTTTCCAATGAATATTTATAATCAAAAATATGACTTGTATAACCCCACTTAAAAATTGTTTTAGTAAAACATATCATGTTTGTGTCAATTTTACTTTTACATTAAATAAAATGTTATTTATGTCATTTCCCAACCAAAGTGGATCCATGGGGTCCCCAAGTTGACTCATGGCTTTTCTTGGTCGGCCATGATACAACCAATGAGGGTAAGACTTGTGTCAAGCTCATCTCATTATATTAAAGCATTATTTTTACCTTAAACCACACTAATTACCACTAATCGCGATTAAAAACTTAATAAGTTACTATTCACCAAAAAATTATTTTAATCTCATTGAACCACATTTTACTTCTTAATGACAACCATGTATGTCGGATTTTTGAAAATCAAAACACAATGATGGAAAAATTTCATTTAAATGGAAAATCAGTTTTATAAGTACCACTTAGTGGTTTCACTATTCATCAAAAATTGAAGTTTTTCAGAAAAATCCCAAAAATTCACCCTAAGCTATATTTGATATTCTGAATTCAAAAATGAATTCCGTTTTACAAAATTCAAAACATATAAGTCACATTAATTAATTTAATAATTAATTCCCGATGTCATGACAAATAGCGTGTTTTATGAAACAATAAGTATCAAAACATTGACACTAGTTTAAGTCTGATTTCAAAGTGAAATTGATTCCAACGACCACTATTGGATTTAATGGTAAAAATATTTTCTAATTTCACTTTAAAACCAATTCAAAATATAATCTAATCATATAAATAAATTATATTAAAAATTGTTTTTGAATTAAAATACAACATTTTACACTATTCATTAAAAAAATGAACTTTATCGGAAAGATACCAAAAATTTACACAAAGTAAATTTTGATATCCCGATTCTTAATAAGAGTTTTATTTGGTCCAAAAGAATGTTTAAGAGTGAACAAAACTATATTTAATGACGGTTCTCCATCAAAATGTGATAAGTGAACCTTTAGTGAAAACTAGGGCATATACGCCTAAAATTGAATTCTTTCCGTATTTTAAGCCTTTATCTTTTATTGTATAAATGTAAAAATATTTAAGAACATATATAATCATATTTTAGATATTTCTATCCATTACCGCCATTACAAGGGCTACATGTTAACTACCATTTAGAATAATATTATTTTATTATTAGAGTGCAACGTAAGATTCCCAAGAAACTCGTTGTTGCGTGTTGGGTATGCCATCGAGCATAGTGTCCCCTTTAAAGTAATATTCATATTTTATTCAAAAAAATGGATAAATATGAAAATGTCATATTCCTTATTTACCTGGGGTGTTACATCCTTCCCCCCTTTTGGAAATTGCGTCCTCGCAATTTTAAAATTGCGCTTGGAAACATCCTTGAACGTCCCACATCGGAGAAGAGTCGGTAAAACAATCACTTTAAAATAAAGAAAGATAAGTACAAAGGTCACCCGAGTTAACCCATACTAGGATTCCAAGTATGAAAATATGGACATGGAGGAAAAAACAAAGGGTCATGTTCTGATGGAGAGTGATAGAAAACATGTTTAGGAGAAAGTTAACCACGAGAAAATCACAAACTCGTGATGGGTTAAACGGTATTCGATTCCCCAGTAGGAAAAGTTTATAGACAACATTTTTGTTTTACGTTACTTTTTATTGAGGAAATTATTCATAAGGAAGCATAATCACTTATCATGTTGACTTTCAACTTTTACTAGATTTCTTAGTCAAACTCATATTTTTTCCAAAAGACGAGTATTTAGGGAGACCTGTTCGCATTAAGAGTACTATAATCAACTTCTAGAGAATCACCTAATCCCCAAAATAGAACTATATACATCCCATGTTTTTAGGCTTTAACCAAAACCAAAACCAAAAAAGTTAGTACAAGATCAGATAATCCAGAAAAGGATAACCCCTTATAAAAATAAAATCTATTCTTAATCTCCAAAATTTGTCCAACAAAACCCAAAGTTCAACGAGGACCATCCGATAAACAATTTTTCCATAAAATTCTTCAAAGTAAACCAATATAAGATTGAAACCCAAATATTTGAAGGATTTAGTCACATAGTCTTCCAAGTTAAATCGTAACATCTATCTCCAAACAACATCAGTTGCTCCTAAAGTCTCACATTGAAAAGTAATTATCCTAATCACATATCCTCCAAAATCAACTTACTCTTAATTCATAAAATCATATAACTAAAAAGAATCAGTCAAACTAACCAGGGGCTTCACGTAGTCCAGTGGTAGGCGATAAATACCAGTCGAACTTTGGTTGTGGGTTCGATTCCCGCAGCATTGTCCGACGCGACGGGTTGTCACACGGTCTGCGTGTTGTCCTTTTTCCAAAACTATATAATTCTCAAATCATTACCCAAAAAGGGACAAAATCATCAAAAATAACCATAACATAATTTAACCTCAATTTTATCTCATGCCTTTCACTTCAATCATAACATATGGTAACCCATAATTACCTCAAAAGTAAGGATCATATAAACCCAAATGGTTCTTTATAACTATGTCCACAAAAGAAAAGATAACTATTACTTGAATAAAATTTGCCTATATAAAACATCAGGGTTACACATAATATAAAAAGTCTTCTAATGTAACCCCATCATCAAAAGAGACTTAATACTCTTAAGAATTTCACCCTAACTCTTGAAGCCCTTATATGTTGACATCTTACTCATTCAACAATCTTCATGATCCATTATCCATTCCTTTCCAACTTATTCCGAAATACCTCTTTCCTACAAACAAAATCATGAATCATATCCTAAGATTCCAAAATAAGAAAACAATAGTCATGAAATAGTACATACCTTTGATTGGTCATTGTCAGTTTCTTCATCCTCAATCGGAATGGAATTAGGTATTGGTAAATGAATATTGGTACGCTCTTGGTGACCCCATTCATGAAACTTCTTCATAGGACATGTGTTTTCGTAATGACCATGCACACCACATTTAAAACATTCAATTGATCCCTCAGAAAGAACTTCTTTCCCTTTCCTAGAGTCAATTGGATGCTTCCTTTTTCCATGGCAGGTTCTTGCTTTATGACCTTCATTTCCACATCTATAGCATATTTCTGTCCCTTTGAAAAATTTTCCTAGGTGTTTCTTTCCACATCTTTGACACATAGGTTTTTGAACACACATACCTTTATGATTATTACCTGTACTTCCGTAGGGATTTGTTTCTTGAATATATGATTCCTTAGAGAAATCTACAAGGTTTAGGTGGTCAATCATGACTCCAGATAGTTGGTTGAGGATAATCAAAAGAGTTCTCATTGCAGCTCCCATATCATTCAGTTGCTTTCTCAAAAAAACTGTCACAGTTTCCTTCACATCCACTGTTACTTTGGTGCCTGCTAGATCCATCCATTTACTAAAACCAAAAAGGTCAGTGTGAGTATATCAACAAAACCATAATGTATTAATGAGTAAGATAGACAATAATATATACTTACTCATTCACTTTATCTAAAACTAAGACTCTTTCTGAAATCCTAACCATTATGGTAATTGTCAATTATGCTTAAAGAATACCCTAACCTCTAAAGTTATCTAAACCGACCTTTGATACCAACTATAAGGCCCCATCCTTAAACCTTACTTAATCTTGAGTTATTACAAGATTACACATTGAGGATCTTTTCAGGTTTAGAGTTTTAGAGAATTAGATCATGAAACTTACATTACATTCCACATTTAAACAAAGTGGTTACATAAAAGACAATATTCATTCTTCCCATCAACGGAAACCTATTTAAAATAAAACATGGATTCTTTCATGACACATCCTTGACACTATCATCACATCATGTACCTTTCCCTTGACCTGTGAAAAACATTTCAAAAACTTGGGATGAGCATAAAAAGCTCAGTAAGGGTTATAAAAATATGGAAAGGAAACATGAGTTCATATATACATAAGAAAGAAATCATACTTTACCCATAAAACATAGGCATATCAAATCATGAATAAATCATAGAAAACATAAGACATAAAGGTAACTTGAGGCATTCATAACATTCTTATGTGGGGAGTAACCCTCTTGGTTACGTTTGGAATACCCATCACAGTATATTCCCTAAATCTTTTCGGAGAAACCTTAACGTTTCACTCCTTCGCGTTACCCAATGCATTGGAGAGCTATATCGGGCTCACCCGCCCTTAGTTTATCACGGAACCACCCGTTCTTCATAACAATGCCCAAGAACCATAACATAATCGTATCACATAAACATGAATAAAGGAAACCTAACATTTCCACATTTCAATCACAATATAACATTTTAGGATATTGAAATAATGAATCCATTCAAAAAGAAACCATTTCCAAAACCATTTAAAACATTTAATAAAGAGATTTTTGAATCAAAGTGTCTCATACCACCTTGAAGCTATTAACATTTTAAACCATTAATATCCATATAAATAAATCCTTAAAACCATTTTGAAAACATGGATATTAATAAGAACAAATAATTAAAACCTTTAAAACGATATTTTGGTTAAAGGGGTTTTACCAAAATTAGAGACACTTGAATACAATAATCGAGGAATAACATTTAGTCAGAACTTTATAATATCATGAGAATAAAAGGATTCATGATATAATACTCCAAAGGACAGTATATACACCATATAAGAGTTAATTGGTGCATAACAACAATGAACCCTCAATAGAAATGTCAAATGTGATGAAATCCCTTATAAAGAAGGTATCCTTAAATTAAGGACAAATCAATCTCAAAATATGTGTGACAAATATAAATACACCCAATATAAGTGGATATTAAGCGTAAAACAATAAAAGTTTATTCACACATATTCAATGGATGACATATTCAATGACTACATGTTGAACCCAAAGAAATCGAAATTGGGTTAAAAAGTTCCCTTAACAGCCTAACGGCATCACATCAAAATGAGTTGATGAGAGATAAAAAGTGTATCTCATCACTTGGACATAAAATTTACATCAATAAGGATATATGAGAACATATCCCAACATAACAATATGTAAATTAAAATACCCAACAAAAGAAGTCTTTTAAAAAAGAGGAGGGTGAAAGGTTCCCTTAACGACTTGGGTATCTTTCAAAACATACACCCCATGAAAGAAGGACAATAGATCATTGATGTAAATACTCATAAATGAATGTATATTACACAAAGAGTAGAATAATGGGCAGTACATACACCACTCAATGTAATTTGTGGCAAATGTAGCATAAATCTCACGAGAATAAAAGTGAGATGAAAAATCCCTTATGAAAACTCGGCAGCCTAACGGCGCCACATAAAACTTCCGAATATGGATTGATGAGGTCAAATAGGGTATCTCATCACATTACAATATAATGTACAGCAAGAGTAATATAAAATAACATCCCCCAACATTACAAATAGGAGCTTAAGAGAAGTGACATAAAGGAGAGTACTTAAAAAGAAAGAGAGAAGTTAGATCTCTTACGAAAGTTCGGCAGCCTAACGGCGCCAATCAAAACTTCCAAAATGGATTTATGAGAGAGAATAGGGTCTCTCATCACATGAACATAAAAATTACAGTAGGATTAATATAAAAGATCATCCCAATAACAAGAAATATGATCTTTAAAAGGAATGACATAAAAGAGTGTACTTAAAAAGAAAGAGAGGAGTAAGATCCCTTACCTCGGGTCCGACTTGACTCGATCATTCTTTAACGTCCTGAATAATAAACTTGAGTTAATTTCCACTTTATTAAGAACCTTTTTCTAGTTCATTATTCCTATTAGATCACTTATTTCCATGTTATAAACATTATGTAAACATTTAAGTTAATAATGTTTGTTTTGTCGATATTTGGTTCTTAAGTCGAAAGTGGACTTCTTACCATTACATGTTGTTCGTGTGGTCAAATGTTTATTATATCCAGAATCATATTCATGATTTGGATATCATATATTTCATATATATCCAGTACATGCATTCATTTATAACATTATATAATCATTTAGAGGTAAGAAATGAAATGCACCGTTCATGGAGACGGTAAGCCGTACGTACGCATGAACGCTACTTTCATTTCTATTTCATATTTTATAGAATGGAATAATAATGATATAAATTTATATTATAATTACAGTATAATATCATATATAATATCATAGTTCCATCCTTTATACATCCCACATATGGTATTTAACGAATCAAATCACTTTGAGGGGGCGGTAGTCCGCACTTCCTTAAATGAAGATATCGCGTTTACCCATAATGGAAACCATAAAGGTATGCCCAAAATGAAAACAAACAGAAGCTTAAGGAAAACATAAACATATTATATATCATATATAATAATAGTGACATCATAATGGCCACCTTTTAAGGTGTTAAATGAGTATTGAACAATCATCGTTTCGGGAGGCAGAATTTCGACATCCACGGAAACCGTATGTTCTTTAACCATTTGATGTAGTTGTGTGAGAGTGTAGCTCGAATAAATCATATAACAACATCCTAGTATATTGAAGATACTGGTTTTGTTACAAAATAAGTAAATAAAAATAGTTTAGGGGGTTGGAGAAGCAAAATAAAACAAATGAACATGAGAGAATGAATTACCTTTAAAAGTGTAACTCCTTTTGATTTGAGCCTAAAGGATTTCTTTGAAAGGATTATGCCCAAAGGGAATCCTCTAGAATGAGGAGAGGGATGTGTATAGAGTAAATGGGAAGGTTTTGGCCGAGCCAAAGGCTTGAGGAGTGTGTGAAATGAGGTAGAGGTGGGGGCCTTTTATAAGAGGAGAGGAGGGGCACTTTTGGAAAGTAATGAAATATTACTTTATTTGAAAATGTGTTTCGGTTTCAAAAGGTCCCAATTTGATATAATTCGTGGATACGGTGATAAGGCTTCTAAATCCACTCATCCAATAAGTTTTGGACATGTGTAGTTCATATATTTTACATTATCTTTCCATTTTATTTAAATCGTCAAATAATGATGTCATCGCTGCACCATTATTATGTCATAAATAATTTAATTTATTTAATGTCTAAAAATTATAAAAAAAATACTATGATGTAGGAAATATTTTTAGCTTTCCAATTAATATTTATAATCAAAAAGATGACTTGTATAACCCCACTTAAAATTTTTTTTAGTAAAACATATCATGTTTGTGTCAATTTTACTTTTACATTAAATAAAATGTTATTTATGTCATTTCCCAACCAAAGTGGATCCATGGGGTCCCCAAGTTGACCCATGGCTTGTATTGGTCGGCCATGATACAAATAATGAGGGTAAGACATGTGTCAAGCTCATCTCATTATATTAAAGCATTATTTTTACCTTAAACCACACTAATTACCACTAATCGCGATTAAAAACTTAATAAGTTACTATTCACCAAAAAATTATTTTAATCTCATTGAACCACATTTTACTTCTTAATGACATCCATGTATGTTGGATTTTTGAAAATCAAAACACAATGATGGCAAAATTTCATTTAAACGGAAAATCAGTTTTATAAGTACCACTTAGTGGTTTCACTATTCATCAAAAATTGAAGTTTTTCAGAAAAATCCCAAAAATTCACCCTAAGCTATATTTGATATTCTGAATTCAAAAATGAATTCCGTTTTACAAAATTCAAAGCATATAAGTCACATTAATTAATTTAATAATTAATTCCCGATGTCATGACAAATAGCGTGTTTTATGAAACAATAAGTATCAAAACATTGACACTAGTTTAAGTCTGATTTCAAAGTGAAATTGATTCCAACGACCACTATTGGATTTAATGGTAAAAATATTTTCTAATTTCACATTAAAACCAATTCAAAATATAATCT
The DNA here is from genome assembly GCA_963277665.1 of Viscum album. Taxonomy (NCBI): domain Eukaryota; kingdom Viridiplantae; phylum Streptophyta; class Magnoliopsida; order Santalales; family Viscaceae; genus Viscum; species Viscum album. The sequence continues at coordinate 1,245,207,607 of OY728130.1, read as the reverse complement.
AATCATATAAATAAATTAGATTAAAAAGTGGTTTTGAATTAAAATACAACATTTTACACTATTCATTAAAAAAATGAACTTTATCAGAAAGATACCAAAAATTTACACAAAGTAAATTTTGATGTCCCGATTCTTAATAAGAGTTTTATTTGGTCCAAAAGAATGTTTAAGAGTGAACAAAACTATATTTAATGACGATTCTCCATCAAAAGGTGATAAGTGAACCTTTAGTGAAAACTAGGGCATATACGCCTAAAATTGAATTCTTTCCGTATTTTAAGCCTTTATCTTTTATTGTATAAATTTAAAAATATTTAAGAACATATATAATCATATTTTAGTTATTTCTATCCATTACCGCCATTACAACGGCTACATGTTAACTACCATTTAGAATAATATTATTTTATTATTAGAGTGCAACGTAAGATTCCCAAGAAACTCGTTGTTGCGTGTTGGGTACGCCATCGAGCATAACGTCCCCTTTAAAGTCATATTAATATTTTATTCACAAATATGGATAAATATGAAAATGTCATATTCCTTATTTACCTGGGGTGTTACAATAAGGGTACTCTTCTAGGAGGTATGGGCATAGCGGTGGTCAGGACCAGTAATCTCATGCCACTTTTCAATGAGGTATGCACGCTCGGGTCTGGTGATGGAGGAGACAAGGGGTGGGATGATAGGATGAGGATAAAAACAACACCCTTGGCCAAACTCGGTCATGGTAAGGGAAAAGTGTCAGCCAACTAGACGGGATCGGGCCACTGGTACTGCATCACTGGGCATCTCCTGGTACTCGGCTCTGTCGAACTCGAATGATGCAACAAACTCCAAAAATAAATCCCGAAAAATAGGAGTGTTGACCTGGAAGATCGAGAGTAAGGGAGTGTGCCTGAGAAGATCCTCCAACTCTCCCCAGATGCCCAGCTTTTGTGGAATTCTTCTATTTAGATAGCAGATTATCTAGGGAATCAGGTGTTGAGAGGGGCGCCAGACCCTGTCATGTACCCAATCGGTGACTGGGAACAGCATGCAAGGGTAGGGAACACCTGCAGGCCCCGACCCTAGTGGAGGTGCTGCATCGGGAGCTGGATTTGGGGGTGGATCGGCTAGAGTAGAAGGAGGCTCACTGAATGGTGTGGTCGATGAGGGATCAGTTGTGGATGAGGAGAGATCAATTGGAGTGGTAGCAAGTGGGGAATTGATGATGTTTCTCGGAGTCTTGGTACGAGATAGTGGTGGTTCGGAACTACTCGGACCTGCCTCGGCTGAGGGTGTTAGTGGTGGAAGGATGGCCAGCGGATGAAGATGGTAGGCCAGAGAGTTCGGATTGGGTAGTGTCGTAGGCCGGAGTCTGATCTGATGATAAATGGGCCTCTCACCCTCATTGGCAGAGGTGGGATACTTCCCATGGGAATTATCTCCGTCGGCCATACCCTAAAAGAGAAGAGAAAAACCCAAAAAAAAGAAAAGAAAAAGGAAAAAAAGAATATGTGAGAAAACGAAAAAATAAAAAGTACACAACGTGTAGTTCCAAAGTACACGGCGTGTAATAAAAGAGGGTTAGCATCTCATGTTCTCTGGATAGACACGCCAAGTGAGTAAAAGAATAATCCAAGAAATTATACACAGAGTGTTTTGAATATATGCATTGTGAACATGTAAAGTAGTCATGGTCGTCTGTATGCACGGACACGACCACCAGTTAAGTCATTCTAATAACATAGAACATGCCGTGTTGGACTTGTACCATCTTCCATGAACCCCAATGCACTGGGTATTTATCAGTGTCCCAAATTATTTTTACCCTAACATGTATATCACCAGTAAGGGGTCGATCCATAGGGAACAAGAAGTTATTTTTTTCTTGTTTAACTTAGTTTTTATTTTAGTTTTAATAATGTTTTCTGAATTTGGAGTTGATTTGTTGCTTGGATAAAATGAATAGTTGGTTTTTATGTTTATTTTAACAAATTACATAACAAAATATAAGTCAATATAGGAAAATTGATTTTGATATAGATAAAGAGGGATGTTCATTGGTGTTATGAATTAATGAGAAGTTGATTATTAAATAAAATTTATTTTGAGGTTGTGTTGTTCATGATAACCCAACACTCTGGATTTCAATTTGCAATTAAATTTCCGTGGTTTGGTAAACATAATATTTAGAGCTAAATTAACTAACTCCTTGGTCCAGTAGTTTGTGTTTAAGAGATATTTATTTGTCTTAGCCCATTTTAAGTCAATGAATACTTCCAATGGTCATGAAATTATTCGTCGTTATTCTTCTTTTGAATTGCTGAAAATTATTCCCTTGGTCTGGTTCAAAGTTTTTAGTGATAATAAAAAGTGGGTTAAGAAGAATAAGAAGAGGTTAAATGGAATGAACCCATTCATAACAACTTATCTAAATTACAACTCATCATCTTCCAAAACCCTAATGCACTGGGTATTTAGTTACACATATAGAAAGTGATAAACACAAAGCACTTGATACCTGATGAGATCATGCATGGAACTTTAAGGAGGGAATTATTCTTTGGTAGATGGAAGAACGGAGGTAGTACAGTGGAAAAGAATCACTCCTTTAGACCTTAAACCTTTTCTCCACATTTTATCTCCACATACCCCTCTCCTAAAACTGGTGGCCAAGGCCTCCTTTTTGAGAAAAAATAACTACACTGCATGTGGAAAATGTACACGGTGTGTACTTTTGTCCATGCGCTTTTGCCTTGGTTTTCTCTGCCAGTAGGTGGAATAACATGTCTTCTTTGACATGAGACACTATACCACATAATAGGTAGATATACACGCCATGTAGCACCGCCAAACATGGCGTGTAGTCCCATTTCTCATCCACCAACCTCTTTTAGAATGGTATACATGGCGGGTATATGTTTCACATGGCATGTCTCCTTCAGCCGGCCACATGGGCATGTAGAATTCTTCTCATTCTCCATCTTCTTCTAGAATAGTGTACACGATGTGTAAAGTGTGAACACAGCGTGTACTAGTTTCTGATTACATGGGCATGTACTTCCCCTGGTCAATTCGTTTCTTATTCTGGATGTACATGGCATGTAAATAAGTACATTTCGTGTAGTCTGTAAATTTTTCTCAGTCTCCTCCGTTTTGTGTATTTGGACCTAAAACTCTTGGAAATGAAAAAGTTTACCAAAATCAAAGTATTAGTTCCCTATGAAGTAGGTAATTAATGAAAACTTTTTCTTATTTTCAATAAAGTATGTGAAAACCTATACACAAATCGGGTGCATTAATATTTCATCACATTCTCCTAATCATCAAGAAAACACTAACATAACCACACAATTAACCAACTAGAAAAAATTCATACCAGATTAAAACCCTACACAACCCATTGATTTATCATTCAAAAATGGATTCATCAGCCATTCTATATAATTAAATTAATATCTATTATTCATTAAATTAGAAACATAACCTTTTATATGGTGACTAAACATAGTCATAAACATTTTCATTTAAATATCATTTAATTCAAGTATTTTCTGGATTATTTAATTCATCAAATCCATTCCCACATAAAACATCCCAATCCAATATATTAAATTCCTTCATTATGTATTTTCTTCCACTACAACCATGAAACTATATTAATCTATCACATAGTAACTCATCTCACTAACACATCAGCACCTTATCTACCACAACACTATTATAACCCCTACACTCCCACACCAAAAATGGTCATCAACATCATCTTACCAACCCCATGAATGTAGCACCCTTACACAAGAATCCATTATCTGGTTCATTATTTTTTTTAAATGGGAAAGATTATAAGGAATAAAATCTTGAAGGAAAAATCAATTTTGAGGTTTTGGAAAATCATATTACATATATGATACCAAAATTAATTGGTAAATTTAAAATAAAACATAATACAAAAAAAGACTGCTACACTGCATCCTTGAAACTCAATCCATGAATTTATCATTAAATCAGGGGGAAATGAAAAAATAAGGGTGACCTAAATTGCTTAGTAAGCATAAGTATTATAGAAATAACAATGAATCAATGAGGATAATCAACATGGATATGTAAATATATAAAGAACATATCATTTAATTAATAAAATGATAAAGAAATGAATCCATATATAAATTAAAATATTAAAATTAATGGGTAAAAATAATAATAACAAGTGAATTCTAAACAAAATAAATTTTTAATTATTAGATTCTATGTTTCCTAGGTACATGGAACCATTACCGTCAATAATTTTCACAATATTTTTTATAACATACTTTTTACAATCCAATTTTGTTTGTCCTGCCTTAATTCTAGTGTCAATGCATTTAAAAAGAATGTTTTAATAATAATAGTTACAAAAGAAAAGGAATTGACCAACTGAATCCATCCCGTGAGACTACCGATGAAAATTAGGGGATTAACTTAAATGGTCACCGACCTATGTCTTTCTTGTCCACAACATTCTTTATTTCACAAATAAATGATTTAATTAAAAAAGAAAGTTAATTTTCAGAATATATCCATATTTAATAAAAACTATATATTTATGAATAATTACTCAATGGAGGATAAGTATCAAATATTCTTTTTAATGTTGGTTAATGAAAATTCTCTATAAATATCATTAAAATTATTCTATATAAATATAATCAGGAAGCATTCCAAATTGTCCCATACCTCATTAAAAAATTTGAATCTTAAACATGTTGAACTAATAACATTAAATTGATGTTTTAAAAAAAATGAATATAAAATAATTCTTGATATAATATATCAAAATGGGAGGAAGATACACAACAACAAAAATTTAAGTTGTAAAAAATATTGCATTCATCATAGAAATAAATGGCATACAATAATCCCATAACATGACTCTAAATTTTCACATGTTTCTTTATCTTCCTAAATAAAATACTTATGTTAATTATTTATATTATTTATAACATTTTAATGTTTAACACTAATTTTATTTCACTAATTAAAATTTTTTAAACAAACAATTAGGCTATTAATTTTACATTAGTTGTTTTGACCATATTCTGAATATGTGTCAAAAATGAATTTGGTAGGTCATATTATTGTTAAAATGGTTATTTTATTAAAATATAAAGAATTATAATAATGAAATAATTATCATATTTAAACATAAATTTTAATTTTAAAACTAGTCCTGGAATATTGTTATGAAAAAGAACCAACATTATAATCATGGAGTTGGAAGGTTGTACGTAAGCATGAGTAACATTCCCATTTTTAGTGATTACTATGGAAAGAAGGTAAGAAACATTATGTATTTCAAAAATGATTATTATATCATAAATAAAACTTTATATAATCATATATACTTATTTATAAAATTATTTTCATGTAAATAGAATCACATCTTTTTGGGAGGTGGTAGTCCACATATCTGTGACTGGGGTTATAACTTTTTTGTGTGTGAAAAAATTAATTAAGGAAACGATATATTATATTTCCACAATTGTAATTATGTGATTAATTTGGTATATATGTTTTTAATGTTTCATGTTCTTAATTAAAACTTTTATAAATTTCATTTATATTGTGAATGGATCACATCACTTTGAGGAGGTGGTAGTTCAAACTTCCACAAATGATGATATAGTTTTCCTAAAAAAATGGTGTTAATAAATCAATGAGTTAATAAAAAATTTACTAAGAATAATAAAATTATAAATTACTTATATATAATATATAAATAATATTTTCATTACCATTCCAAACCATGTTAGAAGGTAATATAAAACTGAACAAGATCATTTTGGGAGGTGGTAGTTCACAGTACACATAAATAGTATATATGTTACCCATTATAGGTTAGTTTGTCTATGTGTAGTTATAAACCATATAATAAAAAATATATTTATATTTATGATTCTTATGTTATTATATAAACATTTAATAATTATAATTTATTTGTTTTATAATGAAATTAAAAGAAATCAATAGTTTAATAAGGATACCTTGTTTTCGGGTAACTATGTTTTGTTAGAACCAAAGGGATTACTTGGATGGATTTATCCCCAAAATGGGATTCTAGGATTGTTTTGGAGACTTTTATCAGATATTTGGTAATATTGTTTTCAAAAAAAAAAGAGTCTTTTTTGGTGTGAGGAAGTTGGAGGGTAGAGTTCCTTTTTATAGTGGATGAGTTGAATTCCTATAAATTATTGAAAATGGAATTAATCCATGTAATTTTCTGTCAAATATTGATTAAAAAATGGTCCAAATTTGGTAAAGGTTGGATATATTATAAATTTTAATAGCCAATGGCTTTTAGATAGATTTTTAGGTCCTTTTGGCCCTTAAGTATATGGTTTCACTAATATAAATAAGACCTGTACCAATGGTTTTGGGGAAAAATTAATAAAGGTCACTAATTTGGACTTATACCAAAGGTTTGTCCAAAAACATTGTAATATGTAACTTATATGAACCTATACAACGGTTTGGCCAAAAATGTTGGTATAGGTCATTATTTTAGACTTATACCAATGGTTTCAACAAAACTATTGGTGTTGTTCAATAAATCAAGTAAAATATATCAACGATTCTCAAAACCATTGGTATAAGTACACAAAATGCTTGTGAAATATTTTTTCAAATATCATTAAATAAAACAAAAGATAAAATACCTAGGAATTTACATATATATATTTGTAAAATGATGTTCATTAAATTCATGTTACGTTATTAGTTAGGTCATTGGATTATAAGTGGGAGGTGTTGGGATCAAAACCAAGACATGGGGTTTTTTGAATTATATATACCAACAATTTTATGAAACTTTAGGTATAGGTTTTTCAAATGACCTATACAAATGGTTTTCCGAAAACTGTTTGTATAGACCTGCCCCAACGCCAAACCAGCCAACAATCCTCCAAACCATTAGTATATTCTATACCAATGGTTTTGAGACCTATAACAACAGTTCCAAACCATTGGAATAGATAATTTTTTTATTAGTGTTTATTCACTTGTTATGATAAGTTTCCTCTTCATCATTGTTATTAATTTTAATCACTTTTATTAATATTTTTTGTTAAAAATTATTTTTAGATTAATATAAATTATAAAAAATTATTTATTAAAATTTGGAATCCAACATTCTAAATTTTTATCACATAAATAGGTGATATTAATTTAAATTTAACCTTGTAGATGGGATGAAAAAGTGGGCCTTTAAGTAAGATTTTCAAAAGACTGTTATGTTGTTATATTCAATTTCAAATTGAAATTTATTAAAATGATATAAATTTGATTAATTGATATATAATTTATCAAATTAAACTTCAAAATCAATAAAAAATATAAAATAAGGTCATAAATAAATTAGAAAAAAAATATTTTTGAATTGAAATTCAGTATTTTTCATTATTCATCAATAATTGAAACATCACAAAAAATGTGAAAAATTATCCATAAGAAAATTCTAATGTTTCTATTTAAAAAAATTACTATGAACTATATTGTTTATAAATTTTCTAATTTTTTTTATAAATTGGTACTCCATTAACAGTACGTAAAAATATGATTAGAAAAATATATGTTTTTTATTCATAAAATTGGGTTTGTTCTTATGTCATACCTATCAAATATATTATCTGAGTTTTAAAAATATTTCATTTAACATAAAATATACATATTATATTATTATCTATAACTAACTATAGTAAATTTAATTGATTTGAATAAAACACCCTTGAAATCATAAAAAAAATCTTTTATATTGAATTTTTTTTCATATTCACTTCTAACTAATCGATAACAAATGAATTGATTTTATATTTTTGTAAACTATGTTGTTTAATAAATTATTTAATCATATTAATCATATCTAATTTATGTGATATTTTATATCTTATATATTAAATAATAATATATTAATAATATATTTTTGATCATAAAAACTCAGTTTTGCGTGTAACGCAAGCTATAAAAGGAAGTATTTATTGCATGTAATGAATTATAATTGAGTATATAATTCATTTCAATATGTATTAAAATTTCAATAAAATATTAAATATACTTTAAGTCCTCAAGTTATTATATTCTCTTATATGCTTCATATTTCATGTCATGCACGTTATTGAATACTATATTTTTAATTATAAATTTCAAGGTGTTACATTCTCCCCACCTTAATTAAATTGTGTCCTAGAAATTTAGATTTGTTCTTAATAATCATGGTTTTTAAATTTGAAAACAAAATAATTGGTAAATGCCACATCATAAATTGGATTGATAACACATATTATTAAAATAATAGTTAGGAAAGTATAAAGGTCACAAAACTATGGTCTCTATAAGGAGAACATATGGGGGAAATAGAAACATATTCATGTAAGAAAGGAATAAATAATGATATTAATTTTTCACAATAATCTAAGTGATCAATGGAATTTTAAGGGAAAAATACATAAATAATTTATGATCTAAAGGTCCATTTGAATCATATAATATGAATGTAATAGGATAAAACTATTATTTCAATACCCTTTTCTAGGGTTATAGAATAATTTCACCCTCAATGAATATAAGTAAATATACTTTTAAGTAAAAATAATATTTTAATTTTATTGCATATTGAACTATTTCTACTTCATCTTGTACCACAAGATGATTCATATAGTGAATAAATATAATAATCCCTAAAACCTCATCCAAAGATCAACTTAAACCATTTCATAAATGGTTAACTTTATGAGCCTTCCATTTATTTTTATCAAAAACATTAGAATCAGTTCCAAGGAAGTTATATTTACCCAATTTTATTTTCCTATATCAATCATCTCATTATCCAGCTATTATTTTCTCAACATTATGAATATATTAAGGGTTATATTTCCCTTAACCATGTGTCTTTTTCAAAAGATTTTACTTACTAATAAATAACTTTTCTTGGTACCATTCAATGTATGATCTCAAATCCTTATTAAAGTAATACTACATTACAATAAATAAATATTTAATAATACTTATTATTAGTACATCACTAATAAAATAATTTTACAACATTTCTCAGAAATCCAAATAAATAGGCACATTAATCATTCCCCTTCAAGAGTATCAAAAACATAATATTAACATTGATCCATTACCTTTTTTGTGCTATATTCAATTGACCTTTGGGGAATTAATATGTTTAGTTTCCAATATCCTTATAGATAAATAGCTTCACATATTAATTTTCTTTCCTTCCCTTTAAATCATGATCTTGGTTTCCTTTCTCTCTACAATTATAATAAACGACTCTTCTCTTAATGAAAGTACCAAGGTGTTTCATTCCACAATTATCTCTTGTAGGAAAATACTACATTATTTCCTTCTCCTAATCCATATTTTGATCTACATTATTCTTATTCAATTTCTTCCCTTATTATCCATATTACTTAGATAATTATTTCTTGGTCTTGATAGCCCAAAAACCCTTTTCATCAAGTGGTGAAAATTTTTCTGACACTAGTTCCCTTTGGGGAATTATCTTAATTCCTCTAGTAATGGGATTAATATTTCACATTATTTTTTTATATAAATTGTATCATATAGAGATATCCCTGTAAAGGTGTCTTCATACTCTAAAACCCCTTATTAATATTTTTCATTAAGCTATATAACTTTCACTTACTCTTAGTTTATTTACCATAGGGGAAATATTTTTCTAATAAAGTCTCATTAAAATAATTTCATTCCATTAGGTATATTTTGTCATCCTCTATATTATTCTGATTATAGACCATAATTTTTCATTATCACCATTTAGAAAATAAAATTCATGTTTATCCTTTTCCTTTTTTAAATATCCAAAATACATAAATATCTTCTATAAATACATCATTCATTGCTCAAATGCCAATTTATCATTACTCCTACAAAATTGTGGGGGCCTCTATTTCATAAATTGATCCAACATTATATAGTCTCGTTGTGGAATAGGTTTCTCCATTTGGGAAATATTATTTGTGAGAACCTGATTAATCATTCTTTATATATCTATAACTTCTTCCATTACAATACTAGCTATGTCTACTTTCTTAGTAGGGAAACCCATACATTAACACGGGGTTTTTATACACTTATTCCATCTATGTGCCGCATCTAAAAATTAGACATAATATAATTACTCATAAAATTATTAAATTTTTATATTTAAAAATTTTGAATAACACTTAACATAAATTGATAAAATTATGCACAACTAATATAATAATCATGAACATGGTTTATTTGTAAAAATTTAAATCCTTCATATTGATTTGTACTGAAAATGTTAATTATATTTTGTGTATCCTCCAAGATTGTCAAACCAAGTGCATAATAAGGCCCATATTCATTTACTGGTAATTCTTGATTTAGTCATGATGCACCTTGTTTATGTAGTTACCTCTAGGTATATTTTTTCAAGAACCACATCCAAATGTAGTATCCAAACATGGATGTATTTCAAGAAATTCTCACATAATCTCAACCTTAAAAAAAACAAATATGTTTTTCTATACATATCCATAATTTATACATTAGGATTATGTTCCCTAATCAATGTTTTCTAAATATAGTTTCCCAATTCAATACTAAATATCCACAGATTCCAACTTTGGCACACTATCCCTAGAAGCCCGAAGCTGGTGTGTTGAATTAATAAATTTTATAGTTTAAAGGGAATCAAAATCCAAAAGACTAATTAGTTTAGCTATTTTGGAAAACTAGATTACATAATTGATGCTTATTTTACATTGGAGTATTGAAAAATAAAACATAATACATATTGAGGAAAAATAAACTGCATCATAAAAATTATTCCAAAAATTCATATTCATATCCTAGAGAAAAGAGAAAATGGTGATATAATGTTCTCAATAAGGGTAATGATTTTAGAATCAGTAATGATTCAATGGTCAAAATAAACATTCAAAGGTAAATAATTGAAACACATTCCATTTAATCAATGAAATGAGAATGAAATGATTCCATTGATACTATCAAAGAAAACATATAGAGGATGAAAATAAAAATAACCAATGAATTCGCAAAAAATTAATTTTTTTTTATTGGACTCCAAGTTTCTTATATACATGGAACCATTTCTCAATACCTTTCACAATATTGTTTAAAACATACTGGTTTCAAACCAATTTGTTTTGACCAAACATAAATCTATTATCTAGACCTTTCCCAATATATATAAAAACAAACTAGTCACATACATGAATGTTTTTCCAACTAAATTTTTCACATGAGAAAAACAATTATTTGAGTGGATTACCTTAATTTGTCCGCAATCCATGTCTTTCATCTACAAACCATTCTACATATATCCAATAATCAATTTAATTAATAAATAAACGTTACATATCATCAAATATCAATATTGAATAAAAAATACTTATTTATTAATGTTTCTTCATCGAAGAATGAGTAATAAAATTGTTTTTTAATGTAGATGAATTTAAATAATGTTGAAATTTCATTAATACTATTCCTGAGGAAAATAAAATTGTATCATTCCAAAGTGTTCCAAACCACATTAACGTATTTGAATTATAGGCCTAATGAAAGAATAACATAAAAATAATGTTTTAAATTCCGTAAATAAAAAATAATTCATGATATAATATATCATAAGGTGTAGTGGATACACAACACAAAAGGAGTAAGTGGTGAAAATGGTGTATCCCACATGGAATGAAAAGTGAGACAATAATCCCTTACATTGAAGCCAACTTATAATGTGAGTTTTTATCTTATGAATAATAAAATTACATTCATTATATAATTTCTTGATAAAATTTTTCATGTTTATCAGTACTTTTGTTTCACTAAATACAATATTTAAAATTACTACTTAAATAATTATGTTTACATCGGGTGTTTCACCATATTCATATTATTTTTCTATAATGAATTCGGTCGGTAAACTTATGGTCAAAATGTTCATAATACAAACATATCAATATCAATAATAATTAAATTACTATAATATTTAGAAAATAAAGTATACAAATAAAAACTAATCATGAATGATGGTTATAAAAAATTAACCCACATTACAATCATGTAGATGGTAGGTCATACTCATGCATTAGTAATGTTCCAATTTTTTAGTGATCATTTGGGAAAGAAGGTTAATAAAATTATATAACACTGGAATTATCATTATATCATAAATAAAATCTTATTTATTTATATTACTTATATATATATTTATTGTGATGTAAATGGAATCACATTATGTCAATGATGCGGTAGTACAAATGTATGTGGTCTATATAATCACTTTTTAGCATGTGATAAAATAAATAATGAAAATAATATATTTTATTTAAAAAGGTAATTATTTAATGAATATAATATATATTTCATTTAAATTACATATGTTTAATTAAAACCATCAGGTATCCATTATATTTATAGTGTGAACAAATCACATCACCTTGTGGAGGTGGTATTCCACAGTTCCAAAAATGATGTTATCGTATTCCCACAAAATCAAGTGGACAAAGGTCTGTGTTTTTAAATAATAAGAAAAGAATAAATACATTGAAAATATTATTAATATAATATAAATTTAAATTTTCAATCATAATGACCAACCATGATTGGTGTTGAATGATATAAAATTGAGGTCGTCTCGTGATGTGGTGGTTCACTATACACATAAACTGTAATTTTTTTACCTGTTATATGTAAGTGTGTGTGTGAGTATTTCAAAAAATTATATTGAAAACATATAATTATATTGAGGAAACTTATTTTATTATATAATAATTTAATAATAAAAATTTTATGGTTTGAGAATGAAATAAATTGAAAGTGTTCGTTGAAAAAGGTTACCACATTTTCGTGTAACTCAAAGTGGTTTGTACAGAAGGGATTACTTGTATGAATTTATGACTGAGGGAGAATTCTAGGATTATGGGAGCAATTCTTATATGATATTATTTCATGGTTTTGTTGAGCCAATGTAGCTTTAGATGTGTGAGGTAGTGGGAGGGGCAGGTAACATTTAATTGTGGAGGAGGAGTTGTATTTTGTAAATTATTTTAAAGGAAATTCCACCATTTTTTCATAAAACAAAGTTGATCCAATAATGGTAAAAATTATATAAAAGGTTGGTCTAGGTCGAAATATAAATATAAAGTGGATTTTTTACATATTTATAGGTCATTTTGATCCTTATTTTTAACATTGCATCCCTTGTTAAGTTATTTCTTCTCTTAATCGAAGTAATTAATTTTAATCACATTCACTAATAGTTTTTTTGATAACATAGTTTAAATTAATAGAAATTATAAATTATTATCATAACAAATATTAAATCAGTATTTGAAAATACTTATCACCTATATAGATGAAATTAATACAATTTTAATTCTACATAAGGGTTGATAATGTGGGTTTTAAATGAAACATGTTCAAAATATTGCTATCGTTTTATATTCAATTTCATAGTAAAAATGATTCAAAATAAATAAATCAGATTAATTGATATAAAAATTATCTATAAAAACATTAAAAAATTATAATTATAATTTATCCTTATAAATCAATTATATGAAAAAAAAATTGAATTAAAATTCAATATTTTTCACAATTCATAAACAATGAAACTTCCCAAAAAAATACAAAAAATCTGTCATGAGTAAATTTTGAAGTTTATCATTCAAATATGAACTTATTTTGACATATAAGAGTTATAAATGTTACAAAATTGGATATAAAATAGGTTCTCTGTTAAATGATGGTAAAAATATCTTTTAAAAAATATAGGTTTTTATGCAAAAAATAGGGTTTGTTCTTATCTTATGACAATCAAATATATTATATTAAAAAATTATTATAATATATAAAATATAAATTTAATTAATATAACTCACTAATATTATTAATTTAGTTTATTATAATTAGACACCCTTATGAGTATAAAAAATCCTTAATATTCAATTATTTTTTATATTCAACAATAATTGATTAGTAACTAATGGATTAATTTTAAATTTGTATAATCATATATTTTTATAATTTAAATAATCCTATTCATAATCTATAATTTAACATCTAGGTTATATCTAATTATATTAAATAATACTATTTTAATACTATGTTGTTTTTCATTAAAACTCGGTCTTGCGTGTAATGCAAGCAATCAATAGATGTCTTTATTACATATTACACCAGCTAACTTGGTATTTAATCCATTGAAAGATATTTATTAAATTTATATAAAATAATAAATATATTTTGAAGTCTTTAGATATTATATTACCTAAAAACATTGAGTCACATCCCCCTCCCCCTAAGGATACCCCCTAGGCTGGTAATGAAGAATGGGAGATAATGAGCTCTGATTCCTGCCTCTAATAAGAACCATATTTGCGACTACAACCCTGGGTGTACAAATCTCACAATATAGAAGGCATTGATATTTATAAAAAAACAAGATCAGGATATAAGATGAATCATCCAGAAAAACTTTAGGACATATATACTTAAAACTAAAACACAAACCATATCGCATGCATGTATAAATAGAACTGATACAAATACAATAATGTCTCCAACATAAATACCCAAAAGTAAAGCTAATGTTGGGACTTAGAAACTATCAAGCATCTGACCTAGTAAGTTCCATCACTCTCTATAAAATCTTCCTTGAATCCTCAATACATTTTTATTTAAGTAGGGTGGGCATACATGTATAATTTGTATGAAAACAAAAGTCTCTCATGAACATGTAAAAGAATCATACTAACACCCTAGTGAGAAAAGAGTATATCCAAACAGCACCTAAAAAGATATAATAACCAAGAAAAAGTCACTATGTCTTGCTAAAAAGGTGAAAAAAATCATGTAATATAACATGATGTAAATCACATCAATGATAGGGTACCCCACACCACTTTCCCTCTTGTATGCTTCTATGGCACAATGTCGTACATTATAGTTCTCTCGTCCCTTCCTTATACCACATCACATCCCACCCACACCCAATTAGGCCTCACAACACATACTACATGGAGACACCCGAGTCTCACAGCACATCTGTCCCACACACACCTCATCCTCACAACATATCACAACACATCTCATCCCAAAGATACCTATGAAACAATCAAACTTGACAGCAATCACCTTGTTGATAAAATCTCACCCAAAGAAACCTTGACCACATCCCAACTCACCCAAAAATGCCTGGGCTATCAGAACCACAATATAAATCACTAAAATAACTTATACCATTATATAATATGACATTACAACCACTTCTGGGGTGAGAGAAGAAACATATTGGGTACCCAGCAATCCTGACTCCCCACCGGATATTGGAAAAAACACCCATGTGTGATGATGTGGGTGTTCAACGCACACTCTGCAACATGGGTTGGGAGAATATTGATATCACACGGGAAATACTATTATGTACATGTATAATACCAAAAACTCAATCCAAACCTATTCATTCTATGAAACCCCAACAACTCATAACACTATCACCTTTTTTACAACTTCTAAATGCACAACACCATGTATCAAGACACAACCCATGTTTCACATTTTCCAACCTGTTCATTAAACCAATTATATTCCATTAACCAGACCAAAAAAAACTATTTCAGACATTATTAAAAAAAATTATTCAATATATCAATCCCATGAATGCTATCTAGAATGACACAAATCAAGATACACATTAACATTCATTTAGTAGGTGAAAAGGAATGTTTAATAAAAACACTTCAAATTAATGACACATCATATCATGAACTCCAGATTTTGGGTGAATATTTATGAATGATATTAATGAAAAATCCCTCAGAAATTATCTACACAAATAGTACTTCCTTTTTTCTAACTAATCATCCCAATTCATCATATTAACAGAACCAACCCCCAACGCACCACCACATCAAGCAACACATTTCAGCACAACCAGTTCCACAACCCTGCTATATAATCACACAACACCCATCACATCTCCAATATACAACCACATGCCATCCACATACCCCATATATACAAAACACATGAAATCCACACATCACATCACATCTTGTACCATGTAGAAAACATTTTCATATTTAATAATGAGTTCCTTATTTAATTATACTTATTAATTTTGGGGTCATCATAGAAACTGTATGATCCAAGGGAACCATTTTATTTTCAAAATATAAATGGTTTACTAACACATATATATATTAATTCAATAACCCCCCCCCCCCCCAATGCATTCCACAATATGTCCCATGCTCAAACAATGAGCCTCAATGGCCATTATTTTTAGTGGGTAGTTATCTAATACAAATCAAAATAATTTGCGAAATCAGACATTCTATAAGATCATGCATAACTTCTCCCCAAATCATATATATCTATTCTTAAACCAACTAAATTTTATATATTATTTCAAAATAAACTAACTTTTTAACAAAAAAAACACTTTATACACATCTCGCATGACCCATGTTTTAGAAATACGATGGAAATCTTCCATAGGAGATGAACGATCAACAATTCCTAGTTGCGCCAAAAATAGGGGCATCTGTAAAATAGGTGACTCTCCAGGGAATCACAAACTAAAGATGGGAAAACTCTATAAGGGAGATGGATTTGGGGACAACTTTTCTCAAGATAAAGTAGAATAGAATGGCTAAATGGAAGGGTATCTCGACATTAGGAAGATCAAATATGATTCAATGGGAATTGGATGGAATTTAATATTTCCATTAATGGTAGATTTGACCAAGACCAAATAGTTTGAGCATTTCAAATCCTCCAATGCCATAAAGATATAAATATTAAATTTTAATATTTTGAAATAGATATAAAATACATCAGTTTAGTCATTAAGACAAATTCTCATCATAAAAGTAGTAAAACTATGAAAACCTAACATTGTTAGGAGTTCAAGAAAAATATTGGAAAGGAGTCATTGTGGGACGCGACACACCATCATGATGAATAAAATTCCAACATGAGTGATTTATTTCCATGATATATAGTTCTATATGAGGCCCTACCATACAAGAAACTGTTATGCTCAACCCACCACTAGTGCGGCCCACCTCAAGGCATGGTGCATCACTATGAGAGGCATTTTTGGTTGGTAGACCGCTATAAAGACACCACCAGGGAGTGACCACAAGGGTAAGATGCCGCTTGTGAGCCTCTACAATGGTGACATATTGTCAGCGAGCCACTACTAGGGTGAGACACTACTAGAGAGCCACTTCCAGGGTGAGCTATCATTAGCGAGGCACTGTCAGGGTGAGACATTGTTGGGATGAGGCACCATTTGCATGAGGCATCATTGGAAAACATAGAAAACTGTGATTTTTTTAACTATTAAAAATAGTGACCTTGATATCCTAGAACACAACAAACACCATATTTCCCACAAATTAATGGACTATAATGTTCTTGTCTATTACATCATTTACCTGTCATACTATTCTACCTCTCTAGGATTCAAACTCGACTTGAGGAAAATGAAAAGAAGTCTCTGAACAACCATCCCTCGAGATAACTCTTAAGGATATAGTCACACATGAAACACCGCTATCAAGTAAACACTAAAAATTTCAACAACAACCTACCTTGTCATGTTCAAAAGATGTAGTGGAAATAACTATTCCAAATACCACATACTCTAACATTTCCTAACATGGACTTTCCATCATGGTTGTTGACACGTTAACCCAAAATTCCACAGAACACATTTTCACCACCATAATAATCTGAACCATTTGAACTCATGAATCTGGTTATTCTTTCCCCCTTGATATTATACTATTCACTTTGGGTGTCACTAACTCACCCACATGGGATTAACCGCATCATTGTTAATGCGCCTTTATTAGGAATCTGGTTCTCCAATTTTCATATTTTAGGACATTATCACACACCACATACCAAAGGAAAACATCTCATCTCATAATCAATAATGTTCAAACATCGCATCACAAAGAAAAAAACAAGGAAAACCATAATACAACTCAGGGTACTGGGCACAAATCAACGCCTATCACTCCTAAGTACTATCCTCCAGGCCACTATGCCTCCTCAACACATGAATCAATGAAATAGTCCACCCATGTAGTACCTCCTCTTGATGATCATGTATTTTTAATAGCCTATACAAAAACCTCACATCATAATCGATATCTAACTCTCCATAGTCAATGACATGGGAGGTGTCATAAAGATACTGATAAAGATGAGAGATGTGGAGGCCATCATGGATACTCCCTAAACATATTTATAATGTCAACTAGTAATCCATATCTCTAACTAGCTCCAACACCTCAAACTCTTATGATCCATGAAGACCATAAAGAACTCCCCAATGAGGTAATTCCGCCACAACTTCAGTGAAAACACAACTACTAATAGCTCTAGATCATGGGTGTCCTAGTTATGTTTTTTATGGAATAATTTCCTAAAAAAATAAGATATTATTGTCCCCTGTTTCATTAGCACACATCCCAATATCATATGGGAAGCATCACAAAACACCTTGAACATTACCCCTTCCTTAAGAATCAAAATCACTATGGTACTAACCAAATTCCCTTTCTAGAAACTGATTACTTACTGTCATTAATCACTCTATGAAAAAACATAGTCTTTCCTAGTCAATGTTATCAATGGGGATGCAACTAGAGAGAATATTGTGTACAAAACTCCTATAAAAGAATGTGAGACAAAGGAAAATTCAAACCACAAATAAGTTATTTGGTGATTTGAAGGAAATAACTTATTTTTGATTTAATGGACCTACTACCCCACCCTACTAAGACTCTACATTCTTGAGGAAATGTTCTTATCTTGTCAAAAATATACAAATGGACAACTTCTCATACAATTCCCAATGTTGAAGAAAATGAAAGACAATTATGATATGCTTAGTGTGTTCCCCCTCCTTCTCCATGTTTATGAAGATATCTTTGATGAATATGACAAAGAAACACTCCATGAAGTCATAGAACATGGAGTTAACAATCACCATAAACATAGTTGGTGCATTCGTAACCAAAAAGGGAAGAACTACAAACTCGATGTCCTCTTACCTTCAATATAAGGTAGTCTTCGGAATACCTCTCTCCTTCACCCTCACCTGGTGATATAAATAAGGAAAGTCATTAATTGAAAACAAACATTCCTATCTTATCAGGTAAAAAAGATAGTATATCCTTGTAAGAGGGTACCAGTTTTTGACCACCACCAGATTTAAACTTTGGTAGTCTATTCACAAACTCAAGACACTATTCTCTTTCTTTATAAACAATACTGGATCACTCCATGGTGACACACTAGGCCAGATATAACCCTTAAACATCATATCATCTATCTGAATCCTCAACTCCCGAAACTCAAAAGGTTCTATATGATAAGGGGCCATCAACATCGGTGAAGCATAGGATAGCATGTCTATCCTAAAATCAAAATCACATCGAGGGGGTAGTGTTCCAACCTACTCAACGAAAACATATAGGAAATCCCCAAAGACCCTGATAATCTCTACCATCCAAGAATCCACTGATTCCACTAAGAACTCAGCCAAAAAAGCAAGATGGGGCTCTACAAGCCGACTTCTGACCAAAAAACTCCACTCACTAATGGAAACCACATGTTGGACATCCACATTAGAAAACATGACTCTAGTATAGAATTAGTATATAATAGCTCATATAACATAAAAACATTCGATGTCGATAATTACATCATATGGATTCATCTGAAATAAGAAAAGTTCTCCAGGGACTGTTGGGGCCCCATCATCAGTCTATACCATTGGAACACATCATACAAGGTGGCCTAGCCTATGACTAGCGTACTTATCACCATGGGTATGTGAATGATCTATAAGACTAGTCCAATAACATGGGAAAGAGAATGTAAAACAGATTATTGCAAAGCTCCTGAATCAAACAAAGAAAAAAGATTACTAAAAACTAATTATGCCTATGATGATCATTGGACCCTCTAGAACTACCAACTCCACTATGTAAAACTGACCATGCTGAGATCCTCTACCTCTCTACAAATAACCACCCCATTGTCCACACTCAGGCCGTGGTCCCTAAATGCAAGGAACATCCTATGTTTTTCCTCTACCTATTCCATCTCTAGTTGGCAGAGTAAAAACCCGTTGCCTGTACTACTGAAACAGACTCACTAGAAGAATATTCATTATGGTTTATTTTATATATTATTATTTATTTCATCAATTTTAACCTTCCCAAAACAAACCAATTAAAATAAGAAAAAAATAATTTATGATGAATGTACCTTTCCTTGGTCTCTACCATAAAAGAAGGTCCACCTCAATTTTGCATTCAATAATCTCAAAGATCATGCACTAGATAATGTGGGGGCCCTAAAATCCTATTTCATAGCCAGTCTCCCTAGACAATGTCAAGCACCAAGGACTAAAAAATACTTTTTATTTTATTTTCTAAGAAGCCACTTTAACGGAGAGCAGTAACCGGTGGGATACAAAATCAAAGGATACAAAATCAAAACATGCCCCATTCAAAATTCAAAAAGAACCCGGCAATACACAGAACCTAATACGATCAGATCATCACACCAGTCGCCAACCCAGCATACTGTAGTACATCATCATCATCACCATGTCGTCAGTCGAAATCCTATCGTCTTTAACCAACATCATCACTGTCACCTTCACCGTCACCATCCAATCACCACCGTTGAAGTCGCCAACTAGCACCGGAGCCCATCAAGAACTATTGAACCCCCAAAAAACCAACATTGCTGCTGTCGTCACCGACCAAACATCACCACTCTCTGTAGACCGACAAAGTCCATAGTAGCCACAAGAAACAATAGCAACAGACACTGTCAACACCGTCGAGCTAGGATCAAGCCTCTTGGAACTCCCAAATCCCTTCAAATAGCACCTCCCAAAGCACCTATGGAAACCATCTCGCCAGACTGAATTGGGGAGGAGGGACGGCACACGAATCCATGGAAGAGTAATAGGGGAAATGATCCATAGGGAGTCAAGATCATCGCCGAGAACCGCAACCTCACCGTCTGAACGTCACACCAGTCACCATAGATTGTTAGAGACTGTCATAGACACCGTAAAACAATATACATGTGTTGACGCAAACCAGAAATAACGAAATAACTGGTACAAAATGAACTAACCACATCAGACTGCAAAATCAATGGCATGACACCGTCATAAACATCACCTAAGGCCACCGCCATAATCAAAACAGAACACAACCAAATCAAAAAGATCAAAAGAAACTTCAGTGAGAAATCCTCGAGCAAATCGACCGTTAATGAAGGAGTGAATGAATATTCACCGAAAATCATAACAGACCGTACGAGGAGCACCGTCTAACGCTGAATCCCACCTCCCAAAAACTCCAAGGAACAACCACTTCAGATCCGACTCGGAGAGAAGCAGAAGGACTAGAGGTCAGGGCAGGGATTGGAGTGTCGAGGGTTCCAAATCAGCATGGAGAGGCCGATTCCAAAAGCCAAAACAATATTGATATCAATCCGACATAGGCAAACCTGCAAAAACTGATGACCTCCAAACCATTTAACCCAAAACTGCTATGATTCCATCGCTCCAACTTCGACCTGGAGAGGCGCGGTGGAACGAGAGGTCAGGATAGGGTAGAAGGAGCCAAGGGCTTCATTAGGACCAAGAAAAAAAACTTTGGAGACAAACACCAAGAAAGCAGCATCACCATGGAAGAGGAACGAGGACGAAGATGTCAATATTGGAAACCAAATCGCACTGAGATGTCTAGAATATGTGAAAAGAGGGAAGGATAAGAATGAAAAAGAAGAAGACCAATGCTCAGACACGCCTCCGACCCCACAGCAGAAGGTTTCAGTAGGAAACCCAAAATGGATCCCAGAGCGAGAGGGGGAATCTAGGAGAGAAGGGCGCCATTCCCCATCCAGAAACAAGGACAATTGGAACGATTTTCATACCATCCCCTCCAATATGAAATGTGTATAACACCAACTCCATCCTATCTCTCAAACATCACATATGATACAAATCTTTCATAACCACCTCCATCCAAGGATACCCCATAGGATTGAAATTAAAAAAAAGAGAGATAATGACCCTCAAGTCTCACCTCTAGTAGGCCATAGGATGGTGACTAGTAACAAAGTTAAACAAATACCAATATATGGGACGCATTTCCATTTATAAAAAACATGATTAGAATATAAGATGAATCATCCACATCAAATCATAGACATATATATATATATATATAATAGAAAATCTATCCATCCCACATGTGTGTATAAGTAGAACTAATAAAAATACAACAAATTATTCAATATCTATCCCCTAAAGTATAGTTGAATAATTGAGTTAGAAAAAGTAAAGGATACAAGATTGTTAGGTCCATCATGGTCCACGAAACCCTAAAAGAAACTAGAAAAAAATCTATATATGTAGGGATAACATACTATTATACTCAGTAAAAAAACCAAAGTCTCACAGGAACATGTGAAAGAAGAATACTAACTCCCCTAAGAATATATGGTAGATCTAAATAGCTCCTAGATAGGTATACTAACCAAGACTATCCTCACAAAGGCACACTCTCCAACTAACTCAAGTAATGTAATATAATAGTATATAATGAAAATAGATAATAGGTTACCCAACACTACATTCCCACTGGTATGCGACTCTCAACCAACATCATATGTCTTGGCACTCCCATCCATTTTGTATATCACTTCACATCCTATCTACACATACCTGAGTCTCACAAAACATCATGTCTGCACACACCTGAGCCTTACAACACATCTCTCATGTACACACTTAGTACTCACACCACATCTCTCCCACACACACTGGGTCCATATAACACATCCTTCTAGAACACAGTTGGGCCTCACAACACATTAAATCACATCCCCTTCTAAAGAAGTATGGGAAACCCCCCCCCCTCAAAAGTAAACATATTGGCTATCACATCTCTCCTGAAGACCCCTGGGCCACAAAACACCTTTCACACAAATATTTGGGATCTCACAACCACCATATAAACCACTAACAGATCTTCTTACATCACCACATGTTCCATTCCTACCTCACCTGCAAGAGAGAGTGTAAAAATTGTGGGTACTCAGCCATCTGTACTCCTCACCAGATGTTGAAATAAACCCACATGACTATGTGGGTGTTCAGCACAGAGTGTTGAAATTGGGTGAGTGTTTATAGAAATAACATGTAAAATAAAACTATGTACATGTATAATAGAAACACATAAACCAAATCTATGGTTTCTCACACAAACTGCCAATTCAGAACACTATAACCATTACTTCTACATCTAAATGGAAAAATCCACACATCAAGACACAAAATCCGTTTCACTTTTACCAACCAATTACATTCCATTATCTAACCCAACCCAAGACATTCCAAAATTTATTAAATGAATATTTATCCATTACATCAATACTAGTGAAGCTATTAGGAATGACGTACATTAAGAGACTCATTAGCAGTCATTCAGGATGTCGAGATTCATTGTATATAGACACACTTCACATTAATGACACATTATAAAACAAACTCTAGTTATAGGGTAGAGCCTATTAAATGTTATTAATAAAAAGACTCTCATAACATACCCACAAAAACACTAATTCCCTTTTTCAAACTCATTATCCCAATTCATCATATTAACATAACCAACCACCAACTCCCCACCACATCTATGAACACATTACAAAACAAACTGTTTCACAACCCTACTACATAATCTCACCACACACATCAAAGACCCCTTGTACAACCACTTGTCATACACTTCCACTATACACAAAAACCACATAAATACCATCTATCACATCAACTCTTGTACCAAGAAAAAAAAATTATTATTTAATAAGGAATTAATTATTTGATTCCAATTTTTTATTTTTTCGGTTATCACAAAAACATTATGATCTTGGGGAATATATTTATTTTCCAAATATATGTTTTTAACGAACTTTTATATATAATTATTCAACAAAAAACCAACATGCTTTCCACAAAATATCTCATGTGAGAACAAGTACCCGCAATGTCCATGATTTTCAATCAGTAGATAGTCAATACAAATTAACAATATCAAACATAAAATAAGATCATGCATCACTTTTACCTATCCCCTATATATGGATTCTTAATACAATTTAATTATCTTTATTAATCTATAATCAACTATCTTAAAAAGGGAAAACAAATATATACCCATTATATATGATGCATAATTTAGGAAGAGAATGGAAATCCGGCCAAGTTGATGAACAGTGGATAATTCATGTTTGATCAAAAAATAGGGGTGCATTTATAGTAAGTTACTCTCTAGGGAATCACAAACCAAACTCAGAAAAACTCTCCAAGGAAGAATGTTTTGGAGACATCTAGTATCAATATAAATGAGTATGAATGAATTAATGTTTGGGTTTCTCGACTTGGGGAATATCGAATCCAATTCAAAGAGAATTAGATAGAGTTTAATAATAATAATAATGGAAAATCCAACCAAGACCATGAGGTTTTTCCATTAAAAATCCTATGAAACCTTAAGTAAATAATGATTTAATTAAAATAATTTGAAACAATACTAAAATCTATCAATTTAGTCATTAAGACCAATTCCCCCCATAAAATTTGTAAAACTAGGAAAACCTATCATTGGTAGCAGAAATGGAAAACTATATTAAAGGAAGAACTATTAGAAGTGAGGAACTTTTCGGATAAACCAGCTACTATCATCAATGAGTAACCACCAGGAAAAACACCACCAAGTGAGACACCATCAGATGAGGCACCAGCATACAAGACACCGCTAGGAATTAAACACATCTAGGGTTATCCATCGACATGCACGAAGAACATCAAATTGAGGAATTTCTAGTTAGATATCACCACCAAGCCACCACTATTGAGAAACTTATAGGGTGACACACAACAAATGAGCCACTGTGGGGGTGAGATACCATTAGCGAGCCACCACAATGTTGATACACCACCAGCGATCCACCACCGGGGTGAGGTACCGTAAGTGAGGCACTACATGGGTGAGACACCATTGGGATGAGGAACCATTGGGTTGCGGAAACATATCAAAAAATGGAAAATTGGAGATTTTAATAATTATTAAAAAGAGTCGACTTGAGTTTCCAGGACACCTCAAACAGCATATTTCTCTTAATGTAATCGACATGAAAGGTCTGGTCCATTAAAAATGGTGTCGCATTTCATACATGATATTGAATAAAATGTTCTTAATTTATAATTTTGGGGAATTATAATAAAGTCCACACAGAAACTAGGAAAACAAAAATCATACCACCTTCACGTTATTAAAATTTTACAAGACACATAAATTACCAATATTAATTTATATGGTCCTTGTACATTAAATCATATTCTTATAGAGGGGTATTTTCACAATATTTAAAATTTTCATAGGAATATAGTTCTTAGCGGGATATATCTATTTAGCCTTATGTTAGTGGTGTTCTTATGTACGAAATATATTAATATTGTTAACCAAAAAGGGGTAAATAAATCAAATACAATAATAACATTCTCGTAAAAATAGATTACAATGATAGCTAAAAAAATCATGTTACAATATCATGGAATATGGTAAACTATACGAATAGACTGTATCCCCCTTAATTTAATTTAATATGTTTAATTTTCATAATTATTTATTACATACCACCCACCCACTAGAAAAAATTATTATAATTATATATCTTCACTATAGAAGAGATAATAATGATCCCCTTCTTAGAAAATATATCCAAATAGCATTATGTATGAAATCAATAAAATAGATTATGATTTCACTATCTGGATATATATATATTGGGATCATAAATCATACAACACTTCAAATGTAAAAATAAGAAAGATAAACAATCTATTACCTCAAATAAGACACTATTATAGAATAAATTGGTTACAAGGATGCCGATAATTCCAAGAATCATGAGAAGAAATGTTCTGGGTAAAAATAGAAGAATATCAAGGTTTAAGAGAAATTTTATAGTTCTAATAGACCTGATTTAAAAAATAAAAGAATCATACATAGGAAAAATCATATTTTTAAGATGCAATATAAGGATTCTTAATGATCTCAAAGAAGTTAACGAAGTAAAATTTCATTTTTATGTATCTTAAAATCAGTTTCATTTAACAGATAAGGAATGACAAAATTAAAACCGTTTTGATTAAGGTATTAAAATACCAAAGTTCATCACCATATAACTCATTTTTATATAAAATATTTATCACTTAAATGGAACATTTTAAATTAATATATTTATACATCATTTTAAAAAAATCATAAAAAAAATTAACCAATAAAAAGGGATCAAAAATGATAATTGGTAAACCATTATAATAAATTATTAACCATTTAAATGAAAAAACTAACCGTAACACATAGTCTTTAAACTCAAACCCAATAGGCCTTCCTGTATGATTATCAAAGGCCCTTTGTTTGTCATATTCTACTATCATCCAATATCAACCCTAATATTAGTTTTCTATTTTTTTGTACACCACATTAGGACCAATGGATAATGTCTTCCCAACATTAGTGTAATAAAAAGAAGATATACATGGTCAACCATTAAGCTCCACAAATTGATCCATACCAATGGATGAGTGATAGATATTAATTTAGTTAATTTCAATCAATAGCAGGTTTGTCACCATTGCTCCATAAAAGTCTAAGGAATAAGTCTTTAATATATCTTCTAGTGTCTTAATGGTTTACATTATCTTCCCATCAGTGTGGGGATAAAAATTAAAATTATGGAATATCTATCAAAAATGATCATATTACATTCCTCTCATGAATTTTTATGTAAAATTATTATCCTAATCGGAAATAATAAACATTCAATCCTTTATATTCTAACAACATCATCCATGTATTATCATTCTAGAGTATCCACAACACTCGACCCACAGATTGTCATAAAATTATTTTATTATGTCTATCAGTTAATGATCACCCAAACAGCCTCAAAACCTTCATGTGAATGATGTAACCAATTGATCAAATCAATTAAGATTCTATAGCACCCCCCATTAATTATATCTAATGGATATAAAAAACATATAGGAACATGATTAGTATCCATTTCCTATTGATAAACTACATTTTTTATGAAATATACCACTAAATTCTTTATCTTAGGCCTCCAAAAAAACCTCATTACACCATGGTAAAACTTAGTCAAGCCATGATTCATAACTATGGATGATCATTAAAAATAGTGGAGAACCCCTTAATTCATAACTAATAGAAAAAAAATCCTTCCCTAAAATAGAATCTAATTTTAATTATCCTCAATCCTCCACTCTAGTAAATCAACATAACATAAATGATCTCAAGTCACATCCACCCTTCCATATCCTAATAGAGACTCATCATCCTCTTACTTCAAGAAAAATTTGAAGGAAATTTTATTGATATTACCTCTTCCACTAACTTCATTTTAAATGATATTCATTATTGAAAGTTCATTCATCTTTTCTGAGAGATCTCAGGCTCCTAGACAACATACCCTGTGATTTTTTCTTCCGAACATACTGGACTATTTTACCATATCATATGTTGTAGCATATCTAAAAATAAACATCCTTGGGAAAAGTTATGCCCCTCAACTGAAGAAGGATAAAAAACCACTGAGGGAAAACATATATTAGAATCTTATGGTATTAGAAGATCATAAAGTTATCATTGATGATGTAATGTTTCCAATGATTTATTTAATATAATACATCTACCAACTCCATGATATGAGTGGAATAATACATCTCATGGGTAAACAAATACCTATAATAATAAGATATCACTTCCCTTTTCACCATCAAACCACATTACATGACCAGAAAGTAACTGTAATAGAAGATATAAAATGTGACCTTCCACTTATTATCAAGGAACAGGGTCACTAATCAATCATTCCTTAGGTGGTGGAAAATTTCCTAAAATTAACCAGTACTGATAAAATTCTGGACTTTCATGGAAAAAATTATTAATGGTGCTACACTCTAAAAAATTTCAAACATAAATCTCTGATAATACTTTAAAATAAAAAGAAAATAGTGACACTAAGATATGTTCTTTGGTACTACCCATGAAATAACAACATCAATCTTTGATGGTTCCATGAACACACCATAATGAGAAACCATGTTTTTATAGAAATTCACATCTTATATCCAAAACATTAAATTGGATAGCTTCACATAGAGTAATGATGATGATGAATCTATAATAAAACTATGAGGTTATCAGAATGATACCCTTTATGACCTTTAGTATATAACTATATCATTGATAAATATGACAATGAAATAGTAGAGTAAGTCATGGAACATAGAGTTTTTCCCCCATGAACACATCTTGTGCATTCGTGATGTTGAAAGACATCGCCACAAAACCAATTTGTCAATACCTATATAAAAATGAATTCATTGGGATATCCTCCTATTTCACCATTATTTGGTGATATCCAAAACACATATCTATTTTACAAAACTTAATTAACCCCTTTTAGAATGTTAAATTGGTCATATATTCCTAAAGTAAGATAATTGTTCTTGACTACCACTTCATTCAATAAGAGGTACACTATGTATTGACTCACACTACCATCCTCCATCATATATAAAATATTGAAGAAACCCAATAGGCTCTGAGGGATATAATTAAGAACTTCTAATGAATATTATCAATTAGTATTTTTATCTCATACAGCTCTTGGGTTTCATATGATAAGGATACATAGAAATTAGAGAGTCTAATAGTTGTATCTCTATTTTAATCATAATATCTCATTGGGGGGATAATGTCACAACCTCTTATGAGAAGTCATAAAATAAATCATAAAACACTCTATGGTTTTCTTATACATGGGTTTCCTCTAACAACGTTCAAAATTTAGATTAAATAGGTATCATATTCCTCCCACCCTTCTCATAGTTTCATTCTCCAATGAAAACAAATCATTATCATTACACTTTTGAAAATTGAATATTCTATGTAAATATTGAAATACCTTATGTACAATATATATACATTCCATTACAACAATGTAACTATATATTTGTATCTATAATAAGATGTATCACCTTGCTGACTAAAGCTTCTCTTCAATCAGTCTACATCCCTGACACACTTAAAATAAGAAATCCTATCATCCATCTCGTATTAATAACACATGGGGTACTAGAATCCTCTCCACCAATATTAATAATTTGATGTTTATGGTTAGTGAAATAGAGGAGTGTGAATATATATATATATATATTAAAAAAGTGTATAAACTAAGGTAAATGATAAATAGATTATACTTAAAATAATATTTTATCCCTCACATGTTATCACCTTTATAGAATGTGCATGGGTGCATCCAACTATTCTCCATAATCATTGATGATCCCTATAGATATGGTCTTTCCTAGGTCACTAAGGAAGAGGAATATCATAGGGATTACCTCTACCAGATCCATATCCTCTTGGGTGCAGAAAATCTATAGAGGCCTTTACTACTATACTGGTTATAGAGAGTCATAGATTCTCCAAACAAACTAGCATCCCATAATGTTTGGTCACTGAGCCCCATAGAGACCATGACCACTCTAGGAATAACACATAAATAGAAACCAATTGGTAGAAAATCTGGATCCATCATCCACAAAATAAATTAGGAAAATTTCAATCCATAACTCTCTACTGATCAAAACCATTACGTTTATGAAATTTTTAATCCATCACCAACATTTTTAAGAAAGACTAACCTCCCTATCGAGGAAATTCTCTTTGGGATTGTATCTAATCAATCACTTATATCTTATTATCCAACATAAGGTACATTGGAAGTGATGATAAGAGGATTTAATATATGATCATTGGATAAAGTGACTCCTCAAGATGTTTTTACCAATAATTATCATATGGAAATAGATTAGTAAATAAAGGCATGATGTCCAAATTGTGATCACAATATCTCACACAATCTGTCTCCCCAAGTGAAGTGAGTACATTTATTTCTTCTTTTCCTCTTTTATCATTGATGATATAAACTCCATATAAAAATACTTCTATAATTCTTCCCAATAAATAACGTCATATTTTTTTTCTTTATTGGATAACATACACCACTAACAACCACTCTCCCCATAAAAATAACTATCAATAGAAATCAATACTCACCCCAGTATAAATAAGATTAATGAAAATATATATCTACTTCAACCAATAATCCAACTCATGGTTAGAGACACCCCCTAATGTTATATAATACATTAGTATTCCAAATCACATAACACCCACAACCAAACATTAGTCTTCTTTGTCGAATCGATCCTATAAGGATTGATTGGATTAACCATATTAACATTTACCTCTTATCCTAAACACAAAATATTATTATGAACCAGCTTTATAAAAAAATTAGCCATGATTCCTAATCCTGGAAAAAAAAATATTTATATTAAATAGTAAATTTTATTTTATTTCATGATACATCCCCATACGTAGATATATACCAATAAACATGATATATGTTCCCCTCCTCGGTGTATACCCATCAATTAAATACTATATCTCCTAGGTTTTTTAGTAGGATTGATGATGCATGCCTGCCGTATGGCATGGGAGAAAAATATTTCCTGAGTTAAAATACAGTAATGTGGTTGACCTAGGATGTCTCCAGAAGAAGAGTGAGCAAAAAATAGTTTGTCACTTTAAAATGAGGGTAAAATTGTTGTGTTTTTGAAAGAAAATTTGAAATTCAAATGACTGAAAAACTATGATATTAAAAAGGGTTATTAGGTCGGGGTCAGTTTCCCAATTGTAATACTATCCTTGTTCAACTTAATTCAAAAAATTTCATCTTAGTTGATTAAAGTAACTATCCACAATTGTTTCCTCTCACTTTCATTGTGAAATTATGATTGTGAGAGAAAACCTTACCAAGATCATGGTTTCGTCAACTCTCCTTCCAAGTTAAAAATAAATGTATTGAATATTATTAATTGACATGGGAAATACCAAATCAGGTCTTGTTTATCCCAAACATTCATGAACATTCACTACACCGTTTACTTCTACTAACCATTGTCAAGTACTTCACCACTAATCCTTGGTATATTCCATTGCATATAAACCAGAAATTAGTGGAGGGAGAAACTTATTATTTTACCATGGAAAAAATCGAAAACAGAATTAAAATTCATGAACGATCACACATGATAATAAAATACACTACACGAAATTGAAAACAACATTGAAAAAGAAATATTTTTTTTCAATTATGTCCAAAACAAAAGCATTAAATAATAGAAAACCAACCCTTCCTCAATCACTCCTAATATTTATCCCCCAATGGTAAGGCTAATTGACATTAATGGGAAATAAGAAGGCATTAAAAACTATGAAAAAGAAAATTAATAAAATATAAAGCCTAAAAGTTTTTCCTCATTAGTTTCCCAGAGGTAATTGGATAGAATGAGATATGCCTTAAATGTTGTTCAAAATTATCTTGGGCATTTCCCCTCAAAATATCAGTGGATTTGGACAAGTATTCTGAGTGTTATGCCCATTTTACAGTCACAATTTATTCTGTCTAGTCAGACTCGCCAAATCGCAAAATTCCGGATTAGGATGATTTAATGACCCTTAAAACAGCCAATTCACATGGACATCCCTTCATGAAAGATGTTAGAAAACTCTTTGGACATCCACACACCACATTTCACAAATATTATGCCCAGCATGAATAATTTAGGGGCCCCACAGTAAAACATGGCATATCAGTAAATAGTTTACATGCTCCCATATGTGAGATTCATTTGAGCTTCCATATCAACGATTAAGTTTTTCATCCAAATGGTTGAAATGAAAACCTATATTTTTAGACTATGTAAAAGAAATAATTTTCCACTTTGGGTTGGTGTAGAAACTATTATGGCCAAACTAGCAGAATAATTTAAAATAGTTAATAATCTGAAATGGTTCATTTTTACTATTAAGCTAAAAATATTACCAATACCATAAATATGAAAAAAATCATCATAAAGTAACAATTTTGTGGGATTTAAAACAATACTATTCAACATAAATTAATTTAGAATATTTTCTCATTCAATTCCCCCACACATAGCACTTGGACTCATGGAAAAGTAAACATAAAAATCAAATCAAATCAAATCAAAAACACATACCAATGAGATATATGAAATCCATACCAAGAAACAAAAAGATATCATGCCTCATAAAAAACAATTATATCATGTTCTTCATTTTATATTATATAATATATTACCAATTCATTTCTTATCCCATGCACACAAAACACCTACCTCACATTAATTTTCTCTCATCTCCCAAATGTAAATGTTCAACAAGGCTTTTCTAATCCAAACGCACAAAAGAGTCACCATAGGCTTGATAAATTCCCACTTATTCATATGATGTGAGTCAAGGAAATGTGTTTCTAATGAGGACTTTTCAGGGTTGTTTTGTGGCTTTAGTTTGTTAGGATTTATATGTGATAAATTATGAGGCCATAAAAGGAGGGCTGGGCTCTTTTTGATACAAAATTGCAATATTCTAATTTTCACTCAAACATGGTCTCCTTCTCTTCCCCTTTATAGAAAATAGGCTCCATCATCATTCAATTACCTCAGGATTTCATTACCAAAAATTTTAATCTTTTCAAACATTATTTTTCTTTAAGAGCTCCAAAAAATCACAGCTTCTCATATCATGAAAGCCCTAGAAAAGGATCAACTTTTAACAGAATAATTTTTCAGCAGCACACACATCTCATCAACAATTGATTTTCCACCCAAATATTCATCAAATGAGGTATCACTACACAACAAACCTTCCCCCACACTTAAGTTCAACTAGATCATGCAATTTCACTTCAATAGTAGGTTAGATAGGGAAAATTGGCTTATAATATGGCTAACCTAACAGGTTATTCATGGAATCTAAGGGCTATAAGGATTATTTTAAGGTAGTCCATAATGAAAAGGATTATTTTGAAAATGGTTCTTAAAAACAAATAAATGCCTCAATCATTTAAAACAGATATACCCCAAACCCTCATGTTTTGAAAGTAATAAATCAAATTCTGGTTAAAGAAGAAATGGCCTGGTTCTCTCAAGAAATGAGGTGAATGAAACTAATATGACAATAATGGTTCAGAAGCCTCACAGGAAAGTGATTTAAATGATATAGACAGTGAAATATGGTGTGGGATTCAAAAAAATGTGTAATTTTCATGAATTTCCAAAATATTTGAACATGAAACAATGTCATTCCTGCATTCATTTAAGATCAGTTTCTTGGAATATATTTTTTCACTAATGGAAATAGGTTTCAAAAATGGTAATGATAATCATTTCAGCTTAGAAGTTTAAAAAAGACAAAAAAAATTGAATAATAAACATAGAAAAATATAAAAACACGACATTTTTTTAAACAAACACAAAATGAAAAACATAAAATATAAAGATTCCCTCCCCCACACTTAAATAAGGTAGTGTTATCAATGAATTCAAGTGGATTTAACATGTAAGAAAAATTTAAAATGAATCCCAATAGTAAGAAAGTGTGAAGGAGAGGAACAACCTGATGCATCTTATTGATATACATGTAGCAGGTGCATGATCTCCTCCACTAGTTTTGATGGAATGGTCCCATGGAATTTCTTCAGCCTATTCCCATTAATTGTGAATGGATACTGCTCTCCATACATCAAAATCTGTACAGCACGAAAGGATATACATGATTAACTATAAATGGACCTTCCCATATGGAATGAAGCTTGCCTGGAATCAGCTTGAGTCTTGAGTTGAATAACAACACTTAATCTCTAGAATGAAAGTCTTTCAGTTGAATCAGCTTGTAATGAGACACTCTTGCTCTCTCTTTGTAAATCCTAGAATTTTCAAATTCATCCCTTCATATTTATTCCATCTCCTACATCTTCAATCATCTTTCCTTCCTAGCACTTTCAAGGTCCAAATTAATTTTCCTCACTGCCCAATACGCCTTATTCTCCAATTCCATAGGTAGTTGGTAGATTTTCCCATAAATCAGCCTATATGGACTCATTCCAATCGGGGTTTTGTAGGTTTTCCTGTAATCCCATAAGGTATCTTCCATAATTTGGCTCTAATCCTTCCTATTTGGATTAACGATCTTTTCCCAAATTTCTTTGATTTCCATTTTGGAAACTTCACCTTTCCCATTAGTCTGTGGATGATAGGGAGTTGATGATTTTTGATATACCCCATACTTAATCATCAAAGTATTAATTATACAATTGAAAAAGTGAGTCCCTGATCATTTATGATTTCTCTGGGCACTCCAAACCTACAAAATATGTTAGACCAGAAAAAATCACAAAAAAACTTTATCATCATTAGTCCTTGTGGCTTTTTCTTCCTTTCATTTGGAAACATAATCAACTACAAGAGAGATATAAGAATTCCCAAATGACATTAGGAAAGGTCCCATAAAATCAATCCCCAAACTTCAAAAATGTCACAAAAATTCAGTGGCTTTTGAGGCATTTCTTGTCTCTTTGAAATATTTCATGAAAACTGACATTTTTCACATATTTTTTAAAATTAATGAGCATCTTTAAAAATGGTGGGCTAATAAATTCAAGATTATAAAACCTTCCTTGTTTTCCTTTGATGTCCAAAGTTTCCTCCACTTCCTAAAGTGTGAAATAAATCAAAAAAAGTTTTAACTTCACTTTCAGGTAAACATCTTCTTATTACTTGATCATTGCGAATCATCTAAAGAAATGGATCATCCCAAATGTAATACCTAGATTCAGCTTTTAGTTTTTGAATTTGGTGTAAATTGAAATGATACGGGACCTGAGATGTTACCAGAAAA
Organism: Viscum album; assembly: GCA_963277665.1. NCBI lineage: Eukaryota > Viridiplantae > Streptophyta > Magnoliopsida > Santalales > Viscaceae > Viscum > Viscum album. The sequence continues at coordinate 1,245,172,586 of OY728130.1, read as the reverse complement.
TTGACCATGTCAGCATACCAAGGCACTTCTCCTTCAATGAAGTACAATCGCTCTCTTGGAATTTGTTCATTCAGTGGGTCTCTTTCTGGAATTTCAATTTCGGCAGTGCTTGGAAGTCTACTTAACTGATGAGCCACTTGGTTCTAGGATCCTTTATTATACATGATTTCTATATTAAACTCCTGTAGTGGTATCATCCATCTCACTATCCTTGATTTAGAATCATATTTATTCATCAAGTACCTCAGAGCTGCATGATCAAAAAAAGTGATTTTAGTTTCAAGAAGATATTATCTAAATCTTTCTAATACAAAAACAACTGCTAAGAAAAAATTTTATGTGGTTGTGTAATTGAATTGGTCCAAATCTATGGTTCTTGAGGTATATGAAATGACTTGTGGTCTTCCCTCAATTCGCTGAGAAAGGACTGCTCCAACTGCATGGTTGGAGGCATCGCAGTGTTGCTCAAATAGTTCTTACCAATTTGGTGGCTACATCATGGGTGGTGAAATCAATCTCTTCTTCAAATCATCAAAGGAATCCCTACATGAACCATTGAAAACAAAATAATCATCTTTCAAAATTAATCTAGATATCGGGATAGAAATATTACTGAAATCGTTGATAAACCTCCTCTAGAATCTTGCATGTCCTAAAACTGATCTAACATGTTTCACACAAGTAGGATAAGATAATGAATTTATCACTTCAATTTTTTATTTATCCACTTAAATTCCATTTTGGAAATTACATGACCAAGTACAATTCCTCTTTTAACCATGAAATGAAATTTTTAAAAATTTAAAACATGATTTTTTTTCAATGCAGGTTTTCCAAACTTCTTCTAAAATTTTCAAACAATGATCAAAATAATCTCCAAAAAATGTGAAATCTTCTGAGAAAACAACCAGGAAATTTTCAATGAGATCATAAAATATACTCACCACACACCTCTGAAATTTACCTAGAGCATTACAACATCCAAATGGAATTCTATTATATGAAATATTTCACAAAGGAAATATAAATTTCATCTTCTCTTGATCCTCGAGAGAAATAGTTTCCTGGAAGTAACCTAAAAATCCATCAAAAAATAAATAATGGGTTCTCCCTACCAATATCTCTAACATATAGTCAATGAAGGGGATGGGGAAATGATATTTTCAAGTGACATGGTTCAATTTCCTATAATCAATGCATACACTTCAATTGTTTTGAATTCTCATATGTATTAACTCATTCTTTTCATTCCTTACTGTGGGCAGGCCTGTTTTTTTAGGAACGACATTAATAGGGCTAACCCATTGTTAATATGAAATGGGATAGATGATCCCAACTTCCAAGAGATTCTCAATCTCTTTCTTCACAACCTCCATCATGGTGGGATTCAGCCTCCTTTGGGGCTGTCTAACAGTTTTTGGAATCTCCCTGAATAATAATTCTATGTGAGCATATTTTTGGGTTTATTCCTAGGATATCTCCTAAGCTCCGCAGTATTTCCGTGACATTCTCTCTTAAAATATCAATCAAAGATTTTTCATGGGTTTTAGACATATTATTTTCAATTATCACTGGAAATTTATCTACTTCCATAAGGTACACATATTTCAAATCACTGGGTAGTTGTTTTAATTCAAGTTAAAGGGAATTTTCAAGGGGTGAAATTAAGTTGACATTACCCACATCCAAAGGGTAATCCTCCTGCACACAAGAAACAATATCATATTCCTCATCATTCAACAAATCATCAAATAAATCATAATTTACCTCTTCTTCCCATATAAAATTAGAATCTCTAGTGTTTTGGGCATTCACATGTTAATTAATTGAAAAAATATCTCTTAAGTATAATAATTAATTACACACATCTAATTCTTCTATGAGTTCAATACTAACTTCATGGGAGAGTTAAAAGAGGGAGTGGTCATCTGATGGGTACCTCATGGATTCAAAAATGTTGAAGCGGACAGTGTTATCTCTAAATTACATGGTGAGTGTACCATCATGCACATTGATGATGGTGTTATCTGTCTTCAAAAAAGGTATCCCCAAAATGATCAGTGAGTGTGACGGGATCCAATCATCTTCCATATTTAGCACATAGAAGTTAGCTTAGAATAAGATATCATTGAAATTCACCTGGATATCCTCTAGAACCCCAGCTGGGAAAACTGGGGATTTGTTTGCATGCTAGACCACCACTCTTGTGGGTTTTAAGTCTCCCATATGCAAATAAGTGTATACAGAGTGAGGAAATACATTAATTAAATCACCTAGATCACACAAATCATTAGAAAAATTTAATGAACAAATGTTGCATGGAAAATAAAACCTCCATGGATCTTGACATTTGGTTGGAATCTATGGTGTGATAAGGGCTGGGACACTTCTGACCAAGTTGATTCTTTCATTCCCATAAAGTCTTCTCTTTTTGGTGAAAAGATATTTCAAAAATTTTGTATAACTCGAAATGTGTTTGACAGCTTCATGTAGGGGGATATTGATTTCCACTTTCTGAAAAGTGTCTATAATTTCTTCTTAATGTGTTTCCTCATGAAATTTCATTAATTCGATCATCCTTGTTGGAAATGGTGGGGTTATGTCTTTCTTCTACCTTTGTTTCCTTTTCAATGGTGTATCTTGTTTCTTATTCTATGGGCTATCCATCTCCTCCTTCTCTTCCTTTTCTCCTTCATGGTGGATTTTCAAAACAGCATTCTCCCTCATAATAGGTGGTATTGTTTCAGGTTCAAGGTTTGTTGGAGGTGATATTTCATTTCCACTTATTGTTATGATTTCATTGATATTCTCTTTAGGATTTGGAACTTTTTGGGATGGACGCTTCCCTGGATTCTGGGTTAGAATTTCCAAAATATTTTTTAACTGGTTGGTTAAGTCTTTAACATTTTCTTTAAGCCCCTCAATATTTGAATGTAGCTATTGGTTATCACTTGATGATTGAGCACTGGTGGACGGTTGCTCAAATGTCTTTCTTTGGAATGGTGGTGGATGAAAGGGTTGTTGTTGTTGAAAGGATTTTTATAGGACTGTTGGAATGGAGGGGGGGTTCTGGTATTGATGATAAAAAAGTTTTTATATCATGGGTCTATTGGAATCCATATCCTTATTGGTTTTGGGGATGACGTGGTGGATTTGGCTGGGATTTCCATTGTTGATAGGTAGCAGAACAAAATACAGTTCTCTTTACTTCTGGACACTGGTTAGTGTAATGATAATTAGAAGAGCATAAACCACATACTTGATTTGGTTCTTGTTGTTCCTTCACTTATTTCCCAGCCATCTGTCACATTATCCTGGGGAGTTCACCCATCTCGCTTATTATTAATTCTGTTTAATCAGTTGTTCTAACCTCAATGAATCCTCTTGTTCATGAACATCTTATTACAAATTGTTGTGGTTTTTGACCAATATTCTCAATTAGTACTCTGATATATTCAGGAGACTTGTCAATCAAATATCTCCCATATGAGGCATCTAGAAGATTCTGATCATTATCCCAAATTAAGTGGAAGAATAACACAAGGAATTCATGTTCCTCCATTTCATGATGTGGGTAGTTGGAACATAGCTTCTTCGAGCACTCCCAATACTCATAGAGGGTTTCTCTCGTTGATTCCCATATGAGGTAAATCTCTTTCATGATGGAAGTGCTCCTCGATGTGGAAAAGAACCATTGCGTGAAACATCTTTTTAGGTCCTCCCAATCACTGATATCTCATGGTTGTATATTATACAACCATTCTTTAGCTTCTCCTTCGAGTGATAAGGGGAATTCCCTCCACTGAAATTGGTCTTCAGGTGCTCCTCTTGGCCTGAAGCTTGAGAAAGTGTCTCTGGATTCTTGCATGTGAAGATTTGGATATTCTCCTAAAAGACCATGAAAATTTGGAAGCACATGAATCATATTGACACATAATTAAAAATCATTTGGTTTAGTGGGTGCAATGATTTGGTTATTTTGAATGGAAAATTGAGGTGCACATAGATCATGTAGGGTTCAGTTGGGATTTCTATCAATGATTTCAGGTTCAGAGTGAACACTAAGAGTTTCACTTGAATCTATGAGATCTATTTCTTCAAATATTTCTAGTAGGTTTCTTTATCTTAGTTTTCTTAATGTAATTTCTATTTCTGGATAAAATTAAATTAATGGTTCTTTTGAGTTGCGGGTCATTCAATTTTGAATTTTTTTTGTTGCTCTGCCTCCCCGGCAATGGCGCCAAGTTTGACGCATGCCGGTCATAGGTCATGGAAAAATAATTATTTCCAAGGTTAAAATGTTGTAATTTGGTTGACCTAGAATTTCTATTGAAGAGGAGTGCACACAAAATAGTTTGTCACTTTAAAATGAGGGTAAAATTTTGTGTTTTTAACTGAAATTTGAAATTAAAATGATTAAAAAACAATGATATTAAAAAGGGTGATTATGTCGAGGTCGATTCCCCAATTTTAATGATATCCTTGTTCAATTTAATTCATAAATTGTCTTCTTAGTTGATTAAAGTATGTTTCCATAATAGTTTTATCTCACATACTTGGTGAAATTATGATGGTGAGAGAAAAACATACCCATATCAGGGTTTGGTCAACTCTCCTTCCATGTGAAAAATAATTGTATTGAATATTATTAATTGACATGGGAAATAACTGATCAAGTCTTGATTACCCCAAACAATCAAGAACATTCACTACACCTTTTACATGTACTGACGATCGTCGGGTACTTCACTACTAATCCATGTTCTATTGCATCGTATATAAACCAGTAATTAGTGGAGGGAGAAATTGATCATTTTACCAAGGCAAAAATCAATACTAAAATTAAAATTCAATAAAAATCGCACATTAAAATAAAATCCACTGTAAGAAATTGAAAAATACATTGAAGAAGAAATAAATTTTCTTCAATTATGTCCAAAACTCAAGCATTACAAAATAGAAAACCAACCTTTCCCCAATCACTCAAAATGTTTACCCCACCATGGTAAGGGTAATTGAGATTAATGTGAATGAATAAGGAATTAAATAACTATGAAAAAGAAAACAAATAAAAGAGAAAGCCAAAAAGTTCTCTTCCTTGGTGTCCTGGAAGGTATGGGATAGAATGACAGATGCTTTGAGAGGGAGGAGATCTCCTCCCTTTTATAGCCATAATTTTTTCACCAAATGATGATGCATTTTATCCCAATTAAATGACATCTTAACGCGTTGAATCCTTCCTAAATGTTGTTTAAAATTATCTTGGTCATTTAACCTCAAAATCATAGAGGATGTGGACTGGTATTCTGAGAGTTATTCCCGTTTTACTCCCAAAATTTAATTTGTCTGTTCAGACTCGCCAAATCGCAAACCTCCAGGTTAAGATGCTTTAATGACCCTTACAACGGCCAATTTGTGCAACCTTACCTTAAACAAAGAAGTTCTAAAACCCCTTGGACGTTCACCCAACGAAATTCACATCAATTGGGCCTACCAAGAATTATTTAGGGACCCCAAACCTTAACATGATAGATCTGTAAATAGTTTTCATGCTCCAACTTGTGAGCTTCGTTTGAGCTTCCATATGACCGAGTCAGCTTTTAGTCCAATAGGATGAAATTAATCCCTCTATGAGTATCGTATTTAAAAGAAATAATTTTTCAATTTTTATTAGTGAGGAATATGATATGACCAAATTATAGAAATTATATAAAATATTTAAAATCCTAAATGGGCCATTTTTACTATTAAGCTCAAAATATTACTAATATCATAAAAATGCAATAATCCATCTTAGAGTAACGCAATGGTGGGATTTAAAACAATAACATTCAATGTAAATTAATTGAGAATATCTGATCTATAAATTAAGTTACTGTAACTAATTCATAAGGTACTAAAAATACCTATATCCATACCGGAATCCTTTTTTATATCGCACACTATGTCCAACTAATAATATTTCAAAACCTTGACCATAGAAGCCTCACCAGTACCAAAACCTAAACTTAATCCAATCTCTCAACCAAAATCTCTAGTACCATTGTATCATTACCCACCTCCACCACTATTTGTAACCCCAAAGGCAAATATGGTAGAGATGGAGTGGCCCGTAAATCTCCCCACTAGTGGGCCATGAGATAGAAAATAACCCCAAGGTACTAAAACACGCAAATGGGGGGTTTTACCCACAATATATCAAAAATTTATCATGAGAAAAGATAAAATCCAACCAAAATAGTTATGTGACATAATATCAATTAAACCAAACAATCCCACCATTAATATTTCAATAAATACAAATAAAAGTATCCTAGGTAAGAACCAAATGAAAAATGAGGTGGTGAATCCATTAAATTTTGATATCTATGCTAGTAATTCCTAGTGTGATACCCATCACCCTTTTACAAATCTAAAAAAAGTTTTTATATAATTAGCCTGATCATAACATTTATAAACATTAGGAAAATACCCAAAGTCCCCCCTAATATTTCAAAAATATTATACCAATGAACTATTGAATATTTATAAGAACAAATAATTCCATACATAGGTAATTTATGCATTGATAACTCACCATGGGACACTCACAAAATAATTCATCTAAGATGTATGATAACATCAAACATGCACTGATATGGTTGACATGCATCCACTTCCCAACTATTTTTACACTCTAACACCCCAATGTCTCCTATATTATGCTCTCCTCACTTCCATGTTATTTGATTTCCCTATATCCTATCATATTTAATATAGGTTGGGTTTTAACATTACCTACAACAACATTTAGAAATTTCCAACATTCAATGATTGAATTAATGTCATAATGAACATCACTTGTTCCTGTACTATATCATCACACATCCACACACAATATTATAACCACGGTGGTAGGGTATAATGAATGTCAATTACATAAACATTGTTTCCTTCTCCTAAATCAAATGACCCCACTACAATTTGACTCACATCCTTATCATGCTTCACTACCCAATATTTCATAATAAATGGATGGTCTCCACCCCAAATTATTCAACTTCCCAATACTACAACTAATGGAAGAGGTATGAAGAGGGTAAATAATCCATCTATTCCTCAGAATCCAGTGGTTGGGGGAAAACACCACCTATATATTACCATACATTTCATATATAAATCATAGATATTATTAAATGATTATTCATTACAAAATATAATGATCTAAGCCAAATTTTAATATATCTAGTATCTCTAGAAACATGTGAAGAAAACAACTTCTATATAGAAATATATAGCATATCTTACTATGTTCTTCATTACTACCAACATTATTATAAATTTCATACATAATACATTTCTTCAAAACCAAGGTAATGAAAACATGATAAAGGGTGATATCAGATGATCAATAAGGGTAAAAAGGGATCCATCAATGATTATTTATTCATAACATGATTATCATGGTATGAATACATGATCTTTATATTTTAATAACAATACCCTATAAGTTGAAAATCATAATTTTCTATCATGTAACAAAACATGGTAGTTCATAATACATTAATCGTAAGGGAATAAAAGAACATGATCCATGAGAACATAACATTGGAATAATATATTTTCACAAAATATTGGAATAAAATGTGGAACAATCATAATAATAGAAATATGATGTCAATTATACCCGCCAATTCATTCATCACATGTTTTCCTTGGGATAACCTCCCATGTAACTACTTCGGGATAGGAATAACCTCTCTTGTACCTTTTTAAGCCTATAAAATATTATTTTTATTAAATAAATTGGTGGGATATAACATTTATTGACCAACTCTCACTTAATCATAATCTATTTACATGTATTTTATAAGAACAAGAAACATGTATCATAAATTAACTCATGGAAATGAAAATGTGTTTTATTGAGATTTAATCATTAAAACCATAAACCATGCCGAAAAATAATAAAGATCTTATCATTGGATTATATACTGAATAGAAAATTTTTAATATCATGGTATATTATCATGGAAAAATTTACTTTGAAGTATTATAAGAATATTTCATAAAGATATATACACATTTATTTATTATTCTATTCTTTGAAATATAAAATTATTTAAAATGATATGGAAAAATATTTTTTTAATAAAACTATTAAAATATTTCAATGAGTATCTCAATGTATTGGGTTTTCATAATAGTGAAATTTTTATTGTTATTCTCTCTAAGTAAAAGAAAGATATCATTCATATTTTAGCTAAATAGTAAAATTTAAATCATTTATAAAATTATTACGAGATTATTTTTAAACCATTTTTTATGGGAAAATAAAATTATAAAATTAGTAAAGGATAATAAAAAGTTTCATGAAAATATTTTTAGAATACATGTATATGGAAGAAAAATTATTTGAAATTGAAGAGAAAAATGAACTCAACATTCTGAATAAATGTTCTTTTGATCTCTAAAGGGCATTAAATGAGGAAAATTTAAAGAGAAAATTTATTATCTTCAAATAACTAGATCACAAGGAAATAAATGTGATTATTTTTTGATATATAATGTAATTTTATTATAAAAAATTTATTTATAAATAATCATGATAATCAGCTAGATTGTAACATAATTCTTTCTCTCAATTTCAAATTGCATAGAAAGTGTTTTAACCACCACTATAAAAAAATTTAAATTTTCAATAATTATATAATAGATTCTTGTACATACTGATACATTAATATATCACCCACTTATAATATTTCAATACCAATTTATGAATAAATCCTTATTAAAATCATCGATTTATGGTGATTTCTATTTGATTCATTTTCAATGTTTTGGTTTGGTAGTTCATGCCCTTTTACATTTATCCTTATTACATATTCTACATACTGATATTAATGATACAAAAATTATATATATTAATTGTATAATTATTTGTATTTATCCTTAAATTTTATAAATAGATAATTATTTTCAACATTATTGGAGATGGTATGTTTTGTGTACGCATGAACATCATTTTCATTTTTTAATGGATGGAATAAAATAAAAGTAAAGTATAATTAAAATTTAGAGGGTAAATATTTTTGAAAAACAATATCATATATATTACCTAAATTTATCCTTATAACCATGCATGTAAAATTCAAAATAAAAATTGTAACGCCCCGACCCCAGCTACCCAGAGTCGGTGCATTACTTCGTAACATTGGCATGATCACAAGAAAGATCAAATCCCGAAAGACCGATTGGTTTAGTAGCCTTGGAAACACTAGATATATTCATAAGTTTTACATTACATCATAAAATCAAAAACTACTACAACAACATAATGTTTCCACAGTCCACACTACAATCCCCTCATAATATCCCTGCAGGTCATTTATAACTTACATCTTCACTTCCTGGGAAAAATAAAACATAGAAAAGGGGTGAGCTCAAATGCCCAGTAAGGATAACAATATAGCGGAAACTTTCATCAATAAGAATAAACATTTAAGGCAATGTATAACTAAAACAAAAGCCTTTTAAACATGAACTTTCAACATGGTATGGAATAAATAAAATGAAATAATGCCATTTACTTATTCACATGGATATTCCACTAATCGAATAATCACATGAAAAAATAAATAACCACTTTCATAATGTTGGAATGCATAATGCTAAACGTTAATTTCTTTGTCTAGGCCTCATCCCAAGACCTAGGGGTTACTTCTAACCGGAACCCAACCCGGAGTGCCTCTAATAACCGGACACCAACCCGGAGTGCCTCTAATAACCGGACACCAACCCGGAGTGCCTCTAATAACCGGACACCAACCCGGAGGGCATACTTTTACCAGTCCCTAACCTGGAGGGCTTACTTTAACCAGTCCCCAACCTGGAGGGCTTACTTTTACCGGTCCCCAACCCGGAACATACTTGTTTAGCACATTCATCTGAAGAAAAGTTTGAAATATAACATAAACATTCGGATTAAAACTAGCATACGAAATGTCTATAGTTTCACCATAAACTATGAATGGTATAAAATAGAACATCCACAGTCAAACATATCACAAAACCTTCAATAAAATATAGAAGTTTTGTATTATAATAAATCAACTTCAAATAAGCGTAAAATCCATTAAAGGATGTTGACATAGATGAAATCAATATTCTTTTTAAAGAAATATCTCCTTTTAATTTGAAATCATTTAAGATCCATATAAAATAAAACATTTTCTTTGAAAATATTCTTATAAGCTTGTAAGGAAAGCTTTGAAGATTTTATAATGGCGTAAAATAACCGCACCCGCCGTATAAGTTAAAAAACATTCTTACCTCAATTCTGTCGAAAAGGTTAAAAAGGACCTTGTTTTGAAAACAACGGAAAGATTCCTTTATAAACCTCTTATAAAAAGTCAAACAAGGGTATAAATGACTTTAACCCATATTCTTGTAAATAGTAAAAATGTTTTGAAATACATTTTTAAGAAACATGGATGTGGATGATAAAGATATCCCAGTAGATTATTACGTATAAACAACCTCGGATAATGAAGAGATTGTGAAATAAACCCTTACCTTGTACTTTTCCTTGGTTGGGGTAGGTTAACCTCCTGTATAATGGTGAAATAATTGTTATTAAATTATACAAGAATCATATATATTAATATGATATCATATATGATCTTTTAACATTGATTTATTAATAATATCTTAGAATTATCATCGTTTCGGGTGTTAACTTACTCATTTTCTTTTATGTGTTTTGTTACATAAGCCATTCTTGTTGTATCTTATTCATATCCATAATGATATCAAGTCCTTAAACATCATTTTTAAATCATAAAATGATAATTATACTTGAATGGATACGATGGAGAATGAATCTCATTGCGTTCGTGGAGACGGTAGTCCGTACGTACGCACGAGCGACAATATCATTCTTTTGATATTAAAATAATATATAAATGAATGGTATATCATATATACAGAATCATTAACATGTTATATTTATTATTTACATGATTTACACATCATTATTATACCCATCCAAATAATATTATATTGAATAACAATTACACCACGACGTGGAGACGGTAAGCCGTACGTACGCACGTATGGTGACATGTTATTCAAAGGGTGGATAGAATACTGAATATGATTGTACCATATTTATAATAACATCACAGTATATGTGAGATACTGGAGTTATTATTTCAGAATGGTAAGAACAAAGGAAGAAGAAGTGGAAGAAGAAATGAACTTAGAAAAGGGTGGTGAAATCATTACCTCTTCTTCGGGTTCTTCCTTTTGATTTGATCAAAAGGGCTCCTTAGGTTGGCTTTCTGATCAAACTAAGGCCTCTAGGTTGTATTGAGGGATGTTGGGAGAGTATTTGGGCAGAGTTTGGCCGAACCAAAAGGCTTTGAAGGTGTGAAGAAATGAGAAGGAGGAGTGCCCTTTTATAAGAGGGGTGAGGGAACCTTTGGAAAAGCTAGAAATATTAATTTATAATAAATTCATTTTCGGTTTCTAAAGGCTCCAAAGTTGACTATTCAAAGGATGAGGTGGGGATAGGTCGAAAACAACTCATCCAATAGAATTTAGACAGGTTTGGGTACTTATATTAACCTTATCTTTAAGTATTAACTCTAAGTTAATTAGTTTCACTTTTACAATGTCTCTTTGTATTTTTATATAATATGGTTAATAAACTTACTATATACATCCAAGAGACCCCCAAGTGGTCCATTAATGAGGAACCTATCATAATATAAGTCTCTTGGCCGAACCTTAGATTTTTAGGAATTTAATATCAATTAATAATATAATATTTGTTTTAAGAACTCTTTTATGTCAATTTTGACACTATTCAATAGTTGATTTTTGTGAAACTCCTAACAGATTGATTACTTCGAACAAAGTCAATTACCTCAATCCTAATATATCATATTATCATAGAAAATTAGTTTAATTCATTAAAAGTTTCATATTATAATTATTTGGGTATTTATAAGATCAATTATTTTTATTTTTCACTATTTTAGTAATTACTGCATCATCATTGTGTCATAAATAAAATAACTTATATAATGTCTAAAAATTATAAATAAAATATCATTATGTAGGAAATCGTTTTATCTTTCTAATGAATATTTATAATCGAAACTCCAACATGTATAACCCTATGTAAAAATTGTTCTTCTAAAAGATATATGCTTGTGTCATTTTTGTATTCATTTTAACTTAATTAAAATAAAGTGTCATTATCACTTACAAGTGGATCCATGGGGTCCCAAAATTGACACAAAGATGCCCATGGTCGACCATGTATCAACCAATAGGGTTAAGACACGTTTTAGGGTAATTTTGTATTATTATAATATTATTTTTTTTTAACCCGTATTTACCGGATTTACCCTTTAACCATGGTAAATAAAATATTTACCGCAGTAATTATTCAAAATGTGTAAAAATAAAAGTTACCTATTTACACAATTTGAACATCCTGATTCCAAATATGGAATCCATTTTCCTAAATTCAAAACACAGAAGTGGCAGAAATTAATTTAAAATTAATTCCCGCTGTCAAAACAAAAAGCGTGTTTTTAAGATATAATAACTATCAAAAGATTGACACTTGTTTATGTTCGGTTTAATTGTAAAATTATGTCCAATGATAAACATTAAATTGAATGGTAAAAATATATTCTAAATATACTTTAAAACCACTCAAATTCATAATTTATCACTATTAATTATTTTGATTAAAAAAGTTGTTTTTAATTAAAATTTAGAAATTTTCACTATTCATCAAAATATGAAAGTTATCCGAAATGTACCAAAATTTCACCCTAGGCTAATTTTGATATTCCGAATCCAAAAATGAAGTCCATTTTGAAATATAGAATATATATGATTTCAAAAATTAGGTATTACTATTCACAACGGCTAGTTTAATTAGTTGTGGTGTGTGTTAGAACTCGAGGTTGCGTACAACACACGCTATCGCATTATTCGAAGGGAAACGTACCGTAGAAGCTTGGGGTGTTACATTCTCCCCTCCTTCAAATAATTGCGTCCTCGCAATTTCTAGGGTATTACTGCATAAAAAGACTCAGGTGGTTCTTCATCATAAGTTCCTCGGGTTCCCACGTTGCCTCTTCCATCTTATGATTCCTCCACAAAACTTTTACCAGACGCGTCGTCCGGTTTCTCAGCACTTGTTCTCTCGTATCAAGAATCTTGATGGGCTCTTCGCAATAGGAAAGATCGGGTTCCAGTTCTAATTCCTCATAGGTGAGTACATGCGTTGGGTCAGGCATGTATTTTCTCTACAGAGATACGTGGAACACATCGTGAACTTTGGAGAGACTTGGCGGCATTGCCAATCGGTAAGCTACAGCCCCAATTCGTTCTAGAATTTCGAAAGGTCCGATGTACCTGGGACTCAATTTACCTTTCTTACCAAAACGTATGACTCCCTTCCACGGAGATACCTTTAGGAAAACATGATCACCGACTTGAAATTCCAAATCCTTCCTTCGATTATCGGCATAGCTCTTCTGCCTACTCTGAGCTGCTTTGATGTGATTTTGGATTACCTTTACCTTTTCCATCGTTTCCTCCACCAGTTCTAGACCTACAAGTTTTCTTTCACCGACGTCATCCCAACAGGTTGGTGTACGACATCTCTTTCTGTATAACGCTTCATATGGTGCCATCTGAATACTCGAATGGAAGCTATTGTTATAGGAAAATTCTACCAAAGGTAAATATTGATCCCACATACCCTGAAAGTCAAGTGAGCAAGATCTCAACATGTCTTCTAAGGTTTGAATAGTCCGTTCTGATTGTCCGTCTGTCTGAGGGTGGTAAGCAGTGCTCAAATGAAGTTCAGTATCCAGGGATTTCTGAAGACTTTTCCAAAACCTTGAAGTAAAACGGGGATCACGATCCGAAACAATTGATAGGGGTACTCCATGAAGTCTCACAACTTCATTAATGTATAGTCTTGCTAGACGTTCCAGGGGTAGATCTTCTCTTATAGCAAGAAAATGTGCTGACTTGGTAAGACGATCAACAATAACCCATATTGCATCGTTCCTTCTAGGAGTCTTTGGTAGCCCCATGACAAAGTCCATCGTAATATTGTCCCATTTCCACTCCGGTATGGGAAGAGGTTGCATGACTCCTCCAGGCTGTTGCCTTCCAGCTTTCACTTGTTGACAAACCATACATCTTGACACAAAATCAGCAATCTCCCTCTTCATGTTGTCCCACCAAAAATGTTCCTTCAAATCTCTATACATTTTGGTGCTCCCAGGGTGTATAGAGAAATTGGAACTATGAGCATCATCCAGCAATTCCCTTTTTAGATCAGGTATATTGGGAACACAAAGTCTCTTCCCGAATTTCAAAATTCCATCTTCATACACAAAGTCTCTCAATCTCCCATCATTCACAGCTTTAATCTTCTTTTGGAATTCGTCATCATCGGTCTGAGAACTCTTAATCCTTTCTAGTAAAGATGGTTTGGCAACCATTTGAAAAAGCATTGATGTTTCACCTTCCCTGGTTATCCCCATGTCCATTTTCACTAGATCCATGAAAATTGGATCCCTTTCAATTCTCATATTGTTCAAAACTCCATGGTCTTTTCTACTCAAAGCATCTGCCACCTTGTTTGCCTTCCCCGGGTGATAGTGTATCGTACAATCATAATCCTTGAGTAATTCAAGCCATCTCCTTTGCCTCATGTTGAGTTCTTTTTGTGAGAAAATATACTTCAAACTCTTGTGATCAGTATAAATCTCACATTTTTCACCATAGAGGTAGTGCCTCCATATCTTCAAAGCAAAGATCACAGCTGCTAACTCAAGATCATGAGTAGGATAGTTTTGTTCATGAATTTTCAACTGTCGTGATGCATAGGCAATAACTCTATCATTCTGCATAAGGACACAGCCAAGTCCTTTTTTCGATGCATCACTATAAATAACGAACCCATCATTCCACGATGGTAGAGTCAATATAGGAGCATTGACTAATCTTCTCTTCAGTTCTTCGAAACATTCTTCACACTCTTTTGTCCAAACAAATTTAACCCCTTTACGTGTGAGCTTCGTTAATGGGTTAGCCAATCGGGCAAAATTCTGGACGAAACGTCGATAATAACCTGCCAAACCAATAAAACTACGTACCTCAGTTATATTCGTAGGTGCTGGCCATTCTTGGATTTCCTTGGTCTTAGAAGGATCAACAGAGATTCCATCTTTAGAGAAAATATGGCCAAGAAAAGAAATCTCCTGAAGCCAGAATTCACACTTGCTAAACTTTCCATATAATTCATGCCTCCTCAGAGTCTTCAAGATAATGCGCAAGTGATTTTCATGATCTTTGTAGGTTTTGGAGTATAACAAGATATCATCAATAAATACCACCACAAATTCATCGAGATACTCCTTGAAAACTCTATTCATCAGATCCATGAATACAGAGGGTGCATTAGTCAGTCCAAACGGCATTACAGTAAACTCGTAATGCCCGTACCTGGTTCGAAATGCTGTCTTCGGAATGTCTTCCTTCTTCACACACAACTGATGGTATCCAGATCGAAGGTCAATCTTTGAAAAGTATTGAGCTCCATGCAGTTGGTCAAATAAATCATCAATACGAGGTAGGGGATACTTGTTCTTTATCGTTATAGCATTGATCTCCCTGTAGTCGATACATAACCTCATAGATCCATCTTTCTTTTTAACAAAAAGAACAGGGGCTCCCCATGGAGAAACACTAGGGCGAATAAATCCCTTATTACTCAATTCCTCTAGTTGTTTCTTTAGTTCGACTAACTCTACAGTGGCCATTCTATAAGGGGTCTTCGATATAGGCCTTGATCCAGGAATCAAATCAATAGAAAACTCAACTTCTCGTTCTGGAGGATGTCCAGGTAAATCTTCCGGAAATACATCTACAAATTCTTTCACAATAGGTACATCCTCTATTTGAACATTCCTTTCCTCACCGACAGTTATTTCATTCTCTTCCTCCCCAATAATTGAATTAAGTTGAGCTACTGGGGGTGGGTCTAAATAAGAATTAGGTGGTGACGATTCTGCTCTAAAAATAAGGTGTTCCTTATCATTATCATCAAGAATCGTAACCTCTTTCTTCTTACAATAAATCTTCGCATCATAGTCCGAAAGCCAGTCCATACCGAGGATTATATCAAACTCAATCATAGGTATGACGATGAAATCAGCAGATAAAGAAAATTTATGTGCTCTAATGGGGACTGATTCACAAAACTTTGTTGCAACGATACTTCCCTTAGGAGTTTTAACTGACAACTCCTTTATTAAATCAAATTGGAAATATCTAATTTTCTTAGCAAACTGAGAAGATATGAAACAATGCGATGATCCAGAATCAAATAATGCATTTGCTAAACTTGAGGAAACCATTAAATTACCTGCCACCACGTCTTTCGGAGTTTCTACCTCAGCAGTAGTGATAGCATAAGCCTGGCCTTGATCCCTTGGCCTTTTCTGAGGTAAGTTCTCCTGACGCTTAGGACATGCATTTGCATAATGCCCCATCTCCCTGCAATTGTAGCACTGAACGTTGGTAGCTTCCTTCTTCCCCTTGCAATCATGAGCTTGGTGGCCTTTTTCACCACACTTGTAACAGACTCCCATTCCCTTCAGGCAAGCACCGGGGTGTTTCTTCCCACACTTACCACAAGATGGATATTCAACCTTTCCCTTCTTCCCCTTATTTCCATTCCCAGATTGATCAGAAGGTCTCTTCTTCTCTTGCTTTGCTTTAAAGTCATAAGACTTAGAGAATTCCTTTTCGGTCTTGATAGCACATGAGACAATGTATTCGTACGATGAAAAGGATTGTGCGACTAATGCTCGACGGAGAAATGGTTTTAACCCATCAAAGAAACGATCAATCTTACTTCTTGGGTTGCGAATATAATCACCAGCGTACCTCGCTAACCTTGTAAAGTTAGCCTCATACTTTGTGACATTCTCATCCTCCTTTTGTCTCAGACTCAGAAATTGTCTTTCCATATCCGCTCGATGGTCGCGAGGGAAGTATTTTTCTAAAAACAGATCTTTGAATTCCCTCCATTCCATATTTGATACTTCATCATCTTCCTTCGTATTTTGAATCAATGACCGCCATTGATCAGCATCTCCAGTGAGGCGGTAAACTGCCATGATAACTTTTTCCCTTTCACTACTCCCCAAAGCCTGAAATATTTTCTCTAGGGAAAATATCCATTGCTCAGCTACTAAGGGATTTGTATTCCCATTGAACGTTGGTGGTTGTTGCCTCATGAATCGATCTAACATTGATCCTCCACGCTGCGGATCAGGGTGCTCCATACGGGTAAGGTTATTATTCATAACCTGAGTAAGTTGTCCCAGTATGGTGATTAGCTGATCAGCACCAGTTGCATCACCAGCCCCACTATAATTATCTTGAGCAGGAGGGAAATCCCTACATGGAGTGCGTGCATTGATACGGTTTCCATTTCTTCCACTAGGCGCCATTTCTAAACAATGGCATAAACTAGATCAGTTTATGAATCAAAATACATAATCTCATACTTATAAAACACTTAACATAAATTGAACTATTTATGGATATAATCCATAATCATAAAAATGTTTTCTTTGAGGAAGTATATACTCATAAACCCTTTATAATGATTTGTAATGATAATGAGAGTTATCCTAAGCATATCCCCCGGGAGTGTCGTAACCAAGAGTGCAGCAAGGCCCGTTGTCGTGCACCAGTTCCCGTTCGAGTCTAGCTCAAAGCGGTGTTTTCGGGTTTTACCCCTAGGTACATCTGTGCCAGAGCCGCCTCTACCTGCTCGTATCCAGACAGGGATGTATTGCTCGGAAAACTCACAAAATCTCTACAATACCAAAATTCTAGGAAGTTCTTCTATACTAATCCTCAAAGTTCATCTTAGGTCTACGTGCTCTAATCAGAGTTTATCTAAATCTAGTTTCCAAGGTTTGTACTAAACTTCCTCTGATACCAACTGTAATGCCCCGACCCCAGCTACCCAGAGTCGGTGCATTACTTCGTAACATTGGCATGATCACAAGAAAGATCAAATCCCGAAAGACCGATTGGTTTAGTAGCCTTGGAAACACTAGATATATTCATAAGTTTTACATTACATCATAAAATCAAAAACTACTACAACAACATAATGTTTCCACAGTCCACACTACAATCCCCTCATAATATCCCTGTAGGTCATTTATAACTTACATCTTCACTTCCTGGGAAAAATAAAACATAGAAAAGGGGTGAGCTCAAATGCCCAGTAAGGATAACAATATAGCGGAAACTTTCATCAATAAGAATAAACATTTAAGGCAATGTATAACTAAAACAAAAGCCTTTTAAACATGAACTTTCAACATGGTATGGCATAAATAAAATGAAATAATGCCATTTACTTATTCACATGGATATTCCACTAATCGAATAATCACATGCAAAAATAAATAACCACTTTCATAATGTTGGAATGCATAATGCTAAACGTTAATTTCTTTGTCTAGGCCTCATCCCAAGACCTAGGGGTTACTTCTAACCGGAACCCAACCCGGAGTGCCTCTAATAACCGGACACCAACCCGGAGTGCCTCTAATAACCGGACACCAACCCGGAGTGCCTCTAATAACCGGACACCAACCCGGAGGGCATACTTTTACCAGTCCCTAACCTGGAGGGCTTACTTTAACCAGTCCCCAACCTGGAGGGCTTACTTTTACCGGTCCCCAACCCGGAACATACTTGTTTAGCACATTCATCTGAAGAAAAGTTTGAAATATAACATAAACATTCGGATTAAAACTAGCATACGAAATGTCTATAGTTTCACCATAAACTATGAATGGTATAAAATAGAACATCCACAGTCAAACATATCACAAAACCTTCAATACAATATAGAAGTTTTGTATTATAATAAATCAACTTCAAATAAGCGTAAAATCCATTAAAGGATGTTGACATAGATGAAATCAATATTCTTTTTAAAGAAATATCTCCTTTTAATTTGAAATCATTTAAGATCCATATAAAATAAAACATTTTCTTTGAAAATATTCTTATAAGCTTTTAAGGAAAGCTTTGAAGATTTTATAACGGCGTAAAATAACCGCACCCGCCGTATAAGTTAAAAAAACATTCTTACCTCAATTCTGTCGAAAAGGTTAAAAAGGACCTTGTTTTGAAAACGACGGAAAGATTCCTTTATAAACCTCTTATAAAAAGTCAAACAAGGGTATAAATGACTTTAACCCATATTCTTGTAAATAGTAAAAATGTTTTGAAATACATTTTTAAGAAACATGGATGTGGATGATAAAGATATCCCAGTAGATTATTACATATAAACAACCTCGGATAATGAAGAGATTGTGAAATAAATCCTTACCTTGTACTTTTCCTTGGTTGGGGTAGGTTAACCTCCTGTATAATGGTGAAATAATTGTTATTAAATTATACAAGAATCATATATATTAATATGATATCATATATGATCTTTTAACATTGATTTATTAATAATATCTTAGAATTATCATCGTTTCGGGTGTTAACTTACTCATTTTCTTTTATGTGTTTTGTTACATAAGCCATGTTTGTTGTATCTTATTCATATCCAGAATGATATCAAGTCCTTAAACATCATTTTTAAATCATAAAATGATAATTATACTTGAATGGATACGATGGAGAATGAATCTCATTGCGTTCGTGGAGACGGTAGTCCGTACGTACGCACGAGCGACAATATCATTCTTTTGATATTAAAATAATATATAAATGAATGGTATATCATATATACAGAATCATTAACATGTTATATTTATTATTTACATGAGTTACACATCATTATTATACCCATCCAAATAATATTATATTGAATAACAATTACACCACGACGTGGAGACGGTAAGCCGCACGTACGCACGTATGGTGACATGTTATTCAAAGGGTGGATAGAATACTGAATATGATTGTACCATATTTATAATAACATCACAGTATATGTGAGATACTGGAGTTATTATTTCAGAATGGTAAGAACAAAGGAAGAAGAAGTGGAAGAAGAAATGAACTTAGAAAAGGGTGGTGAAATCATTACCTCTTCTTCGGGTTCTTCCTTTTGATTTGATCAAAAGGGCTCCTTAGGTTGGCTTTCTGATCAAACTAAGGCCTCTAGGTTGTATTGAGGGATGTTGGGAGAGTATTTGGGCAGAGTTTGGCCGAACCAAAAGGCTTTGAAGGTGTGAAGAAATGAGAAGGAGGAGTGCCCTTTTATAAGAGGGGTGAGGGCACCTTTGGAAAAGCTAGAAATATTAATTTATAATAAATTCATATTCGGTTTCTAAAGGCTCCAAAGTTGACTATTCAAAGGATGAGGTGGGGATAGGTCGAAAACAACTCATCCAATAGAATTTAGACAGGTTTGGGTACTTATATTAACCTTATCTTTAAGTATTAACTCTAAGTTAATTAGTTTCACTTTTACAATGTCTCTTTGTATTTTTATATAATATGGTTAATAAACTTACTATATACATCCAAGCGACCCCCATGTGGTCCATTAATGAGGAACCTATCATAATATAAGTCTCTTGGCCAAACCTTAGATTTTTAGGAATTTAATATCAATTAATAATATAATATTTGTTTTAAGAACTCTTTTATGTCAATTTTGACACTATTCAATAGTTGATTTTTGTGAAACTCCTAACAGATTGATTACTTCAAAAAAAGTCAATTAAATCAATTATAATATATCATATTATCATAGAAAATTAGTTTAATTCATTAAAAGTTTCATATTATAATTATTTGGGTATTTATAAGATCAATTATTTTTATTTTTCACTATTTTAGTAATTACTGCATCATCATTGTGTCATAAATAAAATAAATTATATAATGTCTAAAAATTATAAATAAAATATCATTATGTAGGAAATCTTTTTAGCTTTCTAATGAATATTTATAATCGAAAATCCAACATGTATAACCCTATGTAAAAATTGTTCTTCTAAAAGATATATGCTTGTGTCATTTTTGTATTCATTTTAACTTAATTAAAATAAAGTGTCATTATCACTTACAAGTGGATCCATGGGGTCCCAAAATTGACACAAAGATGCCCATGGTCGACCATGTATCAACCAATAGGGTTAAGACACGTTTTAGGGTAATTTTGTATTATTATAATATTATTTTTTTTTAACCCTTATTTACCGGATTTACCCTTTAACCATGGTAAATAAAATATTTACCGCAGTAATTATTCAAAATGTGTAAAAATAAAAGTTACCTATTTACACAATTTGAACATCCTGATTCCAAATATGGAATCCATTTTCCTAAATTCAAAACACAGAAGTGGCAGAAATTAATTTAAAATTAATTCCCGCTGTCAAAACAAAAAGCGTGTTTTTAAGATATAATAACTATCAAAAGATTGACACTTGTTTATGTTCGGTTTAATTGTAAAATTATGTCCAATGATAAACATTAAATTGAATGGTAAAAATATATTCTAAATATACTTTAAAACCACTCAAATTCATAATTTATCACTATTAATTATTTTGATTAAAAAAGTTGTTTTTAATTAAAATTTAGAAATTTTCACTATTCATCAAAATATGAAAGTTATCCGAAATGTACCAAAATTTCACCCTAGGCTAATTTTGATATTCCGAATCCAAAAATGAAGTCCATTTTGAAATATAGAATATATATGATTTCAAAAATTAGGTATTACTATTCACAACGGCTAGTTTAATTAGTTGTGGTGTGTGTTAGAACTCGAGGTTGCGTACAACACACGCTATCGCATTATTCGAAGGGAAACGTACCGTAGAAGCTTGGGGTGTTACAAAAATGAATTTCATCACTTATTGGAGGTGGTATTTCACACTTATATAAGAGTGACATTATCATTTTTATGGATGTAAGAAGGTAGATAATGTTTTATCAGTTATTTCAATAAAAATTAAGAATATTTAAGCTAAAAAAATATTTATTTCATAATTAATAAGATTAATTTATATGAGGTTGAAGAAAAAATAAAATAAAAAATGATTAGTTTAATGTTATACATCTTCTATGAAAATCCTTTGTTAACATACACCTTGTAACTTGACGGGATGGTCTTTTGGAAAGACGAAGAAGAAATAGTTTGTGTTAAGATAATATGGGAAGGTATTATGGTATGTATTAGATGATATATAAGGATAAATGTGGTGTAATGAATATTATGGTGGGGGTTCTCATTCATAATTTAAGGTATGGGAACCCTTGGAATCTCTTAGATGATTATAATATAATGAAGTCATTCTCATGAAAAATGCTTTCAAATATCAATATATTAGATGATAAGGAAGGATTTTTGTAAATAAAATCCAAAAATATTTTGATATGTTTATGTTTTATTTTATATAACACCTTAATATTTTATATAATATTTCTATTTAAATAAAAAAATTAAAAAGGTTATGTTACACGCAACAATGAGTTTAAATGAACCTCATAATAAAAATAAAATATTATGTGTTTATCATTTCATATCCATTTAATTCAATGTTATGAATACTGAAAACAATATAATAGAAAATATATGATATAAACATTAATAAAATTAATTAATTTGATATCAAATGATTTGAATTAAAAAGAAAATTTAATTAACAATAAAAGTTCTATTTTTTATAAAATAATTATTTTTAAGTGTTTATTGTATTTTTCAATTAATAAATTAAATAAAAAATATTTTTTAATTATTATAAGGATATTTATATATTATTTATTTGATAAAATATTGTTAACAATCATCAAATACAGTTCTAAGAATATGGAAACCATAAGCCCTGCTTTATTACTAATTTTGTTCCTAAAAAGTCGTTTATGACACATTTCACAGACCAACCATAATATTAATTTATGAAACATATAGGTAATGAATGAAATAATATGAGTTATATATTTATAATTATGTTGTAAAATTTTTTGTAAATAATCCTAATTTATTTTTTTTTCAATATGAATAATAACCATGGTGAAATTTATCACCACAACGAAGGATAAATCAGGATATTCTATGTTAAAAATAAGTGATAATACCATAATTTTTCAGAAAAAATTATAATTAAATGCAATTAATTAAACCATTAAAACCACGGTATTGATTTTTAATTTTTTAATGGAACCCTGTGTTTTAAAATGAACAATATATTACTCAAATCAAAAAATATTAAAAAATACCACACTCCTTGTTTTTAATACATATTATGTATTCAAATCAGAAGAAAAATCCATTAAAAAATTATTTATATCTATATATTGAATAATTAAATGAAATAAATTATGAAAATTTATCTATAATTTTTTTTCTAATATAATTACCCTGATTTATTTTACAATGCCAAAAATATATTAAATCATTTAATGGAAATATGTAATAAGTGATATTAAAAATGTTAAAAGTTGTAAAATTTTAGTAAGTTGTTTTGTTATACCAATTTAATAGGTGAACTTGAATTATTAATTTTTTGTTAAAATATAACATTTTAATTTAATATTTTTCATTTTTTATGTTGGGTTAATAGAATATTGTTAATATTTTCAATAATGATATTTTATGAAAATAATATATTATTAATTTGAATAAATGTCAATGATATATTGAAATAAGAAAATTAGTTCATTATATGATATAAAATTTCATAAAGTGTCCTTTTATGGGCCTATATTAACCTTAAAATAAAAAATGAAAACCATTTAATTTAAAAACATTGGTTGGCGTAGTTAAAATTGAAATTAGTTAACTCTGGGTTAATAAAAATGACAATTTTTAAAATAAAACAATAATATTTATAAAATATATTGGTTTATTGTATTACAACCCTATATTAACTTATATTATAATACAATTCAATTTTTTTTAATTTTCCTTCACAATGAATTTATTATAATTCAATCTTTTGGGAAATTCCAAAAGTTCTCCACACGTCGATTATATAAAGGAACCTCCTAACTCAATGATTTACACCTGAGTGAGCCTTGTAGAAGGACCAACTTATAAAATATTCACTTAGAAACATCCACAGACACATCCTAGATGTTTTTTATTTTGAAAATACCTTCCCTAGATCTATTTATAAGACATCTAAAGGAGTAGTACCAATGAATAGGTAATCACATTTACCGATCACTTTTTTCTACTCTTCATTAACTGTACTAAATCTATGATATTAAAAATATAATATTAATTAAAATAATCATGCAATTGGGAATTTTTATTTGTTTTATTTATAAACCAATATACATCCTCTTTCTCATAAATATAATAAGTGAATGTATCTCTCGTGTGTATGTATGGATTACCCTCTCCACATTGAGATAAACTTGATTATTTTATAACCATCATTTTAGAATAGGTATTATGATTTTTTTAATGTTTATATATAATATTTATAAATTATTTATACTTATTTATTTATAATAACTCATCTAAAAAATTAATATCTAATCCATCGTGAAATTATAACATTGTTTTGGGGTACATGTGGACTAACACCTCCAATAAGTGATATCATTCATTTTTCATTTATATATTACTTGGATGGTAAATATGAGGATATTGATGAAAATGTATAATATATTTGATATAATAATGACCATATAAGGTATAATTAATATATAACTTTATTTGTGTCTATCCATCGAAAAATGAAAACGGCATTTATGCATACGTATGGCGTACCGTCATCATGAACGGTGTAAATCATTTCTCTCAATATGAAGTTTATGTATGGAAATAAATATGAATATAATTAATATATATTTTTATATAAATATTTCATTTTTTTAGTTTATAGAATGAAGGTAAATGTAAAATGAATTAAACTATAGAACTAAAATATTCATTATAAGTGAATCAATTAACACACATGAGTGACGATTTTAATATGGAATACTTGAAAAAGTTGTTTTGAAATGTTACATTTGGTTCATATATGATTTTTTAGGTATTAAAATTACACTAGTAAAGGATTATTATAAATTTTAATATATTATTAATGAGTTTATAAGGATTTAAAAATAATATTAACTCGAGGAAAGAGATTTATTTCATAATCTCTTCAATATTTTGGATAGTTTATGTTTAAGTCACCATTAGGGAATATATATATTATATATGTTTTATTTATAAATAATATATAAAAATGGTTATAAAATTATACTATAATTATTTAAAGTATTTTTTTAAATTGATTAACTTTTCAAAAATGTTTTTGAAAGGAATCTTCTTATCATTTTCCAAATAAGAAACTTTTTTGACTTTTTGACAAAAATATGGAAATATTTTTCGAAAAATTATACTGGTTCAATGTTTTTTCCAACCATATTTAATATTATTATATTTTAATATTCTTTTAAATGATAAAAAGCTTATTTTGAATGAAAATATTTCTTTTATATGTGTGTAAATTAAAAAAAAAGTGATTTCAAAATGGAATGGTAATTTTCTCTAATAATTATTCCAACTAATATTTCAAAAATAATTTTCCATATAAGATGAAATATTTTATCATACATAAGATTTTATGAGGATATATTCCAAGGATAAATTTTTTATTAATTCTCTACATGGTTAATTTTTATAATGAAAATATGTTTTATAAATCCTATTTCATTTCAATGAAATATATTATAATGAAATGATTATGAAACACAATTATTTTCTTGAGGTATGATATGATAAAAGTTTTATGATATTGTGGAACACATATTCCGGATTTTCATTTTTTGATAGGTGGTACCTATATCTCCCTCTAATGAATATGGTAAATATTTTTATCTCATGTGATAAAATGCTCTAGAATGGGGAGTGAATCTAGTTTAATAGGGAGATGTTTCCACTATGATAGTCATAGGAGTAAACCCTGAAAACTATTATGGTTTGGTGAGTGAGCCCATTACATTATTATATTATTTTTAAAGATAGTTTACTAATAATAAAATTATTTTTTATTCTTATGTGTACGCCAAAATACTTATCTTATACCAATGTTATTACCGTAGGAATCATGTTCTTTTATTCAATTATTATTCATATATAATATGATGCCATTATTTATTCCATGGCTCAATATTATGATCAATGATGTGTATGGTTTAATATTAAAAATTAATTTACATGTTCATATTCCCTTATGATTATGATATACTTACAAAATCTCTGATATATCCCTTGTTTACCCATTCCGAGCATCAAATCCCACACATCTCTAATTATTCCATTTCACAACATATCAAGAATGGTATTAATTATGATATATCTAATAGAGTTTAATGTTACGAATAAATAAGTATGATTTGATGTAGATATTTTATTGAATAGTTGTTAATATTTTTAAGCTTCCAATAATATTAGTCCAAAATAATTCTAGTATTGATAATCATGATATGCAAAGAATATGTGTCTGTTTAAATGTAATGTCTATGTAAAAAAAGTATGGATCACTATAGTTTGTAACATATCATGTTTTAGTTAGACATTATATACTCTTATGAGAAAGAATTGGTATAAACCCTAAGGATAAGTCTAATTGTAAGTTAAAAAATAAATTTTTAATGATCCTTAATAACCTAGGTTAAATCTACTGTTTCATAAAATAAGGTATCATTATTTAAAAATACTATAAATGATTTATTTCATGATTATTTGGTTTCCCAATATGATTATTAATTCTCACACAATGTTTTTCAGTTTTAGTCAATGGATGGAAGTTAAAGGATTTTTTTTAAGCTAAATGTGATTGAAAATGAAATGATTTTAATACTAGGAAACTAAATGTAATGGGAGATGGAATGAAACATTTTATATCAATTCCACACAAAAATTACCAAGTCATTAATAATAATAAGATTAAAAATAAGAAAAAGAAGGAACAACATTATATAGGTTATTTTATAATCAAATTAAAACCTTATTTTTTGGTATCTTGATAAAATACTTTATATGAAATGGATGATTGTAATAGAAAAGATATTTTATATTCTCTATTGTTTAAAACAATGACAAATTTATCCCAGTTTTTTTATCAATTATAAGGTGAATCGAAGTAGTGGTGGACTATTACCATGAACACGATAGAATAAGAGGAAATTAAATCTATATATTGGGATGAATTTAATATATTATTTTCAAAAAATTACATTCCTCCATTTTCATTGTATGAAAAGAGTGAAATAATTCCTTGAGTTAAAGTTAAGGGAAGATGAATATATTGTATGTTATGAGAAATATTTTACAAGACACATGAAGATTCCTTCTATAACTATCATGATTTATAAATTTATGGATGATCAATTCATTACTGGATTAAAACAAATCCTCATAAGGGTATTACCCATAAGATACATCATCAACTATGATTTTTTTTTAATTTTCTAAAAAGGTGGATATGCGAATTGGGGTAACACGTCAATCTCATGGGTTGGAAAAGAAATTAAAAATATAATTCAAAGGAAATTCTAATATAAATGGATAGAAAAAAGTAATATTTTCATCATGGATGATGTGTGGAAGGAAACATGGGTTAAATTTAATTAATAAAATGAAAAAATATTTATGTATGGGATGAATAGTCATCCAGAAATAGAATGTCGATGTCATGGGAAGATGTTAGCTAATAATTAAGAAAGTATGAAAGCTTATAATAATACTCCACCTATAATAAATTGTTTTAAATTCAAATAGTATGGGAATTATACTAACCAATTCCATAATTTGAAGAATACTGGCAATATTCAAAATCAAAAAACAAAATATTAAGCCAACTGAAAAAGGGAAAAATTGTTGTTCACTCTTTCTGATGAGGGGTATGATAAGGAAATAGTGAAAGACACACCTATCATACACTCTATAATTTCTAGTCTATTATTTGATTCAACAATTGTGAAATTTTTTATATCTAATGAATTTTCTACAGGTATAACAACCCCACATCAAAAAATATATGTTGATTTAGTATTAAAAATCACTAATGGTAAGATGATTGCATCCCAAGTCTATGATTTGTTTTCGTTTCAAGTTTGTGGGATTTTTTTAATATTATCATTCATCCTTGTATTCAATTCAATATAATTTTGGGAATGGATTGGATTTATTTACATAAATCACACATTATATTCCGATAAAGGTATACTATGTTTTATATTCCAAAACCATCCTCCAGTCTCATATTAGTGTGATGAAAAAGATAAAATTACAATTGAGATTATATCCATTATATTGGTATTTTGGGAATGGATTGGATTTATTCACATAAATCCCACATTATTTTCCGATGAAGGTATACTATGTTTGATATTCCAAAACCATCCTCCAGTCTCATATTAGTGTGATGAAAAAGATAAAATTACAATTGAGATTATATCCATTATATTGGTTGTGATTCTTATTAAAAATGGGCCTTTATCTCAAATGGTTAGGGAGAAACTTATCATTAAATATCATACAATTTTGAATGATTTTATTGATGTGTTTCCCCAAAAATCATTCTCTTCCACTAAATCATGAGTGTGATTTTTTAATAGAAATAAAACTAGGAAATACACCTTTTCCCAGAATCCATATAGAATATCACTGATTGAGTTGTACGAATTAAAGAAAAAACTCCTAGAGAATCTTTAATATGTATTCATTCATACAAGTGTGTCACCATTGGGTGAAACTATTATATTTATTAAGAAGAAATATGTATCAATTTAATTATGAATTTATTATCAAGAGCATAAAAATATCACTATCAAGAAAAAGTATCATATACCACATATTGATGTCTTGTTTGATCCATTGCAATTAAGTCAAAATTTTAATAATATTGATACTCATTTTGGATATCTTAAATTGAGTGTCAAGAAAGAGAATATACCCAAGAAAACAATCCACAAAATATATAGACATTATGAATTTATTAAACGTCTATTTGAATTTTATAATTTCTCTACTTTCTATAAGTATTTAATGAATATAGTAATAATAGATTTCCTTGATTCGTTTGTGGAATTATTTATAAGAGATGTTTTTTATATTCAATGATCATGGATGTGGATGAATAACAACTGAATATTGTCTTGAACACCCTAAGGATTGATATTATTTTTCCAAGATATAACAAGTCTGAATTTTAGCATTTAAAATATTCATTATTGGGTCATATTATATAATGTGATGGTATATCAGTAGAACCTTCAAAGAAAAAATTTATTGATCATTAGACCAGACCAACAACTATGACTAAGATTATTTGATTTCTTAGTTTTACTAGATATTATCTATTCCAAATATAGAATTTTCCAAATCTATCGAATCAACTCACTAAGCTAACTCAAAAGGTATCCATGTTCCATTATACAGATAAATTTGAGAATTTTTTTAAGGAATCATAACAGAATGATTATTGGAGAACCTTTTCTTATACTACCATATTGTGTAAAATGGTTTTTAATTTATAGTGATACATCAAATAAGGGACTACTATGCTTCCCCATTCAGAATGTTAATGTTATAGATTATACCTCATGAAAATTGATTATCCACAAGAAACATATCACAACACTTGATTTAGGTTTACCTGTAGTAATTTGTTCCTTATGGATTAGAAGGCATTTCTCTGTATATAATAGAGTGACTTAAATAAGAATCATAAAATTTTAATGTATATTTTAACACAATATAGCGAAAAACTGAAAAATAAGATTATTGGAGATGATTAACTATTATGAAATATTGAAACATTACCACCCTGAGAAAGTGAACAAGGTGGAAGATAATATTAGTTGAAATAATCATGATAATTTTTCTATGATGAAGATCACAAATGATCTATTATTTCTGGTATTCAAATGGAGGGATCTTGAAAAATTAAAGGATGGGAAAAAATATTATATTTCTCAAATATGTTATCAACCATATATACTAGTGAAGATTAAATAGACATAGAAGGAAGTGGTAGATCAAAAATATAATGTAAAAAATATTATTGAGTTTAACTATGATTTTGGGGGAAGAATAAAGATTAGAAATGGTGTACATGTTCCCTCAATACCATATTTGAATAAGTAGTTGATGGATGAAGCTATCAGTTCTTAATTCAATATTCATCCTCAATGTATGAAGTCATATAGAGATATAAAAGAGTATTTATAGTTGGATGGAATGAAGAAGGATATTGTATAGTATGTTTCTCATTGATTTTATATCTGTATGATAAGTCTTGGAGATATAGGTCTAATGAGATGTTACAATGATTACCCATACCAAAATGGATATGGTAAAATATCACCATCGAAAATTTCATCAAAGTCTACAAAACAATTAAAGTCCATAAAGCTTGTTAGGTTATTTTTTATCTCCTATAAAATTTTTCACACTTCATTTTAATTAAAAATTATATCTCTCTTGATCAGTTTCATCAATTATACATTAAGTAATCTGAAGTATTTCATGGAATAAAAATATCAATTGTATGTTATTGTGATCTGAGGTCTTCCTCTAAATTTTAGGGAAGTCTCTATAAAAAACTATATATAGAGTTTAGTTTGACCACATTATATTATAATTAGACAAATGATCAGTCTAAGAAGAATATTGAAACTCCGGATTTCATCTTTTTAACTTTTTCTATAGACTTCAATGGTGGTTCGTATAATCTTTTTTCTTTGGGGGAATTTTCTTACAAAAATATCTCCCACTATATTATTTAGATGTATCCTAATGGAGCACTATATAGTAGAAATTAAAGAAGTATAATGTGTATAGATAAAGTTAGAGAATGCAATAATTTTTTATTGATCTAATTGAGTATATGAAATAGAATATTATAGTCATTCAACATCTCATAAGAGTATATTAGTGTAAAAAAAAGGTTATTCTCACAATTGGCATACACATATAGAGTTTGAAGTTATTTCCCTTGTATTCCAATAAATATCTCTCTATAAGTGGTTGATAATATTTTGAAATATGGGAAATTTAATACCTAGGAATATCAATCCTTTTTAAATTCATTATCACGTTCATATAGATTCTTATTGATTGGCAATTTCTCTGAATCTATCTCAAGTTCATGATTTCATCCATATATTTCTCTTGAGGAAGTATATACTAGACCATTTTAATTTAATGAAATGAGAGGTCATCCCAATGGATCATAATCCCAATAATTATGAACAACCAATGATAATTCTGGATCATTTATGGAATTTTCATGGAAATAATACCTCTTTACTAGTCAATTTGTGATGGCAACACCACCCATTTGAGGAACATACTTTAGAACTTAAGGATGTAATGAGGAAAAATTATCCTAATTTTTAAGTATCATAGTGATTAATTTTTATGGATAAATTTAATTTAGGGGGTGGAGGATATGATATAACAATCTCATATTTTTTTGAATACCTATCTTTAAATAATTTGATTTTATTGATATCTTGCATTTCATTAGACAGAGAGTTTAAATGAACTATGTTACATTTCTAAAATATTATGTATCTGTTTTGTCCAAGAAATTTTATTCCGGACTATGAATACTAATAACTAAATTATAAAAAATATACTTTACACAAATTTATGGATTGATCTCATTAGTTATCAAATTATGTGAATTTAATATAAAATCTTCAAAAATAAAAGTGAAGTTTTTTAAAAAAAAATTGCAGGGGAGTAATTTATTTTTTATATTAATAATATAAGTAAATAATTCATGTTAAATTATTTTTATTAATATTATATATTATTTTCTTGGTAAAAAAATTAATAATTGAAAAAATATTTTCATATGCATAGGATTTGAAAAAATCCAGTTTTATGCTCAAAAATTCTAGTTTTCTCAAAATTATTTTTCATAGAATTTTTCAAATGTAACATAATATTATTCCATTTCACTTATAGTTATTTAATTAAATAAAATTATAAACATATTTTTAATAATTAGGTTCAAATTTTTTAAATAGGACACTTTTATTTTTTTTAATAGGTAGGATAACCCTAGTAAAATTGATCACCTCATTCAATGGTAAATTGGGATCATCTCGGATAAAAATGAGTGAAAAGGCCATAATTGTTCATCCTAAATTTTATTTTATGAGTTTCATTCTACACATAACACCACAGTCTCTAAATTAAAATTTTTTATGATTAATTTTTTATTAAAATTTCTTATATATTAACTAAATTAAAAAGGATACAAAATGTAACTAACATTGTTTTTAATATCCCTTATGTGTTCACATAGGGTCAAAAATATGTTATCAAAAAGTATTTCTATAAATATCTGGAATAAATAATTTATATTCATAATAGAATGTTTTTTATTTTATAGATATTATATAACATCAATAAATTCCAACACATCACTAAAATATAATATATTAAAATAACAGAAATAATAAAATTAAAGATATTAAAAATAGAAAACATTTTATAAAACGAGAAACTTATAGTGTTAAAATTACTCAATAGGATAATATAACCTAAAATAGTTATGATAAAATATTTTATTCTAATTCATTGTTTTTCTTTATGTCTCACAATTCATATTAAACAAATACTGTCAAAATTGAAAATAATGCATTCTTATCAAAATAATATTTCATTTACTGATATAAAATTATAGAAATATTTAAATAAGACACAGTGGAAATTATATGGCCTAAATTATGATTAAAAGTTCATTTCTATGAATATTTTCACTTTATAATTAAAACTTACTAGACTTTAATTTTAAAAATGTTGTTACCATAGTTAAAATTAAAATTTGTTAACTATTGTTTAATGAAAATGATAATGCTTAAAATGACACCAAAACGTGTATAAATTCTATTGTTTGGTTTTATTAAAACTATATACAAATTTAGATTCTAATAAATTTTCATTGGAGGCATTTTTTGGGGATACTTTATTATAATGTAAACTTTTGGAAATTCCAAAAGTTCTCATCACCTCAATTATAAAAGGAAACCTACTCGCTTAGTTATTTACATCACATTGATAATTCTAGATAAACAAAATTATAATAATTTACCTTATCATATTAACTGTAAATATGAAATATGTGTTTTCCTAACCCAAAAATCCAACACTACATCCATTTACAGTATATCTAAATGAGTCATTCTAAAGTAGATGTAATAGACCTTATCGATCACTTTCTATTCTTCCTTTCTTTACCACCCATAAATCAATCATATTTATCATAAAAATAATAAATTTATTATCATAAAAAAAATTATGTGTTATTATGAGTATTAAATAATCATTATAAATAATCATTCTAATCAAACAAAAAGTAAAATTATCATTCTGGTGTATATATGGATTACGGTTGTCACATAATGATGCAATTTTATTGGCATGACTATTTTTTATATAAGGGTTTTATGATAGGCTTAAGGTTTATAACTTTAAAAAATGAAATAATTATACATCTGATATTTTAATATCAAATCTACCTAGTTTCCATCCAATCATTAGGGAAATGATAATGTCATCTGTGTGTACCTGTGGACTACCAACTCCATGATGTGAAGTGAAGAAATTTTCATTTATATTTTAGATGGATGATAATGTGGAACTATTTGATGAATATATAAAATAAATATGATATAAAATTCTCCTATAATGGTGAATTGATATTTACTATTCTATTTTTCATCAGTCAAAAAATTAAAACTGCGTTCTTGCGTACATACGGCCAACTGCCTCCATGAATGGTGTAAATAATTTTTCAATATTTATACATTTTGTATGAATCTATATAAATATATAATTAATATATATTATATTAAAATAATTTTTTATATTATATAGGGGATTCAACCATATTAAATGAAAAATTATAGGAATCACTAAACTGAAATACTCAAGATAAATAAAACAGTTAACAACTAAGAATGATGATTTTAATAAATAATTATTGATAAAATGGGGTGTCTAAATTTTTCAAAAGGACTATATATGATATTATAAGTTTTAAAATGAATATTTTACATAAATATAATAAATTTAAATTTATTATAAAGGGGGTTAGAGTGATTGATATGAAAAAATAACTCATGTTATTTGTTTTATTTCACAAACTCATCAATATTCAGGATTGTTTATGTTTATGTCTCCCCTGGAGAATTTTTCTCTTCTATATCCATAATTTTTGAAGATGATATAAAATTTATTCACCATTTTCTTATGATTATTTGATTCTATTTTAAAACATGTTTGACAATTTACAAAACTATTTGAATGTAATATTTTGTTCTTTGTCCAAACTATGTATTTTATGATTTTTCAGACAAAAAAAATGAAATGTTTTTTAAATTATAAATAATAAACAAATATTCCAACATTCATGAATAATATTTTATTTTAATATTACCTTAAAATAGTATAATTATATATTCAAATTAAATTTTTATAGGCCTAAATTTATTAAAATAAATGTGATTTCAAAATTTAATTGTTATATTCGTCAAGAATTATTCCAAGTGATCTTTCAAAAACATTTTCAATTTAAGATAAAATCCTTTTATATTTCATAATATTTTCTAGATATTTTACCTATGTATTGGATTATAATTAATTATTTGGATGGTAAATTTATATAATGTAAATGATCATTGACTTGTATGGAAAAGTGTTTGGGATGTAAACTCATTCCACTATGATAGTCTTGGAAATGATCCTTGACTAGTAGGGAAAAAGATCTTATACTTATGTGTATATCAAAATTCCCTGTCATATTCCACTATTATGATCTCATGGATAATGACAACAGATTCCTTTATAATTAATTATTTATGAACTAAAAATATTTATTCCATTACACAATATTATGATATATGGTATAAAATGTATGATTTTCATATTTTATGTTGATGTTCTTATGACCTTATGCACATGTTATGATTTTTTAATCATTTATATATCCATTATTTACCCTAACTAAGAATTTCATATCAACATTTCTTCATTTCCAATGTTTCTGATGAAATTTATTAAGTATGATTTGAAAAATAATTTCTCTATCATTTCAAAATTATTTATTAGATGATGTAGATATTTCTTGAACCAGTTTTTTTATATTTCTAGGTATTCAAATATTCTAGAACTAAAGGATTCTATCTAGGATAAACCTGATCTATAGTGAATATAAAACTATTTAGATGTAATATATATATATGAAATGTATGGGGAATAATATTTCATCCTTCTCTTTTGGTTTATCCCCACAGTTAACAAATATTCACCATAATCATGATACAAATTTTCCATATAAAATGTATATA
This sequence comes from Viscum album, assembly GCA_963277665.1. Classification (NCBI taxonomy): domain Eukaryota; kingdom Viridiplantae; phylum Streptophyta; class Magnoliopsida; order Santalales; family Viscaceae; genus Viscum; species Viscum album. Next base: position 1,245,137,177 of record OY728130.1, on the reverse strand, counting down.
ATTTTATATATAAAGTAATAATCGTCTCATGAATGTAAAAGGAATGACATTTTACACTAATTAAAATATTAATTTTCCCCTTTTAATTTTCTACTGACTTTTATATAATTTAATAAGATACTCATTTTCATAAAATATCATAATGTCAATTATGACATGATTCACATAATTTTAATATGTAAACTAAAAGACTGCAATGTAGTTCAACTAAAAGTATTTCATAAATCCCTAACATGTAAATTTTATCAAGAAAATCCATGGACTAAAAAAGTCACCCAAATCATATTACATTTAATATTTTGAAATTCAATTCTATTATATTTCTACTGATTGAATAAATATTGTGTTACTGATGTGTAATAATTTAAGGTAATTATTCAATCACTAAACACTATAAAAAAATTGAAAAAAATAATTATTTATTAAAATTAACATTTTTAACTGAACATGTCATATCTTATCCTTGTCCAGAAATTCTATAAATTTTAATGTCATGAGAGTGATATTTTGCCTCTATACTTTTATTTAACTAATATAAAGGTCCTAATCAAATAAATATGGCACCAAATTGAAATATATTTGACACAAGGATGTATATAGAATCAAAATAATCATTAAATAAGAGAAAGTGTCATTTTGGTTTAACCTCTATACAATATACTAGTATTGGTAACCATAATATTATCATTTTACCATTACCATGCTAAATGTTTTTCCTATGAATAAATATCATGGTTAAAAAATATAGAAGGGAAATATTTACCAAATTTAGACCCACTAATTTCAAATTTTGAATCAATATTAGGAATTGAGTTTCTATAAATCTAATAATATTATTTAAAAATAATGAATGAAAAATATTTTTTCAGAAAAATTCATTTATAATTAGAAAACAATTTATACAAAATTCCACCATAAAATTGATTCAAATTAACATAATTGGATTAATAAGAATATAAAATAATAACTTTTAAATATAAATCATTCTAAAATTTAATGTAACCTTTTAAATTCTTCAAACAAAAAATATGGTTTTCATTAAATAATCATCATTTTCACTATTCTTCAAAAAATAAATCCTTTCAGAAAAATATAAAAACATAACAGTAAGATGATTTTAAAATGATGATTTAAAAAATAAAATTCATTTTATAAAATAAATTTTTCAAAATGTGGAAGAAATATTTTTATTATTTTCTCCAATAAAAGTAATAATTACCATTTTGAAGTATAAAATATTTTTTGAAGAATACACACACACTATTATAAATTTAGTATCTATTTAATAAATTTATCTAAAAAATATATACATAATTTACAAAAGAAATATATTCACTCATCAAATTTTAAAGATTTTTATAAATTTATATCACATTGTGGTCCACTTCGAAACTATTTTGTATATCTCATATGTGATCATTGAAATAAAATATATTTATAAATAGCAATATCATAAAATATTTGGGTATTATATTCTTATCCCTCACCATAAATTGAATTCCCCCATAAAAATTTGACATTTTGATTTTATGAAAGGATATATTTGTAAAATTATATCATTGTGTTCCCATATAGCTTCTTAAAATTTCTGATTCACATAGAAAACATTAACTATATGAGTATTGATCTTGGATTTCTACATTTATTACTTCATTGGAAATATCAAACTATATTGTTTTTTACTTTATGTATAGTATATGTGATGGGTTAGGTATGTACTTTCTCAAGGTAGAAACATGGAACACATCGTAAACTTGATAGAGGTTCGGTGGAAGCACCAGGCGATAAGCTACCATCACAACACAATGAAAAATATTAATGAGGACAATATACCTTGGGATTAGATTTATCTTCATTCCGAATCATATAATAATATTCCATAGGTAAATTCATAGGAATTCTTTCTCATCAACCTTGAACCCCCCCCCCCCCCGATCCCAATGATTATTGTCAATGTAATTTTCATGTCAGCAATGAGCTTCCATCATGTTCTATTGAACAAATTTGTCATTCCCAATGATTTCCTCAAATATCCTAGGACCTAATAGATTTATCTCTCCAAATTCATACTATCATGTTTTTATTTCTACACATCATTCCATAGAGGTACTCATAAGGATCCAAATGAATTATTTTTTAATTTCTTTTTGGTATGAAAATTTGACTAACGGAGAGTGTTCCTCCCATATACCTTTAATATCCATATAAATAAGTCTCAGTATATCCTCCATAGAATGAATTGTTCTCATAGACTCACAATATGTCTTAGTATTATTTGTTTTATAGAAACACAAATCTATATCCACATCCTATTGTAAACATTACTAGAATATTGAGGTAATACTCAAATCCTTATCTGATACAATAGAATGTGGTCATCTATAAAACATTAATAATTCCATAAAACAAATATTGTAAATTTTATCGAGATATATTTCTTGTCTAAAAACAATTAACAATTATAAAATTAACTGTCGGTCAAATAAACCCCAAATACCATTATGCCCTTAAGATGTTTTGTGGTGTTTGCTGATAAAATCCATGGTGTTGTTTTCCCATTTTTATTCAGATATGGGTAATGAATATAACATCCCATTATATTTATTTCTCTAAAAACTAACCTAATGAAAACCAAAGCACCATGATACATAGTCTAAAACATCACCCATTATGTTTTTCCACAAAAAACACTCATTTTTATCTCTATACATCTTATAATTCCAAGATTAAAAGAGAATGATGAACTATGAGCCTTATCCAATAGCACCTATAACTAGTCTGGAGTGGATGGAACACATACATGATTCTTAAACCTTGTCGTTTAACTATCATCAAAGTTTAATTCTAGAAAAATTTTGACCTTCTTCTATACTTCCACATATTCTATATTCTCCTATTTAATCCTAATATCAATAGATAACTCAACACTCATTTGATTAAGATAATATTTCTCACCATCCATTAATATTTCCCTGTCCATATTTCAATATTAAAAATATATGATCTTTTAATGCCTTTATCATAGATAATATTTAATTATTATTTTAACTTATAACATTTACCACCTTGTTCTCTTTCTAGAGTTGGTATGGAATAAGGCATTCATAATCCATAATCCATTCAAATTCTCTTCTATATTTCATATTCAATTGTTTCGGTGTGAATATATCCACTAAATATTTTGAATAATATATGTATATATCACCAATTTATCAATAAATTAAATTATTTTGCATCATTAATGCATAAAGTAATGTAGATAACTTTAATTCATTTGTTGGGTAATTTTTCTCTTCAACCTTCAATTCGTGTGAGTCATAATTTATCAAAATGTAATTCTATATGAGGTAAAATCACAATACCTTCATTGATGAATCAATAAAAAGCAGAATAACTACTTGATTATTCGGTAATATAAGGATAGGTTTTATGAAAAACCTTATCATCCATTCCATGAAATTTTATTCACATTTCTCTATCTACTTGATGATGGCTACCTTCCAAGTTGACAAGGTCATTGGATTATATAGTCATGATAAATTCTCCAAAAATCATTGATAATATCCATAATGACCAAGAAAACTATGGATCTTGATCAATTTTCTTATTCTAATACAATTTTCAAAAACTTCTATCTTTGAATGATCAAACGATATACCCTCGTGTGAGATTATATGACCTATAAATGAAAAATATTGTAGAAAAAATTTAAAATTTAAGGATTTTCTATACAAAATATCCATCCTTATAGTCTTGAGAATAATCCTCAGGTGATCTTCATTCTATTTTATACTCATTGAAAATATATTAACATTGGCCATAAAGACTACCAGAAACTAATATTAGTAATCTCTAAAGAATATATCCATTAAATCCATATATATAGTTGGGTATTTTTAAGAAAAAATGGTGTCACAATAAATTCATAGTTTTTATTCCTTATATGAAATTTTTTATTTCATATATTTTTCTTCATGACCCTGAATTAATTATATCAAAAATGAATAAAAATCTTGGAAATGTATTGATCTCCATAAAGTTGATCAAACAGTACATAAAAATGGGGTTGTGGATACTTTTTCATAATAATGATCATGTTTTATTATTATTAAATAATATATAGTCTCAATGATTCATCTATCATATTAACAAATAATATTTTTATCCCCAAATGATGAATGTTTCATTATTGGATACCTTTTTAATATTCTTCTAGGGCATCCTCTCCAATTCCTACAACTCAACAGGGTATATTCTATAAGGATCGTTTAAAATAGTAGTTTCATGATGGACAATTTCTATTGAAAAAACAAATTCATGACTCCTTTTTATAGTAGGAAACTCTTATTTAATGTAATCAACAGACACATGCACAATAAAAATATCATCAATTTTGAGTGTCACTCCCACCATCTGAGATAAGAACCACTTTTGGATGCGAATGAAGACTTATATAATTGTTTTTTATTCCACTACAAGTTAGTTTTTATCTTCACATTGATAGATGATCATAGTTTTGATTGAAATATTTAATGTGACTTCCATTCCATAGAAATTTATTTAGTTTTTATATAAAAAAATCCATTCCTATGATAAAAAAAATTGAACTACAAGGAGAATAATGTGATTTGTATGAAGTATATTACCACAATATTCAACTGGAGAAGAATAATAAAATTCATATGTTATGATCATTGAATTAATGGTTTGTGATAATAATTCAAAATTAATCAATTAGGTGGTATTGTGATTCCCTTTTTAGCCTATTAATTTATAACAGGTTTGGAGATCTATAATCCAACTGGACATTATTAGTTCTAGAGTGTATGGTAAGTGTACCTTTCACCACTTCATTTTCATGCCCCTAATTAGAAATAGTGACCACATATGATTTCATTTTTCCCTTAGGAATAAGTGGATTCTAGTATCAATCATCTACATTAACCTATTTTCTAGATCGTTGGTTATAATAATTCACATACTTCATGCATTTTAAACACAATAGAGTTGTTGGTCAATTTTTTGGTTCTTCTCCTCCATCATTGAATAACTTATTCCCATCACTCCGTTATTAAATTTCATTATTATGATCTTTCCCAGACATAAAATATTTACTGGTCCCCTAAAGATAATTTTCATCATTTATTCATTCATAATTCCACCATAATGTGAGGCTCATATTCTACCCTCAATGGATTCTATTATTAAAATTTGTTTTTGAATTAGATTTATCTTTTTAATAAAAATTATGTGATTTAGGGGAATCCCTGATATTCAATTCCACATTGATAAGACACCTATTGATTTATTAAAAACTACTAAAGTCCCTTATGACTAATCCACTTTAGATACTATGTATTATGGATTTTGGAATCAATCAATATTAATTTATAGTTCAATGATAATAAAAAAAACATTCCTTTAATGTCATGTTAATTTTTCCCATTGGTTTAAAGTGATTCATCATCCTTCTACATTAACCCACAGAACACATTCCCTATTTTTTCATGAAGAATATGAGGGACGTAATTATTGAATGATGACCTTAAAACAAATTGTAATATCTAGAGTAAATTCCATCTTATTTCCTCATGTTCTCAATGAGAGTCCACAATTTTTATAATTTTCCTTCTAAATGAATTATAACAAGAATTATTTTTTCCTGCTCTACAAACCGGAGAATCAAAAATATCTTTTTTATGGTATTGATCTATTTCTCATCAATTTGTAGAATCCAAAGATTCGCTAAATGATGGTGGGTTTTCTGTATGCAAGATTCAACAGAACATTTTTCCCTCCTTTTCTCATTGGGATGCTCAGTAATATTCATGGATTGATAAATTTGTATAACCATAGTAATGAGATTATTTATTATACATCGAATAATTTTTTTTTCCTCTGGTGGAAAATTGTTTAATTTTACAATACATTCATCATTGACATGAAACTTATAGGTTCAATCAATTTATTAAAACTAAAAAACATAGTGTGAGAAAAAACAATTTGAATGGGAGAATATATAATCACGAAAACCCATTTATAAGATGTCTTACTCTTATCACATTATTATCATGGTATGAAACCTTATTATTTACCATGTTCATTCAATATTGTTACTAAAACATTAGGATGTAATATTATAAATACACTTATACCTTGGGATATCCATAATGTTTAATTATCTTATATTTCAAGGGTAACTAATCATTTCTATGATTCCATATATTGAAACCCATACCTTTCAATTACAAATAACACATTGTATTATATGAATATCAATTATTTAAAATTATGATCCACACTATAATAACATATTTCTAATATATTTGGAAACATAAAAAAATATATGATTAGAACAAAATAATTATACACCACAACCCACTAGTCTAGTCATATATATCACCCTTCTTAGACATATAATATTCAAAAACAATATTCATAACCTAGTTAAGAAAACATAATAATGGGCGACATTTGATGCCGAGTATTGGTAAAATGAAATATATCAATGATCATTTAAACATAACATGATACTAAGGGTATGTGAACATGATATTATCATTTCATATTTCTTACACTATATATCATTAATAAAAATATGAAGTCATGGATTAAAACATTGTAGTTCATTACAAATGAATCACAATGGAATCAAAGAACATCATCTATAAGAGCATAAATTTTGAGTAATATCTTTTCATAAAAGAGTTCAATAAAATTTTGCATTATCATAATAATATAAATCATATGTCAAGGCTACTCAATATTATATTAATCAAATTATAGTCTTGGGATAACCTCCCTTGTCCATGCCTCAGGCTTGGTATAACCACACACATACCCTTTTGATCACCTAAGAATTAGTCATTACAAAATTTATTTGATCGCTATATAATTTCATTCCCAGCAGTCACATAATAAATAATCTTTTGATATGTATGTCACTTGATCATAAAACATTCATCATAACATAACCTATGTAAAAAATGTTTCATTGATATTTCATCATATTAACAAAAAATGATGTAAAAAATTGAAAATATCATATCATAAGATCATATACCATCATAATCATAATTAATAACAAGGAATGTTAACATGGATGAAAATTTACTTTTAAATATTACAAGAATATTTATTTAGGAAAAATACCTTTTTATTTCAAACTCACATCATATAAATATAAAAATTTCAAATATATTTTGGAAACCATTTTATTCAAAACTAATCAAGGATTATTATAAAATTCAAATTCAAATAATTGATCCATCACAATAATGATATATTATGTCCATGTCTAGTAAATGAAAGCAAATATTTTTCTCACATTTTTGATGAATTGTTAAAAGAAAATCATTCAGAAAAATACAAGATTCTTTTTAAACCATGTATAAAAAGTAAAACATGGGTAAAAATTATTATATATAATTAGTATCAAATAGTAAAAATATTCTTGGATGTATTTTTAATGAACATGGGTATTGAATAGAAAAGATATTAGACTAAAGGTAGAAATAAAATTAGTTTTCCTTAAAATCATTCTTTCAATTTCATATTTATTAAAAAGGGAAAACGAATAGAGAAATTATAATCTATATAAATACATACAGGATATGAAAATACAGTAAATTATTTTAACATATATCATTAATTTTCTTTATCATAATCTAAATGAAAAATAATAAAGAAAAAATCGAGAATGAATCATAATCCCTTACCTCCAGTTAGACATGATTCAAATTTGTTCTAACCTCATGTATAATAAATTTATTTTTGTAAAACATATATATAATATAAATTTAATAATTATAATAACATATATTTTAAAACATATAAAATTTCAAAACACATTTATAAATAATTCATTATAAAAATTAATAATTTCATGTGTTTACTATTTTTTTCATGAGATTTTTGGTTTAGTAGTTCTGATCCTTGTTAATTGATAATTGTTTCATCATATCAAGGATGATAAAAAATATATAGATATAAAATATTTTCAATATATTTTTATTTATATATATCCATAAAATATTTATAATTGAAAATTATGTGTACCATTCAAGGAGATGGTATGGTGTACGTATGCATGAATGTTTATTTTATTTTTTGAAGGATGGAACAAGAAAAGACAATAATAATTCCCCTTTCCATGATAATATTTAACTCATATATATATATATATATTATTTTCATTAAATTAGTCCTTAGTATAATACTATTACTTTTGATAATAAAAATTAATCAAATGACTTTGTGGAGAATGTAGTCCACACCTACACACAAGAAATTTTGTTTTCTTACTGATGAGATGAATATGGATATTGTTTATTCCATTATAATAACTGAAATTAATCATACTGTAAAAACTAATTTTGTTATTTTTTTTATGTATATAATGAATTTACGTGAGGTTTTTGAATATATAAAATTCAAAATTCTGAGTTATGTGTTATAATTCTTCTTTAATAACCCTCTTTGGAATACAACTTTAGCCTTGATGGAATGGTTTTTTTGAAATCCCAAAAGCGATATTATTTGTTTAAGTAATATTTTATGTATTATGGTTGGTATTTTACAAACTATATGGATTAATATGATTTGATGAAGATAAATGTGGAATAGAATTCTATATGAGAGGGGTGGGGCACTATGGGAATTTAATAATATATTAAAATTTATAGAATTCATCATAAAGAAAAATGATTGAAAAAGTATGTAAATTTGTTGTTGAGTTCAGGTATGGTTTAAATCCCATAATCTAATAAAAAATTTACATGTTTATATATTCTTATAGACCTTATCATTTGCTTTAACCCCATAGTTTACCAGTACTAACCTTAATCCTTATAAAAACTTTTTCACTCTAAAATGGTTACAAGTTAATATATATGATAAGAAATGTTTCATTAATGGAATGAGGATGTTTCTTTGTTCCAACTATCATTCTAATATTCTTTTTTCATGATTTTTATGATTTTAAAATTTTTAATAATATCTTATTTTTTCTAAAACTTCTTTAATATCGATTTTGACATTATTCAAATAATTTGACATTGATAACTATATTTTAGAAATAGAATTAAATTAAAAATAATTTCATAAATCCATAACCAATTATAGTTTTATAAAAAAATCATGGAACATAAAAAATTCACCCAAATTATTTTATGTTTACTTTTTTAAAATATTTTATATTATTTTTCGATTATGTGAATAAATATTCATTTGAAGTTGTATATGAATTTAAGGTAATTATTCAAGAAAAATTTTATAGATGAATTACTATGATAAAAAATAATTATTATTTAAAATAAAAAAATTAAAAAACAAATCCAATTTTGATCCATGTTGAAAAATTAAAGAGAAATTAATGTCAAGAGAGTTATAATTTGTCTTTAAACATTCCATAAATTAATATAAATTCCAAAATTAATGAAATATGAATAAATGTGGTCATATATTTAATAATTGAATAAAAATTTTCTCAATATGCTCATACATTTTGATAATGAAATGATTCATGTATATTTGTAAACCTTGTCATATTAGTTGTAACCATGAATATCTAATTTTATCATTTTCGTGGTAATAAAAATCTACTATGATTATAATTCAATGTGACCAAAAATTGAAAAATCCAATTTAAAATATATATCCCTATTAGTTTCATATTTTAAATATATTTTCATCAATTCAATTTCTATAAATTTTGAAAAATAATTTTAGATAAAAACAAAAACCCAATTAAATAAATTATTTAAAAAATATATATTTTAAATTTAAAAAATTAATTTATTTGAAATAATACCTTAGAAATGATTAAAATGAAATTATTTTGATCAATAATATTATAAATTTACTATTTTTACATTTGGGTTATTTTAAAACATAATATATCTTTTTAAATCATGAAATAAACTTTTGACCAAAAGAAAAATCAATAATTGTCCCTATTAATAAAAAAATCATTCCTTTTAGATAATTCTTAAAAATTAACCCTAAACTATTTTAAAGTCGATAATTTTAAAAAATAAAATATTTTCATCAAATAAATTTCCTAAAGTGTACAAAATTTATTAATAATATTTCTAAAATAAATCAATATATAACTTTTTTGAACAAAAATGTATTTTTTTGATTCATAGAGAAACATTTCAGTACATTTACTATTTATATAATTCGTTTGTCTAAAACCACTATATATAATTTCCGGAAAAAAATATTAATATTCAATCCACTAAATTTTTATCTATGTTATAATGGTATACTAAATTTTGTTTATTTAGACTAAGGTTTGGGTGAATCCCAAGTTATCTAAAAAAATTATATATAATGAACTATATCACAAAATCTCATGATATAATAGCCCCAAAAAACAACTGTGTCTTTATACATGAGACTATATGTGGCTGGGGTTTGTATAAAAGTATCATGGAATAACTAGTATATACATATACATAAAAAATCACACCTCCCTTTATTAAAGGATTAATAATTATATTTTATCACATTCATTTTATCAGCAACATCATAATAACATTTCAAAATGCTTGCACCAACTAAATGTCACTCACCCAAAAAAACCACACTTATCCAACATTTTCATTCCTTACAAAATTGGTCCATGCCCCTTTTAAATTATTACCTTAATATGAATTGTTCTTAAATTAATGCACATATCCTAGTATTTGGTGAGAAACAATTATTTCCAACATTTCTATTCAATTATCATTTTGTGTCTAAGTCATTAAGGATTATTCAATTAATTAATTCATTGGACCCAAATAAATCCCCAAAAAAATTTTAAATTACACCATAAATAGATGTATTCCAACAAGACCAGGCCATTAAAACAATGAATCACATGATATCTTATCTCACTACCACATACCCATCACCAGACATCCACTACCAGAAACAAATCCCTCAATAGAACCAATGACCAGAATCATCAAAAAAAGGAAAAATAGGCCACACAACTATAAGGATGATTATAAACATATTGGAATCACAATAAAAAAATATACATAATACACATATTTTACCATGCTTTATTTACAAGGTAATTTCAGATTAAATCCTTTTCTTTTATACTGGTATTTTTCATACAGTTTTGAAATGTTCAGGGGATGAAAATTTTTAGGAGAATATATATTAATCCTTTTATGAATGGTTGGTTTAAAAAATAATTAAATAAAATTTATAAATCTAAAAAAAGGTTAATAAATCTACAACATGCATATAAAAACATCTTATAGTACGATATAATAATAAACACATAATAAAAAAATGAACTCTTCTAAGATGTGAATATACTCCATCCCCATCAAATCAATTTGATATCATTAATTATCTTATTTAGTCAATCCATAACACCAACCCATGGAAAAAATTATTCTAATTGCACAAATTATCAAAACAGGAGTGAAGAAGTGTCCCCAACATTGAAAATAAATCCAAACCACACATTATATAAACAATATAAAAAATAATATTTTTTTATTTCCAATATATTTTTTAAATTATGATTAATAAAACAACACCTATTGATAAGGGAATAATATCAATGGGAATCAAGATTCTATATCGAAAGTGACACACACAGATAAAAGACCCTTATGGAACTAAGATAACGAACATGTTTGGAATCACTAGCAGGAATGTTCTGAGTGAAATAATTTAACTCTCATTGTTATAGAACAAGGTTATAGATCATATGAAGATGATGGAAAGAATAAAATACTTGAACCGAATATTTATTCTACTTTCAAGATGCTAAATATGGTTTTTGGAAGGTCCATGTCAGGTTAAGGCTGCCAATATTCCCTTTTATATATACTAAATTTAGATTTATTTAAAACATATGTATCAACCCATTTAAAACCTTTGAGTTTAAGGAATATAAATAATGGAATTCTTCCCCATAAAACATTTTTAAAAAAAATATTTAGTCATTAACTGCCAAATATTACATTAAAATAATTCATACATTATTCTAGAATAATAAAAGTATTTTGAAAAAATAATAATTTAGAAATTTTTTGAAATAAATAAAAAGGGATAAATCATAATAAGATATTGATTGTGAGAAGTGATAGAATGTGAAAAAAAAATATTAAACATTACTATGAACAAATAAACTATGAGAATAACTGAATCAAAAATGATAAAAATACAATCAATTGTGAAAACAATCTGTTGTCTATGAGAATAAACTAATCTACTCTGAAAACAACTAATAAAATATTAGAAAAAAAATATAGATCATAAGAACAAACTGATTGACTATGAGAATAAAATATTCACCATAGGAACAAATTGATCAACTATCGGAACAATATATTGACTAAAAAAATAAATCGATTAACCATAAGAAGAAACGATTTTATGTGAGGTAAATTTATAAACTTTTAAGGGAATAACAACTCAAACACCCCCTTGACACCTCCAAGCCTTTAGAAACCAAAAATTAAATGTTTTTGGTGACCTGTAATATTATAACAACTATTTATTATATATATTCAAAAATTATGTAGTAAACATACTTCAATAATAACAATTTGATTTAATCAATTTGTATTATTTCTCAATTAATTACTATTCTATGAAAGTCAAATAATGTTTATAATTATCATATTATAAATTAATATTTATCCATGTCAATGATAAGGATTAAGATAGGCAATATATTTTTGGATATATAATGGGTGGATCTGGAAATCATAATGGCAGAGAATACATAAAAACCATACCAAATTGTTTCTCAACAATAATTCCAAGATAAATCAATAAGGCATAATAGGATTACATATAGATTGAAAATAATATATGATCAATGATGGAATAGAATATTCATGAATTCAACACAGATAACATTATTTAGATTGATTATAAAGTTTGAGTTCCTTCATCATCTACGATAAAGAAGAATCCATCATATGCTGCCAATAAATATTCATTCTCTATCTACTCTTGAAATACAAATATGTATCTAGATATTTCAGTGGACTTCTTATAGTAAAACATAAAGAAAAATATTTTTGAGCATCTATAGAAGCCTATGATTTACATCATATCGTTATATTAATTCATTCTAATGTGTTAGATGGTTAGATCAACATGAAAAACCAAACTAAAATTATTCATGACATATTATATAAATATTATCAAGAAAATTTTATAATAAGTAAAACTATAATAAATAAATAAAATATTATTTAATTAAAATTATTTACATTTTGAGGGTGAATAATTATTGTGATTTAATATAAAAATGATTCCCCATCGCAAAACACAATTTTTTAATTTTTTTTTATTTTATCCTAAGAAAACAAATTTACCAATTTAAAAATATTAATATATAATAACTAATATACAAAAAAAATTATAAATTAGATATGGATATGTAATAAAATTAAGAACACTTAAAAATGAATTTACTACTTAGAACATTTTTTATATTTTGTATTTTTATTTCAAAAAATATAATATTTATAATTCTAAATTTATAAAACAACTTATATTTATAATTTCAACATTTTAATAATATATTATCCTGATTTTGTTTTCTAGAAATTGTCGATTTTTAGATAAACAGTATGAAATAATGTTTTCATTAATGTCGTAACGTTTATGCCCATATTATAAAGTAAGTATTACTTTAATTAAAAAATATTTTAATAAACCAAAAAATATGGATTAAATTTATTTATCTAATTATACAATTTTTACTTTATAATACCAATTTTTAACATTTTTAAAATATAAGTAATATTTAAATCTATTAGAATATATTTCAGGTTAATTTCATTAAACTAAAAATAAAAAAGATGGAATTAGGTTTTGGATTACTTATAATGCTACATAAATATTATTTTGATAATAATAAATCAATTAATTTAAATCAACATCATTGATAATTTTATTTTATTCATATTTCTTAAGCATTAAAACACACATTAAAAAACAGTTTTTAAAATTTACATGAAAAACTAAAAAAAATTAATCCTTCCCATATATATAAATTTATAAAAAAAATATTAAATGAATATTAAGAATTATTATGTTCATGTTCTTTACTAAATCCCATTTTTAAGCACTAAATGTAAATTATATTGGTAAAAATTCATTACTATAGAAAAAATGGTAAAATTGATATATCTACATATAAAATAAATAAAAACATTTTAACATTTCTAAAAATAAATTTTAAAGAGATTATTGACCTTATATCATCCCTAAATGAATTTTTTCAAATTCTCCTCCAAATTTCTCATGAAATGTGTACTCTCATGGTATTTAGAGTTTATATTTACAAAAACTCCATTCCCTTCACCTATAAAATGAGACCTCTTGGGCCATTTATCCACTCATTATAAATCATTATATCTAATAAACAATCAAACCAAATCACTCTTAGAATCCATAAAGAGATTTTATAATATTTTTTACAAAATACCAATCTAAGAATCCATAATGTGTAACCTATAGGAGAACATAGAAAGATAGAGGAAATGTTATCAACTGAGCACTCTTATTTATTTTCAACTTATACGAACTAAAAAATATTATATCTCTAAAGGTATGATAAAATAATTATTTATAATATAATAAAATATTTTTATACTAATGTAATATATAATATATATTTTCCTCTAAAACCATTAAAAAATGTAGATTCTCAAATACGTAAGTGCGGATCACCACCTCCACGAATGGTGTGCTTTATTTTTCATCACAACCATAGATTAATGGTTTTAAAACTATATTTAACAGATTAATACTATATTTATCAAAATTTTCATATTATAAAATTATAAATTATTCCATATCATCCTCATGATCTATGGGAAATAAATTTTTTCTCATTTGCATATAAGGACTACTACCTCAATGAAAGTGAAATATTTTATTCTTCACTCTAATAATTTTATTCATTATCCAAAAATATTATATCCTGATTAGAAGGAATAAAAATTTATATAAAATAAATATAATTCTATAATAATCTTATTATTTCAATAGAATAACATTCATAACCGTACTCACCAATAAATTATAGCTCGATCATGTTTTGGTCTATTTAACAACCTGCATGAAAAATGATATGAATTTATATCATTGGAAACTAAGGAAAAAACTACTTGTAATGTTGTAAAATATATAGTAAATAATTATTTTTTTGGTTCTATAATGGTAATGATAATATCTTACTCTTTATTAAAAAACCACCCATTATTCATAGAAATTTCATAAACAAGCACATCACTAGCATCATTATCAGGGATTGTAAATAAAATACTTATGAAATGAATTTATAACATTATAAATCAATATAAACGTCTAAAATATTACAAAAATTATTTCACTATCATGATATTTGATTATATAATAAGAATAATCACCCTAATTATGAGACTAGTTCTAAACAAATAATTGAATCTAATAACATTTAATGATGAATATATAATATTACATACTAATATATTTAAAATAAATGATTATAAAAGTTGTGTTTAAATTATATAGTTATGAAAATAGTTCAAAAATATGTTATTAATATAGTAATTTTTTTATATAAGAGTTCATATAATTTTTAGCTAAGTCAGATTAATGATAAGGGTCTTTTTAACTCAATTTTTATCTATTATATTATGAATTATCTTGAAATTATTTCCTATAATTTGACTATTTTATAATATATTATATTATTATGAAAAATTTACACATTATTTTATCATGATTTAATTTTCTTTCACATAAATCCATTTTCAAAAGTCACATAATTCGTGAATTATGATGTCTTTTAGTGATTCTCATCTCAATTTTCGTACTTTGATATTTGTGATAAAATTACCACTAGTTTAATATTAGGTAGTTTATAAACTAAAAAGGAATATCCTATTATCATATTATTCTCTAAATTCAAGGTACATACCAATATATATAATGTAATTTCTTTTATGGCTTTATTATTTGAATGATAATGATGTTTTATAAGATTTCGACAACTCAAACTTTTTTCATTGTGTTTCAATATTTCTTCTTGGAGATATTATGTCATCATTTTATATAATACACAATAATATTTCATATTTAAATTTATCATTCTCTCTATTTGAATTACATTTTTTATTTAAATATTCCACCATGGTAAATTTATTTTCTAAAAAAGGTATACATCATTAATAATAATTTCAATTCTCGTTAACATAGATTTCTCTTCCACATCCATATTTTTACTTCTCACTCATGTAATAAATTTATTTTTGAAAAACGTTTTTAGCTTAACTCATGTAATATTATCTTTTCCATTTTCCACTTTTTTAATGGATGTTTTATTATTGATTTTTATTATTAATGTGTTAAACATTGGTATTAAAAAAATATTAAAAAAGGATCACATCCTTCTTTAATATAATTATTTATAATTCACTAAAAATATTATTGAGAAAACCTTTATCTCTTTTTTGTGCCATTACTATTTATTATTAATTTTAAAAGTATAGATATTTCTTAAGTTTTTACTATAATGTTTTAAAAATACATCTACTATTACACTCAACATTATTTATTATGAAAATGATAAAAATGGTTTTCCAAAAAATAACTTATGGTTTCTTCTCTTTTTATCTTTTATCTCTACAAGAAGTGTTTCCATAGAAATTATTTGAATAATTTATTTTCAAAATTCTGTAATCGTATAATATTATAATGTAACTAAATTCTAGGTATCAACCACTTACATTTTTCGGTTCAGTTTTGGTGATTCCATCAAAAAATGTTATGGGACCTATTTTTAATTTTCTCAGATTTTTATGATGTGTTGAATGATTATTCTCAATTGAAACACATGCATATGGGAGATTGATTGATGGGGTCTTATATAACCCTCTAATTTAATGGTTAAGAGTTTATATCTCACAATTTGTCTATACATGGGTGAAATTTATATTTGTTGTTGGCATGAGTGTGGTAAGTTACTCACAGTTCTGAATAGTATTCACATACATGATTAAAATTGTTTAGAAGAATGAGTGTGATGAGTGACTCAAAAAGACGACAATTGTCCATATACATTATTAATATTTTTTGAATGTGTGGGTGTGAGTGAGTGACTTGCAATATTTATGTTCCATGTTTTTACTCTTTTTCCAATGTTATTTATCATATTATGTTTTAAGGTATTTTTACCTTTCTATGCCATATTTCTACGATCATGCTCTATGTATTAAGTCTATTATCACTTGTTTCCGTTAACATATTCCATGGTAAATGTTTTTTCATTTTATATTTCAATTCATTCTATCTATAATTATGGGGAACGTTTTTTCACATGCTCTTTTTAAAAAAACATCTCTCCCCTACTCATACTTTCCTATATGATTATTATCATACCTTTGAGGTATAGTGGATAAGTTATCCATTTACAAGAATTTGAGATTTTAAATTTATTTTTTACTAATTCCCTGAGTAATGAATATGATTATAACTTATATCAATTTTAGACGATATTCTAGGGTTGTTCGATTATGTAGAATTTTTCAAAAGTATCATAAAATAAGTTATTTATATATTTGATAATAAAAGACAATAGACCAACCATTATTTTGGTTGTTTGTTTATTATGATATGTAGTGTTTCAATTAATGAAATTTATATGATTTTATGTTAAGACATATTACATGGTATTAAATCCATTAATAAATCCTTTTCATCCCCAAACCCAATACCAGAGTTTGGGGCTTCCTTAGCTGGTATTCGAGCAAGGGTTAGTTATTATTTGGGATTAGTATAGTTATTTTTTGGATTAGGATGGGAGATTTTTAGTAAAACCATTTTAAATAAGTCTATTTATAAGATATAATCCCAACCATTCTGTAAAGTTTTCATTATAAGGATTTCTATGAAATTACATCTTTGTATGGATATGTTCATGTTGATGTAGTTGAATAAAAGAAGAACCGTGTGGAAATTTACCTAAAAATGTATCATGAGTTTCAACTAAATATTTACTAATTTTATGGTGGGTGGTCTTAAGACATCACAACAAAAATAAAACTCTGATGTAATATTATTTTGTAAATTAAAATTAATTTTTGTGAAATAATATGATAGATTTTGGATCAATTGTTTTTTGGTATTGTTATAGGTCCTAATATGAACTAGAGAATGAATAATATAGATGTTAATCTTGAAATTTATATGTCCACGAACATTTTTTCAGTGATTTTCATTTTTATATAATAGTTCTCCAATTTATAATATTTTCATATTTTTTCTTATGTTAACTTTATTAAAGAAGAATATTAACCATGAAAAAATCAAGTTAACAAGGGGTGTGATGCAAAAATAATTTATTATCCTAATGATAATCTAAATGTGAAATAAACTGGTGTATAAAATATTATGATTATTCCTTCTTTAATATCATAATTTTTGATTAATAACTTAAATAATTCTTTACCTCCAAACACATCAAATAAATGAATGATGGATTTTCCTAGATTCTCATGTAATTCGGATTATAAATGAAATAAAATTAGTAAATTTATATGTCACATTCTACTAGAAGCATCTTGTACGAGTATACTTTTATTATTTACCACCTCATGACTCATATTTTTCATGTGTTGTTTCAAGTATAATATTGGAATTTATGGTGTTTTATTGGATTATTTGTAGTTGTCTTGTGGTTAGGGAAGACTATACGAGCTATCCTAGGAAAATGTGATACTTGTTTTTGAGTCCTAGAGCGGGGATAAAGGTTGGAAAATGGTAAATAGAAACCAAATATAATTGTACATAAACAATTCAATATAGTATATAATCATTTTATATGGCTATAATACGGTTTTTCAAATAATGTTTCTACACAATGAGGCTCCTCCAGTATCCCAAATTGAGGAGCACAGTTGGAACATGGTTTATAGTACCATTATGGCTAATCGTATTATGTTAATTAATTAATCTAATTTATTTTACTTAAAACTAATCTATTTGGAATCATTCCCCATCTCATTAATTATTATCCCATCCTAGGATACTCATCTTGATGATTTTGGGTATTTCATGCCACCTGATGGCCAATTTTAAAAGATCATATGGTGTTGGATATAAATTTTCCATTATATATATATATATTATTCATTGTTCATCTATATAAAAAAATTTCTTCCTGAAATGAACCCCATATAAGATCCATTTATTCTATATATATGGGTTATGGAAATTTTTAATTGTGATACATATATATATAAATTGTGAAAATGTGAATTATTGTCTTGGTCTTCGTTTATCATTATGTGTTCTTCTGTATTAATTTTTTAATTGATTCCTCTTGATTCCTAAATTATATAAATTTATTACTTAGTTATTTTTTATCTGGAATCCATGGTTTAGGTCTCTCTCTAATTTTCTATATCCCTCATTTCTTTTTTTCTTGTGGATCTTATTTGAGTCTTGCAATTCCAAGTGATTGGAGGTGGGTGGTTTCATCTAAATTTTTTATATTACAAACAATGAATGTTCTCTCATATATAAATTGGATATATAAATTTTTATTATAATGATCTACAATTTATATATATTCATATAAAGTAGGTTTTCAGATAAAATGGATTCCCCTGTTTATTTAATCATGGATAGTTAATTTCAAATCATTGTTGTATTGTTTTAGAAACATTATATTAAATAATGATTTTGTGTTAAAAAGTTTGTTCGGTTTTATTAATAAATTTTTATATTCTCTTTTGAAATGATAATAAATGTTTATCGCATTGTCTTTTAGGATATATAGAAGGGGGTTTCAATTACTATCTTTAATGAAATTATAGGGGCTTCACACATCTAGGTACTCCACTTATACCTAGGTAATATTCTTGAGAAAAGGTTCAAATGACATCACGGGGGGTTCAAATATTAAGGTTTTATAATATTTATTTTATCATCATGTTAGGTTTTTTGTGTAGTACTGATTATTCATCACATGGAGTGTGTATCCTCACAATCTTGGAACAATATTTTCATAAGGGTAATTTAAATTATTCTTTTCATTTATTTCGATATATGATTCATAATTTAAAATTAAAATGGCCAATTTTTTATGTTTATTGGAACCTATTGTATATGAAAATATTAATAATTTATTGTAAATTTTGAATTTCATTATTTTTGTTAAGTGTTTAAAATATTATATTATACCATGCGTTTTTTTAGAATGAGAATAATTTATATCAATTAACAAATTATAATAATAGAAAATGTGGTTGTATTATGTATGTGTAGGCCTTATTTTATCTGATATAGGAAAGGTTAATGAACCATATTATGGCATAGGTTATTTGAGTAATCCTGGTTTGGAAATTGGGCAATGGGTGGGTGGGATATTTTACACTTGAAAAATGGATATTGTGTTCATTTTATTTTTCCCATTGGTAAGTCTTTGATTGTGTACCATTCTTTTGTTTTATTTTCCAGTTATATATCTCCATTATGTCTTTTGAAACTATTATTTAATTTTATCCACCCTTTTCACATATTTGATGAATATTATTTTATCTCATTGGGGGATATTTTTCCATTGGTTACATTTGTTTCTCAGGTTTTTTTCGTCAACTCATGGGGCTTAGGAACTCCATTTGATTCTTTTTTATGATCAGTTTGAAATTTAGCTTGATGGATCTCTTGGTTATTTCACAAAAAAAAAATTATAAAATGGATTTTTAACTCGGTTTTTTAGGTCATAGTATTTTTGGTTGGTAGTATATAGGTATGTTGGGAATTAATGGGTAGTTTAGAGTGAGTTCCTAGCCACATGTCATTAAAAGGAACCATAACATATGGAACCATGTTATGAAATGTGTCTTTTGTGTGCGGTTTTGATCTAACATAATTTCATGCATGAATTCACATAACTCAAACTGAGATTAATACATTCTATTATGGTCTATATTCACCACTTGATATAATAACATGTGAACATGAAAACTTTATCACATACAGTACGAGTTAAATTAAGATATCTCTCTATGAGGTAACCATTATATTGACATTAAAATTGTTAAATCTATATTATGGTAGGTTTGAGAAGTAAAAAAAATTAACTAGTACTAAATATTTGTCTATGAAGAAAAACCATGATCTAGGGGGAGGGATCATTATCAATAATTCATCTTCCAAAATTAAATATCCTTTCAGGTGAAAATTGACCCTAACAATGTAAAGTAATGGTTAGATAATTTTATTAACATCATATAGATTCCAAAATAAGTTAATTTGAATAGTTCTATGTTCATGTTTGAGAAACCTATCAATAGCTGGTGGGAAATGGTCGATCGGGTAAATCGATATCACAGATGGGACTAGAAAGACTTCAATAACATCTTCTTATTAGTATTCCTACATGGAATACATGACTATGGTGAAGTCTATAATGTTTATATCCATTGTATAAGGTGATATCTTAGTGATATAATATGATCATCGAATTATTTAATCTATCTTTTTCTCTTTATTTTAAGACAAATAAAAGGGTAATGTTTTAGTAATTTTAGATGGGTTTGGGATTGAATGTTCATTATCTAATATTCTTATAAAATCATGTCACATATGTAGAGTAATTAGATAGAGAACTAATGTAAAAAATGAATATAATAGGGAAAATTATTTTTGATGGACTTCCTCCTCCACTGAGTAGAACCTTTAGTAGATCACATGGAACAAAGAGAAAGTGTAATGAGACTCATAGAGGTGGTGATGGAAAATTAAGCAGTGGGATTTGTCTATTACATCAGTTAAAACTAAATGTGTTCCTTTTGATGACTAATATAGAGGTGTGATAGTATACAGTAAGGGTAATATCCCACACCATTGATGATTTGTTGTTATTATAATTGTTGAGGTCATTTTTAGATGTTCTATAAGGCTTTGTTTGTACCGTGTTTTGGTTTTGGTTAATCATATCCAAATTTAATTACACTCCAAGAAACATATTATTTGTTTACCAAGCCCTACACACATGCCACTTGAGTGAATTATATTCTCAAATTAGAGGATTTCAAAGTGGAACTTGATAAGACATTTTTTATATTTATTGGTACTATATTAATCTAATTATCTATAGAAACATCTCTATTCTACATAGGTTCCCCTCATTCAATTATATGAATCCATTTTTCATATATTTTAAGACTTCTAATTGAAATCATGATGTACATTTTTGCAGTTTTTTATGACTCTTGTGAACAAAAATAATAATGGTTATTGATTCCCCATATGTACTTTCTCAGTATCTTTTATTTCATTACATTAGGATTTTCTATTTCTTGACCAATATCTCTTAAGAATAATTATGTAGATGGATTGGTATGTTTACAATTGATGGATGATTTATTTCTATCACCATCAGGGTTCCTTTACTACCCATAATTGGGGATCTCAAGTGTTTTTGGTTGAATTGAATCCAAGGTCAATATGGGAAAGAACTTCGCATTAGGATTTATAGATATTGCTTACAAATTTTTTAGTTAATTTTCTAATTGATTCCACTATTTGTGATTATCTATTAGTGTTCAATGATTTTCTAGAAGTATTCCATAAAATTTATCTTTGATTACTTTAGATGTAGAGGTGGTGTATCCTTTTGATATTGCACATGTTACTCAACCAATATCTCTTCCTTCCTATCGTATAACACCAAATGATTTTATGGTGTTATAGATTCAATTAGATGATTTAAAGGTGAATTTTTTTATCATTGATTGTCACCTTGTGGATCACATATTATTTTTTTGAAGAAGGATAACAAAAATATTCAAGATTGTGTTGATTATCATAAGATTAATCAGATGTAAAATAGTGTAAATATAATCTACCTTATATTGATGATCTGTTTGATCAGTTAATGAGTGGAAATTGGTTCTCAAAGTCTATCCCTCATTTTTGTTTTCATCATCCATAGTTAAAGATTCAAATATCAAAAATACCACTATCAACAGAAGGTATATCCACATTAAACACCTTGTGATACAATTTGTCCATGAAATTACTCCAACAATTTTTATGTCAATAATGAACCATATATTTCACTAGTATCTTGGCCCATTTTTTTGGTATTTCTATAATATATCATGGTTTATTCAGAATATATGGAGGCTCATGAAAATAATTTTGAACTAATATTGTCATTTTTTATTAATCATCATCTTTTGTGAAATGTATAAAATGTTACTTCTTGATTTCGGAAGGGAATTTCGAGGAAAAATGTTTTGGAATCAGAAAATACCTGTTTTTTCCAAGAAGTTAATGGTATTATTATCAAGGGTGCCCAGATAATTTATTTTAGATATGAATCTTCATTGTTTTTTTATGGTTACTTCCAATGGTTCTTCAATAAATTCTTAAAACATTCACCATCAGTAATAGCTCTTACTATGAATGGGATGAAATCCTTGTGGGATAAAAAATAAAAATCTTACATTAATGAATTTAAATGATGGAGTACCTCTCATCCTGTCTTGATTTTATAAGAAGTTATTCAGGGATATGTGGTGTATTTTGACGCTTCATCTTTTAGACTAGGATGTGTTCTTATGTAGAGAGATCATATATTGACATACAACTCTCATCAACTTTGGCCACATGGAAAAACCTATCCACCTTCATGATCAAGAAATAATTGGGCTTTTTAATGATATTACACGTCAGTGGCACTTCCATTTTGTGGAATGGATAAAAATACATTCTTATCATAATATTATTAGATGAGACATCTCATAGAAATACATGATCCTAGAAAAGAAGTGATGGGTGGAGTACCATAAAACGTATTGATTTGATAACTATTAGATTGATAGAATAGGGATGTTGTTTTTTATGTACATAGTAGGAAATGACATTCTTAAGTCATCTATAAATCCATAGATGATTCAAATATGATCTGAATATTTCCTCAGATTCACCTAAAGTTGATGGAGAATGATACATGTACGTTTTTATCTTGTGAAAATTGATTTCATATATCCTTGAGCTTATTCTTTAGGAAAAACAATTGGATGATATGTTATAGAAATAATGGAATCCTTATATGAAGGGTAGTATATTTTCATCTTTTATCTCTCTTATGAAGGGATATTTATCTTAATAAGTCAGTTTTTTATCTAAGTATAGATTTTGAAGATTGTGGTTAATATTTTCATTCACCCCCATCATTATAAATATGAATTATGAGATGACGAAATAATTCTATAGGCTTGGAATAAATAATGTCCAAGATTACATTATGTCTCATTATTATACATGCCAACTGATTAATGTTAAGAATCAAAAACTTTTTGTCCTTCTTTAGCATCTTCCAATGATAATTAAAAAATTTGATAAGGTATACATGGACTTATTAATCTGATTTTCTTTTAATATTTGATATAATAATACTATATAGGAGGTGGATCATCAATTGAAAAAATTGGTGCACATTATTTCTAATTGGGGCGCTAGTAAAGTATAGGATTTTGGAAACTATTATGTGTATGTGATTTTTAGGTTCAATGGGAGTGATATGGTATTGTCTTGGGCATGAGAGTCTAGTTAACTTCTATGTTCTAAAATATTATCTTGGAGGTGGTGTGTAATAATGTTAGATTTAGTATCAAATACACTCATAAAAAAACACCGAACAGAAGAAATGTGTTATTCATATCCTGGAGGATACACTCCTTGCATATGTTTAGGATTTCAGAGGATCATCATATAGCCATATGGGATCGGTTTAGTTTTCCTATAATAATTCTTACCAAATTTCTATTAGAATGGATCCTTTCAAATAACTATTTGGTCACCATTGTAAATATTATTTTTTTTTGTAAAAATTTGGTGGGGTTTCTCTTATGGGAAAAGATATTTTGAATCCGACATTAGTGATTATTTAGGTTGTACTTCAATAATTAGTGATATCCCAGAATCAACATTAGACACAATGACTCAATGTTTTCCTTTGGAATTATCTATTTTTTACCATGTTTTCTTTAATGCAACACCTTAGATGGATCCTTACCATATTGGAAAGTAGGTTATATTAGCTCTATTATATGTGGTAATGTTTATGATTATGGATGAAATTAGGATGGTGGAATATTTTTTAGAATTACTATCTCATTTGACTATTACTCATGATGTATTAATCATATTTCAGCATATGAAATATCTTCCTAACCCTTCTCATATTCCAAAATGGGGAGATATTTCTTTTTAATAACATGTGTAGGTGTTGGAATAAAAAGTAGAGTTTGTTGATTTTATTGTGAAATTCCTACTTGAAATGTTTATTCAAATGGTTTATGTGTTATGGTGGAAAAAATGGATTCCTAGGAGTGATGGGATTGGGAATAATTGATGTAATTGAAATTTCCTCATCTTATATTGGACCACCCATCTATAAAATAATATTCTAGTGGAATAAAGTGATATGGTGACAAGAAATATAAAATCCCAACATCATTTATTAGTATGGATATCCTTTTTATTTGACCTTATAATGATTTAAGTTATTTTTGAGTTGTTTGGGGTTAATATATTTATCATTTATTATTTCTTTGGAATGTGCATGGTTGGTGCATAGTTAACACAAACAATAAAACTCATACTAGGAAACAATGTATTTTTTAGGAGTCCAATAGGATGGTTAAAATTTCAGAAAAAATGTGGATTCTTATACTCAAACTATGAAACATTGGAATTATATATTTTACATGGTTGGATAATGGTTTTTCATATAATTTTTTAAAATCACACGGATACTCCAGTCACCCAATAGAAGGTTTACAATTTTAAGAAGGATTAATAAACCCCATATCCAATTAGTAAAGTGTTAAATTATTAATATGAACTTTTTAAACACCAAATGTATCTACTTTTCCAAATTCTACTTTCTGTAAAATAAATCTCATCCTGGAAAAATTCTCGAAGATATTTTGAAGATTTCATGCCCCCCAGTGATCATTTTTTATGTTTCCAAGGGTTTTGGATATGTAATTTCATAGGAAATTTTCCATTCATCCTTCTTCATCTAGATATACTCTTTTCATCTTCAAAAAAACAGTATATTGGGTCTACCAAGGAAATATTTAAGGATTTTTTAATAATCTCATTTTATTTATTATATAACATTTAGGGAATGAGTAATTATTTTCTACATCATCATTTTTCATTGTGTATTTTTTTAGATTCATAAGGGTATGTGATTCCTATGATTTTCATTGTTCTAAAAATTGATGATTTTTAAATTTCAAATTATTAATTCAATGTTTAGGGTTCTCTTTTATTTTATAGATCACTTGGTCCTTCTTGCTTTGTAGATCCTAGGAATATGTTGTAATTCCAAGTGTTCAGAAGTGGGTGTTTTCATCTAAAGTCTTTTTATTTTAAACTATGAATGCTCGAGCATTTCTAAACATAATCTCAAATATTTTAATGGAATAATAATTTTTTAATAAAATTTTTAAATTGTGGGATTTCATAAACGTGAATGTTGATTTAAAAAATCATTGTATTATTTATAAAAATTGGATTTCAATGAATAGTTTCGGTGTGAAAGGGGTTTTTGATTTTATTGTTGAAATTTGATATCTCCTTTCATTTTTTTTGGAAATAACCATCACATGGGAGCCTGGGATAGCTAGGTGGGGGTCATATAGGGGATTGTTTCCACGACATAATACGGGGTTCACACATTACGGTGATTCTATTCTCTGTAGGATGTTGTTATAAGGTTGGGATTACTTGACATCATAGGGGATCCACGCATTACAGTTTTCTTATTCTCCTTTCATCATCATTTCAATGAATTTTTTGGTCTGAAGAAGTAATTATTGATCACATGGGGTGAGGATCCCTACTAACACTGACTCATATTATCATATAGTAAATTTGTATTATACATTAATTTTCCGGGGCTTTATGATTCTTATTTTAAAAAATATAAATATTATTTTAATTTAATTTGAAAACTACCTATGAAACTGTGTATAAAACATTATAAAGGATGTATTTCCATGTTATTGTCATTTTTTAGAATTATGTATCATTCTTAACCATTTTTTCAATGGTAATATTTTTATTATTTAATAACTATTTCATCTAAAACACATTGATGGATCCAAATAAGATTGTTTTTATCAAACCATACACATTACCTTGGGTGTTTCAAAACCATGTTTTTTCTTGGTTGGGAAAGGGAAAGGAACCACAGTGAGGTAGTGGGTATTTGAGTTTGAATGGTTTGTAACTCTGGTGGTGAGATGTTGGGTTGTTTCCCATTTGAAAAATGTAAATAGTTTTCTTTTTCTTTTTTTCTTTTCATCTCTTAGATCATGTACTTTTTTTCTGTTTATATAGTTTTATATCACATTTCCACTTCTTGACTCAATTATGGGAATTTTATCAATCCTTATCGTAAATATCATGAAGATTGTTGTAATTGGTTGGGAGAAATCATTCCATTGGTTAAACTTCTTATCCCGATGCTTTTCACCAGCCTATGTCAATCATGAACGCCCTTTTAGTATAGATAGGGATAAATTTAGAACCAATATTGATGGTTTTATGGTTTATTTCATGCCATTATACATCAAAACTATGGGAAATTGAACATAGGTGATTGTCTAAAATGAACTATAAGATGTTGAAAAAGTTGTAGAACATAAAATAATTTTAAAACCATTCATGAAAAAAGGAAGAGTTGAGTAATCCTGGTAAATTAAAATAATTTCCTTCATATGTATCGACTAAAATTTTTTTGTTTTAGTTGTGGTAAATTGGTAAAAAGAAATTTAGTCCACTAATACAAGGGATAAAGATGATACTTCAAACCAACAGCATCCAATACCATAGAAATAAGGAAATTCCATAGAAATGTCTACTAATAAAGATTATAGTGATGATTATGTTGTTTTATGTAAACATATTCTTCACCTTGTACTTTTTGATTTCTTATGAATTGCATATTTAAGCCTACTATTAGAAGTAGATTTATAAACAAAACATATGATAAACTAATTATTTTGGTCAAGGTATGTAAATATACATCAAGGATTAAGGGATTATGATTCACCTATATCTTATTATCCTTTATTTAGATGTAATTAATTTTCTTTTAGAAATTTATTTTATATATCCCCATAAAATCCATATTAATGAAATATCATTTCACATTTCAAACCAATATATACTCACTTATCAATGAATGGATGATGATGAGATCTATTATATATATAAATGTATTATAGAAGTTATGATACCTAATCAAGAAATTTTTTTTCTCCAATGATTGGTGAAAATATCTATATTTTGATTAAACTATCCTGAGAGAAAACGATATATTTCGTACGTTTATAATGATGATAATTGATTAAAAATGATATCTACAGTTGTTTTTATCTTTTATATAACCTTATCTATATTTTCTAACATGTGATAATGAATTTTTTTATGATTAAATTTATTTAATGGGGATAAAGTAACACCTCTAAATTATAAAAAATATATTTAACTTAATTAAATATATTGAGTTTGATGGTTTTATCCACATATAACACCAAATGATAATGAGTTAATGTGTATTAGATGAATATTATTAAGAAAATTATTATAATAATAAAACATATAGTAAATAATAAATAGTTATTTCTCAACCAAAATTTCATACATTAAATGATAAATGATTAATTTGATTTATTATTTAAAAGGATTATACTCTCTCAAATAATTATTTTTTTATTTGGTTTTTATTTATTCCCTATAAAAAATATATGAATTTTATTATATTATTACATATGAACTAATTAATTTAAATTTTTTCAATTTAAATTTGATATTAAATAATATTAAGAAAACATTAAAACTTCATTTTTTATTGAAAACATTTTTCTAATATTTTTTATTTTCATCAAAAAATATAATCTTATAATTTTAAAATATTAATTTTCTAAAATGATTTTTTTGAACATATAATATCAAAAAAATTAGGGGGAAATATTTAGATTTATTTATAATATTTCATTTTAGGTGAACAGTGAAAATGTGTTTTCACCGATACCATATCATTTATTCCCTTAACATGAATTAACTGGAAGTTTAAATATTTGAAAACTTATTTAATGAAAAAAAATTAACGCATAAATTTATTTATTATAAAATAAATAATAGATTTTATTAAACATATGTTTACAATTTCCAAGGCATTTTTAGTATTTTACTCAAATAAATACTATTTTGGTTTAATTTCTTTTAACTATATATAAACAATATCGAATTCAATATTGGATTACATTTAAAGATACATAACTACTATTTTTTAGAAATTAACCATTTATATAAATCTGTATAATTTATTATTATATTTTAATCATAATTTCTTAGCATAAAAATACATATTTTTTTAAAAATAGTTTATTCGTATTAAAGATGATAATGATAAAATTATGTTCTATTAAAAATTGATTTTCGATTTAATAAAATTGAATTAATATTTTTAATAAGTCGGTCTGAATTTTTTAATAAGGTATATTTTCATTCTATTCTCTAATGGTAAATTATTTAGGTAAAAATCAAATTCCTCAGTAAAAAGAAAAAACCATAAAATAAAAAAATCAAATAAAAATAAATAAAACAAGTTAAAAACAAGTTTTAAAATTAATATATAAGGGATTATAAAAATTAATTAATCCCTTATTATATTTTTTTCTACATTGTATCCACATTTAATGTTAAATAGGTTCTCTATTTATATTTTAATGTAATATCAAAAAAAAATTGATTCCCTTCACCTCTAAAAGGATCTCACCTCCACCTCATTTCTCTATACATTATAAAGAATTATATGCACAAAAATATTCCCCAGTAACTCCTCAATTGTCTCTACATTTATTATAAGCCTTGGTATTTTTAAAATCAAATTCATAATATCATTAAGGTTTTATCCAAAGTAGAACATCCAAAGGAACATGAAATATTCTAAACCGAGATATTGTAATGTTTTCATTCTTTTAACCCCTCATTAATACTTTATCCCAGAAATTATTAAAACATTAGAATTAATATTATGATGAATTTCTATTAAACTATTTTAATATCTATTTTCTACATTTTTCTAAATATATTTGAAAAATGTTGATGTGTTCATGTGTACGTGCGGACTACGGCCTCTATGAATAGTGTTGTGGCTTTTTTATCAATTCCATTCATGGATTTTTCTAACGAAATGTTTAGTTGATTATTATAGTAATTAAAAAATTGTTAATATTATAAAATTATAAATAATTCTCATTCTTCCTCTATATCTTTGGAAAACAATCACGTCGCTTATAAGTATGTGTGGACTACAACCTCTTTGAAAGTGACATATTGTGTATTTATCTCTATTATTTTTTATTTACAAAGATTTCATTTAACTTGAATCACTATCATAGAAATATGTAAATAAAATAATTATGATGCTTTAATATTGATATTCTTATAAAGGAATCCGTTTCTTAACCATACCAACTAATATACTATATTTTGTACTTATTTGGGTCGGTTGGACAAAATACATGAACAATGGTAAAAATTCGCATAATGGGTAACTAAGTAAACATAATTACTACTGATAATCGAATAAAATGTGTAAATAATTAATTTTATTCAATATTATTACTAATATCTAACCAGTTTTGTAAAACCTGGATATTATAATAGAACATTTTGTCCAATATTCTATACTACCCACAAATATTTTTATATTTTTTATTAAATTGAATGGTGTACGGGTAATACAGTTAAAGGGAAAAATGAAACTATAATAGAAAACCATATGGTAAGAGTGCTTAAAATAAGTGAATACCAAGAGTTTCTGTACAATAAAATTCCATCCCCGTAGTAGGAAAGGACCCCAGATCTATATAATAACATCTATGTGTACCTTGAATCGCCTTGGATGTTACGATGTTGGAAACATAATTCCCCTTGAACTATGTATGACTAAACTTTTTGGTACAGTTCAAAAACCCTTTTCATTTACTGGTAATATATTCATACTACCATGGTGTCAATCTCTAAGCATGCATCGCATTTCAATGATAGAGAGAGTCTATCTCAGCTTCTGCTAGCTGAATATTTCTATAGCGTATACGACACACAACATCGATCTAAAAAAACTGTGAAATATTATTATCTTATGGATATTATAATGTAATAATTGAATTATAAGGTATTATTGGAAGTAAAATATTATAATATATATATATATATTAAAATAAATAATAATTTATTGAATAATTCTTAGAAAATAAGCACTAAAGTTTTTGTAAATTCATTTTATATTTCAAAATCATTTTCCTTAAAAATTTATTTTTATTTTATTTATTATGAAATTATTATAAATAATTTGAGAAAAATTAATAATTTTAATTGATGAAAATCATATAAATTTTACAATGAACTTATAAAAAATTTATAATTATTGATTTTTTGGGGTTTTTTTAATAAAAGTTATTTAGTGTATATAAAAAAATATTTATTTTTGCAAACATATGATTTATTAAAATTGAAAAGAATATTTATTATTTTAATATTATCTCAAAGTAAAATATGTTTAATTTAATTATATATAATAAAATTAATTATATTTTAATCATCATTATAATTTATTTTTGTATATGTTCACCTTTGTGGTATAAAAAACAATTTTCTTAAAAAAAATTGATGCATCTTACACGATTATTTTATAATAGATCTCTTGTAATTATAGTAATTGAATATTGATAATTTGATATCATATATGGAAGTAGGATGTTCAAATTTTTAAAATAAGTCTCTTTTATTTTTGTTCATTATGAATCATAATCATAGTAAATATTTCTCGCCTTGGCAAGGGGGCATCCGGTGATTAAGGTTAAAAATAATGTGTTAAGGAATAAAAATGTCCCTAATACCTTTATTTATTTCATTGGATAATTTTAAATACACCATTTTCCAGAATCAACTGAAAATATATATATATATTACACTTTCGTTTTATAATGGCCTTAGTATAATTTTTTTAAAATTAAAAACAAAATTTCACTATCCTTGTTTTAATCTTGCTAAATTTTTTTCATAGATATAAAATCATTTCACATTTTGTATAAAATTATTATTTAAAATATAAATGTTTTTTATCATGATAATTAATTTTTAATTTTTTGTGATAAAATATTTACCTTAAATTCTTACACACCACTGAAATAGTTCTTGTGAAAGCAATAGAAAACCCAAGAAATGATTTTAAACAATCTAAGAGTGATATTTTTTAGGATTAAAAATGTGAGATGAATTTTTGATAAATATAACTTATTTCGGATGTTTGAAATGATTATATTAGAAATAAATTTCTCTTTTGATGTCTTAAAAATAAAATTATATGAATTATAATGAAATGTCACTAATGGAATTTTATGTTATATTATTTTATGATTTAATTTAAATATTATAAAAAAATTCAAATATAAAAATTAGGATAATAAAATGTTTAAAATTTATTCTCCTTTATATTTATGTGAAAATTTATAGCGAATAATAAAAAATTTATCCAATTAATTTTGAAAATTCATTACCATAGTTATGACTTAAATTTTTTAACCAAGGTGTTAAACCAAAAGATAATGTTTTAAATGATATATAAAAAATAAAAATATTATTTGGTGATTATATTGTAACTTTATAATCCTTACTATAAATCCAGGTTTTTAACCATTTTCCATGAGTGATTTATATAATATATTATAATATTTAAATTATTTCTAAAGGTTACATTAATCATATTAGAAAAAAAATTAAATTATTTAAAATTTAGAATAACACTATAATTGCACAATAAAATGGGATGTGTTTGAAAATATAAACCATAGATGATTTATGTGTCACTTATTATTTTACCATTGCATTGTTGAACCCTAAATAAAAAAATATTTATATCATGATACCTATGAAAATGGATAAAGGGTGTTACAACAAAGAGAAAAGGGAAAAAATGTCACCTAAACATGAATAAATTTTACTATATGAGAATACTTAGACTAATAATAATCTTATATTATAATTATATCAATTTTGATCCTCATGAACATCATAATTCATTTATACTAATTTAACACTTTTTAAA
Source organism: Viscum album (assembly GCA_963277665.1). Classification (NCBI taxonomy): domain Eukaryota; kingdom Viridiplantae; phylum Streptophyta; class Magnoliopsida; order Santalales; family Viscaceae; genus Viscum; species Viscum album. Next base: position 1,245,104,002 of record OY728130.1, on the reverse strand, counting down.
ATTCCAAAAGTGCTCCTCCTGTCACTTATAAAAGGGAACCTCATATCTTATCCTCTTCTATAAACGCCCATGTATCTGATGCATAAATATATATATTTTAATATGAATATTCAATACATTTCAAAAACACATTCATGAAGACTATAACTGTTTAGTGACATTTGGTACTAGATACACAATGTTTTCTTCTCATGAAATATTTTCAACATCTCCCACAAAGACCATCCCATTTAGGACACTTTATAGAAAAACCCAACTCTGAATATTTCATCATAACTTGGGGAAAGGAAGCATTGGAAGGGGTGACCTAATATAATCAGAAATTATAGAAATGAGAGATTTCAATAGATGTACATAGATATTCATAACATAATAATTTTTTAATGAATATATGACCATAATATAAAGTGTTAATTCCCAATATAATAAATATAATAAACATCATTTATGGAGTAAAACATTAGTATTTCAAAATAAATGAATAATGATATTTAGAAATAATCACAAGTCAAAAATAAACCAAAATTTCATGCCAAAAATGATCATGTAACTATCATGATAATAGAAATAATTTCATAGGATAGTATTAACTACCCAGACCATTGGATCGGACATTAGCACATGTTCCCTAGAGTGGATCAATCATGTCGACCTATTTCCCGAAATAGATCAATAACTTTTACTTGTTTTCCATAACTATCTCATGATATATGACAATTTTACTAATTAATTATATATAAATATATATCCCATCTATCATAAAATTAAAATCACACTTATGTGTTCCACAATATCATAAACCATTATTTATATAAAACCAATGAAAATAAATGAATTTCAGAGGCATTTCATTATAGATTGACTTGTAGAAAAGAAACATATCTCATAAAAATGATGCTTTCAAAAACATAAAAAATCTAGAAACATAATTTGGATTGTATCCATTGGTAATATTCCCATTAAACTATAAGAATCATTAAATGTTATTTCTATTTATGAATCAAATCATCATTAAAACATTATTGAGGAAAATAAAATTCTCATTTCGAAATAACAACTTCGAAATATGAAAATCCAAAAAACATTTGGAAACATAAATATCATAAAAAATAACCATAAGAACTTATAATTGAATCTTTAAAATATTTATAATTCATTATAGTGGGAAATCCTAGTCATGCATTATAATTTAAAAAACTATCCTTTCATGTTTTTTTAGAAAATTCATGAAGTACATTTTTTTGTAAAATAAAATAAATATATCTTTAAAAATATTTTTTAAAAATTCAGACATGGTAATAATTAATTAAAAAAATAATATTATAATATAAAAAATGTTCATTCAAATAGTTTAGAAGCAATTGTTATGGAAAAAAAATATTATTTGAATGGAGAGAGTAATGAAAGCGATTTTCCATAAAAACATATTGTTTGAATATTGAGTAAAAAAGGAAATAGAAATTAAATTAAAAAATTTATTTTCAATAAATAACTAGTTTAGATTAATATTAATTATAATTTTTAGAGTTTGATCATAATATTTAATCATCTGATCTCAATCATAATCAATCTCAATAAATAATGAGATTGTAACATAAAACCCTTTATCAATTTGGCAGTTTCTGAATCATGATCCCCCTGAAATAAATAACCACTTATGGATATGTATATAATTAATTTTAATGATTATAAAAACTTTTATATAAGGTATATACACCACACACAAAAGTTCATTATAAGCATATGTCCCATGGAAATATAAGTGTAATGCAAATCTCATACCTTTGATCTAACTTCCTTTGTACGAATTTAAACCTCATTTATAATCAACATAGATTTATTATACGTGTGTTAAATTACAATAATAATATTTATTGTAACATGTATTATTTACCTATATACTTTTACTAGTGTTTTAAACACTTTTTTATTAAAATCATTAATTATAGTGATATCTGCATCGCTTATCATGTTCTTTCTGGTTCATTAGTATTGATTCTTATATTTCAATGATCGTTACACCATATAAAAAATTAGAATCAAGATATACATATCATATAAATTAATCATATTCTTGTTTATATTTATTCATAAATTATATTTATAGGAGAATAAATCACACTGTTCATGGAGGCAGTAGGTTGTACGTACGCATGAACTATATATTAATTTTTTTTATAGATGGAACAAATGAAAGGAAAATTATGAATAGCATTTATGGAATCATTATTATATCATAAATAAAAGATATATTCATTAAATAAATACATATAACTACATATGTAAAATAAAAATGAAAATGAATCATGTCACTTTATGGTGGTGGTCGTACTCACGTACACACATACACACAATCAATGTTATAATTTTCCAGTGGTTTGTAAGGTAATATGGTTAATATGATATTATCTCTCATTAAGAAAACTAATATCATATATATCATATATATAAATTAAAACCATCATAAATATCATCCATGAAATATGGAAATGAAAAATGAATAGTATATATACATTGAAATGGAATGTTCGTTTTATCGATGTGTGATACTTTAACTCCCAATTTGATGGAAAACATATTGAATAAAATTTGTTTCATAACAATAATAACATTTCATTATATTCTGGATACTGTTTTTATTATTTAATGATTAATATGAATGGTTTAGTAGAGTTATAAGAAGAATAAAAAATAATGTGATCATTGGCGACTACCTCTCCTACGAATGAGCTCCTTCCGATCCAAAAGGATCAATATGTTGTAATGTAGTGTGGTAATAGGTCCCCCTTTTATAATTCAAGTGAGGGGCACTTTTGTAATTTCTTAAAACATTAAATTATGGTAAAGTCATTATCTATCCCCAATACCTAAAAATGAGTAGGGATTCGATTATAATATATGATAGGTTTGTAATCAAATCATCCAATAAATTTGGGATAGATTTCTATATCATTTTGAACCTTATCTTTTTTTTCACCCCATGGTTAACCAATATTAACCATAACTGCAGTAACATCTTCTTTCGCACTAAATTATTATAATTTTATATATAAGAAAAAATATCTTCCTAAATGAGAATGTGATTATGTGTTATTCCATATCTAATAATCGTTGTATGTTTTCAATATTTATCTTATTTCTATATAAATTAATAAAATATTATATTGATAAAATATTATTAACGTCCATTTTGATCTAATTAATTTAATTTTACTTAAATTTCATAAATAAATAATTTTAATTATAATATAATAAATAAAAAAGGCACTAATATATTATATTTATCTACAAAATTAATGTATCGCATTATAATTTTTAGATTATGTCACTTTTAATATTTTTAAAATCATATGTTTGATTTATATATTAATTGAATAAATATTTTTTCATCATTTTGCAATAATTTAAGATAATTATTTGATAATAAGATATTATAAGTAAATTAACATAAAAAATATATTTATTATCATCAAAATAAGAATTTTAATTCATTTAAAACAAATATTTTTCACTTCATAGAAACATAATAGAAATTTTAATCTAATATAGTTAAACTCTATAACATTAATGGATTTAAATAATATATTTATCATTTTAATGGAAAAGATTCCATTAAAAAAATAAATTTAGATCCTAAGGTGGTATGGATAGAGTTAAATTCAATTAATAATAATTAGGATGAGTATTTATAGCTTTATAACATAGTATTAACCATGATTAACCCTAATTACCATTTACCAAGGTGATAAATTTTATAAATGTTACTATTCATATTGACCAAAAATAAAATGGGTCTATATACCAATTTGAAAACTCCTGAATAAAAATATATAATAAATATTATCAAATTCCACACATTTAAGAAGAATAAGTTAATTTTTAAATTAGTGTTAAAAATGTGACAAAAATAGCTATTTCCAAAAAATTCTTTTTTAATTATAAATTTTTTTTATAAAGCATATTTGTATACAAATAACTTCCTAAAGAAAAAATATATTATATTAAATAAAAATGGAATTAATATATTTTAAAATAATAACTGTATCTTTTTTATTTATTTTAAAAATAAACATAGTGTTAAATAAAAATTATTATATTCATTGTTCACCGAAAAGTCATACTTTTAGAAAATTCTCAAAATTTCACCTAAAGATAATTTTGATGTGCTGATTTGAGAATTGAATTTTATTTTACCATATAATATATCCAGTAGTTAAAAAAATTAATTATAATACTTTATCAGTAAATTCAGTAAATTTGTTTTTCTGATATCATATTTCTAGAGGGTAAAATGACTTTTCGAAAATTTTATGTGTATTTCAAAAGAAAATAAATCAATAAATTTTGGATGAGTTAAAAAAAATTATTCCAATAAAAGGAAGGTAAAAAATAAAATTTTTATTTGAAGGTCCTTTTCCAAAAATAAACATATTAGTGTACTATATAGATAAAGCACCTGATAAAATATGCATACATTGTTTATTTTATTATCCACATCATCTCATACGCATGTTAATATGAATTTGAGAGGAGTTTTTCAAACAAAAATAATATATAATAAATAATAAGTTCCATATTTCATTTCCTCGACCTTTAAATATATACCAAATTATCAATTTTGACATTGGTTATCTAATATGAATAAAAATATTACATTAATATTTGAAAACTAATCAAAATCTCAACATAATCCATTCTATAATTTAATAACCATAAAATCCTTCCAAAATATGTCCATCCAAAATGGGATCCCAAATGTTGGAATGATTTTTCCACGCTTCTATCCACAATCAAATTAAATAATATCGTAACATAATTTAAACTACTCAAAAATTATCATTCAAAAATATGTATACATGAATCAATTCTCCTACTGAAATCAAAATCAAATCATATATTCATCTAAAAGATAATTAACCTTTAATTCGCAAAATATTCTAATATCTTAACAAAAAAATCCTTTGTGTATACATTATAATATTTGCACCAATAGATAACCAAAATTATATTCATAATATCATGTGTGATTTCCATATTCCTGAATCTAAATAAACATAGGTAATCAATGCTCATAATTATATAAATGTTTACTAAATGATGAATAGTTTTAATTTTTTAGGGTGAATTCACATAAACATAAAATTGAAATCCCTAACACTTGATTAGAGGATAAGGTTTCCCAAATTATAATGATTTAATTCAACTATCTTGATTCAATAATCATTCCCATTTCCATTGGGCAAAAGATTTTGATGACACTGATCATAAAAACCCATTTTATTCATGATTTTATTATTATAATTTCCATATTAATATCATTTTAAGTATTATATTTCAGGTGGATCATTATTTGGTGTCTTTATGTCATCCAATTCATTATCTAACATATGAGTCCACTTTCAACATTCAAAAACCTTACGAATCACCCTACCACAATTAAATTACCTCCCAGTAAAATTCAAGAAATTTCATTGATATTTCTTCCCACATTTATGCTATGTAGATGTCTAAATATCATTCAACATATCGGTATTTTTAATATATCAAGGTATTCGGTCATACTATAACTATTAAAACAATTGGAATGATTGGAATCTCAAGTTTCCTTTTTCCTCTTCATAACAGATCGAATAATTTTTCCATAGTTACTAAAATATTATGGATAATTCCCTTTGGATAGATTGTTTTAAGTCACTAAAGTATCAATCAACCATAACTTCAGGATACATGATAATACCAAAATAATACCTCCCATGTATGGTAAAATTATCCTCTTAGGTACAAAATCGTTCATCATACTTCTTCTTTATCTGAATTAATTACTTATCCAATTTCATATGAAAAGTATTAGGAAAGTACGTACCTAAAATAAAAACCTAAATTAATCCCACTAAATGGATTCATTTTCATTATATTACATCAAATTCTTGATTAGAGTTCAATATTGATATGTGTCACCTTCCAAACTTTAAATATCAAAAATGATCTTCTCTATCAATAAACACTAGAGAATGGAAAATATCATCTTTGTGGTACTCATACAATTCATAGTGATGAATAGATTAGTGTAACTACTAAACTAAAGTGTATGTTTCATCAAATAATACTAAATTGAAAAATATTCAGTACTCTATCATATTTATTTTCATCATGATTCGTATCTTCAGAAATTTGGTTCGATCATAGAAATGGGATTTCTCATCAAAACACCCTTTACATTCTGTTTCTTTGTATTAAATTTGTTTTATTTTCCATCACATTCAATTTTAACATGATTTATTTTGGTCTCCTCCATTGAATAATTTAAGAACTCGGACCTTCGTTTCAGGTATGTTTTTTCTTTTTCTGAATTTTTTTAGAAAAGTGGATCTTCTAGAAATTTGTGAAGTACATGCCACGTACTTTATGAGTACACGCCGTGTACTCCCTTGTCGTGCGAGAACGTGTGTTGGTTGTGTCCGGGCCACAAACACGACCATGTAGGAGTTATGTGGAGGCCGCCTATAACGGAGTATGGAAAATCCTAGTACATGCCATGTACTCCAAAAGTACACGTCGTGTAATTTCTTTTTTTCATTAAAAGGACAGGAGTCGCGTATTAACCCCAGAACCATCTTCTTCTCTAGCTTATTCGACCAAGAGCATCTCGTACGGCCGCAAACCTCCTTCGAGCCCCCGATCCTCCCTCTGTTCTCTGAATCGACAGTCATCGATTGCGTTGGAACTGCATCAGTAATCTCTTCCTTCTTCTAGAACATCGTTTTCCAATTTCTCCTCTTTTGCAAGTCATCATGGGTTGAACATTTTTTGATTTCTCGTAGATCTATGATGTTATAAGGATATTAGAGCCTCTTGGTTCACATATATAGATCTCCTTGCATCAAGGTAGGTGGTTTGTGCCTTTCCGTTTAAAGTCGTTGAGTTTTATGTGGAAATTCCACCAATACCCTTGAACGGGGTATTACATGTTTACCTTTTTTCCCTGTTGTTTTGCTGCCTTTCTTGTATGCTTGTGGAGAGGTATTTTGGCTGTGTATAGGGATAATTTTTATGCTTAGATGTTTTTCCCATGCCTTGTTCTATTTACAACCTTTTTGTATTGTTCAGCCTTTAGCCATTGTACCTTTTTTCCATGCCTTGTGACCGTATAATGGAGCGATGTTCTCTGACATGCTTGTTATATTGTAGATTGGTTATCCAAGTAGCTCTGTATGTTTAATTTGACCTTATAGTAGTATTATTCACTGACTGGCACGGGTCCGTGAGAATCTGGTGCTATAGACTATTAGGGGATAGACCGAGTGAGCTTCCTCAGAGAGACTTGGGCATTATAGGCCATAGGGGATAGACCAAGTGAGCTCCCCAGAGGGTCTTAGATATTATAGACTATAGAAGGGTAGACCGAGTGAGCTTCCTTAGAGATTATTGATCTTTATAGACTATAAGGGGATAGACTGAGTGAGCTTCCTTAGAGAGTCTTTATTTGTGTGAATTTCCTTAATCCACTCCAGGCTATAGGAGGAATTGACTGAGTGAGATTCCTCATAGAGTCTGTGATAGAACTGAGGCTATATGAGGAATAGACCAATTGAGCATCCTCAGAGAGTCTCCAGACCATGGGGCTATAAGGTGATTAGACCTCAAGATATTCCTCAGAGAGTCCCTGACTACATTAGACTATAAGGTGAATTGACTAAGCGTGCTTCCTCAGAGAGTCTTATAATTTTGTATGACCAAACCAGGGGGGTTAGGCTAAGTGTTCTGCCTAGAGGGTTGTTGGTACTTCATGTATATGACTAGAGGGGATGGTTGTGAGTACGTCCTAGAGGGATTCATGTTTGTGGATAGTTGTTTTCTCCACTACTACATGTTGATCTGTTGATTGTTTACTATGTGTATCATCATGTTTACTATTTATTGTTTACTGCTTACTGTACTATTACCTTCCATATACTCACTGGCCGTTAGGAATAGATCCTCAGGTGGTTGCCTAGTAGGATTTAGTCTCACAACCTGTTTGGGTCATGCTTTTGGGCCCAAACAGATTATATTGTTGTAGGTATAGACAAGGGAAATAGACCTTCTACTTCGGGTACTTGATTGCATTGGAGCTGGAGAGCATGGGACCAAGCTGAGGCTTGTGATGCTGAGGAGTTTCTTTTCTGTTTTCTTTTGTACGTTGGTTTAGTATTGTATTCTGCATTGTGACTTGATTGGATGCTTTCCTAGACATATGTATCGTGGATCCTTTCATATATATGTGTGTGCTCCTTCTATTTATCATATTTAGTCATCTACTATTTACTTGTGTATGGATCATTTACTGCTTCCACTATTGTTTATTGTTTTTTCCTCAGCTGTGTACTCTGTCGATGAGGGCATAGTTTCCCCACTATCACACCCAAGGCCCCCGCTACTAGTCGCCAGCCTTTGGCATTTTGGGAAATGTGTTTGAGTCCATGTGACCAACCGGGTACGGGGCACCTCTGGGTGGCTTCTGGAATCGGGATGTTACAAAGTGGTATCAGAGGGATTATTTTCTCTTGTCATACTGTTTTGAGCCTATAATTATGGATTGGACGAAATATGTGCTTGGTAATAAGTTTTGCCCAGGAGTAGCTAACCCATGTACAGGGAAAAACCATACAACCTCGTTTATTACAATTTTACTGGTTTTCAATTTTACAGTTGATTTGATTTCACCATTGGGTGATTCACATGATTTGTGTTGTTACCGTTGTTGTTTTTGTGGTTCTATTTCTATCACAACCCAATGATATGAGGGTGTACCATCTCATGCATCATATAGGCACTTGTTAGAAATCACATGCCATGCATTTTTTCCATGCCATCTAGGATGCATTAGCGATTTCATGTTGTTGTGATAGATGTTGTGTAAAGTATGCATGTTGTTGTTATAGATGCTTGGATAGAATCTCTTCTCTTTGATAGAGAATTTTTATGTATAGTATCATGCTTATATGGATGCCAAAAATTGGTTCTTGAGGTGTTATGGGCCCTCATCGACCATAATTTGGTGGATCCTTGCTTGTTTCCCTTGAATATGATGTGTATGAGATTCCAAGCTTTGATTCGTGAGGAGTATGGGCCCTACTAGATCATAATTGGGCACCATAACTCTTGTTTTCTTTATTTTCTGGGCTTCAGAGTAGTTTCTGAGATACTACCCAGAAAACCCCAGAATACACAGCGTGTAATTTATACACACCATGTAGTTTTTAAACTATGTCACTGATTGTGGGGTCAGAAACATGGGGTTATGAAAAATCATCAGGAAGACGTCGTGTATGGTAGGTACATGTCGTGTTGTAGTAACCGTGTGTCTACCCATGTGGCTAACAACACAGATGGATGAAAATTTGAATTTACACGTCGTGTCCTGTTATCACACGTCGTGCCATGTAACCTAAGTACCCGACCGTGTAACGAACAACACGGGTCAGGGAAAACCTTCAAGTACATGTCGTGTTCTCAGGGAGCACGCCGTGTAGAGTGAACTATGTAGCCGTCCACATAACTAACAACACGGGTCGCCGAGACCATGTCTAGTACACATTGTGTCTTTCGTGAACATGTTGTGTAGTCTATGATTAAGGGGACCATGTGGGTTAGCCATGTAAGGAGACTCTGGTAGGGGATAGAGTTCACGTACAAGCCGTGTGTGGGGACAACACGATGTGTGGATGGGGCATTACATGACCAGTTGTGGCAGAAGTACATGCCCATGTGAATGGCTTCAAAGAACACGTCGTGTAGTTATTAGACATGTCATGTAGTCATGTTTTGTAAAACTTGGATGTTTACTTCCCATGTTCCCCTCTTGTACTCTTGTGTTCTCAGTCTTTGATAATCCTAATCTAAGGAGTTCTTTTGACCTTTCAGAACTATGCCACCGAGACGTTATCCGGTTTTACGTCTACTACGAGACGGTGATCAGACACCAGATATGGATGATCAAGAACCTCCTGCAGATCCTTCTGCTATGCCAGCCTTTGCACCTTCAGTTATACCGGTTTCAGGTGCCGATGCGCAGTTTAGGGAGTATTTTTTGGGGATGATGTAGAACTTCTAGGGAGCACAGCCTCCTGCACTGTTGATGGCAGAATTAACGCGGGTTTTCCAACACCAGCATCCTCCAACGTTCTCAGGAGATGGAGGACCTCAGGATGTAGAGTCATGGGTAGAGGTCACGCGGAAAATTTCAAGCATCTGGAGATACCTCCAGATAAGAGGGTGAAGATCTCTACCTATATGCTCTGAGACTCTGCCAAGAGATGGTGGGAGGTGACCTCATAGTCAGGATTCTAGTATAGTATGACTAGGGATGAGTTTTGGAACATCTTCTACAATTACTTCTACTCAGACACATTGAGGGCCGATCGAGCCCGGGATTTTATGAGTCTGGAGTTGGGTACTCTTTCTGTTATTGAGTACTCGTCTCGCTTTACCGAGCTACAAAATTTCAAGATGATTCCATCAGGCGATGAGTTGTTCCATGCGCGGAAGTTCAAGGATGGGTTGAGGCACGACATCTGCTCGTAGGTGAACATATTTAGGTTGACTTCGATGACCTCTATTATCAACCAGGCGCTGATCACAGAGCGCAACCTGAGGGATTCTGGAGCAGTGAGCCATGGCAGTTCGACATCCATAGTTAGTGTTCCTCCTACTGATAGCAGAAAGTGTTGCAGGGAGTCTGCTCCAAGAGATCAGAGTAGGCGGAATATATCTTCAGTTAGACAGGTAGTATGCTACCAATGCGGGAGGAGAGGGCATAGTATGCCTCAGCTCCAGAGAGACCCGATGCAGTGCCGATCTTGTGGCAATATGGGAAATCTTCAGCGTTTTTGTCAGATCTTCTCACCTACAGCTGGTGGTAGGGGTTCATCTATGACCTCGCATCCAGGGGATGCCTCTCCAGTTTCTCAGTAGTCTGGAAACTGGAGTTCTTCCAGCCGTTTGGGCCAAGGTGGAAGTCATGGTCGTGGTGGTCAGTCACCAGGAAACTAGCGATAGCAGAGAGGATCAGCTCAGAGTGGTCAGTCAGGGTCATAGGGTCGCGTTAGAGGATAGACTTTTTCAGTGGAGCGAAGCCATCGAGAGCAGGATCCTAGCCCTTCTACAGTTCAAGTTACGATCTTAGTAGCCTCGGTTTTATCATCAACTCTTTTCAATACTGGTGTTGTACATATCATTATCAATGTTACTGTTGTGGTGATCCTTGGGATCTGCATCTTTTCCTATGCTGATACTTTGACGTTAGACACACCGTTGGGGACTAGAGTGGTTAGCGTATGTCATGCATAGAGTTCCCTCTTGAGGTTGCAGGGTGTCGCTACATATGGGGCCTCTATGTCCTAGAGATGACGAGATATGATGTCATTATCAGAATGGAATTTCTTGTTCCCTTCCAGGAATTCATTGACTGTTATTGCCGCATAGTGAGTTTCATATCACTAGAGGGGGATCTTTTCTTTATAGAGATGAGTGGGATGTCCAGGCGAGTCGAGAAGGGCCTAAGCATCATGGTATAGGAGGAGTTACATCCTAGATTTCTAGTCTTTATCTAGATGACCAGGGGACTTCATAGTTAGACTTTCCTCTAGTGGTGGATCATTTCAGAGATGACTTTCTAGAGGAATTTTCAGGTTTTCTTCAATAGGGTCAGGTATACTTTTCGATTGAGCTCATGCCAGGAGCAGCACCGGTGTATTTTCTCCTAATAGGATGGCAACACCAGAGTTACAGGAGCACAAGAAGCAATTGGAGGAGTTGCAGGCAAAGGGTTTCATCTGACCCCGTACTTCTCCTTCGGGTTCGCCTATTCTATTTGTGAAGAAGGCAGATGGTACCCTTTGGCTTTGTGTGGACTATCAAAAGTTAAACCAGTTGACGGTTAAGAACCGATATCCCTTTCCAAGGATTGATGATCTCTTTGATCAGCTTCGAGGAGCCCGAGTTTTCTAAAAGTTTGACATGAAATCCGGTTATCATCAGTTGCACGTTATACCATCTGATATACCTCTTACAGCGTTTTGGAGTAGGTATGGTCTATACGAGTATATGGTTATGTCGTTCAGTCTCGCAAACGTGCATGCAGTTTTCATGGCACTGATGAACCGAGTGTTCCATCCATACAAGGATTCCTTCGTGGTGGTTTTTGTGGAAGACATCTTGGTGTACTCTCACACTCGACACGACCCTGCTACCCATCATGAGATCGTACTAAGTACACTGAGAGAGCATCAGTTATATGATAAGCTCTCAAAATGCCACTTTTGGATGGATCAGGTTCACTTCTTGGGCCAAGTTATCTTAGAGACTGGATTATCAGTGGACCCAGGAAAAGTGAGAGCGGTGGTTTCTTGGGAGTATCCAAAGAATGACTTTGAGCTGTGGAGAATTTTGGGGCTAGCTGGAAACTACAGACGCTTCATGCATGAATTTTCACACCTAGAAGAACCACTGAGAGGTCTAACCAAGAAAGGGGTGAAGTTCTTATGGTCATATTCTTATGATTCAGCCTTTCAGGAGTTGAAAGGGAGGTTGAATTCAGTAAAAATACTAGTATTTCCAGAGTCGGGAAATTTCTATACTGTTTACTGTGATGCTTCAGGTATCGGGCTGGGAGCTGTTCTTATGTAGGGAGACAGAGTCATTGCGTATGGGTATCACCATTTGAGGCTACACAAGAGGAATTACCCGATGCACGATCTGTAGTTGGCAGCTGTTGTTCATGCCCTACCCTTTTGGAGACATTATCTTCTGGGAGATCACTATGTGGTGTTTACCAACCACAAGAGTCTCAAGTACATCTTCACTTAGTGTGATCTTAATATGAGATAGCATAGATGGGTCGAGTACCTTCAGTACTTTGACTTTGAGCTAGCTTATACACCTGGGAAAGGCAATGCAATAGCTAATGCATTGAGTAGGAGGACTCAGATACAGGCAGTTCATCAGGATAGCAGTGAGTGGAAGCTTATGGATCTATTCTCTAAGATGCATTTGGAGGTGCAAAACAGACAGGGGCAGACATTTCTATCTTCTATAGCTATTACCTCTACTCTTCTCGATCAGGTACGGATGAGACAACTATCAGAATCAGAAGGGCTAGTCTTGCGGGAGAGTGCATCAAAAGGGGACCCTCATCCTGGATGGATAGTGGGAGAGGATGAGATCTTGTGTTTCCAGGGAAGCGTATGGGTGCCAGCAGATAAACTCGAGGAGCTGAAGCGGTATTTTCATTCCTCAGTTTGGGAAGTTCATCCTGGCTTCACCAAGATGTATCATGATCTACACAACCAGTATTGGTGGCCAGGTTAGAAGGGATATGTTTCGGGTTTTTTCATGAGGTGTTGCAATTTTCAGCAGGAGAAAGCAGAGCATCAGTGACTAGTAGGTCTTTTGTAGAAGTTACCCACTACGGAGTGGAAGAGGAACGATGTGGCGATGGACTTCATGACCGATTTGCTGAGGTCACATTGTGGGAATGATGTTTTTTTGTTGTCATTGAAAGGATTATGAAGGTTTCTCACTTCTTATTGATCAAGGAGACCTTCAGTGTAGATGAGCTCGGACGGTTGTACATAAGAGAGATTGTACGTCTGCATGGAGTTCCACACTCCATTGTTTCATATAGGTATGCACGTTTTACTTCTCGATTTTGGCATGGGTTTCAGAAGGCTTTGGTTACACAGGTACTTCTAAGTACAACATACCATCCACATACAGATGGACAGCATTATCGTACGATTCAGGTGCTTGAGGATATGCTCTGAGCATGAATTCTGGACTTCGTAGGTTCTTGGGAGAAGCATGTATCTCTTGTGGAGTTAGCCTACAACAACGGGTTTTAGGCAACTATTCTGATGGAACCTTATGTGGCTTTGTACGGTAGGCCATGTCGATCACCTTTATACTGGCTGGAGGCAGGAGAGGCAGCTTTGCTGGGACCTCATCTTGTTTAGGAGACCTTAGAAGAGATAGAGTTGATTCATAAGAGGATGGCTACAACACAGTCTTGACAGAAGTCTTAAGCTAATCAGTGGTGACGACCTCTGGAGTTCGAGGTCGGGGATCATGTTTTCCAGCGTTTCACACCAAGGTTAGGACACAATAGGATTCAGAGAAAGGGTAAAATTTCAACACGGTATGTCAGACTGTTTGAGTTGTTGGAGAGAGTTGGGATGGTTGCCTATCGGTTGCAGTTACCTCAGAGGTACTAGGCTATGCATGACGTTTTCCACGTTTCTCAGCTCTCCGACGTTACATATTAGACCTGTCTCATGTCTTTCAACCTAAGGAGGTTGAGCTTGAAGCGGATGCATCATTTGAGGAGAATCCTATACGGAATATCGATCACAGTATGAAGGTTCTTTGTGGCTAGTCTATTCCTCTGGTACAGGTGCTATGGAAGCACGGGCGAGTACAGGACGAGACTTGGGAGAGAGAGGCTGATGTATGATCGCAATGGCCAGAGCTGTTCGGGGATTCTTCTTCTATGAAACTCTAGGGAAATTCGGGGATGAATTTTTTAAGGGGGGAAGTTTGTAAGAACCCATAAATTCTTTTCATGTATGTTTTTCCTTTTTCTATAGTTTTTGAGAAATGATGAGATTCTGGAAATTTTTGAAGTACACGTCGTGTTCTTTATGAGTACACATTGTGTACTCCCTTTCCGCGCAAGGTTGTGTGCTGGCCGTGTCTGGGAAACACACACGTCCATGTCGGAGTGATGTGGAGGCCGCCTAATGTGGAGTACAGAAAAGCCTAGTACACGCTGTGTACTCCAAAAGTACATGCTGTGTACTTTCTTTTTTTCATTAAACAGACCGGGTCACGTCTTAACCCCAGAACCGTCTTCTTCTCCATCTTCTTCGACTAAGAGCATCCCGTATGGCCGCGAACCTCCTCTGAGCCCCCGAACCTCTGTCCGTTCTCTGAATCGACCATCTTCAATTGCATTGGAACCACAGCGGTAATATCTTCCTTCTTCTAGATCATTATTTTCCAATTCCTCCTCTTTTTCATGTTATCATGGGTTGAACATATTGTGCGTTTTCATAGATCTACGACGTTCTAAGGAGATTCAAGCCTCTCAGTTCATGTATATCTATCTCCTAGAATCAAGGTAGGTTTTTTGTGCCTTTCCATTTAAACTCCTTGAGTTTTATGCACAAATTCCATCAATATCATGAACGGGGTATTGCGTGTTTACTATTTTGCCTCTGTTGTTTTCTTGCCTTACTTGTATGCTTTTGTAGAGGTATTTTGGAAATTTATAGGGATAATTGTTAGGATTGGATGTTTTTTCCATGCCTTTTTCTATTTATGGCCTTTTTGTATTGTTCATCCTTTGGCCGTTATACCTGTTTTCCATGCCTTGTGATCGTAGGATGGAGCGTTGTTCTCCGACATGCTTGTTATGATGTAGACTAGTTAGACAAGTAGCTCTGTAGGTTTACTTTGGCCTTATAGCATTATTATGCACAGAATGGTATAGGGCCATGAGAACCTGGTGCTATAGACTATAAGGGGATAGACCGAGTAAGCTTCGTCAGAGAGTCTTGGACATTATAGACTATAGGAGATAGACCGAGTGAGCTTTCCAGAGAGTCTTGGATATTATAGACTACAGGAGGGTAGACTGAGTGAGCTTCCTCAGAGAGTCTTTGTTTGTTTGAATTTCCTTAAAACACTCCAGTATATAGGAGGAATTGACCGAGTGAGATTCCTCATAGAGTCAGTGATATACCTGAGGATATAGGAGGAATTGACCGAGTGAGCTTTCTCATATTGTCTCTAGACCTTGGGACTATAAGGGGATTATACCATGTGATCTTCCTCAGAGAGTCCCTGAATACCTTAGACTATAAGGGGAATTGACTGAGTGTGCTTCTTTAGAGAGTCTTATAATTTCGTATGACCAAACCAGAGGGGTTAGGCTGAGTGTTTTGACCAGAGGGTTGTTGGTACTTCTTGGATAGGATCAGAGGGGATGGATGTGAGTACTTCCTAGATGGATTTCTATTTTTGGTTAACTGTTTGGTCCACTAATTCTTTTTGATATGTGGATTGTTTACTATGTGTATCATCTTGTTTACTGTTTACTCTTTACTGATTATTGTACTATTACCTGCCATATACTCACTAACTGTTAGGCACAGATCTTCGGATGGTTTCCTACTGGGATGTAGTCTCACCCCCGATTTAGGTCATGCTTTTGGGCCCAAACAGATTATATTGTTATAGGTATAGACAAGGGAAAGCACCCTTCTATTTTTGGGTACTTGATTGCATTGGATTAGGAGAGCATGGGACCAAGCCAAGGCTTGCGATGCTGAATAGTTGCTTTTATGTTTTCTTTTGTACTTTGGTTTAGTACTGTATTCTATATTGTGACTTGTTTGGATACTTTCTGAGACATATGTATCATGCATCCTTTCATATATATGTGTGTCTCCTGCTGTTTATAATATTTAGTCTTCCATTATTTACTTGTGTATGGATTGTTTACTTCTTCCGCTATTATTTATTGTTTTCTCTTCCACCGTGTACTCTGCCGATGAGGGAGTAGTTTCCCCACTATCACACTTAAGGCCCTCACTGCTAGTCGGAAACCTCTGGAGTTTGGGGAAATGCGCTTGAGGCCATGTGACCAACTGGGTACGGGGCACCTCTGGGTGGATTCTGGAATCGGGACGTTACAAATAAAACATAAAATCAGTGTGTGGGAAATATTAATCTTATTGGGAAACCAAAAAATTCTGAAAACCGCCTTTATGATGTCTATATTGTGATACATTATTCAATAAAAACTAATGTTTAAACAAAGTCATTCATTATCATTAGAAACAAAAATTGATTTTATCACACACATTGACATACCCCTAGAGTTATCACTAAATACATCTCAACCTAATCTCAAATATTCGCTAAACCCTACTCTTATTCTAACTATAAATTCCTTGGGTTCTAATACATAAATATATATCCTTAAAAATTAATATTCAATATGTATAAAAAATTCATTCATGCTGACCATAAACGATTATCATCTTTAGAGACTATATATGCAATGTCCCTATCTCATGATTGATCATCAACATCAGTAGTAAATTAATTTATATTTAGTACTATACATAGAAAAACCCAACATAAAACTATACATCATAATCATGTTAAAAGAAACCTAATATAGGGTGAGCTCATATGTTCAACGAGGTTAATTATGGGATATCGATCAATGATCCTATAAAATCATAACATGGTCATAAGTGTATGAGATCATTATTATAATATACAAATTTCATATGAAATCTAAAAAAGATCATATAGTTGAGTTATGACATAAAACATTATCACTTCCAAAATAGATGAATCATTATAATGATTATAACTTATTACTTAGTCATAAACTTTAATTTTATTTAATAAATGTGTTAGGCACCATCATAAGTATTGAAACAATTTGATATATCATCAAACACTAATAGGACCATCAAACCATCCAGGAACACTAGTTTCCTATATTTTATCATGAACATTAACTTGATTTCAATAAAAAAAACAAGATATTAAATTTGTTTATCACAACTACCACATGATATTTAATACTTTACCTAATTCATTTTCTGGGGATATAGGTCTCAACCATCATAAAATGAAAAATGAAAATATATTTGTGACCATATCATAAACTATTCATTGTAATATAACTAATGAATAGAAATGAATTTCATCAATATTTTATCATAGAATAACCCTTTGAAAAGTAAAGGGTTTCATAAAAATAAATCCATGATAAACATAAACTATCCAAAAAAGAATAATGAGGGTATAATTCAACCATATTCCAAGTAAACCATATGAAACAATGAAGTTAAATGTCATTGATGAATCAAGTTGTCCTTAAACATTTCGTGAGGAAAATAAATGTTCCATTTTTAAATAAATTCATAAAAATATGAAAAAATAAAAAATATTATAAAAAAAATTCATTGAAAATAACCGTTGGAACTTTTAATGGATGCATAAAAATATTAAGCTTCTATGACTGTAGGAAATTCCATTCAAGATATATAATTTACAATACAATTCTTCTGTATTTCTATTAGAAAAGTCACAAAGTAATTCACTGGCAAAATGATACTAATATTCCATACAACACATTATTAAAAATAAAAAAATGGTGGAAAATAAGTTTATGAAGTAAAATGATAATAGAAAAGCTTATTTTAAACATTTTTACAAAACATAGATATGGAAGGAAAAAATATGGAAAAAGAGAGAAATGAAATTTTTTTACTTAAAAAAAATTATATTTCAAGAGTACAAAAGGAAAGAAAAATGAAATGAATACATGTATTTTAAATAAAAACCTATAGGATGACAAAATTAATGAGTATCTTAAGAGTTTTATCATATTATGTTTTCATCAAAACGTAATCATAAAGAATCGTGATAAACAATGAGATTGTAATGTTGAACCCCTTACCATATTAGTAACTTTTGATTAATAAGACCCATGAAAAAAATAATTATATATGTATATATATATATAATTATTAGAGTAATAAAATACAATCATGGGTAGTACATATAGAACACAAAATAAAAAAGTGGCCTCTATGGCATGTGTCCCAAAAAAAATAAGTTCGATGAAAATCCCTTACCTTAAGTTTGAATTCATTCTAACATGTGGGAAACACTAGTAAAATAAATATATATTATTATTAATATATATTATATAATAATAATAATAATAATATATCATACCACATAAAATTTATTTATAACCTTTTTTGAATTATCATGAAAACTATTTCATTAAAATGATTATTCAATGTGATACTTTCTTCATTTTTCATGTTTGATCAGGCTCGATATTTATTTCCTTATATTTTGATCATGGTTTAATCATTACCATAATTTTAATAAATATATAAATAAAATATATATTTTTTATATAGAATATTATAGTCATTCAAAAATGATAGATGCATTAAAATGAATTACACCATTCAATGAGTTGGCAAGTCACACATACACATGAACTCTATTTTCATTTTTTATACAGATGGAATGAATGAAAGATGAAAAAAATAATTTTTATAGGATAATTAATATATAATATACAAGATATATCTTCATTAAATTGATATATTTTCAAAACAAATTAATACAAAAATGAAAAATGAATTGCATCACTTTGGTGGGGGTGATAGTCCAAATATATACACAATTAATGTTATATTTATCAAAAGGGAATGATTGTATGAAGATATATATTATATTATAATTAATGAAGAATAATAATTTCATACATATCACATATACTAATTAAACTCTTCATATTACTTATCCATGTATGGTGGCAATAAAAAAATGAATTGTATTTCTATGTGTAGACGGTAAGTCATATATACGCATTAGTGATACTTTCTCTCTCAAATTGAAATAAACGGTGAAGAATAATTATTTTTTTCATAATAATAATAAATTTACTTATATATAAGAATTTTTTATTATTTAATTAAAGAATAAAATATATTTATATGAAGTAAAATATGAATTAAAATTAATTTGATTAGTTAGGGGGATTATCTCTCATTTGAAAGAACTCCATTAGTTCTCCTCTTAAGGATCCTAGTGTTCAAAATTTAGGAACACCATATTATCTATAATTCCTATAATGAAACTTTTAAGGTATTTTTACCCAACATGGTTGATCATGATGATTAAATATGTTGTAATGTGGTGAGGGGGAGTTTCCCTTTTGTAATTGAGGTTTGTGGCACTTTTGGAATTTCATGAAAGATTACATTACAAAAAATCTATTCTCAAAAAAAAATGCCTCAAAAAGGATAGGGATTAAATTATAATATAGTATATGGTTTTTATACCACTATATAATTAAATTTTGACCAGTTTTGGTGTCACTTTAAACCCTTTATTTTTTATTAAAAACTTTGTTAAATAATTTTAACTATAATCACAGTAACATTTTTTCACAGTTATTATTTTGTGATTTTGAATATAAGATATAATATAGATCATAATAGTAAAACGGATGAAATTTAATGTATAATTTATAATCCTTGTCAAATTTCATTGGTTTTATTATTTTTAAATAACTTAACAAAATATTAATTTTAAAATTTATTATTAATGTCCATTTTGACACTATTTATTTATTTTTTCATAAAATAAAAAAATAAAAAGTTATAATTTCAATATAATAGATGAAAAATATAATATTCTATATTGAACTGTAATATTCATATAAAAAATTAAATCAATCCAATCTTTTAACTTTTAAAATTTTTAATATTGTTTTTTTTTGTTAATTGATTAGATATTCTTCTAACGTTTTGTAAAAATTTAAGGCAATTATTTAAAATCTATAAATTAGAAATAAATTAACATAATTATAATGATTATATTATAATAAATAAAATAACATTTTATTTTTTCATAAATAACTTATTCCCATATGTGTACCCATAATAGATATTTAAAAATAAGAGAGTGACATTTTGTAACTTTTCTTGATTTAAATAATGTATTGGTGATTTTTTATTCAAAAGTGGTCATTAAAAATTTAAATTGAACACTAAATTAATTATGGTCGAATTGAATTCGTCCAATAAGAATTTTTATAAATAATTAAATCCTTATCACTTTTCTTAACAAATATTAACCTGATTTAACCTTTACCGAAATGATTAATTTTACCATGATTACTATTCATAATAACCAAAAATAAAAAAGCCCAATTTACCAATTTTCAACCTCTTTATTATTAATGGGGAATATATTTTATCAAATTAAGATTCTTTATGTTATAGAATTTAATATTAATATAAGAGTGCAAAAAGAAATGAAAACAGCCATTTTGAGAAAAATGCCAATTTTAAGTATAAAATGTTTTAATACTAAATTCAAGAATTAAATTTATTTAAAAAAATTATAATTAAATTATTTTAAATTATAATTATATAATAAAATTCTAAAAATAAGCCAAATTTTAATTTTACTTTGTTAATTAATTAAAATAAAATATTGTTTAAAAAACCATCATTTCTCACTATTCACTAAAAAATGATACTTTTCAAAAAATTCCTAAAATTTCACAATAACCTAGTTTTTATTTAATAATTTTATATTGAAATTTAATTTTTAGAAAAAATTAATTTAATAAAATAACAAATTTTAATTATTTTCAAAAAAATTAAAAAAACATATTTGGTGATAATGTATTTTTAGAGAATAAAATAGATTCCAAAAAATTGAGTCTGTATTTATGAAGTATAAATTATTAAATTTTTATTGATTAGGATATTTATATAAATATTTCTTAATTTTTTCACCCTATTCATACCGAAAAATCTAAAGTCTATGTCATTATTTTTACTTTAAGGAATAATATTTTAAAAGTATATTAGGGTTCATTTAAACATGATATTTCTTAGAATACAAGATATAAAAAAATTTATTAAAAGAAAAATATAATTAGAATATTGGGTTATTACATTCTCCCACCTCCCCCCCCCCAAATAAAATTTCAACCTCTCATTTTATAAAAGAAATCATTGTATTCGTATGTAATAATTCTTTTATTGAAATCCACATCTAAAAAAGGAGTAATAAATCATCCCATAATAAAGGAAATTTACAAACATAAAGGTTACCTAAAATAAAATAAAACATGGTTACCAAATAATGATAAAATTGGTGTGAAATTAAAATATAGAAAAGGAAGATAAATAAAAATATCGAGGACTAATAAATAGTGATAAAGAATATGGCCATGAGAATGATTATCTCCTCAAAACCATATGTCTCTAATGAGTTAACTTACTTTTGATACCATGTAAATAAATGTTAATAAATAAAAATTTTATTTCTGAGTTTTATTTCTCTATTTAAAGGATAACTTTACATGGTAGATAAATGTAATCAAAAAACAAAATCACATGATTTCTTTCTATGTCCACCTCTCCTCTTATGTTAGGAAATGGATATTTGATATGATTTTATATGCATGATGAACATTTAATAGACCATTATATATGTATGACATTACATTAGCCTTAAAATATTTACCAAAACCGAAATGGTTAGCCTAGGTTTTCCAATATGAAGAAAATTCATACTTTAATCTCTAAAACCCGATACAATGATTTTCTTAAACCATTCAATAAATAATAAACCTTACAATCCTTTCTAAATATATCTACCCAAAATTTAATCCAAAATAATATAAATATATAACAACATTTGATTCCTCGAACAAAAAAATATTATATAAAAAAATCACTCAAAAAGACTCATTTCAAAATTTATATACCCTAATAATTTCTAAAAATGATTTCATAATAAAATCATATATACATCAAAAACATAATTCACATTTTATTCCTTAAATATTATTATATGTTCCCAATAATCATTTCCATTGGAAGTAAATGTAAATCATTATTCTAATAGATGATGATATTTTAATTCATGGTATCAAATGTGATTTCCATATTCCCAAATTCAAGTATAAAGAGAAGATAAATTTTCATAATCAAAAAAACATCAATAATGGGTGAACAATATTATTTTCTTAGGCTTCATTCAGACAAATATCAAACAGAATCCCCCAACCCTTAAGTGGAGAATGAGTGTTCCCTCGTTATGATGATTAGCATTAACTATTATGATTATGTAAGTATTCCCATTGTCCATGAGCATAAGAGGTTTCCGAAACTGATCATAGATAACCTTATAATTTACAAATTGGATGTAATAATGCCTATATTCCTTATATTTAAAGAATTTGAGTGTAGGTAGATCATTAATTGGTGTATCATTCTCATCCAATACATTATTCATACTATTTATACAACTATTAATTCCAAATATAAATCCCCCTTCCGCATTTAATCCACCTAAAAATTACCTTCGTGAAATTACCATTATAATTGTTCCCACATTTCTAGCATGTATATTGTTGAGATTTCGATCAAACAAGAGATTTATTCCATATTACATAAGACCCAACCATCCTTTTCTAATTAAAATAATGGTAATAATGGGAATAAAAAAATTATATTTCCATCTTGATATCACATAGAATAATTTCTTCATACCTACTGAGGTAATGTGTGGATAATTCCCTTTGAAAACATGGTTTTAAGAAACTACAGAATCTATCAACCATTAATACTGATTTTATGATAATACCCAAATTGTATATCATACGTCATGTAAAAGTTTCCTCATATGTTCAAATGTATTAATTATATTTCTAATTTACCTCGATGAATAATTTAATTCTATTCAAATGAAGAATATGATGAAAGTACATACCAAAAATTAATATATTATAGTAATCCAGCTCCATAGAGTCTAATTTTTCGATGGCCTTATATTCATTATGGGTTCAAGTATTGATATATGTCTTTTTCCTAATGATTGAGATCCAAAATGTATTATTCATTCTCCAAACACAAGATAATGAAAAATAATATTTTAGTGGTTCTCATTTAATACTCTATGACTAATCTAATAGTGGAACCACTAAAAGAAGGTTGATACTTCATTATTAAAGAATAAAATATATTTTTCCATACATTTATTGCTTTTAAGTTCACTATGATTCATTTCTTTGTAATTTTGGGTTAACATAGAAATGATATTCTTCAAAAACAATATCATTAAATTCTGTTTATTTAGTGTAAAATAGATAAATTTTCAGTTGCATTTATCATTAACAAAATTCATTTGGGTTTCATCTATTAACTAAAACAAAATTTCATAGTGTGAGAAATAAGAAACATATTTTCAAACCATATAATACAAAACATTTACCTATAAGAAGTCTAAATTGTTACACATTCTTCTATGAATCCTTATTTCTAACCTATTTCATGCATGATCGATACAAAAAAATTGTATTTTATCATATATATAGACTTATCCCAATGGTTGTCACTAAAGATATCACATTATAATCTATAAATATTTACTAAACCCTTCTCTAATACCAAATATAATGTCACATGATTCACATATATGTGAATTCATCTTTTAAGATGAATCTTGAATTTATTATCAAATTAAACACCAATGAACCATAAAATTATATTGTATATGATGTCCCTTTAAAAATAATTTTCTTCTAACAAAAGATCTTCAAAATCTCACACAAATACAATCCAAATTACTACTCTAATAAACAAACCCTACTTAAAACATTTCTTCATAAACAAGGTAAAGGAAAAATAAGAAAGGGTGATCTTAAATTATCATTAATGTTAAACATGTGAGATATAAATTGATAATTATATTTAAATATAAAAATAGAACTAGAGATCATGAAAATAACTTATAATTATAATACCAAATCATAAAATGATCATAAACATGAGTTTTTTAATAAAAATTTATCATTTTAAAATAAATGTATCATAAGAATGAAAAATAATCATAATTAAACCGTGAACCATAATTTTATGTCATATATGTTTGTGGAAACATTATATGTTTAAAAATCAATTTCATTTGTTGAGGATAAATGAAAATACCATCAGATTAAGTATGAACCCATGTTTTCTATAATGTATCAACCACATCAACTTGTATCCCATAACATATAAAACGCTTTGACATGTTTCAAATAACTATCTCATAATATATAATACCTAACCTAATGCATTGAAGGGAGATATAGGTCTCAACAATCACAAAATTTAAATCATACATAAGTGTGCCATAATATCAAAATCTACTGATCATATTTGGTCCCATTAAATATAATGGTTTTCATAAACATTTCATATTATTCCTATATATATATTATGATATACCTGTTTTAAATTTAATATCTTTGATTTTTTATGCTTTAGGAATCATCGAGTTTAAAATAGTAGTATAACATTAAATATGACCATTAGAATATTATATTTATGATTAATAATATTAATATGACCAATATAATATTAAAATCATCTATGAAAGTATAAATAAAATTTGGGTATCTTAAGAAAGAAAATATATTATATTTATATCATGGAAAAAGTAAATAAATGTTTTAAAAAATACATTATTTGTTTTTTTTTTGTCAAAAATATTTGTTTATTATAAATTTTATAATATATATAATGATTTAAAATTAAATTTATATTCATAAAATAGGTTAATAAATTAATATATGTTCTTCTTATTATTATAAGATAACATTATGAGACCTTAATTAATTTTTTAAAGTGTCATAAAAAAAGTGGTTACCATAAAATCTGTATTTTTATAATAAATTAGGTTTTTAATTAAAAATATTATTTCCCTTATTTTAAAAATTATTTTCATTAAATGGATTCAATATTTTCATTAAACACATCAATATTTGGTTATGGTGTGCTTTTTGGATTTATTTAGTTTTTTTTGTATTTTGTGAATATTGAAATAAGATAGTATACTATATTTCCTAATACAAAATTATTGATTCATGGATGATGTATGGATGATTTAGGAAACATTATATCAAAATCAAATTTATTATTTACTCTATTTATTCAATCATATGAGTACTATTTCTTTTTTGATCCAAAATAATAAACTATTTAAAAAATAATCAAAAAACACCCCCTCTCCTCCACTATAAATACCACACATCCCCACAATTTATCTTTACACATACAAAGCCTTGAAACGTGATTATATTTTATAAATTTACTCTTCCAAACCTCTCCCCAAAGTTTTGTTCTTTTTTGTGTTGCCAAAGTACCACTTTCAGGTCCCTTGATGAGGTTCTCATGGAGGCGACACTCAATAGGAAAAATCTTTTTACTCTCTCTTTCAGTTTGTTTTATTTTCTTATCTGTCATTTATATCCACTTTCCAAAGTGACATGATAACACAAAAATATTCTACATACTGCAATTTTATTATTTTAATAGAATAATAACCATTAATTTTCTTCTGTTTACCTTTTTAATCAAAAATGAAAACATTATCCGTGAGGTGTCGATTTACCAATTTCGTGGATGGTGAGTTTGTAGTTTTCAATTCCACTTTAGAGGATGATCATAAAACAAGTTTTTTTTCATAAAAAAGACTTTAATATATGTAATTGAAATTATTTAATTTTATGTATCTATTATATATAAATAAAATTAATTGATAATAAAAAAATATTTTGTGAAGATAAAAAACACCAAAATAATCTTGCTCATTATCATTAATGATTTATCTGATGAATCATTAGCGTATCAATAATAAAAATCATATATAAAATCACTAAATATCCAATATATTCATTAACAATTTATGATTCTAATTATGGATAACTCTTTCCATTTTACAAGATCTTTCATACATGTATACAAGTGAATGAATCTTGAGAACCTGAGAGACAAATACTCCCTAATGAAAAAATTGAATCTTGTATCTCATAAAAAATTGAAATAAATAATAAATAAAATTATTAAAAATAAAATAAATGTTAAATTTTTTTTGAATTAAATTATTATAGAATATAATTTCATTATCTAGGAGATTAAGTACATGTTCAGGACACGTTCTTGCATAAGGTAAGCATTTCTCCCCGAACCTCTATTTTTTAGTTGAGTTACACATTATCTATGTTTAGACCAATGTATTTATTATTTTTTTATTATTATTAAAATTTATGTTGGAATGTTTAAATCCTATTTACATACCTTAATTCTTCTTTTATGATTGTGAATACATTTTTGATAAGGTTCCCTTCTAAATTCCTACCGATAAGGAAGCCTCTTTAAAGGTAACTTACCTATTTCATACACATTTTCTAGTATAATCAATAATCTATTTTAAGGAAAAAATATTTTTATAAAATAAAAATATTTATCATGAAAAAATATCTTATATATTTTTTGTTTTTATGTAAAAAATTATTAAATTATCCACATTAAAGACTCTTCTAAAAAATTTTCAATCTCATTGAAGTGGCCAATTTTAAATGTTTCTTAAAAAAACTTTACATGTTTTAAAATAAATTATACATATATTATGAATCATACATAATTTTATTGTCCTTATCATTTATTTTCAAGGATATATATGTTTATAATCTGATTTGTGACAAAACAAATTCCAAAAAAACACTTCTTTCCAAAGGTATAAAGTGTATATTTCTCATGGTTTTTTCAAGGACTTTATTTGAGTGGTTTCATCTAATTAAACACCCATAGTTTATGATTATATTATTTTTTGGGGAATGATAAAAAAACACATGCTTGTTTCTATACAAAAGTATATGTTGATTATTTTTTCACAACATTCTGATTAGAAATTAATTGGTCTTAATAAGTGATGGGATGTTCGCGCTATATCCCTTCAATGAATCGGTAGGTCTCATAAGAAAAACTAGTCTTGGTTTATTCCCATTTATGTTCAGTTTCTTGTCAATATCCTTGAGGATATATTAATGATTTCTAGAATTATTCATTCCATCATTATGATATCAGTAATTGATAATTCATGTGATTATTCAACTAGTCGAATATTCCTGGATATGTTTAATTATCATATGATTATTTATATTGAATTATTTAATCATATATTAATCTTGAAATATTATTCTCAATATTATGTTTTAATGGAATTTTATTTTATTTATTCACCTTGACTTTCTATTTGTTTTATTTGAAATATCATCCACTATATTCCCAGCCATTAATGAGAATCAGAGATCACCTCTTTCTTATTTATTATTTTTCCTCATGATGTAAGGATGTATTTTATGAATGAATTTTAAGGATAATCTATGTGTTTATGACTATTTCAAATGGAGTTCCTAATATTTATTTCATTTGTTTATGTAATTTAATACATATGTTTGTATCTAGTTTTCCAATGATAAAAAACAATTCAATACTTTACGATGTGAATTTTATTTCATAGTACAGGTCTAAAAATGTAATGATTTGGATTTATGATACTAGGGTTAGTGTATTAATAGTTGGTATTAGATAAATATTGTAGAAACATTTGAATCTAAATTTTGAAAACATAGATTATCGAACAAAACCCTGATATTGAAATTGAGGACACGAATGTATGAATATCCTATATTTTTGGTAAGGTAGATATTATGGGGTTCTACCTAGAAATACATACATGTCATGATACTATAATTGTATGTGGTTCATGAATAAATGTAAATAGGGGTAAAAACACAGACATGTTTTTTTGAGCCTCAATCGGTGTAACCTGGTAAATGAAATTTGGTCATACTACTCACTTAATGTGACACTACTAGAGGATATGCTTAAGATAATTCAATTTTCACTTACAAACTATTATGAAGGATTTAAATATAACAATTTCCCAAATGAAAACATTTTGATGATTATGAGATTTTTTATGCCAAAAAATTACACTTTATGTTATGTGTTCTTCTAGTTCAAAATTATGAATTATGATTAATACCATAATTTAGTGGATTTCATTTATTAGAAATGTCCCCTAGTGGAATTTATTGATCTTATATCTACACATATATTACATGTTGAGATTATTCATCTATTCGGGATAATAATATTGGAGCATGAGATGAAACTATACCAAAGAAATCTATAACTATACTAGGAAAAATGACTCAAGATATGAGTAAAAGAATTAATGGCATTGAGAAACCCAATTCACAATATAATTTACCAATTTAATAAAACATTAGATGGAAAAACCTCCAACATTCAATGGGACAAATAACCCATTTGTAGCTGAGAAATAGCTAAGTTACATAGAGTAAATATTTCTCACATTAGGAAGTAATTATAAGGAAAAGGTTATCAGAGAATTTTATAGTCACATGGGAGATGAATATCTATGGTGGTTGTTAATTCAAAAAAGAAAGGAGGGAGAAGAAATTGCATATATGGATTAGAAGGATTTTAAAAAAATATTATTGGAAAAATCATTCGCTATAGAAAAGTGAGCAGATATTAAGAGACAGATCTTCAGTCTAAGATAGAAAGATGATGAAAAATATTCCATGTATAAATATAACTTTTCATAGTTGGCATGGCATGCCACAGACTACATACTTAATCTAAGGAGAGGGACAAACCATTTCATTAATGATATTAAACCAATACTATTAAGTGAAATAGTATCCCAAAAATTCTCATCATACGATGATATAGTATGTTGTGACATCAAGATAGAGAATGGTTTTTCTAGTCCATAAAGACAGGAAGGGAAGCAACATACGAAGAGGGTTACAAAAATCTCTACATAATAAAATAATGAAAAATAGAATAAGGGAAATATAGAATTTACAAAATGTAATAGATGTGGAAAGTAACATCATGGAACATTCTTATTATGATGGGAATTTCAGTCCAATGTGAATAAAAATGAAAACATTCCCATAATTTTAGAAGAAAAAAAGAAGTTTTAAATGGTAAATTATTCATATATAAGGATATTGAACAAAATATAAATGATTATCCTAGACATTGGGAAAGCGTTCTTTATAAAATTCCAAGGTAACAAGGCCATGCTTTTGTAGTCACAATTGTTGTGGTTGGAATTCCTAATGATGTCATGGAAGGCACTTTAATCATCTTGAAAATTTTATTGAAATTTCTTTTTGATTATAGATCATCTCATTACTTTATATATTCCTAGTTTTATTTAAAAACTAGATATTTTAAATTCACCTAAACAAGGGAGGTATTTGTAAAGAATCATAAAGAAACAATAATGCAACAAATTTATGTCGATATATTACTATTGTGATATATAAATGTGATCTAATTTTATAATTTATCATTATATCTAAGGTTTATTTTGAAATAATATTTTATATCAAATGAAATTATAAATACAATGAAAACATTTATTTCAAGGAGTTGTAAATTATGATTTATGATTTAGATATGTAATTTCTTATATTTAGAGGTAAGACTTTATCATCTGAGTAATATCTTGATACACCTAGAGTAGCTCCTCAATATGATATTCTTGGGGAGGAAGAGAAAACATAACTTATTGAAGGATAAATTAATATTCACAACACTCAGATCATTAAGTTAAGATTACCATTGATTTAATCCCTAATGTAAGGCCAATACCAAATACTCCTTATATGATGGCCATTGTGATGTTAATGAAGATGACAAAAAACAAGAAGAGTTGAGTAATATGGGATTTATTCAACCTAGATTTTCTCTATGTGGAACACCTATTCTCTTTTTCTAGAAGAACGATGGATCAATGAGGCTATGCATTGACAATAGATAAATCAATGATATTACAATAATGAACAAGTATCCTTAGCCTTTCATAAATGATTAATTTGATCAACATCACAGTACTAAATATTTTTCAATGATTGAACTTATATTTTATATCATCAATTTCTTGTGAATAAGTATGATATTCCAATCACAAAATTTCGAACATGGTACAAACATTAAGAGTTTACAGTAATTCCATATGTACTGACTAATTAACCCTCTATATTTATGGATCTAATGAATACCATTTTTATGAAATATCTTCAGTATTTTGTTATGGTATTTATTGATGTTGTGTTGAAATATTCCAAAATATATAGTGATCCTGAGAACCACCTATCGCTTGTTCTGAAGACTCTTAAAAGAAAATACTTATATAGAATGTTTAGAAAGTTAGAATTATGGCTTCAAATTTATTCTTTTCATATCCATATTTTCTCAATGGATGGAATCTCAGTTGATCCTATGACAAAAAAGTAAATTAATTGTTGGCCTACACCAATGATCATAACTGAGGTACATAGTTTCATTTGTTTAATATGTTATTATCGATGTTTTGTTCATAATTTTTCCTGATTGGATAACCTATTAACCAAGATTATGAAAAGGGTTATGTTTTTTTAATAAATAGAATGTGAATAATCCTTTAATTAATTGAAGGAGAGATTAGTGAATGAAATGATCTTGACTCCACCAAAATTAAATGGTGGATTTGAGGTTTATAGTGATTCACCAATGAAAGGACTTTCTTGTGTACTAATGTAGAATGAGAGAGTTATTTCCTATGCATCAAGGTACATAAAAACTCATGAATAGAACTATTTAACTCATGATAATGAGTTTGAAACTATAATATTTTTTTTTTATATGGCGACACTATATCTATAGTGAAAGATATTAGATATAAAAAGATAACAAGAGATTTAAATATAACATATCACAAAATAAACTCGACATGAGGAAAAGCTGATGGATTAAATTACTCCTAGATTATGATTTTTCAATACATTATCACCCAGGGGTGGAAAATAAGGTTTCATATGAATTTTGAATGAGGATCATAGAGTTATAAACAAAATGATGATTGATAATGATCATATGTACATGGATTTATTAAATATGGATATGGGAATTATCAAAGAAAGTTAAATATCACTCTTTTTTCAAATAGTCTCCATTACATATTTATTGGAATGGATTAAATGTTCCCAGAATAGTGGTGTGAATTGTTAAAAGAAAATTACAGATGTGAATGGTGGGAAATTGGTAGAATTCACATATGATGATGTCATTTTGAAATTGTTTAAGAGCCTATGTGTTCCCTCTGTACCTGAGAAAAAGGGGAATAATTTGATGATTCTGATCACTTAAATTACACTATAAACTCAAGAATAACTATGATATATATTGATTTAAAAGATCATTTTTGGTGAGATAATATGAAGCCTGAAATTTCTGATTATGTATCAAGATGTTTAGTTTTTCAATAGGTGAAGCTTTAAAGACAATATCCTAGAGGATTCATGAAAGCTCTACCAATTCCTATATGTAAATAAAATGATAATAATATGGATATGTTCACTAGAATACTAAAGAATCCAAAAGAGTGACACAATGTGGAAAGTTTTTTATCAACTTACCGAATATACTCATTTCCTCATAATAAATGATGATTTCGCAATAGGTAACCTTCAAAGAATCCATATTACTGAAGTTTTTAGACTTTATAGTAAACAAAATTCAATTGTTTCTAGTCATGATCCATGATTTACATAAAAATTATAGAATAGTATTCAGAAATAATTCGATATTGATCTTCATTTGAGCACTACTTATCACCCTCAAACTGAAGGGCAGTTCAAAAGAACAATTCAAGCATTATAATACATTTTGATATCAAGATCACATGAATTTCAAGGTATGTGGGATTAATATTTACCTTTTTTTAGTTTTTCCCACAATAATAGTTTTCATTATAGTATTCAAATGGTATGATATTAAGAGTTATATGGAATGAGATTTTGTACCCCAACTTCCTAGGATAAATTTGGTGAAAGGATGCTTATAGTACCAGTGCCTATGTGGGAAAAACAAAAGTTAAGCTATTCAACTCCATATTAAATCAGCTAAAATTTTAAAAAAGTTTAATCATGATAAACAAAAAATGATTTTGAGTTTCAAGTGGAAGATCAGGTTGTTTTTAAGATATCTCTATAGAAGAGTGTTATAAGGTTCCATAAGAAATGGAAATTGACCCCTAGGTAAATCTGATCAGTTGAAATTTATGAGATAGTTAGAGATATGGATAATCATTTTCAATGCCACCTAGCCTTTCTAAATTACATGGTGTGTTCCACATCTATTTTTTGAGAAGGTACTTGCCAAAACCAATGCATGTTGTCACTTTTTAAATATAGAATTGAAAACATATATATCTTATTTTAAAGACCCTGTCTAGATTCGAGACACTAGAGAACAATTTTTGATGAATTGTATGACTTGGATGGTAAAGTTTCATTGGAAAATCATAAAATTGAAGAGGATATGTGGGAACTAGAGGAAATTATAATGAATAACTACCGAAATATTTTTTTGAGAAGATATTCATAAAATTTATAGGAATTTTTTTAATGTTTGGGATAATATAACCCCCAAATATTTCATGGTATGTCTATTTTAAACTTAATATCATTGATATATTATGCTTTACAGAATACCGATTTTAAAATAGTAATATAATAGAAAATATGATCACTAGAATAGTAATGTGACCACAAGGAATACTATTTTGACCAATAGAATAGTAACATCACCTATGAATGTATAAACAAAATTTGGGTATCTAATTAAGGAAAATATGGTTATATTATATAATTGTATATGTAAAAAATTTTAAAAAAAAAATTAATCATGTATTATAATTTTTATGAAAACAAAAAAAATTACAATTTTATAAATAATATAAGGATATAAAATAAAATTTATTTTCCTAGAATAATTCATAAATTAATATTTTGTTTTCTTATTATAATATAATAACTGTTTGATACCTTAATTAATATTTCAATGGTTCAGAAATATAGTTATAATATTAAAATTGTTTTTTTCAAATAAATTATGTTTTTAATAACAAATTAAATTTCACTTAAATTAAAATTATTTTTCATAAAATATAGCCCATTTTTTAATTATAAACATTTAGGGATTTTCATGCCTCTAAGCGGCGGCGTCTCCTTGTTCTCCCTTTCTAGGGTTTTTTTTTCTTTCGGTTTTGTTACCTCTCCTCCTCATGTGTGGCGCAGCAAGGGTCGGCGACAAGGTCCTCGGCTTGGCGTCGGTGGGCTTTGATGAAGGCTGGCGAGGCTCTGTTCGATCCCATCGGCTCGGCGAGGGTTTTTTAGACGCTTCGACTCTAGAAGAATTGCATCAGAGGAGGGTCAATCATGGCTTCATCTGTTCTTTTGGAGGCTCCGGCAGCGTGGATCTGGATTCATCAACACTACTCGGCGAGTTTTAGGTGCTCGTTTTGCTTCGGATTTGGCATCGGCATGCGATGGGTATGGTGGAGCTGGTTTCCTTTCAAGAGTGGAACGATGTTGGCCCTAGTGTGGCGTGGAGGGGGAGGGGATCAATCTTCCGGCTTTCGACATCCTGTGACTACTTCGCTGGTCTGATTTCTACTTTTTCCTCTCATTTGGTGTTGATTGCGTTGAAGCGGTGGTTGAATTAGTGTCTTTCCTTGGTGTTTCTGCTCCACGTTGGGAATTTTGTTTTCCTTGGGAATGTTGTTTGCCTGCGGCCTGCTGTTCAAGGGTTCTTGACTTCATATTATCTTCATAGAATGCACAAGATGAGGTTTAGAGCTGCAAGTTTTCACCAGGTTAATGCGATTTGGTTTTGGATGTTCGAGAGGGTATGGCCTTGGCCATTGGTACCGGTCCGTCTTTGTATGGGATAGATTTCCGTTGATCATTTAATGGTGGAAACTAATCTTTTTGTTGTTTTTGCTGGGGATGAGCATTTCTTTGTTGTTTGATCTGATTTTTTGAATTTTGGATCACTAGGGCAAGGTTTGATGTCTTGTCATTGAAGCCATGTATCTTGGTTTCTCACATTTTCCTTAAAAGTGTTTCTTTAATAAAAAATTAATTTTTTGTAATTATAAACATAGATAAATTGTTGGGCTTAATTATTGGTAGTTTTCTAAAAAGTTGAATTTTTGGTGAATAGTGAAATATGGTAATTTACAATATTTGCTAAATAAATAAATTATTGAGTCACTGATGATGTAGGGATGATGTGGGAACCATAATTTCAAACTCATATTCACTATTTATTTTATTTCCTTACAAGATTAGGTGTTATCTCATGTATTGAGACAAAATTATAAAAAAAATGAATAAAATAGTCAAAAAAACACCTCTCTCTCCTCTATAATAAATACCTCCTTTTATCCTCATACCACAAAATCCATGAATATTGATTTTATTATTAATATTTACTCTCAAAAACACCTCACCCAAATTCTTCTCTTGACGGTCTTACCAAAATACCATTTCCATGTTCATTAAGGTGCTTCTCAAGGAGGCGACACTCGACTGGTAAAACCTTCTATATCTCTTTCAATTTATGTTCTTTTTTTATAATTACCTAACTTTACCTATCCAAAGTGTCATGATAACTCCATAATATTATATATATAATCCAATTTTATTATATTAATGGTATATAAAATATCAATTATCATCTCTTCACCTTCTTATTTTAAAAATGAAGACATCATATGTGAGGTGCTGATTTAGAGCCTTCGTGGATGACGAGTTTTCATATATTAATTAAATCTTTAATAAAGGTGATAGAATAAATTTTATGGTTACAATATACTTTAATATTTGTAATAAAACATATTTAATTTTTTATATAAATACATATAAAATATTAATTTATATGAAAGAACAAGTTTCTAAGGATCCATAAAAATGAAAAAATAATATGTGTAGTTATCCTTAATTCTTTATCTAATGAATAATCCTTCTATCATGAAAAAATACATATATAAGAAAATTAATACTAATATAATTTCATTAATAATATATAATTCCAATTCTGGATAATGTTTTCCACTGTACGTGACCTTTTGTACATGTATACATGTTAACTAATCTCGATAACCAAAGAAACGAAAAGTCCCGAATGATAAAAATACACCATATAACTCATAAATAGTGAATAAATGAACTTGATAAGATTTAAATAGTTAATTTAAATATTTATGAGGTTCATAGAGACATTATTAATTAATATAATTTCATTTTCTTAGACATTTTGTATAAGTGCAGAACATTTTCGGTCATAAGGTAAGAGATTCTCCCTAGACCACAATTTTTCATTGGGGTTACTCTTTATATCTCCTTAAACCACTATAGTTATTATATATTTTTATATAATTATTCTACATTATGATTTTATCTTTCAAAAAATATATACATATCTCAATTATTTTTTCTTTGATGGGAAATACTTGTTTTATTAGGTTTGCTTCTCAATTAATCTCGATAATAAATCTTGATTAATCATTTTCATGTAAACAAAATAATATGATTTTAAAAACAAATAGATATATAAAATCACACATTTTATCATGAAAAAATATATTATAAATTTTTTGGTTTTATATAAAAATTATGACTTTTTTCAACTTTTAAGGCTCTTTTATATTTTCCTTTAATGCTCATTCAAGTGACCCACTTATAAAGATTCTTAAAAACCATTTTTATTGTTTTTTACTTTAGTTGGACCTAATTTTTTTTAAATGAACATTCCATTATCCTTGCCTTTTTTTCTATGATATATATTTTTATAATAATATTTTATGTAAAATAAATAATTATTTTACAAAACAATTATTCTTTCCAAAAGGTCAAGGGTATTTCTCTAAAAAAATCCTTACTGATTTTAATAGAGTATTTCAATAAATTTAAACAGTCTCTATTGAACGTATGATTTATTGAAATTGATATCCTATGTTACCATTTACTATATTTCTTTGAATGGATTATGATTATTTAGAATGGATATGTACTATCTTGATATCATTTTTTATATTATTCTCGACCGTTTATAATTATGTTTATTTTTTTGGGGAAGTTAAGAACATGTCATATGATATTTTAAATATGAATTTATATTTTGAATATATTTCATCCCAATCATATGATGATGAATTAGACTTAGTAACTGATATTAGGGTACCACTCTAGCCCCTCGATGCATGAGTAGGTCACATGGGACCAATAAGATTGGGTTTTTACCCATTTATGTACTATGTCTTGGACGAATCATTGATGGTTTGTTTATGATGCCTAGAATTATGAACTACATCATTATGATATTAGTAACTAATAATCCAAATTATTATTAGACTATTATAATTTCAATGATCAGTTTTTATTTTCAAATGATTATTTATATGGAATTATTTAATCAGCTATTATTATTTCTATTTTAAGTTCAATATTTTATTTTAATAGAATATGTTTTCTATTAACAATTATTTATTGTTTTTCATTACATACAATAGATTAAACTATATTTATTACCCTTAGTGTGCTTTTAATATCACACATTTCTTATGTTTTATTTTTACCTAGGATGTAAATATGTATATAATCAATTACTTGTAAGAATAATCTAGGATTTTATGAGTCTTTCCAATGGATTATATAGGTTGTACTTCATTTCAATTTTTAATGTAATAATTATTTTTTATCTATATTTCAAAATATACAAAACTATTCTTTCCATTAGGATTTTAATTCTTGTTCATGATACCAATGTAATAATGTATGCCACTAGTATAAGGCCTCGGCCTTAAACCTTACTTAATATTGAATTAAATGAATAATTCACATTGAGGATCTTTTCAGGTTTAGAGTTTTAGAGAATTAGGACATAACTATTACATCTCAAAAGATTACAAAGTAGAAACTTTTACTAAGTTTCCATAAAATAAAAACTCTTAAAAAGAAACATGTTCATTTCAATGTTTTAGGTTGCATGACTTTCCCTTGATCCCATCCTTGACCCTATTCCACGTTACGTCCTGTGAAAAACATTTCAAAAACTTGGGATGAGCATAAAAAGCTCAGTAAGGGATACACAAATAATGAAAACTGTTAGTTTTTCAAAACAACAAGTAAACCATGTATACTTTATCAAAGTAATACTTTTCACCTTTTCAAAGTAGTAAAAACTCTTCACTGAATAAAAGTTCATTACTTACCCTTCTGTAACCAAAATATTACCATAAAACCCATATAAAGATCACATAACATATAAAGGTAACTTAGGACATAAACATACTTAAGTGGAATAACCATAAGGTCGACTTCCACACATATCACTTAGTGGAATAGCCATTTGGACAACTTCCATACATACTTAATGGAATAGCCATAC
Organism: Viscum album; assembly: GCA_963277665.1. Lineage (NCBI taxonomy): Eukaryota > Viridiplantae > Streptophyta > Magnoliopsida > Santalales > Viscaceae > Viscum > Viscum album. The sequence continues at coordinate 1,245,066,245 of OY728130.1, read as the reverse complement.
GGCTGACTTCCATACCCAATGCATTGGAGGTTATAACGTAACCACCTGTCCTGGTATACACGGCACCACCCGTCATATGGTTTATCACGTAAACACCCGTAAAATTTCCAAGTACCATCATTACACATAAAATATTGAAAATATAAACATTTCAATAACAACATTTCATTTTCAATCAAAATAAGTAATTCCATGATATTGAATTAATCAATCCATTTTCAAAAATCATTAAAATAGATTTTTGAATCAAAGTGTCCCATACCACTTTGAAGCTTTTATTGGAATTATAATTATAAAACATTAATGTCCATCTAAATAAATACTGAAAACCATTTTGAAAATATGGACATTAAAGATAAATATTTAGAATAATAAATCATTAAAACATTTAAAACAATATTTTTGTTAAAGAGTTTTTAACAAAATGAGAGACTCTTGAATACAAATAATAGTAGAATAACATTTAATCTGAACATTATAATATCATGAGAATAAAGGGATTCATGATATAATATGTCAAAGGACAGTATGAACACCATATAAGAGTGAATTGGTGCATGACAACAATGAAGTCTCAAAAGAAACGTAAAATGAGATGAAATCCATTATAAAGAAGGTATCCTTAAATTAAGGATAAATCAATCTCATAATTATGTGTGACAAATATAAATACACCCAATATAAGTGGATATTAAGTGTAAAACAATAAAAGTTTATTCACACATATTCAATGGATGACATATTCAATAACTACATGTTGAACCCAAAGAAATCGAAATTGGGTTAAGAAGTTCCCTTGGTAAAATTCGACAGCCTAACGGCGTCACATAAAATTTTACAAAAAGGGTTGATGAGAGAGATAAAGGAGATCTCATCACTTGGACATAAAATTTACATAAATAAGGATATAGAATAACATATCCCAACATAATAGTATGTGAATTAAAATACGTAACAAAAGAAGTCTTTTAAAAAAAGGAGGGTGAAAGGTTCCCTTACCGACATGGGTAACTTTCGAAACATACACCCCGTGAAAGAAAGACAATACAAAATTGATGTGAATACTCATAAATGAAATTATATTACACAATTAGTAAAATAATGGGCAGTATATACACCACTCAAAGAAAATTGTGGAAAATTTAGCATAAATCTCACAGGAATAAAAGTGAGATGAAAAATCTCTTACGAAAACTCGACAGCCTAACGGCGCCACATAAAACTTACAAAAATGGATTGATGAGATAAAATAGGGTCTCTAATCATATTAACATAAAGTTTATAGAAAGAGTAATATAAAATAACATCCCCCAACATAACAAATAGGATCTTAAAAGAAGTGACATAAAGGACAGTACTTAAAAAGAAAGAGAGAGGTTAGATATCTTGCGAAAATTCGGCAGTATAACGGCGCCACTCAAAACATCCAAAATGGATTGATGAGAGAGAATAGGGTCTCTCATCATATGAACATAAAAATTCCAGTAAGAGTAATATAAAATAACATCCCAATAACAAGAAATATGATCTTTAAAAGGAATGACATAAAAGAGCGTACTTAAAAAGAAAGAGAGGAGTATGATCAGTTACCTCGGGTCCGACTTGACTCGATCGTTCTTTAACGTCCTGAATAATAAACTTGAGTTAATTTATACTTTCTTAAGAAACTTTTTCAAGTTAATTATTCCTTTATATCAATTATTTACATGTTATAAACATTATGTAATCATTTAAGTTAATAATGTTTGTTTTGTCGATATTTGGTTCTTAAGTCAAAAGTGGACTTCTTACAATTACATGTTGTTCGTGTGGTCAAAGGTTATTTATATCCAGAATGACATTCCTGATTTGGATATCATATATATCATATATATCCAGCATATAAATGTATTTATAATATTACATAATCATTTAGAGGTAAAAAATGAAATGCACCGTTCATGGAGACGGTAAGTCGTACGTACACATGAATGCTACTTTCATTTCTATGTCATATTAATGGAATTAAAAATAAATGAGAGATGTGTATATTTTTAATTCCAGAATTATATTCATCCTTTATATGTATCATAAATCATATATATCCATTATATGTACTTATAATAGTACATTACATTTGAGGATAAGAAATGAAATGCACCGTTCATGGAGACGGTAAGTCATACGTACGTATGAACGCTACTTTCATTTCTATATCATAATTTAATTGAAAGAAAACAATAATTATATAAAGGTATATTATAATTCCAGTATAACATCATATATAATAACTTTAACTCCATTCTTTATACATCCCACATGTGGCATTAACGAATCAAATCACTTTGAGGGGGCGGTAGTCCGCACTTCCTAAAATGAAGATATCGCGTATACCCATAATGGAAGCCATAAAGGTATGCCACAAATGAAAAATGCAGAAGCTTAAGTAAAACATAAAAATATTATATATCATATATAAACATAGTGACATATTAATGGCCACCTTTTAAGGTGTTATATGAGTGTTGAACAATCATCGTTTCGTGAGGCAGAAATTCACCATCCACAGAAACAGTATGTTCTTTAACCATTAGATGAAGGTGTGGGTAAGTGTAGCTCGAATAATTATTATAACAACATCCTAGTATATTGAAGATACTGTAGTTGTTACAAAATAAATGAATAAAAATAATTTAGGGGGTTGGAGAAGCAAAATAAAACAAAAGAGCACAAGTGAAGACGTTACCTTAAAATTGGGTAACTCCCTTTTGTTTGAACCAAAAGGGTTTCGTGAAGAGATTACTGCCTAAGATAAGTCTTATGGGATGAGGAGAGGGATGTGGAGAGACAAAATGATCAGAGCTTGGCCGAACCAAAGGCTTGAGAGGTGTGGATAAGGTGGTAGAGGTGGGGGCCTTTTATAAGAGGAGAGGAGGGGAACTCTTGGTAAAGTATAAAATGTTACTTTATTTTCAAATGGTTTTCGGATTTTAATGGTCCCACATTGATATAATTCAAGGATAAGGTGATAAGGGTTCGAAATCCACCCATCCAATATGTTTTTGACATGTTTAGGTCCTAGATTTTTCATTATCATTCCATTTTATTTAAATCGTTAAATAATGAGGTCATCACTGCATCATCATGATGTCATAAATAATTTTATTTATGTAATGTCTAAAAATTATAAAAAAAACTATGATTTGGGAAATCTTTTTAGATTTATAATGAATGTTTATAGTCAAAATTATGACTTGTATAACCCCATGTAAAAATTGTTTTAGTAAAACATCTCATGTTTGTGTCATTTTTATTTTAACTTTAAATAAAAGGCATAAATGTCATTATCATACCCAAGTGGATCCATGGGGTACCAAAAAATGACCCATGGGTTGTCTTGGTCGGCCATAACTCATCCAATAGGGTTAGGAAAAGTTTCAATATATTTTAATTTTATTATAATATCATTTTTACCTTAAATCACACTAATTACCTTTAATCGCGATTAATAAAACTTAAAAGTTACTTTTCATCAAAAATTATTTTCATCCCATTGAACCACATTTTACTTAACAATTAAAATCATTTAAATTGGATTTTTGAAATTCAAATCACAGAAGTGGTAAAGTCCCATTTAAACGATAAATCAAATTTTGTAACCACCACTTTGTGGTTTCACTATTCATCAAAAATTGATGTTTTTCAGAAAAATACCAAAAATTCACCCTAAGCTATATTTGATATTCCAAACTCAAAATGATGTCTATTTTACCAAATAAATAACATATAAGTTTCATTAATTAATTTTATAATTAAATCCTGATGTTAAAACAAATAGCGTGTTTTTATGAAACAATATCTTTCAAAAGATTGACACTCGTTTATGTCCAATCTTAAAGTGATATTAATTACAATGACCGCCATTGGATTAAATGGTAAACGTATATTCTATTTACACTTTAAAACCAATTAAAAATATAATCTAATCATAAAAATAAATTAGATTAAAAAGAGGTTTTGAATTAAAATACAACATTTTTCACTATTCATTAAAAATTGAACTTTTTCAGAAAAATACCAAAAATTTACACAAAGTAAATTTTGATGTCCCAATTATAAAGAAGAATTTTATTTTGTCAAATATAACACATAAAATTTTCAAAAAGTGGATTTAAAAGTGGTTCTCCATCAAAAGGTGGTTAATCGACCTTTTAAAGAATATTAGACTGTCTACGCTTAAAATTGGATTCATTCGCATTTTTAATCCTCTATTATTTATTGTAAAAAGTAAAAATATTTGACAAACATATATAATCATTTTGTAGTTAGTTCTGTTCATTCCCTCCATTACAACGGCTAGGCATTAACTACCATTTAAAATAATATTATTTTATTATTAGAGTGCAACGTAAGATTCCCAAGAAACTCGTTGTTGCGTATTGGGTACTCCATCGAGCATAGCATCCCCTTTAAAGTAATATTAATATTTTATTCACAAATATGGATAGATATAAAAATTTCATATTCTTTATTTACCTGGGGTGTTACAACTAGCTCCAGGATAATGGGATCAAGGTCTTTACATTTCGTCATTTCATAACCTATTGAAAATTAAAGGGATACATAAACATAATTTCATCACAAAAATAAACAATCTATAGAATGAATAAGGATGGAATCCTTATATTATAATTCCATTAAAGAAAAATAAACTTTAAAGGTTGGTTTTTTTGATTAATTAAAATGTCATTAAAACATTCTAGAGTAAAATAACCTTTCCATTTTAAAATTACCTCTTTAAAATCTAAAATTTTCAATAATACTAGTGAAAAAATTTCTTTGAAAATTAACATGGGATAATGTAATTAAATATTAAAAATATAGTGGATCTTTGATGATGATAAATTCTATTGATTCCATAAATGTTCAAAACATTTCATTTTTTTTAGAAAAACCAAAAAGTACCTTTTTTGGGAAAAAAGATTAATTTTGAAACTCTTTTTTAAAAAAAATTATAAAATTTTTTAAAATGATTTAATAAATTATATAATAAATTAAAACCTGTCTTTAAAATTTTTTAAAATATATGGACATCTATGAAAATAATTCTTTATAAGGGAGAAATGAAGTAGATTTTCCATATAAACATATTTTTATTCTTTGAAAAAAAAGGTGGAAAAAATAAAAGAAAAAATATATTTTAAATAAAATAACCAGAATATAATAAAATTTATCATTATATTGATAGAATAATAATAATATTTCATCATCCAAAATTTATCACAATGAATCCTTATAAACAATGAGATTATAACTAAAAACTCATCACCACATTCATATCTATTGAATCATAGTCTAAGTTAAATTATGTACATTAGATAGATATTATAATACCAATATTATAATGGGAATAATCTTAAAATAAATTTATGGGTTGTATATACACTAAAAATAATAATAATGGGGTGTATAAATCATGTGTCCAACAGAAATAAAATTTTGACGAAAATACCTTACCTTAGGTCTGAAATCTTTCATACGCATTGGAAACTCTTATAAAAAAATATTCATTTATTATAAATCTATTAATAATCGTAATTATATATATATTACCACATATTATTCACATTTAACATTTTCACACCTTTTTGTTAGAATTATATTAAAATCCTTATATCATTCGGTATCTGCTTCGTTTTTCATGTATGTTCTGGTTCTGTAGTTTTCACCCTTATATTTTGTTCATCCTTTCATTATATCCCGAATTTTAATCATAATATAACTATCATAAATATTAATTATACAAATTTCATATTTATTCATAAAATATGTCAATATAAAAATTCACTACCACGTTAATGTTGATGGTAGGTTGTACGTACGCATGAACATTGATTCCAATTTTTTAGAAGGATGGAATGAATTAATATTAAATAATAAATATCATTTCAAGAATCATTAATTTATCACATATATTAATTAAACCCATTCTTAATACCAACTAATTATAACATAAATGAAAAAAATATCGAATCGTGAAGGTGGTAGTCCACATATATTCTTGATAGAAGTTATCATTTTCTAACGAGATACAAGGTAAAAGGTAGACATTATATTTGAAATAGACAACCATTATTATGTCATAAATATCATATATTCCAATTAAAAATCATATTATTAAAAAATGAATGATTGTAAAAAAAATATTAATTATATCTCTAGGTGGAGAAGGTAAGTAGAATGTATTCATGAGATATACATTCACTCTCTATTTGATGGAAGATATAGTGAATAATTGTTTCATAATCATATTTATATTTCATTAAATTTATTATAACAAATTTAATATTTAATTGAAAATATAACATATTCAATGGATTTGTAAGATGAATTAAAACGAAAATGATTAGTGATGGTGATTAAATCTACATTGAAATAACTCCTTTAGATCTCATATAGAAGATATTAGGGTTGGCCTTTTAGGAATACAGACATAACTATGATGTTTTAGTAGAAATTTAAAAGGTATTTTGAATAGTTTGGTTAGATCTATAAGGATCAAATTGGTCTACATAATTGAGGGATGGGGTGCCCATTTATAATTGAGTTTAGGGGAACTATTGGAAATTCTTACTAGATAATATTATCATAAATCCATAACATCATCAAAATTCCTCCAAATGGCTATGTATTAGCATATGATTTATTATATAGTTATAATAACATAATAAAACAAAATTTTAACAAGTTTGGGTACAATTTAATACCGTGTAGTTTTATTAATGACTTAGTTATCATATTTTAACCTTAAACATAGTAAAATATTTTTCACACATAAAGTGTTTTATTTTTGTATATAAGTTAAAAATAGGCTAAAAATATCCAATGGATGAAATTTTAGACATAAAATTATCCTATTCTTCCATTTTAATGGTTTTTTAGGATTATGAATACTTTAATAAAAAAAATTGATAAATTATTATTAATTTATACTGTGTGATTATTCATTTCATTTGGCTTAAAATTCCTAAATAAAGGGTCATAATTTTAATAATATTTTAAAATTCAATATTAATATGTATTATTCAACATAAAAATTCATAGAACATATTGACTCATAAAAATTATGTTACATTAAGTATTATTAATATCATGTATTATTATTATTGATTAAATGAGTAAATACAGTTTCGGCTTTGTGTATGAAATTAATGTAATTTTATAATACCTAAAATTTATAAATAAATTAAAATAATGAAAATTATTTTATTATTCTCAAAACATAATTATTGCTTAATAACTTAATTTCCCCATGTGGATACATAATAGATATTTAAAACTAAGAGAGTCACATTTTGTAACTTTCATTGATTTAAAAAATACATTGGTCATTTTCTATAAAAACTGTTGATTAGTAAACAAATTTAAATCCTGATTTTATTAGGGTATAATTTCCATCAGTCAATAAGAATTAGGATGAATAATCATGGTGTTATCGCTTAGTTTTAAAATTTATTAACCCGATTTACCCTTTAACAAGTTGATATATTATATTATAACTACATTCCCAATTGACCAAAAATTAAAGGGGCCTATTTACCACTTTTGAAAATCTGAATTTTAAATTTGGAATCAATTTTTTCAAATTCAATTAATCTAAGTGGAATAAATTAATTTTAAAATAAATGCACAAAATGTGATGAAATTTTATTTTTTTGAAACATTTCGATATTTAGTATAAAATATTTTTTTAATTAATTTCTATTATAAAATTCACTAAAACCTGATAATTTAATTATAGAAATTTAAAATTAAATAATTTTTTTATAAAACAAAAAAAAATAGAATTTAAATTTTTTATACATTAAAAAAAATCATTTTTCATAAAAATCATTTTTATAACCCATTCATCGAAAACTAATACTTTTAATAAAATTATCAAATTTTGATATACTGATTTAAAAATATAATTTCATTTCATCAAAAACAATTTATATAACTCCCATAAAATAATTATAATTTTTTATCACAAAAATCAATAAAAATCTTTTTTTTATGAAAACATATTTTGGACCATAAAATGAATTTTCAAAAAATTCAGTTTTTATTTAGATAGTGTAAATCAATAAATTGGTATTAATTATAACCATTATATGAATATCAAATAATTTTTTAATCCTATTCTTACCCCCAAATCAAATATCAATGTTATAACTATCACTTTAAATAATAACATTTTAATAGTGTATTTGGGTTCATTTATACTTTGTGTTGTTTGTAGCGCAAGCTATCAATGAAATAAAATTATTTTAAGAGAAATTTATTCTAAAATATCAGGGCCTTATGTATCCACAATTTGAGATCCATTTGTATTAGCTAATAACAACACAAATATCATCCTAACATCCCTCTACAAATTCTAGATGAATTTATTTATTTATGAAAACAACATCAAACAGATTAATGTGTAATGAAAATGAGGTTCCCCATAAAAGTATTATATATTATAACCAAATGCTTTGGTTTTATCTCATATTATACATCTTTAAAATATTCTTCAACCTTGATAAAATAATAACATAAGTATCTTACTTTTGCTGGTATGTTATTATGTTTTTGAAATAACCTATATACATATCTTCTTCTATAAAATGTTAAATAAAAAAATCAATCGTTGGTAAAGTGGATTATTGCCTCATAAACTGATTTAATTTATTTTCCAACACCACCTATCATGGATATTAATCATAAAATCCCTCCAAAAGTGGTCACATTCAATTTTATTGCCCATGGATTGCTACAATAAAGAGATTTCTTGTGTAATCAAAGATAACATCAAGAAAATACCTTGACTATCTATCATCAGAGTCAGGCACAAATAGAGAATGTTATTAAGATACATTTCCATCAGGAATATGAGAACATTAATCGGGCATCTCACTTAGCAGATGTCATCCATCAGATTACACATATGTTTGAAATAGCATAGCAGTCTTCTGAAACATGTGATTTAAGTGCTTTTGGGATAATTCACCCAGCCATTGTTCGAACCAAAATTTGAAAAATTAGAAGAGCAGCTACACTGATATCTTCAATAACAGTTCAAGAGACACCCTAACCTATAAGGATTGGGTTTTTTTAAACCGAAGTTATTTCTGCTGAGGTTTACGGTATAGAGAATGATTCTATAGAATGTCATGTAGTCATATCTTTTAAGGATGAATATGAGGATGATTTTTTACATGGACTAATATGGCCCTTTTATCTTTACAAAATGGTTAATGATACAAACATCTGAAGAGCCTTCATTGATAATTGCTCAAGTGTCAACCTCATTCCCATCTATATATTTTGTCGATTATGCCTCAATGAATCTGTCATATCTTCGTCCAAATTAATGTTTAAATGTTATGACAAGAATGAAAAGGAACCTTTTGGAGTGATTACACTCATAAATCAATTTGGGGATCTTATATCTAATTTAGATTTAATTTTTTTTGTCATGACACAACCATCAACATTCTTCTTTGAAGGCCTTGGTTACATCAACATGCATTAATTCTTTCTTCATATCACTAATAGCTCAATAATTTATTCAATGGTAAAATTGAGATATTGTATGGTGACAATGCCCCATTAAAAACATGTGAATATATTTATATTTATGAAAAATTCTATCACTCAAAGGGAATGATGTCCATGGAAAAAGTTGTAACAACAATCAATGATCTGAATGGCATAGAATGATACCTGCTAAACCATTAAATCATATGAGTATAGATTATGTGTTAAATATCAATAAAATTGAAGGGATATACCCAAATACAAGCACTCATCTAGTGACTTCCACAATATCAATTTCGGCAATAGAGCCTGAAAAAATTGGATAAATTGTTGATTTACCAAAATGTGCTGACAGCTTAAATGGATATTCATCATTTCATCCACCAAACATCAACAGGTCTTTACTTCACCAATATTTCTAGAATAATTTTTACTAATAATAAAGGAAGATAAGTATATTGAGTCTCAACCCATGATATTATCTTCAATTATCCATGAAAAGCCTTCATCATCAGTTGTGTCAAAAATGGTTTCCGCTTCTTTAGGATGATCAAATACTAACCCCTTCTCTAGTTCTGAATGCTTTTCTTCATCAGCTACTCTACATGCATAAATAGAATAAGTGACATGTAAGGAAGAAGGAGAAGAAGATTTCAAGGATGCTCCTCCATCATTGGAGGAAGGCATCTCAACCATTGTGGTTGAGCTCAGAGAAATAACATTGGGTAAAAAAGAAGATTTATGCCACACACTATAGCCTTCATATCCCCTCAAGGAGTGTTTTTTTATTAGGTGATGCCCTGTGTCTTAATGAATTCATGTGAAAGCTATCAACATTCCATGCACTGTATCTTCCAACCCTTATAAGGAAAATTTATTGAATGTTATATGGATGATCTAGAGATTAAACACAAACATCGTTCTAATAACTTGGATAATATTGGAATCATATTTAGTAAACTTTAAAAACCTATTTTGATGATGAATCCCTTGAAATGTTCTTTTTGAGTAACGTTGGGAAAAGTTTTCAGCTTCGTTGTATGCCATCGTGGCATCGAAGTTGATCATAAGAAGACAAAATAAATCCTTGGCATGCCACATCCTCAAAACATGAATGAATTAAGAGGAATTAAAGGACACATATCCTATACTCAGCACTTAATCACCAATTTAGTAGGAAACTATTTACCCTTTAAAAAATTAATGAAGAAGGGAGTCACTTATCAATGAACCGAAGACTAGAAAGAGGAATTTTATTCCCTTAATAAATATCACTTGATTCCATCACTATTAATAATACCTTTTGAATTAAATACACTTATTCTCTATGTGACATATTAATAGTGATCATTGGGTGATTTTATATCCCAAAAGAAAGATGATAGGAATGAAAATATACTTTACTATATCAGTTTAACTATGCTTGATACAAAGACTCGATATTAAAGTATCTATAAGTGTTGTCTTGTATTAATATTTTAATTTCAGAAGTTGAGGCACTACCTGCAACATCATGAGGCCCACTTGGTATCTTGTAATAACCCACTCAAATTAATCCTCATTCATCCTATTCTTAGAGAATGTTTGGTACTATGTGTAGTTATTTTTTAATAGTTGGATATCCAGTTTGTGCTTCAGAAATCAAAAAAATGCCAAGCCTTGGTATATTTCCTTGTTGAACACCCATCTACAAAAGATACATCATTGAATATTGAACTACTTGATGAAGAGATCTTCTCTATTCCAGATAATCCCCAAAAATGGGAAATATAAATTGATGATGCTTCTATATATCCAACGAGGAAGAGAATGGAAAACCATGAACTCAAAAAAGATGGGTTAGGAATTGTACTTATCTCCCCAAAAAAGGAAGTGTATCTGTACTTTGTCCTATTGTCAGTAGTTGATACCAATAATGAGGTATAATATCACGATCTACTTACAGGCCTAGAATTGTGGATCCAGGTATATGTGAACCACCTAAAAGTGATTGTTGATTAAGAATTGGTAATCAAATAGATCAATGACATTATGCTATTAGAAAAGAAGATTTAATTCCTTTGTGTAATGATGTCATAGGATTAATGGATGAATATCCCTCATAACCAACATTATCATATGGCCCATGATCATAAAATTCCCAAGCTGATTCACAAGATAATGTATCCATATCCCTAGAATATCCAAATTACGATGAGCCAATCATCCGCATTTCTTATTTTTGTGTGGTTTTACAATTTTTTCAAACTAGAACAGATTAAATTAATGAAATTATCCCTATTTCCGAGCCATATGGTCATACTATATGATGGATGACAACCATCATGTAATACCTTTAAAATGAAGTACTTCTACCAGATAGAGCTAAAAAAGAATAGGTTTGACGATGAGTGTCCAATTTCACTCTTTATTATATTTTTGGTCATTATAAATATTCTATAATCAAGGCTTCAATGGAGTAATATTCAGGTGTATGGAATGAGAAGAAACAACATCTATCATGAATGGAGTACATGCAGGAGCTTGTGGTGCTCACCAGTTTGGGCATAGGCTTTTTGATCAAATCTAAAGGTTTGCATACTTATGGCCTTCAATGATGCAGGATATGATAGATTTCACCAAGAAATTTCATTAATACCAAGTGCATGCCAACATCATTAGTCAACCCCTAGAGTTTCCACTTATAGCTTAATAATCATGCCAATTTTATACATGGGAAATAGATGTAGTAGGGCCTCATTCTCCAATTATAACTAATCATTTCAAGTATATTCTTACTACTACTGATTTATTCTACAAATGGTCATAGGTAATACCTCTCAATGAAGTCAAAGAAAAATGATTTGTTATATTTTTCAATGAAAATATCACTTCCAGATTTCGAGTCCCTCATACTATATTGACGAACAATGGCACTGATTTCTATTATGTTGAGGTAAAGAAGTTATATCTGGAGAACAATATAAAATCCAACCATTATTCTCACTATCATCAAGTGGAAAATGGAAAGATATAGTATTTTAATAAGTCCCTATCAAATATACTCCAAAAAATAGATGATAAAGATATGAAATATTGGCATGACAAACTTTTTCACGCATTATGGGCTTATCAGACTACTACGATACTGCCACTCAGGAAACACCATAATCATTAGTGTAAGGAACATAAGTAGATTTTTCCAATGAAATTCAATTTCCTTCACTTAGAGATTCTATTTTTTGATCAATTATCTACTTATGAATAGTATAAGAAGTGATTTTATGATAGGGAACAATTATACAAAAAGAAATTTCATACTTTGCTTCATTTGGATATCAATCATAACAGAATAGAGTAAGCTTTAGAGAATGTTTTTTATTCTATTCATATCTTCCAGGAGAATTGGTATTAGTCCTCAGGACTCCAATGATACTTGGAAAGTAGCCTCTAAAACATAAGACAATGTTGGGAGCCCCCAACATTTTACATAAGGTCTACTCAAATGGAGCTTATTCTATAATTTCAATTTATGGAGAACTTATGAAAACTCTAACCAATGCAAGATTCTTTAAGAAGTACATTGTGTAATTTTACATAATTTCTTTGATGCATGACTCTAAAATTCATAGCATAAATTCCTAGTTGCAAGAAATTAAACTACGTAACAACCATATGGATCAATGCTGCCCAACGTCAAAATGTGTATCATTTTTCCTTATCGCATGATATTAAGATGCATGATATCATTTTTCCTCTCTACACGATAATAAAATATACAGTTAATGTATTCATTATTTTGACGTTTTGATCTTCCAAGAGTAATCATCACTTATACATTTGTTACTAATTAGATTCATATGAGCTTTATTTCTCCCCATGTTTGAATCAGATATGCATAGGGACCTCATTTCAAGTACAACGTGTGGCATGATTCTCATTCCAATGGGATATGTAGAGACACCTAGATCCCCAATCATGGGCCCAGCCAAAACCACAAAAACTTTATTTCCCTATTCTCCTCCTATATATGAATGATATCTATACAGAGTACTCTTTCAAGATACAACATTTGATCTTCATAGCATTTTGTGTATTATGTTAAACCATTCTTCCAGAATGTGTTAAAATATCACTTATTCCACCTAAAACAAAATTTGAGTGGGAAGTTATTTTTTCAAGAATAATGTTTGGATTGAATCTAATCCATATGAGATACGTAGAGATTCCTAGATCACCAATCTTGGGCCTATCCATGATAAAAAAATCCACATTTATTTCCTTTGTATGAATCAAACCTACATAGGGATTGTTCAATGAACTATGAATGGAATGATTCTCATCCATATGAGATATATAGTGACACATGTGTTTAATTATCAAGTCCAGTTGCAATATTCTTTTCTTATGTTAGAATCACCGCATGACTCCCAACTGCACAACATAATGTCTTTTTGGTACGACATTAAAATACAAAGAACCCAAAGAACTATGTATTGCATGATTCTCATACAATTTAGATACATAGTGAAATCTAGGCCTTAGCTCCTTATCCCTGCCACAGGATAAATTTTTATCTCTCTTCCACATATAATTAATAATCTATGTGGGAGTCTACATTTTGGGTTCTCTCCATAGAGATCCCACCAAAGAAACAAGACAATTCCTCAGTTTACATATGAGTCAGATATATGTAAGTTACTCAAATATCATGGCCAATATTGATTAAAATAGTTATACTACTTAGTGAGAATTATTCCCTTTCGTATTTAACACTTGTAATCTTAAATATTTTCATATATTCATAATATTTCTTATGATTTTTTTGTGGAAGATATTTTGACATCTATGAACTCATTTTTATGACTATGATGTGTGTTCCCCTAGGTTCCCTTCCATATGTTTCCCAAATAACGGGAATATCAGTCAAAATATGCCACTATTTGGCTATACAGCATATGCCCTAGTTGGGCCCACATAATACAGCCCCATTAAGGTTTTTTCAAATAAGGGAAACTTCATTCTTGGTAAATGTTTATTTTGTTCACTTCAAACTATGGTTACAATATATGAGAATCTATATCTTAAAGTAGTCATCCTGGTATATTGGTCTCATTAACATTCTCTCAATCTTAAATTCTTCAAGACCATGGTTTACACACTTCCCTCTCCATGTGTTCACAGCAATATGGTGTAACCTTGGATCATTTGACCAGATATCATCTATTGTTTCTATTTTGGTCCTAGTCATAAGACCAAAAACTAAAAACATAATTCTGCCAATGTATGGGTCACACCATCATATAAATCATATTCATCTAATTCTTATAAAATCATAATTAGATATACTTCTTATGTATTAAAATTCCTTTCTCCTTAAACCAAAATCTGTGTTGTGGAAATCTGATTCTCCATTAACTTTCTTCAGCTCTTAACAATAGAATGTTAAATTTTTAAGAACTCTTTTTCCTAATTATTATGTATGTTCCCCTAGGTCGACATGATTATGTTATCTACACAATGGTAATATCAGTCAAAAGATTCCCATGTTTGGCTATTCAGAATATTCCCTAATTGTCCCTCTATAATACAACCCCTATATTGGGGTTTCCTGATAATGGTAACTTTGTTCATAAGAAAGACTTCCTCTAATGCCTTTACTTCCGGAATATCATTGTTCGGGTCCATAAATTCCCAACTCACAGTTTATAGTTTTTTTTCATTCTATACATGGACAGGGTATTGTGTTTCTAGACAAATTATCAAGATATTTGAGGCTCATGAACCTTGGGAAAAGCTAAAGACTGTAAATTAAATCCCCTCAATGTCCTCACAACATGACATAAAACTATACACTATAATATCCCCACTGCATGACATAAAACTACATAGTATTATGTCATCACAACATGACATAAAACTACACAGTATAATTTACTCAATTTGTGATTAAAAAAATACATCGAATGATATCAGAAATCCCCTTTTAGAAAAAATTTAACCATTCCCCATACACCAAATTTTTGTAGAAGTGGCTTCCTCATTCATGGTCTCTGTCGGCATAGATTCCCCTTTATTATTAAAAAACAATTCCTTGGAAAACCCATATAGTATGGTCTTGAGTCACCCAAAACATATTTTCCCTTGACGATCAATAATAAAATGTTAAATTCCAGAGATCTATTTTTATTGACTATTTAGTATGTTCCCCTATATGGCCTTGAAAAAAAAATTTCCTACATAACAGGCCTATCAGTGAAAATATTCCATTGTTTGGATATGTAGCATGTTTACTAGTTGGCCCAGAATAATACAACCCCAAAAATAGATTCATCAAATAATGGTAACCACATTCTTATAAAAGACCTTCTTTCTGATTATATAAGTTTTAGATTTGGTAACCATAAAAATCATGACATAATATTCCCCTTGTAAGTATTTAACTAATATTAAATAAATTCCTATCCACTGAGACTTATTTGAGATTTAATTTCAAAATTTATTTTCAATGATATTCGACCTTAAAAACTAGCCTTAATAGTTCGACAAGCATGACACTAAAATGACAAATAATAAGAGTTATAGTACTCTCCATATTGAAAACTTGCAATGGGATCTCTAGAAAAAAGTCATGTCTCGTCTCAATAAAATTAAATTTTGTATGGTTTGGGAAATATTGAGAAATAAAAAGTTGAAAGATACAAAGTTTGTGGGTTTTTTCTATATAGCCCGAGTAAAAATATAACTAGGGTCATTAGTCCAAATAGTTTGAATAGAAAATTTTGAGCGACCACATTCATGTTATTGTAATTATGACTATCTAACATAAAAGCCTAATGTTAAAAAAATCATTCTTATCATTACCTTTGATATTGCAATTACAGAATGAAATAATAAAAACATATGTGATTGGAGACAAAATACATTTTCTACATATGGTAAAATTAGAGGGACATCAACATAATGGAGCCTCCTTGCCATTTATTAAAAGAAACTATCAGCATTACTCATCATCTGTTGACGGGCCTCATAAGACCATTCATTTACATGATAAAGATGAGATAATTGAGTGACTTCACCCTCCTCATCTTGACAAAGTGCTTCTTTGGCAGTTGAAATGATAGTTATCCATTGTAATTGGGTTTCTCATAATAATTGTTTCAATTTCACGATATTGTTATGAACAACAACCATTTTTTGTTGAATATATATCATCTCCTTTGACACTTCTTTAATTTTTTGGCTAATTTCGAATGACCTCTTTCTATGGTCAGTCTCTTCCTCCACAACTAAAGATTGGAATATCTCAACATTAATAAGTCGATTAGACTTTTCAAGATATTTCTTCAAATTATTCTCTTTCCCTAATGGGATAATGGTCTCTTTTATTGCATTATAAAATGGGTGATAATTAAATCCACCAAATCCAAATATGAAAAATAGTTTTCAGAGATTTCCAAAATAGGAAAACTACTCATCCAACGACTTCTCAACAATTATTTCCCATATATGATGCCATGTATTCTTATGTTCCATCCATAGAGAAAGAAGAATATCTAAATTTGAATCTGTGTCACTACCAAAGGGTAGAATTTACTCAAGAAATTTATCACTTAAATAGGTTCCTTGCTCTAATTCTCGTAGAACAATGGATTCTTCACCTTCTACCAAAGTATAATCCAATAAAAAAATTCAACTTCTGATCTAGTTTGTGGAGTTTAAAACTCTATATAGGGAATCAAGGATCAATGAAAGCATTGGAATAATGAAAAAATAGATATTGGTTTATTCTATCGATAACATTTACCCAATCATAAGTCTACTACTTGATTAGATCCACCCCCAATCTTCTTAGTTTCAATAACATGAGTGAATGTTTCATTAAGAGGGGAATTCTCCTAAGTTTCCCCAGTTTCCATGAATAAAGGATCTATAGTGTCTCCCAATTTGGTGTCCTGAGTATATATTTTTCCATCTTTAGTAGGATAAGGATGGAGTGGAATTCCCCATTCTCGAAGGGCCTTCGCAACATTTTTGGAAGACAAGGCTACATAAGTTGAACTCCGATGTGATGTATCAAGTAAAAGAAGAACATTTATGTATGTGAAATGAATGAATAAGAACATATTTCTTTGAAATTCCTCATAAAAGTCTCCAAACTCCTTGATGGAACCTGGATTATCAATATTTGGATTAAGGGAATCCAACATTTTAGTGTTTGTGGATTGGAATGCTATAGAATCCTCAACATTTAAGGTATCCAACAAATGTCGGTTGATGGAAAAATGGGATTTGCTAACATTATGTTTCATTATTTCTTCAACTGTTACAACATCATTAGATCTTGTTAGGTTAGGATCAACACTATTATCTACATTAGATTTCCCAGGATCCTCATTACTTCATTCGGGAGATTTTGGAACACCAGCATTGATTATTTTAAGATCCATTGTCAAGGGAATCTGATCTGAGATATATTGAAGATAATAATATTATAAATTCATTTAATATTCAAAGGAAATGTATTTGGCATTAACATGACTTTCCTCTCTCTCAATAGAACTAGGATCAGATATAGGTGAACCTTTTGATATCTTATCTATAAAGGTAATAGATTCATCAACATGAATCTATGTTTCTCCAAGGGTTTCCTTCTCCAGTCATGAGGGTTAATCTTTTAATACCTTAATTTAAGAGAGATATGAAGATCATATGAGAGGTTAAATGTGGTCACCAAAGTGTAGAAAGAATTTCATAATGTCAGAGGATTGTATAAATACTTACTTCTTCGATGTACACTTTGGACCAATATCATTCCTACATAGATTTTGTTTTCATAAGCTTGTAGATAAATTGAAATAATCCCATTGGTAGGAGAAACCTGTGGTAATGGTGGATTATTGGATACCTCTATTACCCTAGTCATTATTCTTTATCCTATATAATATTCTAGAGATGTTGGAGGATCATTTAATGTGTCGATGAGAGAACATGTAGGTCCATACATTGGTAACCTGAGAATTGATCCCGAAGTTGCTTCCCTAAATTAATGTTGAAAATTTTAATCTCATCAAGATAAATGATGGTAAAGAAAAAAGTAGAATTGAGATAAGAGAAAAAGAAAATACGTTCTCAATATTAACATAAATGTCCCATTACTCTGATGGGTGAATAATTACCCCTTTCCATATCTATAGTTCTATCATGATGGATACTTGTATAGAGGCTAGTAATTTTTCATCAGTTTCATATATTATGATATCCAACTCTGCAATATATTCATGTACTTCATCCAGGTTATTATCCTAATGAAAATCAGAAGGTTCCTTAATACCACATACATCAAGTATTTGAAGGAAATTTTGGAGGAATGCCCATGCATTCCTATCTTCAGGATTCATGCTCTCTTAAAATTCAATAGGTGAAGGTCGTATATGTTTGGTTTTTATATGGTTGTATGTGGGGAAAACTCAACACCCTCTAAGAGGAGAACCTCTTCAGGCCTCTCTTATTCTTTAGAAAGGCCATCAGATGGGATGGGAATCTCATTCTGATGGTAGCAGCTGGATCACCTCTATGTGTGAGGTATTTCTTTCCAAGACAAGGTCTTCTAAGTATACCTTCTGTGTAGATTCATTGAAGGTTATGAAATTTTTAAATTATTTTCATCATCTTTGGTTTTAGACTTCTTACCATGATTTCTATGAACAATAGTTGTCGTGGCCGCCACTCGATATATTCCTCATGTCTGATCCCCCTAAGGGTATGAATAATCCCATGCTTTGGAATATCTAGATTCCAATCAAATTAATTCATCTGGTAGAGGTAACGTAATTGATAATTTGTATATCTTTAAAGCCCTCAAAGTCCAGAATTGTCTCTCTACCATAGGGTGTTTCTCTTGTCTAATATACGATGAGGGAAACGTGCTTGATTGTTGAAGACATTTGAACTAGTGAACAAACCTATAGGGTATGTATCCCACACATATAATTTCCCCATCAATCCTGGTCAACAATATATTGTACATAAATTCCATAAAATAACACCTCAACTCATAATTTTTCTTCTTTACTGTCATCAATAAAAGTTCATGTTTATGGGTTACTAAAAGGGAAGACGTTGAATTATTCTAATTCAATAAATTTTCTCAGCACTACATCAGATCTCATGTTCTAATTCTGAATACGTGATAATTTCTATAAAAATGGTGTAAATCAGCCATTGGGACTATAACTAATTTCAATACTAAGTATGATGAAAAGTGTACTACAATCCAGCCCCACAACAATAATAATAGCCCCAAAAGGCTAAATAGATCCTTCCCATTGTACAAATGTAGTAGGGAATTATAAATTCCTTTCACTATAGGAGTTCCAAAACCAGTATACAATCCTTATACCAATTTGGATTCCATAACTAAATTCCATGTCCTTACACCTCCACTAGATTCACGGACTGGAAGCATATAAATGCTTAGCCACAAAGAAATAAAGCTGGCTAAGCGTAAATTTTTATCAATATCTGATTTTACTTTATACCCCCAGTTGTTGTTGTAACCTTTCTCTAATTTGGGAAAATATGTACCTAAAATGACCTGGTTATCTGTAGAAGGGAAGATATAAGGACGTTCGCTAGTAGGACCTTTCTCTATTGTTAGTTCTAAAAATGCTTCCATCCAAACATTTCCATGAATATATTTCTTGTATTTGGGAAAATAATTTTCAATTTTGAATAATTTATGAGCCAATGGTGGTTTCCTCATAACATCAACCCATGTATTTATAGGTGGAATGAACTCATCATTCATTTCCCCGATAATGGGAACCCTGGATATTTGGTAGATATCCCATAATATGATTGTTACCTCACCATGTGTCAATTGGATGGAATTTGTTTATAGACTCCATCAAATCAACAATTCAGAAATGAATTCATTTTTATTAACATATTTTTTACCACCCAGTCCGATTCATAAATGTGAACATCTAATAGCTCTTTCTTGAATTTTTCACATGTCTGGCATACCCAAAACGCCCACATACATTTATGTTTTACTCTTTCTCCATAATGAAGATACCAGTCTTCCTTCTAACCATTAGACAAATCTGTTTGTGAAGCCTGAATGGTTGAATCCTAGAAATGTGGCCTTGAATATTCAACATGATTCTTCATATCTGGAGTACAACCACTACGGTGCAGGATGCATCCAATAGGGACTTTTCCCTCATGAAATAGAACACCTTTCATAGTAATATTGTTGAAAGGAAAATTTGATTACTAGAGAAACCAATTAGCTGGAAAATATATCTTAATATCCAGAATGTGGGCATCTTGTAAAAGCTCATTCCCATACATGGAAAGATAGTGACTTCGTTGGTATTCACATTGATATGGAAATAATTCCTTTATCAGACCAGAGAGGGTACTCTCAACAACGTCATAATTGTATGGTCAAACAATATTCGACATCTAGTTTTTAAGAGCCTTATCTTCCTCAAGAAATGTCATCATGTGAGATAGTTCCACCAAATAATTACCAAGTTCCCCCTTATATGTTGGAATATTGACTTAAGAATATTCAAATTTCAACATAAAGGGATTTAAAAATTTGGCCGAGGAAATACTTCGTGTAGGTCCTTCAATGAGGTCATTTGTATTGGTCCTTCGACATGGTTCCTAGCACAAATCCATCAATAATTTCCTTCCTCGTATCTCCACAACTCAAATGGTTTTACCTTCAAAAAATTTTAAGGAACATACATGAGAGCACTAAGTGGAAATGCTGGACAAACATGCTACACAACAAGAGCATAAAATCTAGGAGTTAAGGTGAAGAAAATCACAGAGGAACGAACCTATTTATTGACTTTTTCTACCAATGTTGCATGCCATCACAAAATAACTACGCATAATACCTACTCCAAATAGCTACATCAATAACGTACGTGGATCAGAAATAATTCCATAGAATTTTCCTTACAATCATACCTCAGGACCCAACCCCATTTCTAATGAGAACAAATCCTGAGGTGGAGATTTTGTTGACACTCTTTATTAAGACAAAATGACTATGAAGATGATATCCAGGTATTTAAAAGTCATAAGAAAAAGATCAAAGAAATAAAACAGTAACAAATTGTAGGGGACTTAAACAGAAATCCTGCATATCAGGCCTACATGATTGAGCTATATGACAAGATGCTTTTTATAGACCTATGAGGATGAGCATCACGTCTGACCTACTCTCACAAATTTCTTTCTACCATCCCAATTATTTCCTCTAAATAGGACCCTTGGGCTCCTCATTTTACAATAGAAAAAATAGTAAAGAACTGTTTAATCAATCATTCTGTAGCTCATTCGCCCAGATCCCACAAACTATCTCAGGTAGCTCTCTAAAACAACAAGAGAATATATAATTACATGGAATTAACCCATCTGGATGTCCTTTGAATGTTTAAATCTTGAATAGGCTTTGTTCTCCTATGTTATGCACTTTTGTTAGTCATCTTTAAGGCCTACGCGGTGCACCAATGTGTGGTACCTATGTAGTATACCTATGCGGGGTACCAACACGGCATACATACGCATTATACCTATACTACATATCTATGTTTTAAAGCTCCACATATGGCATATGCATCATCGGATAAATATTCATTAAATTCACTTATAGAAGGGTAGGTATTTCCTTGGATACCTTATTAGAAAGAGACTAAGTTGATGCCTCCACCAAACCACCTGACATATAAAATCATTTGGAATGGCATACCAATGTGTGTCCATTTTGGGTTTGTATATCTGTAGTTAGAGGTTTCACACACCTATTTTTTAATAGAGATAGGATTCATGGAACTTATGTGGGTTTGTATATCTGTAGTCACATGGACATTTCCCTTAAGAACAGTGTTGGGTAGTTCCCAGTTTAGAGAATTAGGGTTTAAGATATGACCTCCCCTTTCATCTCTAGGACCCAAAGCCTATTGTTCCCAATAGGGAGAGAGCGAGTCAGAATTTATTTTCCATTCATACAATGCAAATGTATCCCTCCACCCATGGGATCCAAAAGGTAAATCCCACTGAGGCAAGCCCCTAATCTTCTAAGAGTTGGTATGCATGACCTATAATGCCATTTCACATTAAAAGGCATGTCACCTCACTCTCTTACCTAGTCACCTTGTCCTTATCCTCCTGCATTGTCGTAGGCCCGTAGTATTCCACCAGTAGAGGAGGAAAGGTGTGTGTGCATTTTTTTAATCTTTTACATCTTCTTGTTTCTCAAACCGAGTGTGACTCATGTGGGCTTAGAGATTTTTCATGATCACAAACTTTTCAAGAACACCCCCATAATCTTGAACTACAAGAACTCTGATTCCGATCATTGTTGAGATATGTAGGAATCCTTCATCAGGGACCAATCTTATTGGATATTCTCTTTAGTAATAAAAAACTAATTCCATAAATTAGGGAATCCACCTTAGGATTAATCACCCACATATTTCTCTCCAAGAACATCACTATCCTGTGAGATTCATCAAACTACGTGGTCTTTGATTACAATCCAAATTAGATGTGTAGGAAGCCTCTATGAGGTTCACACACAAATACCAAAACAACCCTCTTCTTCCGGGGTGATATTCCCAATAGGGTCTAGTCCAACTTCGAAACCGATATTCTTTCCATGTTCCCTCTGATGATAATGAATAAGTCTTATACCAAGAATTAACTAAGAACCTTCTTCTTAGATGTCCTTAGCCCATGACAGAAAACTATACAGCTAGGTCCATGTCACAGGACCTTAAAAGGTATGATTTGTCCCATTAAGCAGCACCGAACTACAAGGGTTATGATTCCTTTTACAAGGATATGTAGGTAGCCCATTTTTTTGTACAATCCCAACATCAATATAAACTATCATCTCCTCAGTCTACATTAAATTCTAGAGTTCCCCACTGAGTGGCTTAAAGACCAGTAATATCATAATGATGGTTAAAATAATTTCTAAATAGTATATGGGTGGATAACATTAATGGGGAACCTCAAATACCAATAGATATATCCTTAATAAATCACCTAGGATATATACAGATGATTCCAAATTTCACACATACTAAAAATTGATTAAAAATTACAATGGAAAACTATGTTATACTTGGTGAATTAATAAGGATTCATGAAAATATTCCAAATCTATAAGAATGTCTTAGAGTAGGAAATAACTCCCCCCAAAATGTTGTGATGAGTATGTCCTCCCATTCTCTCGACCAATGAATGCTCTTATGTATTGTATGTTCAAACATAATGAATGCCTACCTAGGGAAAGCATGTCCCTTTTGATAAATAACCATTGGATGTTTTCGGTTCCAAAGATAAATCCAATAGAAACAACGTTGAAGTAGGATTCCAAACCATAACACACGTTCTAAGGGAAACAAAACAGTTGATATCTATTTATTTTTAATATTTAAATATAGAATAAATTCAATATTTAAAAACCCATTTTGGGATCTTGATTCACTACGATTAATTAGATATAGTATTTCATAATATGGTAATTCTATAAAATTTATTATGAATTTGGATGTGATTCTATCATTTTGTACAAACTATTGGAAGTTAGATGTAATAATTATTAAAAAATAATATCTAATTTCTTCCCTAGAGGACTTTTATATTAATTTATTTGGATCAATGGTTCTCTAAAATTAATTTAGAATCACAATGTTTTGTTATTTCTATATATAATAAGGATATAATAAAATTTTTATCGAGGATTCAATATATTTTTTTAGTTTTTTTGGTTATTATATTTGGATTGATTAAAATATTAGTAATTTTACAGGGATTTATGAAAATTATTTTTTAATTATCACAATTCCTTTTTGTCCATTTTTACTAATGATAAGTTCATATATTCATGATCTTAGGAATATAATGGTAATAAATTATAGATTTTACTAAATATAATGATAGAAATTAGACTTTATACTATGATTTATAAATTCATTTTTTTACTATGGAGGGGACCTTTATATATTCTATTTTATAAAAATCATTATTTTTTTGATGATTATGTAAATATTTTGTGGAATTAATGTCATGGAGAGTACCTAATTTTTTCATTAATATCCTTATTTAATAAAACTAAAGGATATTATCAGTGAATCACTAAGGAAATTTCATGATCAGTATAACTGATGAACGATCTGACTAATAACGGAGTCAAATTTTGATAGTAAGAATGATGTAAGGATATTTTGTCTAAGATCTATAAAAGGTTATGATTATATTTTATTCTAATCTGGAATGTGTTAGTTAAGAGGTATGAGGTTTTTTATGATACCTATTATGACTTTTTAGTTATAATTATAATAAATTCATTATAAACAACATAATCAATTTCTAATGTTTCCAACATCATTTCCTCTAATTTGGTAGTAAATTTTGAATTTGGGAATCTAAATGTCCAAATTAAGAGGATGGAAAGTCAACACATCCCATAATAGATCTTATCATCTACTTTGTGGATATCTAATTGAAATAATAGTATTGATGAATTCATTATTAGAAACTACTTTGGGGACATAAATTAATTACATCCCTTACTTTTAAAATATATTTTGTGGATTTAAAAAAAATTAGTGATATTATTGCACAAAAATATACTAATAATAATAATAATAAATTTTTATTCTTATTTAATGAGGTATATTATGCTCATCACACATTAATAATTAAATAATATATAGTTTATTGACAAGAAGGATGGAAATATATAATTAAAATTATTATAGTAAATCACTCTATCATTTTAATTTATGGGAAGATATTTACATATTAAATTTCCATATAAAAGAACAACATTATTGTAATTCATAGGGATGATCTTAAAATTTTCAATCCATATAGGGTGAAACTAGTGGATTTTAATTCATAGAAAAAATATATAGTTTAAATCTCTATATGAAAAAATTATGTTACACTTGTGTCTAATGATGTATAGGAAGTAGATGAGATTCACTTGTTGGTATAACATTATCCCAAAATTTAGTAGGGTTTCTATCAATGTTTAATTCATATAGTAAAGTTAAATTGAAATCCATTAAGAAGTGATTTAAGAATGAGATATGCTTTATGGGGAATTGTAGAAACACATGAGAATTATTTTGGGAGAAACTAATGATGAGATTTGATGTAATGGAAACATTGTTTTCTGGGAAATAATGGTTGGAAATGATATTAGGACAGAACCTAGGGAAGGATTTTTATATATACCAATTAATAGAATCAAAAACCGCTTAGTCTATATGGTTTTTCATATTGTTTAAATACATGTAGTGAGGTATGAAACTTTTCTATAAGATAAGTCCCCATATAGGTTAATCCATTCGAGGGAATCACATGTTGTATATATCCATAAAATTAGGGAGTATCACTCATCATAGGGATATAAGTATTTCTCATTGATTCATACAATGAGTGTATAGTATGAATTATATATATATATATATATTTGTTTTTAATAATAATAAACATTGAAAATTGATCCTTTAAATTTTAATCATTGAAAAGTTGATATAAAAATAATATAAATACTTATGAGTGTTTCATGAAACTTATCCTTTTGAAATGAGTCTTTTTATTTGAATCCATTCAAGTTGACACATCATACAATAGAAGGTTACATGTGATGTACCATTAACATAGTGTTTATATTCATTTAAAAAGATATTGTACCATATAGTTTTATGTAATAAGGTAAGGACCAATATATATTATTTATTTTCATGAAAAATATACCACGCTTGTATGATTTATATAAGAGTGTCCAAGGGGTTTACTTTTATAGATAAACTCAGAAAATGTATATGTATTTCTTAGAAGAACCCAAAAATATAACATTTTTTTCTAGTGAGATGGGTTTCTATAGTTAGAAATATTCCATGGGGTAGACATAATATAATAAAGAAAGAAAAAAAGTTAGTTAACTTTCATATGTGTGTAAAAATAAAATAAAAAACAAGTTAATAATTGATATTCATAATTTTCAAATAGGAATTGTTGAAATGAATTAATAGTTATTGAAAAAAATGATTGATTTTATGAAACATTGTTATAGTGGAAATAAAATGAATTATATTAATACATAAAAACCAGAATATTTTATCATAATTTTTAATAGACTCAACTTAAATTTTACATCAAGTTATCCATTTTTTCAATAAATATTCTCATGTACCCCTTGTAAATGCCTGAAATTTCATATTTTTTGAAAGTGCCTCTATAATAAGTCAAGTATGTTTATAATATACAATGATCTTTTTGATCAGTATTAATTCATCCATTTTATTAGAAAACATAATATTTAGTGCTTTTATTCGTTATATTTTTTAAATTATCATGGCTAAAAATTTACTAACATTTATTATTCATATATGTGTTTATCATAGTATCCTCCCTAAATGATGTTTATGAATTATTATTTATTTGAAAAATAATTAATCTATGGGTGTTTATGAACTAAATTATTATTATAAATAATATATAATTTAAATTATTTCTATAAAAATGGAATTGATACATTTTATATCCATTACACAAGTTAATCACTCTATGAAAAAAATGTATTATGTCCCAGTATCTAGTAAATTCTTCTTGATATTATTATTGATATATTAAAAACATTACTACCTAAAATATCATATGACATATGTAAAAAATTTATTTATGCATGATCCTATGTTGGAAATAGTTGTACATGATACGAAGAGTAGGAAACATTACCAATTTCTTGAATAGTTTATTTTCAATAGTGATTATAAGAGATTAAAATGAATATTTTATCAGTGGTACCTTAACAATAGGTATAGTATATTTTTAGAGTATCGCAAATTATTTTATTTTGAAAAGATATATACTATTTTTAAAGATAATTTCATTTTTAAGTCTCTATAGAAATACTCAACTAGATGTTTCATGAAAATTCATGAAATATTGGAAATATATTGGTCTCTTATCTGAAATGTGTGTGGATATGATTTTATAGATTGTCTAAGTGGTTTCTTTAGTGATAGAAATTATTTAATAATAGAGAGAGGGGGTAAAATTGTTTTATAATATATATTCTTGTTGTTATGTTGTTTTTGAAACATTATGATGGGTATTATAAATCTAACTGAGCAATAAATGTTATCTTTCACTTTCAGATACATATGAATGGGATAATTTCATTTCACAAGTGACAGGAGGTGATATGTAATTATCAGATTTTTTTATACAAAACTTTTCCAAGTTTTTATTAAATATATAATGGTATTTTAGGAATTTTTGGTTGTCTAAATATTGAAAAATTATAGCATTTTGTTTTATGATCCCTTACCAATAAAGTAGAAACTAATGATAAATTATTTGGGGATGTGATATGTAAAATGGATAGGTAGTGTTTGTAGAGTACCTACAAGTAATGTTTCAAGAAAATATTTATATTTTTTCTCATTTTTTCATAGATTATATAAGTTTTCAATTGTGCATGTGAAGTTGAATACTTTATATCATCTATGGACTCATGGAGAGTACAGATTCACTATTAAAATATTGGAAGATATATTTTCTACCTAAATTTCTATCATTTTTTGTATAATGGATCATAAAATATATTTAGATGAGTTTTTCTGTAATAATAGTTACATTTTATTGATCCACATGAAACTATAAAAATCATTTTTTTAATTCCATTATTGTAAAAAAAATTCCACACAAATTTTCAATGAATCTATTATGTTCTCCTCCTTCAGAAAATGTAAGTCTACTGAAATAAGAAATATTTATCCTCACATAAAGAAGATTTTAATGGGATATATGTGTATTTCATGATTTCTCTCACACTGAGGGATAAATGTTTCACCAAAATTGTTCTTCTCTAGTGATATTGCCTTAAGAACCTCCAAAGAAGAGGGGTGTGTGTTTTTTACATTCCTAATGAAAATATTTTTTTATAGGTAAATCCAATTTTTTGTGGAAATCTAGGGACATTTTGGCCTTTGAAAACACATATTATCATGAAAACTATAAACCAATTGTGTAGGGGGTTTTAATGGTTTCTGTGTGACTACGTGTGGGGCCCAAATATATTATATGATCAAAATTTATAGTTTTTTGAAGTTGGAGGTGGGTTTTTATAAATTTTTATCTTAATATAAGGATAACTCCTTGTGTGTTCCCAATTTAGAAAGTTATGCCTTATTTTTATAACCCTTGTCATCCTCATATCCTTTAAACATGACCGGTTCACATATTTCATGTCCCAAGGAATGATACCACAATAACTCACTCAGGTCTTTTAGGGATATCAAATCCACTTGAATGAGTAAGATATCATGTACACGTCCTTCAAAAAAATCACATTCATGAATTAACTTAAATCCTCTCCTTCTCCATGTAGAGAAATTATGTGAGTGTGATTTTAAAATAGTTTCATGTTACCAAAAAAACATTCCTGATCCACCATACAAATTCAAACGTCACATGTTATGCTCCCCATATTTTTTATTAAATAAAATCCACAACTCTCCATTTTTTCACATGGTATTTCATAGAGGTACTGTATGGAATTCCCCAAGGAGGAGACATTATGTGTTAACAAGTATCTTACCCATCATAGGGTAGAATAATTAAGTATGAAACCTAGGTTAATTAAAAGGATATTGTTGGTAAATTTTTTACTCAATTTCATAACACATTAAAACCAACTCAAGAGAATACATTTCACCTAGTTCTCTAAGAATGAGGTGAAGGGCCCCATATCAGATGACACACTAGGGGGCCATATGACCAATTCATGACCGTTGTCCTCCATAATAGTGTGAACACTATCCTAGAAATACTTATTACGGTGACCATATTACAATAATTTATTATTGGTAAACCAATTTTCCTTAATCTATAATAGGGTTCAATATTCACCCAACCGTAGGACTAAGGTGATGCTTCACCCCCTTATTCATACTTGTTTAGATCATCATCAGGAAACCCATACAAGGGAAACAACATTTTCCAAGAACCCCACTAGGGTACTTTATTAATCCTACCTCATTGATAGGGAAATGTATTATCCAAACCTATAAAATAAATTGGAAATTAACATAGGCATTTATCTAATTAAAAATCATGCCCCCTAGACCCATATTTGAGAATACCCTCTCTTTTTTCCTCTATCTAAGTTCCACATTAACCCAAGAACCTACCAACATAGTCTCCCACTATTGAATACTAAAATACATTCCCAACACATGAACAACATCATTTAATCCATAAATCATGCATTTACTTGAAAATATTCCCCTATTGGGAAATCATACAAACTTGATAGGGCCTTTTGGATTACTCATGATTATGTACTCCATTGATATTGATGGTTCATAGTATAAGAGTACAAGTGAATGAAATCCTTACTCAATTTTCTCATTTTAACCACCCAATTATTGAGTTGTTTTTGATAATTAACTCAATAGGACATGCATTATTTTTATTCAAACTTTTCTTTTGGACTCAATATGTTTTCCAATAATTATCTCATCCCATTGGTCTACTCAGTGAGATGAGTGCACAGATTTATGGCCTTCTCCCAGGTGTAAGACCCATAATCATACATTCACTCAAGTAACCCACTAGGTCAGAAATCTCCTAAATGAATAAATTATTATTTTATATAATCATGGTTATATAATCCCATTCATAATCGCCAACTTCATCCTCATGGGGAAATATGTCCTATGTTTCAAATCATCCTTTATTATCAAACCATCAACTTATGGGAAGTAGGTCCATGTGTGGTACCTTTTACTTGATATATGCCCCCATATATATATCATCATTAATGATATCATACTATGGATATATTAGTGAGAAACACCCATATGGGTATACCATAAATAAGACTCAAAAAACCCTCACAAGGAATTTCCCTCCACAAAACTGGTCTCAAAGAAAAATAATCCATGTGATCTGAACTTCTTAAAAGTTCAACATTCCCTATGAGAAATCATAATTAATCCCATGATTATGTCTCAAATCATACTCATTAGTCTATATATCCTATAAAATATATCTCAAAGAAACATATTAAATATGATTCAACATTATTCAATGGGCCACATTATCTATAATTAATTATCAGGTAGCCCATGTGAAAGACCCAACTCATCCCCACTAGGACATAGACCTTACGAAACCAATATCCAAAATCCATATTTCGTTCTGGGAAAAACTCCACAACGGAAGTATTTAATTTGAGAAATCATCATTAATACCATGATTAAACCATTAATCATACTCATTTGGTTATATTTTCATTAAAATTTGTCTTAGTGTTCCATATTCCCTATGATCTAACGTTCCTCAATGGGCCATATCCTATACGAGCTGAAACAGTAAGAGATTCCCATAGGTAATCCTCACACTAACAATTTATCTGAAATCTTTGACTGAAAAGCTTTGTTTTTTGACTATAAACTATATATCACATATCCTGACCACTTGATCTTCAAATTCATGTATATATCCTTAAAAAGATATTAAACTTTGAAAATTGAAATATATTTGTTTTCATTATTGTTAATAAGAATACATAGGAAGATTCCTTTAGGTTCAATAACAATACCCCCATAATATATAGACATATGAACATAAAATTATCTCTTCTAGTTGGTGTATCATGATCATAAAAAGAATGAAACATTACATTAATTAAAAAAAAACTATATGGATTTTTAATCCCTTAATAAGGATACATTGAAATACCCTCTCATGTGTATGACCCCAAAAAATAACACATATGACCTTCCTAGAGGGATATAAATTTCTAGATGCAATCTATACATTTGTAAATATAATATCATCAAATAATACGAGTAAGATAGACAAACTCTGATTGTACTAATTTTCATAATAACACATAATTTCAATAAATAACTAGAATGGGGGAGATAAGTCCAACACTATTATTTTTTGAAGTATTTATAAACATTACATAAAACTATTAGAGAACACTAACATTAGAAATAATTTCCCATAAAAGTATGAGATGAGCCTAACCTCTCATCCTCTCAAACAATTTTAATCTAATGTTTTATTAGTATATCTAGTTGATTTCCTACCTTTGGAAAATAGATAAATAACTGAAACAAAAATATATAAGTGTAAAAATCTGTCAAAAAATATTTTAATATATTATTAAACATTTAAACATGAAATGTATCAATTTTTTACACTCCTTTTAATACAAAATAAACAGGTTTTTTATTTTTGTTTGTTAATCCCTTTGTGGAAATAATAATATCCTAAATACATCCATTAAATGAAAATAGAAATATAAATAAACACCTCATATCATGTTATCATATTACTATGAATAATTACCCTCTATATAAATCTTTAGGATACTACTAATCACCATTCAAGGAACTTGGTGCATGCCTCAGGTTTAATGAGGGTTGTGGATCTACTAGTCTTGAGGATTTTATCACTGATTCGGCAACTCCAACAGTAGGTAATGAATGCACTAAACCAAGAATACAATATTAATGTCTACATATAGACATTGGAGTATTCTCATGACATAATCTAAGAGTTTGTTCCTTTCAAATGAATTTACAAATAATGGGTCCTGGAGAGAAAAATGGTCTCTACTACTATGCTCATCCACTTTTTGATCATTTTTAAAGAATAGGACAATGATTATCTCCCATATCTAAGAAATATAAGAGAGGATACAATCAAAATACCCAATATTGGGTAGGATCTTCCAAGGAGGGATCATGATACTTATTTTCACAAATGTTGTATGGAATCATCTGTTCAATAATAAATTGAAGTGGCCACTTGAGAGATCCTTCCCTTGGACACTCAAATTGAGGAATCTATATTTTTTTTTGTTTACGGGTGAAAATTTTTTGTGAAATTTATTCATGCCTATATATATATAATCCAATTAGTTAATACTACAATCATATCCTTGGGAAAACTAGGGATCATGCCTATATTATTTATCCCTCGTATGCAACTCATTATTATATCCTATAATTTATCAAAGAGAAGGATTATATACCAACTCGCACCTTTGGAGCCTGCCAAACTATCATGTTAGTGGTATAATACACCCATTGGAATATTCATATGGATTTAAAGGGGTGGTACCATGTTTTTTTTCTAAAACACATCAAGGGATCTTGTTAGAATATCTGAGATACTAGGAAAGATATGGCTCATATACCTACTCGCATTCGGGGTTACCATTTGAATATCTTAAAAAATAGCAAATAAAAACTATAGAAATATAACAAAATTCATATATTATTTGTAAGAATACGGTTTTTTATAAAGTTATTTGGAATATTCTTGATGTTATTCCAGATCAGCGCCTTCAGATGGCGAGTGATTCTGATTCCCAGTGTGGCCGGAATTAAATTTTCAGTGCATTTACACTAGGCACGCCAAATAAATGAAAGAACTCCAAAATGGTGGCTCATATGGAAAACTTGAGGACATCGTTGAGTCCGGAGCATGTCGTTTACCCTAGGAGGGGTGTAATTTTCGCTGTCATGGGCCTCCTATGAAAAATTTCCCCAGGGGAGTTTTCTTAATTTAGCGGCCTCAGGCGTTAAGTTTTATAACTTTTGAATGGGGCCTCAAATTAAAATTCTAAAACTGACGTTGTTCTCGGTAGGTGGTGTTTACCCAAGGGGAGGCTTAACCTCGACCCTGTCAAGGGTTTCAGAGGTGGGTCAATTTGGGGGTGAAGCTTAATTAAACTTATTAATTAAATGGTTTTTCCTCTATAAACACCTCACCACACTCTCCCCTTTCCTATGGTTCTTTGGAGGATGAAGGATCAGCCAAAGAGAGCCCCTCACCAACCCTCCTCCATCCTCTCCTCCCCAAGTTGGTGCGTGGCTTTGGTGGATCATTGCGAATCGTCGGGCTACACCCAAGAGGTAGGATTGTGCATTTTTTTCTTATATTTCTGCACCTCCTTTGAATCCATAGATTGGGGTCAAATTTCTATTTGATTGTCAAGAGAATCCCATAAATGCGTAGTACATGTTCGGAGCTTTCCAATTCTTATTTCGGTTTGAATTTCTGAGTCCTGAGGCGACCGCAGTGATCCGATGAAGTTTCGAGGGTTTTTTTTTTGTGCTTTTCCGGTGGATCCCCACGTGGTTGCGGCAGCGGGTCGGCCTCAGGAAGGCGGCATCTCAGCGGCTTCGGTGGGGCTTCACAGCAGCGGGCGTCAGCGAGGGTGAGGCACCCAAGCGGCTATGGGGGCTCTGGCTTCGGGCATCGGCGGGCAAGCATGGAGTCCAGACGAGCAGGTGTCGGTGAGGCAGACAGGGCAGTGGGGGTGCCAGCTGGGGCGCGTGACACAGAACCGGCCAATTGGTCGGTTGACACGGAAAACCCAGGGTCCTCATGACCCTGGTCAGCAGATAGGACCCGTGCCACGTGGGTACACTCGTAGATGGGACCAGACGAGCCGGTCCGGGTAGTTCGTCGCATTCCACATTGTGAAACGTGGACCACCGCTCCAGGGTGTGGGTGGGCCAGCCGAACCGGCCCGACCCACTTATTTTCATCCTAATTTTTTTTAAACGCTCATAAAATGCGGTCCATGTGTCGGATTCGCATGCCATCAGCTGTGGCACGTTCCTTGAAACGAGATGAATATTTTGAGATGGTCTCAAAGATTTTTAATTCCCAAGATGAGGGGCTCGGCGGCGTGTCACTCCCATTATGTGAATTAGTGCTTTTCCCAAGGTTCTTGTTTTGGTCGGTGCGGACACATCCGGAGTCCGATTTGAGCATCGTCAGCAGAGATGAGACCTTGGCGTTGAGGTGGAGATTTCTAGTATAGTTTTGGGCATTGAAACCAGAGATTATCCATGGGCCCCACGGCCCGTCTTTTAAGCTGCGAGTAGCATTCCAAAATGTTTTCATTGGACATCCGTTCAGGGTGTGGGAGCAGTTGATTCTGAGTGTTTTTTCGAGGTCATTGCAATCGAGTAATTTGTCCTCTCTAATTTCTCATTGTGGTGCAGGGCCCACGAGGTTCGGTTTGGGAATTGACGGTGAATTTCTATCTCCTTCACCAGGTGTCCGTTTCGGACAAGTGATTAGTAAATCTCGTGTACTTTTTCAGATGTTCTCAACAATGCAATCTGTTTGTAGCGCTTCGAGACCAGGATGTGGGTCCCACATAGCACTACTCGTGTGTGGTATGGTGAACTGCATCTTTATCTCTGGATATCCATTCCTCGTGAGTAAGCATTCAATTTGACATGATTTTCCAAGGGCATCACGATGGTGTGATATGCCTGACTATTTTTGGGACCGAGGCTCGGCACCATGGGACGTCGTTCGGGTGTAAAGTGGTGTTGGATGACTCTTCCATCAGATATCCGTTGGAGGTGAGTAAATTTTCTATCTCGCATGTTTTTCCATGAGTATTACAACTGTGTGTACCATTTGTATTTGTGGAGTCTCATTTGAGATCTCATTAAATGTGGAAACATGAATGGTGCTCCAGTGGTGGTTCTTCTTGTTGTGTTTGGAAGAGAACCCTTGGCGTGTGATCGTGTTCACACCTGTGTGAGTGAAGTTTATGTTTGAAGAGATGTGGTTGGTCATTCTAGGGCCGTGGAGGAATCATGTTGGTGAAATTGTGTTTTCACCCTTCGCGTGGACGTTGGGTGTCGTGTGCATGATATCCTTGGGATGAAAATGTGGTATACTCTAGGAATATATGGGAATTCTTGGAGGTACATGTTGCAGTTTTTACCGGAGAATGTTTGTTCGGAGATGAATTAGGACCAGACGTCATGTGGGCCCCATGTGCGTGTCATGTTCTACTTCCCGAACCATTGAGCACTCGTGACGCAGAGGGTCTTTCTGTTAATGGTGGTTTAGACCAGCAGGGTGGAGTGGTTTCCCCTAGTTCGGTTCTAGATAGTTTGATTGGCAGAGTTTTTTGGGTTCCCCTATTCCTTTAGCCGTGTGGGATTTTAGTATCGCGTCCCCTAGTGTTCCCTAGTAGGGTTGTTGTGGATTTAGTGTGACCAGTACTTTAAGCGGGCACCGATTCTCAACCCAGGAGGTTTTTTCTAGTAAGGTGTGGATCCTAGTGAGCCCTGCGAGTAGTTTCCCTAGCCGATCATCGAGATCATATCCTCCTTCAACGATCCACCGTGACGTGCTTCCCTTGTCAGAGCTCCAGTTATCGGTGTGAACCACACTACACGGGCACTGAACCTCTACTTGGTGAATTGTTCCGGAGTTGGGTGGTTACGTGATACCCCCTACATGTTCTGATGGACAATGTTGTACCATCTAGTAGGGATGGCTAGAGTATTTTTGGGTTTACCCTCCAGCAGGGATGGACAGTGGGTTGCTCATGGACTTCATAGTGTTTACCCTCCAGCAGAGACTGGGCAGTGGGTTACCCAACAACCACTTAGGGTTTACCCTCCAACAGAGACTGGACAGTGGGTTACCCAACGACCTCTTAGGGTTTACCCTCCAGTAGAGACTGGGCAGTGGGTTACCCGACGTCCTCTTAGGGTTTACCCACCAGCAGAGACTAGGCAGTGGGTTACCCGATGACCTCTTAGGGTTTACACTCCAGCAGAGGCTGGGCAGTGGGTTACCCGACGACCTCTTGGGGTTTTCCCTCCAGCAGAGACTGGTCAATGGGTTACCCGATGACCTCTTAGGGTTTACCCTCCAGCGGGGCTAGGCAATGGGTTACCCGACGACTTCTTTCAGACTCATTCCTTTCTACTAGGCTAGTCTGTGGCTTTTCTCCATGACTATCGGAGTGGGACCCTTGGTTGTACGGGTCAGTGATGTGACAACATTGACTTTGAGAAGACCTCTCGACTGTGTGACAGTGACGATGTGTTGTTTGAATTTCCCCAGAACTCTCAAGTACAAGGGGCTATTTCCCCACCAAGATGCATCCTTGAGATGCGACCTAAAACCGTGCAAGCGAGTCAGTGCCGCCCAAAGCGGATAGTGTCTAGGTTCCGTGATTTGAGCCCCTTGACTTGCAGTTCGGGGAAGACATGCAAGATGCTAGGCATCAATGGTGTTTACTTCAGGGACTGTTGGATACACACTTTCTTGGGCTGAGCTATGGGATAGAGATACCCTTATAAGCATGTTCGGGTTTCTTGTTCGATCATATGGATATTTATATGCCTTTTTCCAGTACCCACTTCTTGGGTTTTGGTTACTCTCCTTCCAAGAGAGGCGAAGACGCACGGGGAATGCCACGTGATTTCCATATCTAGCTTCTCGTGGTTGGATGAGTATACTCTCCTCCTATAGGTAGCGAAGACTCGATGAGAAGTTCATCGTCTCATGGTTTCTAGATCCTTGTGTTTGGACGAGTCTACTTCCTTCCTATTTTTGGATTGAGTTGTACTCTTTGCTTCCCTCTCAGTTATACTCCTTTACTTTTCCCTGTTCGATCTACTACTCACCTCTTCAGTACCTCCTTTGTTGCTCCCTCGAGCCTTCGGGGCACCCAACTGAGTATTTTTATACTCACCCCTTCTTGGGCTTTTCCCGCATTTGGTGTGCCCTTGCAGGTGACAGACAATTTGGTGGTGACTTCAGAGGAGCTTAGGAGTTTGGGAGCTTGGACCACGTGTGGTGGTCGTAGTCGAGTTCCAGGTGTGGGACCCTCCCACCTATTTAATTTTGTTTACCTGTTGCCAGGTTGTATAACTTTTCTGGTTGGGTGCATGTTTTTTCCTTTTCTTTTCAGTTTACCTTCATCACTTGCTTTGTACTGTTTAGAGGTTGATGCACTTTTTATGGTTGTTTATAGCAGTTGGTACTTTACTTTCTCTTTTAATCTGCACTATTGCATTGAGTGGGTTGTGTGGGTGTGTACAGGTACTTAGGCAAAGGCTTCCCTGAGTTTTTTATCCTTCGGCACTTGTCTCTAGTCCCTGGCCTATGGATGTGGGCTTGGGGTAGTTGCGGCTCGAGCTCGGGTAGGGTCGGGTCGTGACAAAGTGGTATCAAAGGTTGTTCGTTATTTTGGATGTTGTTCGGACTTACCTAAAATAAAATTGGTTGGGATTTAGGGTAATAGTTTCAACGTGTCTCGAGAGCATCTCTCAGGCCAGGGAGTCCGGTGATGGTGCGGCGGCCGACGTATCCATTCACTAGGTCCCTGATAACGCGCTTGTCGACTCGACATGCTGAGACACTTGTTGCAGGGAAAATTGGTTTGTGCATCACATAGGATTGAGTTCTTGACTATCCTTCTTGAGTCAGCTCCCCATTTTTGTAACTGTTATATACATATATGCTCATCTGATTGTGACACTCCTTCATAATATCCAGGATGTCTCTGCGAAGGCAGCCAGCCATGATACCGGCTTGGGTTCGTGACGAAGACCTTATGAGATACAAGGCATCAGTCCAAGACCCATCATGTGAGTCCATTTATCTGGGTGGGCCGGTAGCATCACCCCCACCAGGTGAGCAGTAGACAGCTTCAGTAGAGCATACTGATCTTGAGCGCAGGTTGAGCGCGCTTTGGGAGTTCCAGCGTCAGAGACCCCTGAGGTTTAGTGGTGAGCCAGCCCCTCAGGCAGTAGAGGCTTGGCTTGGGAAAATGGTTCACCTTTTCAGGCTTCTGTAGTCGCCGATAGATCTTATGGTGGCCTTGGCCGCCAGCCTTTTCCACGGAGCAGCTGGGCGTTGGTGGAGTCTGGTGACTCAATTACTTGATGAGTCGTCACTTTCGTGGGGCGAATTTCAGCTGCTGTTTCGTGAGGAGTTGTACCCCTCCTGCTTATGCTCGATTCAGATCTAGGAGCTCCTGTAATTTCACCAGGGAGGGATGATGGTGACTGGGTACGCGACTAGTTTTGCAGACCGTACACGTTTTTACCCGGACTTAGTCCACGACGACAACTTCCGAGCGTGGATGTTCGAGCAGGGTCCCCACAAAGAGATTCGTGTTGTCATGTTACCCTTTGACATTCCCTCTTATACCGAGGTTCTAGATAAGGAACTAGTGATAGAGATCTTCCTGTCACACTTTACAGTTAGTGGTGGCATTAGGTGTGATAGATCTGAGACGTCTGTCGCAGCTGGCAGGCATAGGCAGACAGAACCTCGATGCAGGTGACCTTCCCACCGCCAGTTTCGGAGGCGTGGTCGTACACCACAGTGGTGTCGGAGGGCACCAGGGCAGCCCGGAGACCACCTATTCTATGATTGTGATGGTCAAGGTCACTTTCCACGGGACTGCCTGACCAAGCATGATGGGAATATCGGGCAGGCAGCAGGTTCACCACCGTGGTAGAGGCAGCACCGTGATCGGAGTAGTGCCCAAAGAGGTGGTGCTAGAAAAAGAGAGGGAGGAGCTGGTAGTAGGGGTGACATTACAAGGTCTTCCCATCCCCACTATGTGGTCCACGTCAGGTTCTGGGACCTGATAGTTGAGACCATGGACAGCCGCGAGCTTTGGATGTCTACGATCCCACAGAGCATGAGGTGATAAGAGGTACGCTCTACAGCTCTTCTACCTTTTGGTGTAGAATTGTTAGGCTCTGTATGAGAAATTATTTTATCCCTTGTCCATGATTAAGGTGTTACCAGGGTGATGCGGGGCATCGGTATAACCATGTGTCAGTAGAGTAGAAGGCACGGAACCTTTCTCTTTAGTCGATGGTGGTGACTCCTTCACCTTTTAAGCATGTAATAGAGTCTTGGTAGTGGGACATCGACTGTGAAATCTTGTGTGACCAGATATCCTTGGGTGTTTCACCATATGGATATTCTGAAGGAGGGAATCATCTGGCTTTGTCCCAACTTTGAATACTGATTTCCAGTCGAAGCGTGCGATGTAGAGGTTCAACCGGGGAGGTGAGCTTCCACCGAGGTCTTTCGGGCCATTTGAGACCACGCGAAGGGATGGTGAGGTCCCCTACCTCTTTACCCTAAACCCAAAGGCTGGTTTAGGTGTATGACTTCTCCCACATGACTCACCCGAGTAGAAGTATTTGTGCAGCTATGCACATCATCGGTGAGGGCAGACCCCATGAGAATGGACCAAATCATTTGGTCTTACGCAGTGACACAGAACTATGCAAGAGTTCTTCTGGGTACGGGAGAGCCAGGTGTGGGCTTAGTACCCTGAGTTGTTCCCCTAGTTTTGCTTTTCAAGGAAGAAATTTTTAAAGGAGGGAATTCTGTAAGAACCAGTTTTTGCTATAAAAGACTTTGTAATATTTTCGATGTTATTCCAGAGCAGCGACTTCAGACGGCGTGCGATTCCAAGCCCCAATGTGTCCAGAATTAAATTTTTAGTGTGTTCACACTGGGCATGCCAAATAAATGGAATAACTCCTAAACAGATGTTCGGATGGGAAAACCAAGGGCACTGTTGAGTCTGGAGCGTACCATTTACACTAGGATGGGTGTAATTTTCACGGGCGTGGGCCTCCTATGAAAAATGGCCCCAGGGGCGTTTTCATAATTTAGCGGCCCCGGGCATTATGTTTTATAACTTTTTAACGGGGCCTCGGATTAAAATTCAAAAACCTTCGTTGTGCTCAAGAGGTGGTTTTTACCGTAGGGGAGGCTGAACCTCGACCTCATCGAGGGTTTCAGATGCGGGTCAATTTGGGGGTTAAGCTTAATTAAACTTATTAATTAAAAGGGTTTTCCTACATAAACACCTCACCGCCCTCTCCTCTTTCCCCTGGTTCTCTAGAGGAAGAAGCCTCATCCAAGGAGATCCCCTCACCAACCCTCTTCCATCCTCTCCTCCCTAAGGTGGTGCGTGACTTCGGTGGATCGTTGTGAAGCATCGGGCTACGCCCCAGAGGTTGGATTGTTCATTCTTCCTTATATTTCCAAACCTCCTTTGAATCTATAAATATGCATTGAATTTATATTTGATCATCGCGAGAACACCATAAATGTGTAGTACATGTTCTGAGATTTCTGATTCTTGTTTCGGTTCGAATTTCCGAGTCCCGAGGCGACCACAGCGCTCTGACGAAGTTTTGAGGGTTTTTTTGTGCTTTTCTGGCGGATCCCCACGTGGCGGCGGCGGCTCGGCCTCAGACAGGTGGCGGATCAGCGGCTTCAGCGGGGCCTCTCGGCAGCGGGCTTCGTTGATGGAGAGGCGGCTAGGCGGCTGCAGGGGCTCCGGATGCGGGTGTCGGCGGGCGAGCATGGAGGCCGGGTGAGCGGGTGTCGACGAGGCACACCGGGCAGCAGGAGCGCTAGCTGGGGCGCGCAACACCGAACCGGCCGATTGGCCGGTTGACACAGAAAAACCAGGGTCCTCGTGACCCAGGTCGGCAGACAGGACCCGGGCCACATTGGTCCACTCTAAGACCAGACCACCCAAGCCGGTCCAGGCGGTTCGGGGCGGTCCGCACGGTGAACCGCGGACCGCCGGTCCAAAGTGTGGGTGGGCTGGCCGAACCAACCCGGCCCACCTATTTTCGTCCTAGTTTTTTTTAAACGCTCTTAAATGCGGACCAGGTCTCAGATTTTCATGCCGTTAGTGGAGACACGTTCCATGAAATGAGACGAACATTTTGAGATGGTGTTGGGGATTTTTGATTCCTGAGACGAG
The DNA here is from genome assembly GCA_963277665.1 of Viscum album. NCBI lineage: Eukaryota > Viridiplantae > Streptophyta > Magnoliopsida > Santalales > Viscaceae > Viscum > Viscum album. The sequence continues at coordinate 1,245,025,054 of OY728130.1, read as the reverse complement.
GGGCTCGGAGGCGCGACACAGCCGTTAAGTGAATTAGCACTTTTCCCAAGGTTCTTGTTTTGGGCGGTGCAGACACATCCAGAGTCCGATTTGAGCGTCGTCAGTGGTGATGTGTCCCTGGCGTCGAGGTGGATATTTCAAACACGGTTTTGGGCATTGAAGCTAGAGATGATGCATGGGCCACACGACCTGTCTTTTAAGCTGTGAGCAGCGTTACACAACATTTTCATCGGACATCGGTTCGGGTCGTGCGAGCAGTCGATTATGAGTGTTTTTTTTTACGGCAATACAATGGCGCAATCCTCCCGTTCTAATTCCACATGGTTGTGTGATCCCCACGAGGGTCGGTTTGGGCATTGACGGTGAATTTCTATCTCCTTCACCGGGTGTCCGTTTCGGACAAGTGATTAGTAAATCTCGTGTAATTTTTCGAGAGGTTCACAACGGTGCGATCCATTGGCAGCGCTTCGGGACCGGGATGTGGGTCCCATGTAGCACCGCTCGTGTGTGGTATATTGAAGTGCATCTTTTTTTCTGGATATCCGTTCCACGCGAGTAAGCAGTCAATTTGACGTGCTTTCCCAAGGGGATCGCGATGGTGTGATACGCTGGACTGTTTTCGGGACCAAGGCTCGGCACCACGGGACGTCGTTCAGCTGTAAAGTGGTGTTGGACGACTTTTTCATCGGATATCCATTGGAGGTGAGTAAATAGTTTATCTCGCATCTTTTTCACGAGGATTACAACTATGCGATCTGTTTGGATGTGCAGAGTCTCATTCGAGATCTCATTAAATGTGGAAACATGAAAGGTGCTCTGATGGCGGTTCTTCTTGCTGCGTTTGGAAGAGATCCCTTGGCGTGTGATCGCGTTCACTCCCATTTAAGTGATGTTTATGTTTTAAGAGATTTGGTTGGTCGTGCTAGGGACGTGGAGGAATCTGGTTGGCTAAATTGTGTTTTGGCCATTCGCATTGACGTTGGGTGTCATGTGCACGATAGCCATGGGATGGAAATGTGGTATACTCTGGGGGTATACGGGAATGCTTGGAGGTACATGTTGAAGTGTTTACTTGAGAAAGTTTTTTCGGAGATGAGTTAGGGCCACACATCGTGTGGGCCCCATGTGCACATCGTGTTCTACTTACCGTGCCTTTGACCACTCATGACTCAGAGGGTCCTTCTTTTAATGATGGTTTAGACCAGCAGGGTGGAGTGGTTTTCCCTGGTTCAGTTCTGGACAGTTTTATTGGTGGAGTTGTTTGGGTTCCCTTATTCCTTTCGTCGTGTGGGCTTTCAGTATCGCGTCCCTCCGTGTTCCCTAGTACGGTTTTTGTGGATTTGGTGTGACCAGTACTTTAGGCGGGCACTGATCCTCTACCAAAGAGGTTGTTTCCAGTAAGGTGCGGATCCCAGTGAGCCATGGGCACTGTTTTCCTAGATGAGTATTGAGATCATATCCTCCTTCCGCGATCTACCGTGATGTGTTTCCCTAGGCAGATCTCCAAGTATCGGCGTGACCCACACTACACGGGCGTTGAACCTCTACTAGGTGAATTGTTCTGGAGTTGTGTGGTTGCGCAATACCCACTCCGTGTTCTGATGGCCAGTGTTGTACCATCCAGTAGGGATGGCCAGAGCAGTTTCGGGTTTACCTTCTAGCGGGGCTGGGTAGAGGGTTGCTCATTGACTTCTTAGGGTTTACCCTCCAGCAGAGACTGGGAAGTGGGTTACCCAACGAACTCTTAGGGTTTACCCTCCAACAGAGACTGGGAAGTGGGTTACCCAATGACCTATTAGGGTTTACCCTCCAGTAGAGACTGGGCAGTGGGTTACCCAATGACCTCTTAGAGTTTACCCCCCAGTAGAGACTGGGTAGTGGGTTACCCGATGACCTCTTACGGAATACCCTCCAGCAGACACTGGGCAGTGGGTTACCCGACAACCTCTTAGGGTTTACCCTCCAGTAGAGACTGGGTAGTGGGTTACCCGACGACCTCTTAAGGTTTACCCTCTAGTGGTGCTGGGCAGTGGGTTATCTGACGACTTCTTTCAGACTCAGTCCTTTCTATTAGGCAAGTCTGTGGCTTTTCTCTGTGACTATCGAAGCGGGACCCTTGGTTGTACGGGTCAGTGATGTGACAACTTTGACTTTGAGCAGACCTCTCAACTGTGTGACAGTGATGAGGTGTGGTTTGACTTTCCCCAGAACTCTCAAATACGATGGTTTCTTTCCCCACCAAGACACATCCTTGAGACGCGACCTAAAACCGTGTGGGTGAGTCAGTGTCGCCCAAAGCGGATAGTGTCAAGGTGTGGTGATTTGAGCCCCTTGACTTGCAGTTCGGGGAAGATGTGCTAGATGGTGGGCATCGATGGTGTTTACTTCTGGGACTGTGGTCCACTCACTTTCTAGGGCTGAGCTACGGGATGGAGATCCCCTTACGATCTTGTTTGGGTTTCTTTTTTGAGCATATGGATATCTATATACCTTGTTCCAGTACCCACTTCTTTGGTTTTGGTTACTCTCCTTCCAGGAGAGGCAAAGACGTGCGAGGTATGCCATGTGATTTCCGTGTCTAGCTTCTCTTGGTTGGACGAGTCTACTCTCCTACTATAGGTAGCAAAGACTCGATGAGAAGTTTATCTTCTCACCATTTCGAACTCCTTGTGTTTGGATGAGTCTACTTCTTTCCTCTTATTGGGTTGAGATATACTCTTTACTGCACTCTCGGTTATACTACTTTACTTTTCCCTATTAGATCTACTGCTCACCTCTTCAGTACCTTCTATGTTGCTCCCTAGAGCCTTCGGGGCACCCTACTGAGTATTTTTATACTGACCCCTTCTTGGGATTTACCCACACTTGGTGTTCCCTTACAGAAAACAGACAGGTTGGTCGTGACATCAGAGGAGCTTAGGAGTTTTGGATCATGGACCGCGTGTGGTGGTCGTAGTCAGGATTCAGGTGTGGGACTCTCCCAGCTGTTTACTTTTGTATACCTGTTGCCGAGTTGTGGCACTTTTCTGGTTGGGCGCTTGTTTTTTCCATTTCTTTTTAGTTTTCCTTCAGCACTTTCTATGTACTATTTAGAGGTTGTTGCAAATTTTGTGGTTATTTATAGAAGTTGGTACTTTACTTTCTCTTTTACTATGCGCTATTGCATCGAGTGGGCTACGTGTGTGTGTATAGGTACTTAGGAAAAGGCATCCTCGAGTTTTTTAGCCTTTGGCACTTGTCACCAGCCCCTGGCCTATGGAGGCAGGCTTGGGGTAGTTGTGGCTCAAGCCTGGGTAGGGTCAGGTCGTGACTATATTTTTCTTCAATACCATGAATTTCATCCAATGGAATCCTCATATCCCCCTCTCATAAGAGAATTCCATGTATATATTTCGGTACACACTAAAAAACTGAGTCATATTCCTATGTCGATCATAGTTGATCGATTAGGTATGTATTTTACAGTAGGGGGTTAATATATTATATATAACCATGTCTATGAATCTCACCGGTATAAATTGGTGGAACCCATTAAGAAGAAGGACCATATTTTAATCCTCTCACTAAAATTCTCTTACAATATTCGGACAGTGTATGTAGACTATAAGTGGGATTGTATCCTCATTCATAATATTTATTTTAAAGCATACCATGGTATTTTATTATATAACCAAGGAATGATCTTAAATATTATAATGAATTTAAATAAGAATTCTAAGAGAGGCCATATGCATAAATTCGTTTCCCAAACTATATGAATCTAGACATTAAGGAGGTTAGAACAATGGTCACCAATTCAGAAAGAACAATGTGGTATTTTCAAGGGAATAATATTGCCAAATATTAGGCTCATATTATTATCCCAATGAACAGTAATATTCTTAATTCTTGTTATCATCAGTTAATGGTGGATTATGAATTTTATTAATCCTTATAAACATGAGAATGTAGTGTCGATCATGAATGCCATCCTCATGGTGCTGGTATTACCAACACTAGGTGTCCTCCTCGAAGTATCGTCCATGGAGTTTCTCATTATAGAAATATATATATCCACCTTGGAGGTCCTCCTCATGCTGATCATTGTGAAGTCGCTCCCCAAAATGTCATCTCTTCTCTTGATTATGTTCCTCTCTATGTCAATTTTTCTCTAAGACCTCCCTCAGATGAAGATGAAATTAAGAGAATAAGGATGGTTATAGGATGTTCTTTATCTTTGGAATGATAATGTTATTCCCAAAATGGATAGACTAATGTAAACGGAATCATATTTACTTCCCCATGACCATCTACGCTCTTATAAATTTTATGATATTCGAAAATATTCTCATCCTATTGAAAAAACTGTGAAGAAATTAACATTATGGTTAGATCTGGTAGAGTAATCACATTCTGGATTTGAATAAACAATATGTTCATGTGGAAGTAAACAGCTAAATATAATACACGAATCATTTTATAGACCATGTACACTCCATGATAAGGCATTATATAGTCATTAAAAGATGAAATCACACTTTAATTACCATAGATCTTTGGGGAACTCTGTAGAATTATAAGTGTAAAAAGGTATTTGATGGGTAATATAACAACCACATTGAGGATATGAGAGTTATCAGTAATCAAGTAAGTTAAAATTTCTTCATTGTCAATCAAAACTCTAAGGAATTGAATCAACGAGATAATATCCAATAGGCTCACCTAGAAAAACATTTAGAATATGCATTGAATAATTTTTAATTCTCCTCCAAAAATAAAATTTTTGGTCAGTGAATATAGAGCTATACACTTCACCCCACTAATTAGACAACAAGGCCTAATAAAAGAATATTTTTTCAGTTTCATCAATTCAGGGATGTTCTTAGCCATGAGATCCACATATTTAAACTAATATATCTAGATAGATACTAGATTCCCTAAATTTCTGAAACTTCATACATTGAAATAAAAAATTTATAATTATTCATAAATTTACTAATAAATGTAATAAAACATTAATTATGAGGGTGTAAAAGCCTGAAAAAATAGATCATTCATCAATATAAAGAAACTATCACCTTGTATAGGAATGATATCAGACTCTAGCCTGAGTAAAGGCTCAAATAATTTGAATGTTTATAATAGAAAATTCCTCCACAAAATTATATTAAAACCACATACCATAGGTCTAGGGTAATTTTTATCACCACAATAACCCTTGATATTGGAAAATCTATATCAACTCTAGGATATGATAGTGAAAAAGAAAATCAAACACCATCCAATAGGGAAATGGAAATTATTACAAATAATTCTGTATGGAAATCAGTATTCTCTAGATTCAGATTGTCTCTATAGAAAATAACCTTTCACTTTATCTCATTTTTTGATTCATATATTTTAATAGGATCATGTTTTATGAAATTTACATGAGAATATATCCCTGAAGCTATCCACATAGAAGGGAATATGAAATATATCATGGGTTATAATCTAAATTAATCCACCAACAAAAGAAATGTTAAGGGTTATAATGATTTTTCTCTAGATGTATATTCGAAGGGAAAAACACTTTCAACTGTATTGATGATATAATTACTTTTTTTAATTTTACATCAGTGAATTTTATCTAAGTCATCATACTGGATAACCTAGAACATAAAAAATTCACTAAATTATGGGACGAATATATAGTCATTTGAAACTCGTTCTACACCGAATTCCATAAAGAATGTGTATGTACCCAAAAATTAAAGGTAGACTAAAAATCATGGATTTTCTCAAGACACTATGTTTCCACCTACATAGTTACCTTCATCCAAGAAAAAAGGTAAAGGTGTGGATAAAACCACATGCTACCAACCATCTAAAGAATTTGGACCACATTCTCTCAATGATCGTTCTTACCATTAAATGTTGATCAAGAGGAGTTGAAGAAAATAAAATATCAAATAAATAAAATGAATAATTCCTTCTTATATTAATTTTTAGAAAAAATATAATATGTCTTCCCTAATATATATCCATATATATAATGTTTATTAGTCGATATGAGAAGCATCCAACCACTTGGATTAGTTTGGGTTTGATGAATCTTGTAGAGACCCAAAACATGACGTACATGGACATTACATTACTTTTGCAGAATACTTAATACATTAAAAAAATAGACACACAAGGATTGTAATAGTTTAGTGTCTTTAGAAACTTGGAATATAATCTTCTAATCGTGGTGAAAGATCTTCAAAATCTCCCATAAATATCTTCCCTTTTTATTTTCTTACCTAAAACCTTTCTTTATATCCTGGGGAAAAGAAAACATAAAAAGGGTGAGCTCGAATTCTAATTAAGGGTAAGCATGGATAAAATAAAACAAACCATATACATTTGAACTTAAAAAACATGAACATGATGTTTAAACATCAAAATCTTGAGGAAAGGCATAAATCTTGGAAGTACGTAAGGCATGTATCATAATGGAACATCAATCTTGATAAAATAGCATGGGAATAAAACATGTAATTGTGGAAACCATTAAGCACATGATATGATTTACATAGTAGTCAAGGCATTGCTGGCAAGACCATCTTAGTGGAAAAGGTCCCTTTATGAATCGAGTTCACTCCTCGTTCCAGTTATGTAATACTGAACCGCATCAAATTACTGTTCCAGCCATGTCTATCTCAGGAGATATAAATCTTTACTCAATGAATTGGAGAGATATATAGGTCCCACCCATATCATAATGAAATCATTCTTTCGTTTGTCACAAAATCAAAAATGATACATCATAGCATAACCCATGTAATAGAATGGGATTCTTAAACATCATGCCATCATAACATAATCCATATAAAAAAATGGATATAACTTCATCATAAGAAAAGTGAAACCATGTAAATCATAGAGACATTGTAATTGAAACATACACATATGAAATAATGCCATCTTATATGGAAAATGGTTTTCATAAAACACTTGAAATGAATTCTTGAGGAAAATATCCTTTATTCTTCAAAATCATTTTAATTTCACAAAATGCCATGAAATTTTAAAATAACAATATTTTGTTGAAAATATTCATTAAATATTTTAGATTAATCTTCATTAAAATAAGGCATTATGAAACCGTAAAAATCCGTTCATGACGTATGAGTTAAAAAGCATTCTTCTCGTACTTTTTCCGGAAAAGTCAAAAAGTATCTCGTACTGAAAACAACAAAAAATTACTTTACTAAAAATTAACCAATAGGTAAAATTGGATTTAAAAAATTGTATAAGGATAGAAATAATATTTAATATTGAGTAAACATGGATTTGGATGATAAATATACCCCAATAAATACCGAAGTATAAACAATCTCGGATAAAAATTGAGATTGCGATATTTTCCATTACAAAGATATTTTTGTAAATAGATCACTTATGTGTATTCACTATAAGGTCACATAAAGAAATTATAAATACATGATAAGATATAAAAATTCATTTCTCACATAATCAAAGAACAACATAAACAAGAAAGAGAAGATCAACCCAAAGAACAGAAATTAGGTTAAGATGTTCCCTTACCTCGTGTCCGACTTGACTCGATCGTTCTTTAATCACCTGAATAATAAACCAAAGTTAATTTATACTTGATTAAGAACCCTTTTTAAATTTTTTATTCCTTTTATATCACTTATTACCATGTTATAAACATTATGTAACTATTTAAGTTAATAATGTCTGTTTTGTCAATATTTGGTACTTGAGTCAAAAATAGACTTCTTATAATTACATATTGTTCATGTGGTCAAAGGTTCATTATATCCAGAATGATATTCATGATGTATAAATGATATATATCATACATATCCAGCATATACATGTATTTATAATATTACATAACATATGGAGGTATGAAATGAAATGCACAATTCATGGAGACAGTAAGCCATACGTACACATGCACGCTACTTTCATTCCTATTTCTTATTTTAATGGAATTAAAAAATAATTATACATAGGTATATTATAATTCCATTATAATATCATATATAATATCATTAACTACATCCTTTATACATCCCACATAAGGCATTAATGAATCACATCACTTTGAGGGGGCGGTAGTCCGCACTTCCTCAAATGAGATTATCGTATTTAGTGACTATGGAAACCATAAAGGATTGATATAATTGGGAATTAAAGAAGAATAATAAAATCATAAACATAATATATATCATATATAAATACATTTCCATCATAATTTCCACCATGAGAGGCGGTAGGAGAAAATCGAACAATCATCGTTTCGTGAGGCGTTAGTTTGTCATCCACAGAAACAATATGTTCTTCATCCATTAGATGGGGGTGTGTGTAAGTGTAGTTATAATAATTCTCATAAACAAATCCTAGTATATTTAGGATACTGGTGTTTTTACAAAATAAAGGATTAAAAATAGTTTAGGGTTTGGGGAAGTAGAATAAAAGAAAACAACTTAAGAGAAACTGTTACCTTTAATTTGGGTAAATTCCTTTGGATTGAACCAAAAGGACATCTTGGTGTGACTTATACCTAATGTAAGGCTTCAAGGTGGAGGAGAGGGATATATAGAGCTTCATTGCGCAGATTTTGGACGAGCCAAATGGCTTGAGTGGTGTGTGTAATTGCATATAAGTGGTCTCCTTTTATAATGGAGAGGAGGGGCTCCTTAGAAAAGTGTGAAATCATTATTTTATTATAAACTTATCTTCGGTTTCAAGAGGTCCAAAACACATTAATGTCTAATATAAGATGACTCATATTCGAAATAAAATAATCCAATAGGAATTGGACAGGTTTTGGATAATATTTTAATCATTATAATCTTATTTGTTTAAATTATTTATTAATGAGGTAAATACTGCATCATTATTGTGTCATAAATAATTTAATTTATTTGAAGTATAAAAATTATAAAAAAAATACCAACATGTAGTAAATAGTTTTATCTTTCCAATTAACATTTATAGTCGAAAAGATAATTTATATATCTTCTTATAAAAATTAATTACTAAAATATATTTGTTAAAGCCAATTTTGTCTTTACATTAAATTAATTAATCTAATGTGTCATTGTCTTTAATAAGTGGATCCATGGGGTCCCAAAATCAACCCAAGGATTCCCATGGTCGGCCATTACTCATCCAATAATGTTTGGATAAGTGTTTAGGTAATTTTGAATTATTATAATATTCTTTTAACCTCGAATTACCCTATTTACCTTTAATTGTGGTAAATAAAAGTATTAAGTTACTATTTACCAAAAATTATTTTTATCTAATTGAACAAAATTTTACTTCTAGATATTAACTGTGTCTCTCGGATTTTCGAAATTCAACTCACAGAAGCGGTAAAATTAATTTTTATGAACAATTGCAAAAACTCCTAGGAGGTGGGTAAAAGACGGTGAAAAGTTCAATACAATTTTTATAAATCTAAAATTATTATAAAATGACACCAATTAATATCATTGAAATTATATAAGTATTATGTATCTAGTTTGACCTAAAATAAATTTAAATCAAATAAATGATTATTTAAATAAAAAGTCGGTTTTAACCAAAAACTCAGTGTTTTCACTATTCATCAAAAATTGATGTTTTTCAGAAAAATACCAAAAGTTCATCCAAAGATATATTTGATATTCCAAATTAAAAAATGATGTCTATTTTTTCAAATTCAAAACATATAAGTGGCATTAATTAATTTTAAAATTAATTCCCATTATCAAAAACAAATAGTGTGTTTTTAAGAAACAATAACTATCAAAAGATTAACACTTGTTTATGTCCAAATTCAAAGTGAAATTAATTCCAATTACCAACATTAAATTAAATGGTAAAAATATATTCTAATTACACTTTAAAACCAATTAAAAATATAATCTGACCATATAAATTATTGTGATGAAAAAAGTTGTTTTTAATTAAAATATAGCGTGTTTTTACTATTCATCAAAATATCAAAGTTATCAGAATAATATGAAAAATTTATCCAAATTAAATTTTTATATCCTGATTCCAAGGAAGAATTTTATTTTGTCAAATTGAACTTATAAAAATGTCAAAAACTAGATTTAAAATCGGCGCGCCATCAAAAGGCGGTAAAACTGCATTTTTTGAAAAATACTTCTTTTATCCGAAAAACTGATTTTGTTTTCATACCTCATTCTAGAAAATGTGTAAGATGAGTTATAATGTTATTAAATTCAAAATTCAGTTAATACTATTCATAACGGCTTGTTTATAATATTATAATAATATATCGTCTTTTAGTGAAACCCAGTATTGCGTACTACACACGCTATCGAGGAAGGTTACGATTGCGTGTAATGCAAGCCAATTTAGGGTTGCGTATAGTGAAAGACTCCTTTATTGTTGTGTATAAAAAATCCAACAATATTTCATTTATACATTAAATATATATATATATATAAACACACTCAATGTTGCGTAGAATAACTGTTATCAAAATTGTGTGTAACAAGATCCAAGAATAGTGTTGCGTATACTGCAAGCTAATACGATGTTGCGTATAGTGCAAGGTAATCTTGGTGTAACATACAACACAAGACATCAATGAAATTAAAAGAAAACTTTTCATAAAATCTCGGGGTGTTACATTCTACCCCCCTTAAAATGAATTTCTCCCTCGAAATTTGTCGGGGTTATAAATCGTTTACTACTTGAAATTTTCTTTAATAGAAACCCACATTGTAAAACGGAATACTAAAGCTTAATTTTAAAAACTAATGTATCAAATGTAAGAGTTACCCAAATTAACTTATCCCTGGGTTTCCACCTAGAAGAACATAGGTTAAAATATGGATATGGAAGAGAAATCTAACCATCAAGTTCTGATGGAGAGTGGTAGAGAACATGGCTATGAAAAATCCCAAAATCACAAAGCCATAAATTTGTGATGATCTAAGTTACTATCGTATTCATCGGATATGAGGACACTAGGACAACATTTTGGGTTTTCAATATCATTTCCCTAAAGTTTATGAATTAAAATAAATACTTACATGATTTTGGCACAATATTACTATTGTTTGTGCCTTGAATAATTTACACTTCATCTCTTAAAGTAATAAAGATCAATTTTTTATTTGTGAAGTGTTATCAGATCATGTGATAGAATGATAGGTCATTCCATCTGTTTCTATCACAAAAAGTTTAGCACAATTTATTAAATATACATAAGTCCATCTATATGATTCCAAAAATGGACTTATACTTAATCTATCATACCTCTTAATAAAATAAAACTAGTTTCTACTAACCATGGACTTCCTGTAGGCCAGTGGTATGAAATAAAGGCATGTCGCACTTCGGTTGTGGGTTCGATTACCACAGCCTTGTCCGATGCGATGGGTTGTCACCCGTCCTGCAGGTTGTCCTTTTTCTAAAATTACATAATTATGGCATTCCATCAATAATATTGAAAAAAGTTCTAGCCTTAAACAATACTAACTTGTTTCCAATATAATCCATTGCAATCATTAGGCTTATCCAAAATACATATGTCCAATCTTATAGTATAAAGAAAACAATTACTAGAAATGTCATCTACCGAGCATGTGAATACCATCATTTATCCCCGATATATCTTGTTGATCACATTCCAATCATGTGAATACCTTAATCATGTATTCTATTGAAAAATTAATACCCATTTAACCTTATTGAAAACATTAATGCTGTCAAAAGTTAACTCTTTCCACATACTAAAATCCCAAAAATTCTATATACTCAAACCATGATATCACTTTGTCCTTATATAATTTATGAGCTCATTAATACTATCAAACATTTCATTATCTCCTTAGAAATTATTTATGCTCATATTAGGTGCTTTCCCAAAATATCTGAATAACCTTTCATGGTTACTAGTACCATTTATCATAAACTTTCAAAACTCAAGCAATGGAAACAGTGTAACAATCCTAAGATTTTTTTTTATTCTATAGTACCATACATTATTCTTGATAAACATACAATCATGACACTACCTTCCTAAACCACTGACTGAGATTCATCATTTCTTCCATCTCATATATCATTTGTAGTCTCTTCATCATCATCCACATAAAAACTACCCATATGACCATACTGATTATCTTTATGAGATTTTTCCTTAGGGCGTCGGTTTTCATAATGCCCGTACATTCCACATTTAAAACACTTAACCATTGTTGATGTCTTATCAATACCATTATCCATGTCCACGGTGTTAACTGAACCTTTTCCTTTACAATTACTAGCTTTGTGTCCCTCTTTTCCACACCCAAAGCATCTTCCTGTTCCTTTGAAACATTCTCCTTGATGCCTCTTCCCACATGACTTACATGAGGGAAATTGAACTTTCTTTCCTCTATGATCATCATGAAACTCCATCTTTCTCTTATTAGATGAGTCAGGAAACTTACCAAAGATGAGATTATTGAAAATATTATGAGATTTCCTATTAGGCATAATAACGATTTTTCGCTTTCCAAATCCCATTTCATTTTCTTGATCATGAAGAATATCATTCCATTGTCCATCATATTCTCCATTATCGTGAATCTTCCTCTTTCCATCCATTTTATAAAACCCAAAAATAATAGTGTGAGAGGAAAAAATCATGATAGGTAAAACAACATAATAAAGGGGGAGTAACTTCAATATCTAACATCTTAGGTTTAATTATAAGATTGTTACCGTAATTCTAGGACTATAACCTATACTTATACTTAACCTTAGGTACATCCCTAGAAATACCTTAGAGATATCTCTAGGATCTCACTAAAGTTTTCGCATCTTAGTTTCCAAAGGTTAACTAAACCTTTCCTCTAATACCAACTGTAGACACCCAAAGCTTGACGTACATGGACATTACATTACTTTTGCAGAATACTTAATACATAACAAAAACAGACACACAAGGACTGTAATATTTTAGTGTGTTTCGAAACTTAGAATATAATCTTCTAATCATGGTGAAAGATCTTCAACATATCCCATAAATATCTTCCCTTTTTGTTTTCTTACCTAAACCTTTCTTTATATCCTGGGGAAAAGAAAACATAAAAAGGGTGAACTCGAATGCTCAGTAAGGGTAATCATGGATAAAATAAAACAAACCATATACATTTGAACTTAAAAAAACATGAACATAATGTTTAAACAACAAAATCTTGAGCAAAGACATAAATCTTGGAAGTACGTAAGGCATGTATCATAATGGAACATAAATCTTGATAAAATAGCATGGAAATAAAACATGTAATTGTGCAAACCATTAATCACATGATATTATTTCCATAGTAGCCAAGGCATTGCTGCCAAGACCATCTTAGTGGACAAAGTCCCTTTCTGAATCGAGTTCACTCCTCATTCCAGTCATGTATTACTGAACAGGATTAACTTACCGTTCCATCCAGGTCTATCTCATGAGATATAAATCTTTACTCAATGCATTTGAGGGAGATATAGGTCCCACCCATCTCATAATGAAATCATTCTTTCGTGTGCCACAAAATCATAAATCATACATCATAGCATAACCCATGTAATAGAATAAGATTCTTAAACATCATTCCATCATAACATAATCCATATAAAACAAATGGATATCATTTCATCATAAGAAAAGTGAAACCATGTAAATCATAGAGACATTATACTTGAAACATACACATATGAAATAATTCCATCTTATATGGAAAATGGTTTTGACAAAACACTTGAAATGAATTCTTGAGGAAAATATCCTTTCTTATTCAAAATCATTTTCTTTTCAGAAAATGCCATCAAATTTTAAAAGGAAAGGATTTTTTTGAAAATATTCATTAAATCTTGTAGAGTAAGATTCATGAAAATAATGCGTTATGAAACCATAAAAATTCGTCCATGCCATATGAGTTAAAAAAACATTCTTCTCGTACTTTTGCTGGAAAAGTTAAAAAGTATCTCGTACTGAAAACGAAAAAAAATTCCTTTACTAAAAATTAACCAATAGGTAAAATTGGTTTTAAACAATTGTAAAAGGATAGAAATAATATTTTATATTGAGGAAACATGGATGTGGATGATAAATATGCCCCAGTAAATACCGAAGTATAAACAATATCGGATAAAAATTGAGATTTCAAGATTTTCCCTTACAAAGATATTTTTATAAATAGATCACTTATGTGTATTCACTATAATGTCACATAAAGAAATTATAAATACATGATAAGATATAAAAATTCATTTCTCACATAATCAAAGAACGACATAAACAAGAAAAGAAGAGCATCCTAAAGAACAGAAATTGGGTTAAGATGTTCCCTTACCTCATGTCCGACTTGACTCGATCGTTCTTTAATCTCCTGAATAATAAACCAAAGTTAATTTCTATTTGGTTAAGAACATTTTTCAAATTTTTTATTCCTTTTATATCACTTATTACCATGTTATAAAAAATATGCAACTATTTAAGTTAATAATGTTCATTTTGTCGATATTTGGTACTTGAGTCAAAAATGGACTTCTTATAATTACATGTTGTTCATGTGGTAAAAGGTTCATTATATACATAATGATATTCATGATTTATAAATAATATATATCATATATATCCAGCATATATATGTATTTATAATATTACATAACATATGGAGGTAAGAAATGAAATGCACCGTTCATGGAGACGGTAAACCATACGTACACATGAACGCTACTTTAATTTCTATTTCTTATTTTAATGGAATTAGAAAATAATTAAACATAGGTATATTATAATTCCAGTATAATATCATTAACTACATACTTTATACATCCCACATAAGGCATTAACGAATCACATCACTTTGAGGGGGTGGTAGTCCACACTTCCTCAAATGAGATTATCATATTTACCGACTATGGAAACCATAAAGGCTTGATATAATTGGGAAGTAAATAAGCATAAGGAAATCATAAACATAATATATATCATATATAAATACAGTTCCATAATAATGGCCACCATGAGAGGCGGTAGGATAAAATCGAACAATCATCGTTTCGTGAGGCGTTAGTTTTCCATCCACAGAAACATTATGTTCTTCATCCATTAGATGGAGGTGTGTGTAAGTGTAGTTATAATCCTTCTCATAAAAACATCCTAGTATATTTAGGATACTATTTTTATTAAAAAATAAAGGATTAAAGAGTTTATGGATTGTGGAAGTAGAATAAAAGAAAACAATTTAAGAGAAACTGTTACCTTTAATTTGGGTAACTTCCTTTGGATTGAAACAAACGGAATTATTGGAGTGCCTTATGCCTAATTTAAGGCTTAAAGGGGGAGTAGAGGGATGTATAGAGATTAATTTGGAAGATTTTGGACGATCCAAATGGCTTGAGAGGTGTGTGTAATTTCATAGAAGTGGTCTCCTTTTATAATGGAGAGGAGGGGCTCTTTAGGAAAGTGTGAAAACATTATTTTGTTATAAACTTATCTTCGGTTTAAAGAGGTCCAAAACACATTAATGTTGAAGATAAGATGACTCATATTCAAAATAAAATCATCCAATAGGAATTTTACAGGTTTTTGATAATATTTTAATCATTATAATCTTATTTATTTAAATCATTTATCAATGAGGTAAATACTGCATCATCATTGTGTCATAAATAATTTAGTTTATTTGTTGTCTAAAAATTATAAAAAAAATACAAACATGTATGAAATCTTTTCAGATTTCCAATTAATATTTATAGTCTAAAAGATAATTTATATAGCCCCTTATAAAAATTAATTACTAAAAGATTTTTGTTAAAGCCAATTTTGTCATTACATTAACTTAATTAATCTAATGTGTCATTGTCTTTTATAAGTGGCTACATGGAATCCAAAAATCGACCAAAAGATGCCCATGGTCGGCCATTACTCATCCAATAAGGTTTGGACAAGTGTTAAGGTAATTTTTAATTATTATAATATTCTTTTAACCTTAAATTATCCTATTTACCTTTAACCGTGGTAAATAAAAGTAAAAAGTTACTATTCACCAAAAATTATTTTTATCTAATTGAACCACATTTTACTCCTAGTTATTAACCGTACCTCTTGGATTTTAGAAATTCAACTCACAGAAGTGGTAAAATTAAGTTTCATGAACAATTGCAAAAGCTCCTATGAGGTGGGTAAAAAACGGTGAAAAGTTCAATACAATTTTTATAAATCTAAAATTATTATAAAATGACTCCAATGAATATCATTGAACTTATATAATTATTATGTATATATTTTGACCTAAAATAAATTTAAATAAAATAAATTATTATTTAAATAAAAAAGTCGGTTTTAACCAAAAACTCAGTGTTTTCACTATTCATCAAAAATTGAAGTTTTTCAGAAAAATACAAAAAATGCAGCCTAAGATATATTTGATATTATGAATTCGAAACTGATGTCTATTTTTCCAAATTCAAAACATTGAAGTGGAATTAATTAATTTTAAAAGTAATTTCCGTTATCAAAACAAATAGCGTGTTTTTAAGAAACAATAACTATCAAAAGATCGACACTTGTTTATGTCCAAATTCAAAGTGAAATTAATTCCAATGACAAAAATTGGATTAAATGGTAAAAATATATTCTAATTACACTTTAAAACCAATTAAAAAGATATTATAACCATATAAATTATTGTGATGAAAAAAGTTGTTTTTAATTAAAATATAGCGTGTTTTTACTATTCATCAAAATATGAAAGTTATCAGAATAATATGAAAATTTTATCCAAATTAAATTTTTATATCCTGATTCCAAGGAAGAATTTTATTTTTTCAAATTGAACTTATAAACATGTCAAAATTTAGATTTAAAATGGGTGTTCCATCAAAAGGCGGTAAAACTGCATTTTTTTAAAAATACTTCTTTTATCTGAAAAACTAATTATGTTTTCATACCTCATTCTATAAAATGTGTAAGATGAATTATAATGTTATAAAATTCAAAATTCAGTTAATACTATTCATAACGGCTATTTTATAATATTATAATAATATATCGTTGTTTAGTGAAACCTGGTATTGCGTACTACACACGCTATCGAGGAAGGTTGCGATTGCGTGTAATGCAAGCCAAGTCAGGGTTGCGTGTAGTGCAAGACTCCTTTGTTGTTGTGTATAACAAAATCCAACCATATTTCATTTATACATTGAATATATATATATATATACACTCAATGTTGCGTAGAATAACTACTATCAAAATTGTGTGTAATATGATCTAAGAATAGTGTTGCGTATACTGCAAGCTAATACGGTGTTGCGCATAGCGCAAGGAAATCTTGTTGTAGCATACAATACAAGACATCAATGAAATTAAAAGAATATTTTTCATAAAATCTCGGGGTGTTACAAATCTACTTATCTATGATCAGGGACAAACTAGTTTCATGATTTTCCTCTGTTGATAGAATAACTAACACTACCCTATGAAATTTATCATAAGAATGTTGAAACTAGGTACTGATAATTGATAGAGACAATTCATCGATATCAAAATCTACACATAATTTTCACTATGTTATCTTCCTAGGAGACGCTACCTCCAAAACTCATTGATTCCATTGAATTGATTAATAATTATATGTAATCTATTTATGAGTGATATATACCTATGATGCTATAGGGAATATTATATCTATAATGGTTGGACACTAATCCTCCTCTGAAAAATATTTTCAACACCACCTTTCCTAACTATAAAGTAATGGGATACAAGAAAGAGTACCTCATGCACTTCATTATTCGGTGTGTCCCCATGATGTGAACATTGAAACAAAGGGATAAAGAAAAGTTCATATTCTTAATCTATATCCTAGAAAAATCATCATTCAAATTGTATAGAAATATATCAGAAGGATCCATTAATGTATATACAGATATTAATATATAGTTCCTTTATAAATTTATATGTTAACCAAAGAATGTCAATTTATTTCACATCCCAAATTATAAAGAGTATGATAATATTTGACTCATGGATTTTAAAATAATATAGAAAGTAGAAAATTACACCTTGAAGAAGAAACAACCAAATGATAAGATATTGGATATTTTCATATGGATTATCTATAGTGAATTGTATACACAAATGATTCCCATGAGTTATCGAACTTGTTTGAGGGAGTTTACAAGTGTGGAATAGTGAATGGAATATGTTATAGTATATTCCACAGCCAAATTTTTATTGAAACCAATAGAATAATAGAAGTAATATAGAAAATTTGATATGAGAATAACTTTAATCAATATACATATGTCGTTGTCCCAATAACTTAAGCCCATAAAATATCATGTTGTGCCTCTCCATCAATGATAGTGGCAGAAAAATTCCCACATTTGTAAATAAAGAAAGGATAAATTAATTGAATGTTCAGATATTAAAAGAAAAAATATTCTTTCTAAAGAGATAAAATTATATGATACTTCATTTCCTTATGGGAAATAACTTTCTCAAAATACTACAGTTCAAAAATTTTGTTCAATTGTGAAAAAACTTTTACCCAAATTACTATCCATTACATCAAGTGTTGTGGAATAATACCCAATACTTCTTCAATATTAACAATATAATCTAGAGAATGGTGGTATCTTAATAATTAATTTTAAGAAAACATTAGCATATGTGACCCATATATATATTAATTACCTATAAGAAGATGGATGGAATAAAATCATGGACATGAATGTTTAAACAAATTATGACTAGATTCCCAAAAAGATGACTTATCTGGTAAAAAGAATTTTAAAGGATGAACTGAACTAACAATTTTTTACAAAAACTTAAAATACAATGTCTAAGATAATATACACATATTTATGAACATCTAAGAGTTTTCAGAACCATTATTGGTGAAAAAAATGTATAATATAATGATTCCTTACAAGTACGCAATCTAGTGTAAACCCTATCAATTATCGTTCATTCATCACATAGATGATGAGAACAATACCAAAAATTCAGACAATATGACCTTCCACTTCAAATGATGAATTTCAACATATAATGGTTAACATCATCTCTTAGATAAATACATGCCTAGAAGAAGGGGAAGACATTTTTGAATATGAACTTCTCATCCATAAAAAAGGAGATGGTTACAAATGTGCAGGAGGGTATGGAAGATGAGGTCTAAATGGACCTTGATGTGTAATAATTGTTTCTTATAAGGCAATATATCTCATAGAAACTCATTTCTCAGTGTTCTAGTGATCTCAATAAGATCATAGATTTAATACTAAATAATTTATAACTTCTTCATATATAATCATATTTAAATACTAACTTGTAAAAACATATATTTATAGGAAGCATAACATTTTTGGAAAACTAGATCAACATAAACCATAGATGGAAAAAATTATACTAATTTTAGATTGGATACGGAGTCACTAAAATAATAATTAGTAACCTCCAAACTGAAATCCAAGGAAATACCTCAAGATAGTATATATAGAAAAGTTTTTCTGAAAAACCATATCCTGAATCAACTTTCTATCAATTCAGCTAAACATTCTATTCTAGATTGTATTTATCTCCCATAAAACATATGGGATCTCCCATTGAGGCCCTGTTAATCCATAAAGAGATCAAGTATATGTTTTCAACTACTACGTTAGGTCATACAAAAATTATTTCTTCCACATTTCAGAAAATCATTTTATTTACAAAGTAAAATTGGGAAGCATCCATATGAAGTCACCTTATAATATTGTATATATCTAGAAAACTGGGTGATATTTTTATCCATTATGATCCAATTTATAATTTTTCTAGGATTAATATCATACCAATATAGCTCCGTAATTGCATGGTTTATACTGATTTCAACATGACTCATTCTAACTTAACCATATATGGGTTTGATAAATCTTGGCAAAAGACACTTATGAGGATAAAACTCAGATCCAAATTTGATTGTCTCACAGATGAATCAAAATAAACTTATTTTAACCAATCCATACACTTCAATTATATTTTGGGAAGGATATGGATCAATATTCTTATAGAATTACCTTCATCATACCATCAATCCCTCAAATACTCAATTGATGGACATGTCTTGCAATGAATATTGTGATAATTATAACTCTGATTCATGTACCTCCAAATATATACATGTTGGGATTTAAAAAGTGGATGGAATGTATCTAATGGGATATAAAAACTTTTTCATAAATCTTTATACTGGATTGGATTTTGGAACTTTCAACCCTTATAGATAAATCATCAAAGAATATATGATTCTATTCTATTAATTTCAGGCAGCAACACCCAACTTTGGTTGTCACTAAGTTTCACGCGTTCCATTGGACAATAATTCAAATCATCCAATCACATTCCATTTGTATGCAAGTCATATGAACATACCATTGTAAAAATATTTTCTATGTAAGGGAATTATTGTAATGTTATACATAAGAATAAACTTGGACCCCCATCATATATATTATCTTACAAACCTATATGATATTCATTCTACGTCAACATAACTGAGAATCTTTGATAAACTAGATGTGATTCCATGAAGAAAAATAAGAAATCCATGGGGTTTAGGAATATTATCTCAAGTTCGTATGGAGTTGTGTATATAAAATGATTCTAGATTTCTAGAGAGAATTTTATTCTAAGGGGGATTATAATGCCCCAAAAAACATTGGGATCTAGATATTCCCCCACATTATATATCAAATCCCAAAATTCTAATTTATCTTTTACATATGATAATTGAAAGGTGTAATAGTGATAAGAGGAAGGTCTCAAGGATTCTTGTAAAATCTTTGGCTTTATAAATCCATAACCAGAAGTTATATTAAGTTATTGGTATAGAATACAAGGGTTTCCACAAGATCCATTGGATTAATAGTCTTGGAAGACTATATCAATAAATACACACATACATAATGTTTGAAAACAATAAATATTACATGAATAAATATTGATAATATTATTATTCATTCCATTATATCATTTATATTTACAAATACTTCCCCTTTATGATTCCTATACAAAGTAAAACACTTAAAGGTTAGCTCAGAAGATCAGTAATGAGTAGAATATAGTATAATCTATTATAATGAAATCATTGAATAAGTGATATGGTATTAATTAATGAACAATATAAATCCATAAGAAACTAAAACTAATTGAATGATAGATTCATGAAAATGAATGAACACATCGATAAAAATAATCATCGATCCCTTTCTAATGGAATGCATATTTCTGGAGATAAAAGCATGTTGTTGAATACATATTCCATCCCATGATCATATTTTTGGGAATAGGTATTGCACAAAACTCAAATTGTTTTATCTCATGATACTTATCAATAAATTAAGGGTTTATAAAATTCTTACCCCATGCTATCACCTGATGATGTAAAATGAATTCATTGTAAGAGTCGACTAGAATTTTAATTGTATTCCCTACATGAAACCTCACAGAATAAATTCATGGATATATATATGATGAGAAAAACATAAATCACATACTTCTATATATAATATAATAACAAGTACGTCTATTATAACACCCATGATTACCCTTATAAATTACAGGGTATAATATAAATAACATGAAGTTACCTTATTAAATATGTGTTGTGGAATGGTATGTTCTATATTTTGGGAATACATAGAATTTTATAATTGGGTCCAATATTATGCATTTATAAAAGACCAATTAAATACTAGGAAAATCCTTTTTTGTGTTTCATAATGATTTTGTGAAAATTCCCAAGCATATCCCCCTTGGATTTTCTAGATAGTTGTGTAGTATTAAGCCCACTCAGCATGAATCAGTAAGATGATTCGGTCAATGGCCAACTAAACCCTTTTTGTAAATTATCATTGGATGATTTTTTATATAGAAACATCAACATTATATAATCTTGAAAGGGATGTATTTTCTTAGAAACTATTCACACTTTTGTGACCAAGTTTTTTTATGGGTTTTTCACCAAGTAAAACATTATGTTTGTCAATTATTTTGAAAACTCTTGAATAAAAAGAATATGAATGTGGAAAAAACATAAAATAATTATTAATATATATCATGTTAGTAATATGATAAAAATTAATTGATATATATTGAGTAACAACAAAAAATGAAATTAGTGGTGAATATAACTTGAGTCCCAAAATGAAATTACTGATGGAAACACTAAACTTTGGTTTGGGTAGAAATTGTATCAACCCTATTGAAATATGTGGCATAAAATTAAACATAATACAATTTAAAAAAATTAAATTCATGAAATAAAGCCTCAGATAGATTGTATATACACCATATAGATTAAATTAGGTACATAATACAAAACAAGTCCCCAATAGGGTAATTAGAGAGGGAAAACCCTTACCTCTTATCCTGACATCCACAATGGTTATTAAACCTCACATATAAAATATATATATATAAATTAATCCCTAATAAATAACCTTAATCATATCAGTTTTTATTAATAATCATTAAAAATTGTCATTCTCAATACCGATTATATCTATCTTCAACCTTCGGTGTTTATAGTTTTCCTCATTTGTACTAGTTTTATAATATTTTTTTATGCATTCATTATTAAAAAGAAAGTTTATAATTTATAAGAAATTAAAGATAATATTATGGATGTATTATAATTATTTATGATGTTTCAAATACCATTAGTGAGTGTTTTTTCTCTATCATTGAAAATGAAATTCATAACAAACATGATTCAAGGGTTTTTTTTATTAGATGGTGTTTTCATGAATAATGAATTAAATTTTGATATAATATATCTAGAATAAAAAATAATTTTATTGTTTTTATATTATATTATACCAGTTATTATGTTTCCATAGTCAATCATGGTATAAATTAATAGTATTATTCATGTTGGTTGTTAAACCATCGCAAACATAAACATACCCTTATTTTAATAATGATTATTATATGGTTTTGTGATGATGTCATTATCAAGTAATATAAATCATCAATTTTCGTTTATATTTGGGTGATATATAGTAATTATAATGTGTTTAGAAAAATAAGTAATGGGTATGAAAATATTAAATAATTTGAATAAAATATTTACCTCTAATAAGAATATTTTATATGATTGAATTAATTATAATCGTTTATTTACTTTATATCTAATAGTTTCTAAAATTTTACATTAAAGAACATTAATTATATCCTAAAAATATTATTCCCTCATAATTCCATTATAGGTAACATCTATTTTTTTCTTGGGGAAAAATGAATATTGTTCCTCGTGGAAGCCATCACATGTGCACAATCAACGATTCTGTTTTTCCTAATAAATGGTATAGGTGAATAAAAAGTGATAATAACCATAATGTTGTAACATTATTGTATATTAATTAAAATAATATATTTATGTTAGTGTGTCTTGAATAAATTTAAAAGAATATAATTAATACGGAATACAAAGTAGTCAATAATACACACATCGTGTACTTGAATTTCCCTTGGATGTCTGCTTGGAAATGAAGGAATTATACTGACTAGGGTTGACTCAAATATTTTTAATGAGGGAGAGGTTCTAAGATGAAACAAATCATAGAGTTTCAAGGATAAATTTTAAAACAAGTTATTCATAAAATGGTTTGATTATTACCCATATATAAGTCATGGGATGGGTGGTTTGGGAAGTAACTATTACATTTTAAAGAATGTAATGTTACTATTAAATGTTTAATTAAAAAAACTTTAAAGGAGGAGTGGATATTTCATGGGGGATAAATCAAAGCTCATCCACTATTTGTTTGATGAATATTTGAGTATTTTTGTACTTCTTGTTTTATTTTTTTAGGTTTTTCAATAATTTACTTTTAACATGAAAATTAACTTTTAACCTTAGAAATAAATTTTTAATAAAAAAATTAAGACTACCCATTTTAAAAAAAATGTCCTTATGATTTATAATTTTATGATCATTTAATAAAATGAAATTTATAAATTTTTTAAATTTTTATTTTAAAATAAACACACTGAATCATGTAATAATAGATTTTATAAAAATAATGTTTTTATAGAATAAATTTATATATAAGATGAAACAAGAATGGATATTGATATTAATTGAATAAAATAATTTATTAACAAACTAATAAATTTTAAGATACCTTAATGTAATTAAAACTCGAACCTCATTCAAAAATGCTCAATAAAATTAATATATTGAAAATGGTTTTTTTAATGAAACTTTTCCATTTATTCTAAAAAGGTTGTACATAGGATTTATAGGCACAAATAATTTTTTAGAAAAGAATTTTATTACTATATAATTTAATATTTTACTAAATAAAACTTCTTTTAAACTTCTAGTTCATTCTTATATAATGGTAAACTATTAAAAATTATATGTTTTGTGAAAACCAAATTTTTCAAATAAAAACAGACTATCTCGAAAAAATATCAAAAAATCATACTAATATAATATTGATATTAAGAATTCAAAAATGAAGTTTGTTTTTTAAATAACATTATCTATTTGTTCTCTTTCAAATATAATCTTAAATAATATAATAGTAGATTATGATAGATTGGGATACTATGTTTTCTTACTATAGTAGGACCTTAGGTATTACATTCCGCTCCCCCTTAAAATAATTTATTACTAGAAAATAGGTTTTATATCATCTATTATAAAAATTAAGATATTACAACCTTATATCTTCTTTAGGGTCTCAGGTTACCTCTTCTAGTTTTTTATTTTTCCAAAGAACTTTCACTAATCTGGTTTTCTGATTCCATAATACTTTCTCTCTAGTGTCAATAATATGGATTGGATCTAGATTATAAGAAAAGTATAACAAATAATCTATTACATCATTTTTGAGATAATTTATTATATATAGTTTTTATTTCCTCTGTGGTGAAATAGAAAACATATCCTTTACTTTATAAAGGTTCATAAGCATATACAATCAGCAAGATACAACTCCATTTCAATCTAGCATTTCACATTTCCCAATGCACCTAGTGTAAATATCCCATTTTTATAAATTATTAAAACTATATTTTGTGTTGAAACCTCTTAAAATAAATAATCACCCACTTTAAATTCAATTTATTTCCTTCCATTATCAGAATATCTCTTTTTATACTCTAGGATACTTTAATATGATCCTGAATACTTCATGCATTAATACTTGTCTCCTCACAAGTAATGGTTATACAAGGTTTATTTTTCAACATTTTTCTTAATAGGTGGTAGTAAAACACCTCCTTCATGACTCCCTTATATTACTGTCTTTATCCCTTTACCTACTCGTATACTAAGAATCCAAACACATAGTCCACAAATTCTCACTTCAAAACATCCCACTAGAAAGGTTCTCTTAAATCCATATACATATCTATTCTACAAGGGTGTATAGAGATATTTGAGATATGTGATTTGTCTAGAAGTTTCTTATTAGCAATTTTGGTCCCTTAAAACAACTTCTAAAAGAAATTAACATGTATTTATTTAACTTCATATACTTCCAAAAGGGACTCCCGTATACAAAATCATGGTAATTTGAGGTTAGAGGGTGTATTTACGAATTATGATCATCTACTGAGGAGAACTCTAATCATGTTCCCAAAATTGAGATCCTTACCTCACAATATTATCCTTGAATGTGAACTAAAATATTCATAACTCCATTCCATGTTCCTAGGATTCTTCATATGTGTCCCTAGGCATGGGATTAAGTAAATTTATCTTGTATCTTGAAACAACATGATGCACATGGGTGAGTATTCTAGTGCACTCACCAACTTAGTGCAACTCACTTACGTGAATGAGTCTGGGAAACCTACATCTTTATATATCTTTCATCTACAAGAACTCTTGAAATCCTGTGTAATACTCCCACCTTGATTTTACAAATCCACATCCATTCCCAAAATTCATTATCCCTCATACCAATATCTTATTATAAATAAACACTATGTCTATTATTTTATATAACATGGATAGATATATATAAACATAAAGTAAAATCCCCTGAGAGAGTGATAGGTGTTAAATTTGCCAAGATCACCACCCCCTCCTCCTTTAGGTAGCATAATTAAGTTAGAAATCTAACATAATTGACCATAAATTGAGTGTAATATCATTAGAGTAAATAATCACACATTAAAACATTTTTAGACACCACTAATAATCTTGATCTCCAAGAATAATTCCTTGGAACCATTTCCAAATGTCACACTAGGGTACCACACACCGATGGCATGCCTAGAGGCATCTATACAAGGGATAACCCTCTCCTATACCACCTCCTTAGGGAGATCACTTTTACCTTCTCATATTAGGGTTACCAATTCAACCTACCATATATTAGGCTGACACTACTCCATCTACTCCATAATCGGGAGATTCATTATCTAATCCACCATACTATGGTGTCCAACTCACATAGGTATACCACTATGGTGTTATATTCACCCTCACTCATAATAACTATTCCAAATTTTTCATACCACTTAACTATAGTATTTATTCACCCATAAACACTACCATAACATGATATTCCCCATATCCCATAAAGTTGTGTGATCCCTCACTTGGGACACTTAGCTAGGTTTTATTTCTCTTGGGTACCCAAAAAAAGAACCAACCTATTTTCCCCTCTCCATGGCCTCCTTAAAACATTCATTCCTTGGAAAATATAATTCTCTTGGGGAATTACTTCTAAATGAGAGGATTCTCGGAGTTTTCATGATCATGAACTTTATTGATAATGGGGTTTCCAATCATGAATATCCCTCTGAAGCCTTGACTTGGTCTACGTGATCATCATGACTACCCGTGTACTATGTTTTTACCCATTTCCAATCAATGATCCATGAAATATTAGACCTCATCTTTAACTATGGACCTTGATAAGAATCCCATTTATTACCGCATCACTTGGGTCCACTCAATAAGAAAAGGACATAGAATTACGGTCTCCTCCTAGGTGTAATCCTCCTTAAATAACCTTTACCTCAGTATCCCACAAGGTCAATTCTCCCATTATAGAATATATATCTCTTTTACCAAGGAAAAACTAGGAACTCCACGCATAAGTTGAAAACTATTGATCATGGTTTTATATATATTATGCATCTAGAACTCTTTATTTGTCCAACCATCAATTTATGGGATGTATTTTCATGTACATGTCTCTTAATAGGTGTAAGACCAAATCATACCCTCATTAATCATCTCATCTTTTTGATCTTGTACTAAGCCACGCCCATTTGGGAAGCCCATTCATACACCCCAAATCATCCCCATGGTTCCATATCCCCCTAAAACATGACCTGGAGGGTTATCTTCCTTATAATCCAACCATCCTAAAAGGGAAATATTCTTAATGAGAATTCATTAGGAACACATGAATAATCCATAAATCATTCTAAATGGACTATATCCTCTCTGACATTTTTCCTAGTGGGATATATTCTATGTGATCCAATACTAAACAATGGACAATATTCTATGTGAGGAATCATTGGGATAATAATACATAAGCCCCAACTAATCCACATGGTGTCATATCCCTTGTAAAACCAATCTTAATGGTCTATATTCCATGTGATCCAACCTTCTTCATTGATCTATATTCCCTAAAAAAATCATGAGGTAGCCAATATATAACCTTAAATTATATTTATTGATATATATCCCTTGTGAAATATATCTAAATGATACATATTTAATGTGATATAATATTATTAAATGGTTCATTTTCTTATCGAGATGAATCATAATGATGTTTCCTTATATAAGTCCCACACCAACCATTTAAAGCATCTATTTTCTTAGAAATCATAGTTATACAACATTAAAATACATTAAACACATCCTAATCATATGCCCCTAAACTACATGGATTGTTCCAATGAAACAACCTTAATCTGTGCAACCAAAAATTGTGGGATGTTATTCCCATTAACCATGACATGTAGGATTCCTTCTTATGGTTCCATCCTAATACCACTATATATCTTTGTCTCATAAACAGAATAGTCAATATGATAGTACTTATCAATTGAACTTGAAAGGTATACTTTATCTTGATAATAGGTAACAAACCAAATGGATTCCAATTCACATCATAAGGATAAATAATAGGCTCATATATTATTATAGATCCACACACCATAAAAGATAACTCTTTTCTGTATGGTAAAATGTTTCTAGAACACCATAGTATATAGCTTAAAAAATAATAATAAACTATAATAGGTAGATAGTGAACTTGTTGTACATAAATATGATAACATCAAATCATATTTTCAATTTATAACTGACATCGTGGTAACTATTATTTCACTGAATTTATGGAAGGAATCAAGAACATACTTTAAATCATTAGGATATTCTCATATTATGAAATATTTAGCCCTAACATGTGAGATGATCTCAACCTCCTATCCACATGAAAAACATGAAATATACAATTTTTATGTTATGTATGGGAAACTTCATCCCTTTTTAATATATACCCCTAATCTAAAAAAACATTCATGAGTTTGAAATATTTTAGAGAAAAACATATCGAACAACATTATATTTGATAGAGGTTAGTGATTTATCTTTAGCTAGGCTTGGAATTTTATAGGTGAAATCTAATCTTATTCACATATTTAGGAAACAATTATATATATGTTAAAGAGGGTAAATGATATAGGTTGATATAATGTACTGAAATGCATATTTTCATGTTGGAGATAAAATTTTCATTGGATTTTACCACTGTTAGGGAACCATAAATTAAGAAATCATGGAGTGTTACACGTCATTACATGTATACATTTGAGATTCTTGAGATATTTATATGGTTTACATCTCATTTTTTACCAACATTATTCAATGGAATGAATTATGTATTTCATGTTTCATAGTATAGAAAATATGAACTAGTCCCATCACATGTGGTTAACTACAATGGTATGGAGACGGGGGTAGATGAATCATTTGCCGAGCAACTAAGAATATTATTGGTTGGAGTGAGAATAATTTTTAGAGAAATATTTAGTCGTTAGTTTATGTATAAAGTAAAAACGGTAAATTCATAGTGGATACATGGGAATGATAGGTATAAATGAAGACACTTTAGATATATTTATTATCTAGATATACTCATTAAAACTTCTCAGGTATGAGAATATTTATTATAGGGATTTTGAAACAACTATGGGATTCTGGTTAATTTTTTCATTTATTTTTTTATTTTTTATTTTTGATGTGGTTATTATTAAATTTCTATGTTTTGAGGGAAATATGAGTTAAATTTAGATTTATTCAGATATTTTAATTGGGACGATTGAAATAAGACATTACTAGAACTCCAATGGAATGCATCAAAAGTCTTGTTCATAAACAAAAGATACATCATAAGGCTTTCAATTCCACCAAGAGTTTAATTTATAATCATTAGAAATCTTTTGAGATTTCCCAACCAATATTTTAATATAATTATTTTAATAATTTTTATGTCTGGATTTATGTTTGACCCTTTTGATATCATCCATGTTGAATAGTGTTAGGAAGAAGAATTTTATATTTTATCTCTTCATGGTCAGCTTAAAAACATATATCTTATAGATTGTTTCATAATCAATCATGTATGTTGTATTTACGAGATTGAAACCATAGCAAGCCGTATTTTTTATTCTTTAATTTATTTAGTTTCCCATTAATAAATATAACATTCTAAATTTTCAGATTTTTCAAGGATTCTATTAATTTTAAATGAGTCTATTAGATTTTTCAAATTATTTCGTTATTCAATCTTTTATATACGATTAAAACTAACATATCCTACATATTTATCATCAATAAATCAATTTTTTTACTAAATAAATTACTTTAAGTGTATTATAAATAATTATATATTTTAATTAAATATATTTTAGTGATTAGTTGTATTATAATTATTGTAGTGATATCTTTATGAAAATACTGTAATGGGTATTAAGATTCATGATGATTTTTGTTAAAGTTATAGATACGCTTATATTGTGAAAAATCAACACATGAATATCATAATGTAACTGAAACTTATCATACATAAGTTATTTAAGTAATGAATTAATCATATATTAAGAATATATACTATGTAAAATATCTTACATAGTCAGTTCTAGTTTGAATCCAGTATTACATGTTATATTTTTATCAAATATAAATCCTTAGGCGGAAACATATAATCAAAGTAAAATATTATATAAATAATGATATATGCTAAATAGAGTTCATAGATTTGGTAATTCATAATAGAGAAAAAGAAGGATGGAGTTACTCTTATGTTATATACCTATTTAAATATTTAATTTATATGAATGAAGAATAAGAGTATATACATATATGGTTTTAATTATAATAATATTTTCTTAGAATTTTTATAGTTTATAATTTATATGAAATAAATGATAAACTTTGAAATGAATTGTGAAGGAACAGATAATATCACATAGTTGAGATACAACACTACTAATATAATTTAAAATACCTCTGAAATTTTAGATTAAGATAATTTACTTATATGAATGTTATAGTCAATAATATAGTTTATATTGTTTCCTATATTATGATTTTAATTAAAAACAAAAAAAAATCGACACTTGGGCTCTCTATTGACACTCAGGTTTAGACATACCTATGATTCAATGATACATTATGTCACTATCCATACAAAATAATAGGTCTATTATCAGTAATGATACGATCTATATTTATCATCAATTTAGAATAGTCAAAAAGAAAACTACCAAGTCAGTGGTTAATTACATATTCAATTTACTATGGACCAAATGTGAATTCTAATTCCTGAGGCAAATTAAATATTCCAGTATAAAAGTCCCTAGGTGAATTCTCATTAAATGGGTAAATACATTTTCCATGTATCAATTAAATGAAAGATCCAATTAATACCAATATTATAATATTTTATTTTTTCATGTTACATTCCAGAAACAAATTTTCATGCCAATTTTAGTCACATAAAAATATTCTATTTGTCCATGTTTCAATTACACACCATGTTACCATTTACATGTTAATTTCTAGTTACATTCCATATTTTCGGTTAAAATAAAATGTTCTAATTGCATCCAATGTTATCAATTTACATATCAATATTCTTATATACCATTTACCAGTAACAAGCTAATTATAATGTAAAACCAAATTGATACATGTTATTTTCCAATTCACAAGTGAATTCATTTCAATTCTAGTGAATTCCAATTATAATAGTTCATGTGCATGATATGACAGTGTGTTCATGCAAGTTACATATACTGTAAACCAATATTCAACCATATTAATATTCTTTAGACCACATACTTGGGATATATTTAGTGCAAACACACATTCATGAATCGATATATATGGAATCATACTTCCATTCCTCTAATGATTATAAAAATATCCCAATAAAAAAAATTTATTATTTAAATATGGACATGTATCCCCAGTCTTGGGTTCCTCAAAATATAAAATTATTATATCAAAAAATTATGGAAAGAAGAGAATTATTACCTTTGATTCCCATTGAAAATCACTCCAAGAATCGATGAAACTAGATTCCAAAGGTCTAAGATCATAGAAAATATCCTATGGGAACCATGAAAATTGATATCCTTGGTCAGTAAAGGATGAAATAGTATTTTCATGAAAGTTTCTAGTTTTATAACCAATTAAAAAACAAAATATTTTCCCACATAGAATTAGGTTGTACGGTTTGAAAAAAAAATGTGCGATGGTCGTGTGAATTGGATCTTTCATAATGAATTACAAATCACACAATTATCCATATGGTTTTTACAAACCTTACAACAACCATGTTCATTTCTAGTGAGCCATGTACCATTATCTAACCATGAACCATGATCAAACCAATATCAACCCATGATCCATAAAAAAGGATTCTGAAATTATCTAAAAAAAATCATAATTTTCCCAAATCATATCCCATACATCCCATAACAATAGATATGACATAAAATCAAGAAAAACCTATAACCAGAATCCCTACACCTAGAAAGGATACCTTCCAATCCACTGGATGTCCTTAGATAGCTCGTCTCCTTCATGCTTCAGAGCACTTATTAAACAACATTTATATTAGTATTTATACGCTTCCCAGAATTCATGATGTTGAATATAAATTAATTTTAAAATTACGCCAATAGGGTACAAGCGATTTACAGCATCCAAACTATATAATATCTTATCCTTATGTTGTGATGTCATGAATCACTGATATATATCAGTTAAAAATTTAGACCATTATACCCAAAAGTAAAACTCCCTCTCCCTGGTATCCTCCCTAACATTTCCATGATACCACTACACTCACACTAAAGGAACAGACTTTCTTTATAGAATATTCTTACAATGGTTTGTGATATGGATCAGATGGTCACCAAGGGATGTATTAGAATCATGTCCAAAATCATCAAAATATATCACATGAGATTGATTTTGGTGATATCTCTGAAGAAGCAGCACATGAAATATATAGTGCATGGAACTGCAACACAATAGCAGATCCCATTAGTATTCCATTGGACCAATTCTCTCTTCTATCGGAAATGGCTTGACAATGCTAGGAACAATAACCCCTTACATCTTAATATGACATTTTACTATCCTTGTAGACATAGAAATTAGATATTGGTGACAAACCTCAAATTCTAGAGGTCATATCTGATGGTCACTAGAATATTTATTCCTACTCTAAGGATTATAATCATATTTTTATCAATTGAACCTACTCTGAGGTATCCTAGATTAGACTATGTAAAACTAGTGATGACAATCCTTACAATAAATATAACCATGGAAAATGACATGTAAATATATATAATTACAAAAAACAATCCATTTGGATTTATTAATTGAATATATTTTTTTAACAGAACACAAAGAGATCTAGATATTTCTCCCTAGAACCATTGAATTACAAAACATAGGCTTGTAACTTTTCCTCTAGAAGCTAAATAGACCATTTATTATATCCATTAGTCTAAAAATGATATTCTATCCTGAGAAGAAACATTGATCCCAACACCATTTGTATACCCATTTTATAAATTGATTTAAATCAAGTCTATCAATTATATATTGTACTCAATGGAACACCCCAGAATCAGACCATCTCTCACACATAGAGGATAAAAAATTATCAATGGTGAATTTGGGGTACCTTTATCAATGAATCCATGATCTCTGACTCTGTATCATTCTTCTATAGTGTCCATGGTAATAATATAATGAATTCCATGGTGATATAATCCCACTTATATGACTGAATGAGAAAATGCTACAGTATCTTAGCTGGCCACTGATGTTGGGTCTTCATTGGTTAATAGGTGAAGCATCAAAACACAAATCCATTTATCTCTTTTTAAACCATGGACACATGTATTTACTATTGATAACATAATAAATATTTTTCAACTGAGGATGTACCCCACATCTCAAATAATGTAATTCCCTCATCCACCCATGCGTGTGCTCGTAAGAACCCACCTATAACCATAGACATGAAGAACCCATCACTATCATCACGATGTTAGCTCCCCACCATATATTGTATTCCTCAATTATTAACCATAAAATAAATATAAATTCCTCCCCATGATATGATTTAGAATAAACGGAACAAAATAGGTCAATGTAAGAGTTTCTTTATCTAAAGACTCTGGAACATCCAAATGAAATTCTTTAAAAACAATCATCATCAGCATCTCATCCAAAGATTCCTACACTACCTGAGTTTGAGTCTTTATACTGAAGACCTAAACAATGTTGGTTCCCTTTATGTGAATGTATTTGAACTCAATATTTTAATACTATACAAACATAACCCACATTCTCTACTGAAGGATTAGGTCGCCTATAAAACTATATACATTAGGCACTTGTAATCCATGAAATTTGTAATGAACCATACTCTAAGGAATAAAATTCCCCTTTTTGAATGTCTTATGGATATTTGTAACAAAAAAAATTATTATTTTTATTATTTCGATTTGGATTTAAATGACCTCTAAGTATCATTACCATTGATAATATAGCCATTGAATAGTGACCACATGACTAGTATAAATATAGGGTTTAACAAATCCTTTTGGTACAGACAAATGAATTGATGGCCTCAAAGAGTAACATTGTACCCTATAAAGCCCATTTATCAGATATTCTGAGGGAGATATCATTTTTTTTTATTTTCCCAAGACCAAGCCCAATCCTATATCCAAAAACACAGGCATGAGGAATACCGTTTACGAGATAAGTTCAAGCTCACTGAGATGACAACCCAAACCATGTTCACTGAATGGCCCCATGAAAACCCCACCATGTGACTCCTTACCCTTTGGGCATATGTTGATGTATTAAAGTGATATGTAACAAGACACTAGAATATTGATTATTTCAATTATTTTGTATAGAATAACGAATATTATTTCATTTTATTAATGTTACTTTGTAAATTATTTTTAATGCACAAATAGTTTTTTTGTTTAATATTTAAATTAAATTAAGAAATATATTTTTATTCAATAAAATGATTTTTGAAATAAATAATATTATAATAAATTATTACTACTAAATTACCTTAAATGAATATAAATGATCATATAATTTTTATGAAGTTAAATTTAATTTTTATTAAGGATTAAAAATTCTTTTGCTCAAAACCCATCAATTTTCAATAAATGTTGGTTATTATTTTAAAAGTGAAAATTCACATATTTATAAAAAATTTCCAAAACAATTACTATTATTTTTTGGAATTAGGACATAGAAATTATACAATTGTTAAATTTTCAAAATTTTCTGAGATAGTAAAAATTTCAGGTAAAAATTAAATATCGTATAAATATACGATGTGTTTTATGACATCTGAATGGCCCTATAAATGATGTAATAAATAATATAAAAGGTATATTCGGAAAAATAAATTTCATCATTTAAAATATTTTAATTTTAGGTCTATTTTATTTATTTTACAATGCCTTAATGAATCCTCCAAGACTTATAATATATTTTAATATTTTCAAATCATTTCCTTGAAAGTATGACTCGCCTCCACATATGTAAGGGAATATTTTAATATATTCATCCCTTATCCTTATAGAATAATTTATTACACTCCCCTTGTCTATAAACCTTGGGAAAACCATACTATGGTTTGTGTTTTTGAATATTTTATT
This sequence comes from Viscum album, assembly GCA_963277665.1. NCBI lineage: Eukaryota > Viridiplantae > Streptophyta > Magnoliopsida > Santalales > Viscaceae > Viscum > Viscum album. The sequence continues at coordinate 1,244,989,806 of OY728130.1, read as the reverse complement.
GTGAATTTTTCAAAACCAAAATAATAAAGAAACCCCCCTCCTTTCCTATATAAACCCACACTAGATCACATTTATCTTAACTCAAACACATTAAATATCGACAAAAATATTCCTTTTACTCCATATACTATTCCCCAGACTCCCCCAAGATCCCAAGAAGCCTCTCCCAAGACTTTGGAGTCACACATCCATGTAAGGGATCTTTCACTTTCCTCTTTTATCAAGCACTCTTTTTGTTATATGCCATTTAATATAAATTTTTATATGTTGGGATATGTTCATACATACTACCCTTACATTACATTCGATTTATAAATAATTATATCTTCCTTCAACTCTGTTTAATCCATTCATGATCTTTTATATACACATGTTACCATGCCAAAATTCCATAAAGGATTTATCTCTCCCTATTCCCATCAAAGCACATCTTTTATATAATGCATCATAAATTCCATTTCATATGTTGTGATATTATATATAATGGTCGTCTTATTTTCTATATGATGATTGAACCATTTTCACTCATCAACCCATTTAATGAATTTCCATATGATGTCATTATGCTGCTTAAATTTCACCATGATTTTCCATGAAAAATCATTGTGTTGTGAATACCACACCAATTCCTCTATCAATGGAATTCACCTTTATCTAAATATACTTGTTTATTGTGGTCTTGAATTTATATATTTCACATTCCTTGATCATTGAATATATTATTATGTTGAATGAATCTATGTTATATGATCTAGGTGGAACACTTAAGCATGAGATTGAAATTATTATGAAGGGTGTACCCAGATAGCGCTAAAATGAATTGGGAAATGATTAGTATCATGATATGCCTTGTTGAGAAGGGTTTTACCTGATTACATTATGGTACATTTTTTTATCATGTTGGGATAGAAGATTAACCGATTCCTTTTTGTTTATGATATAGTGTTTTATGGTTCTTCCATATTTCCATGTTATGATTATCATGCTATATCATGCCTTTATATTCTTATTCATTTTTTACTCATTGATATGCCCTGTATAACATGTATTGTTATCCACATGTTTTTAATGTCTATTAACTTAGGATTAATTATAACTCACCCCATTCTTTTGTGCATCCTTATGTTATCCCATGCAGTGTTAAGTACGATGGAATTTTGCATCCATGTAAAAGATGTTTTCAATAAAGATATTGTATTTCATGTTATTTGAAGATTATAATGTTCCTAATTTTCTAATACACTAGACCTATAAATATTTTTAGTTGTATTAAGTTCAAATCTATGTAATAAATCATGTTGAAATTTTTAATAATGAACAGGGTTTTTATTGTTTGTATCAAAAAGAGTATTAGTTTTTTTTGGATTAGGATTAGAAAACCCTTGTGAAAACGCTTAAGGATTAGAATACCTATAAAAAACATCCATGAATTTTTTTGATTATATAGTATGTAGTTTATCAAAAAAATACATCCCTTTCTGGATACAAACAAATGGATGTGGTGCTATCATAGATGTATCTAGGGGTAAAACCCTAAAACACCGCTTTGAGCTAGACCTGAATAGTAACTAGTAAACAACAGTAGTACTTGTTTCACTCCTATTTTGACACTCCCATGGGACATGCATTGGTAAATTTATAAGCACAAATTGAACAATTTTTAAGGGAACACACAAAAAATTCCCATAATAATATATATTAGGAATTATATAATTGATAACATCGATTGAGGATGAGAAAATCATAAGTTAAGGAGATAAATGTAATTTATAAGTTATCCCATTAATGTTATTGGATTCCCCTTTATGTGTTTAATAGTTTAAAAGTACTCATACATAATTATATGGATAAAGTTGAAAAAGAATCAAAAATTGAAATTTAGGGTTATCATCGATATTTCTATTCTTTTTTTTATATCATGGATGTTTAGCAGAACAATAAAAACACCACCACAATGAGTGGAGGTAGAGATATCGGTGAAGACAAAAAATGGGATAATTTTTGCATCCCATGAATATAAGTCCCCCCATGTCACCATTTGTGGATGGAACATCACAGTGAAATGTTTTATACTTTCCTTGGTGGAATTTTATGCAATTACAGGCATGGATAGTAATTCCCTTTATAGAGAAAACATAAATTTCTATGGCATGGAAATGACTCTCCAAATAGTTGATCGACCCTTGATTCTATGAGAGATCAAGGAGGAGGATGAATCTTATTTAGCACTATCATCTCAAGAATGGAAATTATTTCCCAATTATCAAGAGTATCTAGCTCAAATGATTAAGTCTAAGGAATGAAAAAAATCATAATAAAATGACTATTGTGAGGGAATTTAATAAAGTGTTTCTCGATGAATTTCTTGTTCTTCCTCCTAGTAGATTTTTCTGATTATTGATTGATCTTATACCTGGGTAATTTCCCATATACAAGACTCCATATACAATGGTTGTTGTGGAACTTGAGGAATAAAAGAAACAATAATAGGAGACCATGGATAAAGGGTTTATATGTCCAAGTGCTTCGCTATGGGGTGCATCATTCCTCAAAAAAATGAAGAAGGATGGTTCCATACGCCTTTGAATTGATTATTGTGAGCTCAAAAAAATCAGGATAAATAACAAGTATCCTTTTCCATGAATTGGTGAATTTTTTGATCTATTATGTGGAGAACAACACTTCTCTAAGGTGGATCTGCGGTAAATATTTTACCATGTACAGGTGGAGACGAACGATATACTCAAGGCTGATTTTCATACAAGGTATGAGAATTATGAGTTCATTGTAATTCCATTCAGACTCACTAATGATCCAACAATTATCATGGACTTTATAAATAGAGTCTTTATATATTACCTTCACATATTTTTGGTAGTGTTTATAGATGATATTCTAATATAATCCAACACCATGGAGGATCATGAGTATAATCTATGAACAATTCTAAAGACCTTGTGAAAGGATAAGATCTATGAAAAGTTAATAAAGTGTGGGTTCTGGTTGAAGGAAGTCTCATTCATGGGGCATATCATCATAATAAATGGGATATCTATGGACCCTTCCAAGATAAAGGAAATTAAGGTGTGGATGAGGCCGTCATATGTGATGGAAATTCATAGCTTCACTTAGATAGCTAGATATTTTCTCTGATTTTTGAGAAATTTAACATGATTTTCAAAACCTCTTACCAAGAAAACATTGAAGGGAGTCTAGTTTTCTTAGAAGGAATAATGTGAATAATGCTTTATGGAGTTGAAAAAGAGACTTATCACTTCCACTATGCACACACTCCCTACAAGTTGAATTATTTTTTTAATATTTAGTGATTCTTAAAAGAATGGATTGAGATGTCTAATGATACAAAATGAAAAAGGCATTACCTACACCTCAATGAAGTTGAAAATTCAAGGGCCAAACTATCCCACACATGATCTGGAGTTAGAATTTTTGATCTTTGCATTGAAAATCTAACATCATTATCTCTTTGGGAGAAGTTTGAAATATATATAGATCACAAAATTTTCAAATAAATATTCAAATAGAAAGAGATGAATATGGACCAACAAAGATGGTGATAGATCATCAAGGATTACAAATTCTCAATCCAATACCATCTTGGGGAAGCGAACAAGGTGTTGGATTCACTAAATAGAAATGACCCATAAATTATTTCGTTGATGAGAATTGAAAAGGATCCAATATTCTTAGATTTTAAAAATATGGACCTAGGAATCATAAAGAAGGGAACATCATCAATCCATTAACAAATGATTGATCAACCATATCATTTTTAAAGGTTAATGGCTAATAAAAAAGATGATGAAGGAATTCCTAAGAAAGAGGAAATTATTATAAAAGGTAAATCCACTGAGTTCAGTGTTAATGAATTTGAAATTGTGAGATTTGTGTTGAGGATATGTGTTCTATCAAATACGAAGTTACATAAATAACATTGGGATGGTGTACATAGTTCAAATTTAACAATTCACGCAGGAAGCACAAAGATGTATTGAGATCTCTGGGAGAACTATTGGTGGGACAACATGAATAAGGAGATCACTGAATATACATCAATGTTCCTAGTATGTCTGCAAGTGAAGGATGAGAGGCTGAAGTATAAGAGTATGATGAAAATATTACCCATACCAATTTAAAAATGTGAAAACATCACCATGGACTTTTCATTGGATTTACGAATACATCTAAATAAAACAATGTTATCTAGGTTATTGTGTATCATCTTACAAGGACATCACACTTCATTATTATTCCATAGGATTTCTCACTAGACCAACTAGCATGGATATACATCAGTTAAGTGGTAAGGCTGTATAGAGTGACACTTTCGATTGTGTCAGGTCGAGATCTATGAGTCACCTCTATGTGTTGGAAACGTCTCCAGAATGATATAAGAACAGATCTGAATTTTAGTACAGCTTATCACCCTCAAACTAATGGCCAATATGAGAAAACAATCCAAATAATCGAGGACATGTTCAGATCATTCTCAATGGAATTAAATGGTGGATGGTATTGACATCATCCATTGATGGGGTTCTCTTACAACAATAGTCTCCATTTGAGCATCCAAATGGATCCCTGTGAACACCGTTATGGGAAGAGGATTAGAACACTGGTATGTTAGGATTTTTTGGGGAACGAAAAATTCTATGTTCGGAAATGGTCAATGAAATGGTGTATAAGGATAATACCATCCAATAGCACATCAAAGATTCTTAGAGTTCATAGAAGATCAATGCTAGAAATCTTAGATGTGACCAAGAGTTTGATTAAGGAAACATGCTATTTCTTTGCATATCTCTAAGGATGATAGTGATGAGATTTGGGAATAAGGGAAAGCCTAGTCCAAGGTACATCAGCCCATTTGAGATCATTAATCACATCAGAGCATTGGAATATAGACTAGAATGACCAATGAACTTGTCTCAAGTACACTATGTATTCCATGTATCCCTATTAAGAAAGTAAATAAGATTCCCATCACATGTACTCAATCTTGATATGGTACTATTGTAGAATGACCTTTTCTATGAAGAGCATCTAGTGAATATCTTAGATCATAGTGAAAACATTCTATAAACTAAGACAATTCCCCTCATTAATGTGTTGTTGAAAAAACCACATTTTTTAAGAAGATATGTGGTAACCAGGGGAGGTGATGAAGCAAAGTTACCTCCTTCTATTTTATTATGGTAAAAGGTAATTTTGAGGGTGAAATTTCTAAAGAGGGAAGGTTGTAATGATCCAGATTGTTATGAATTAAATTCCCCCTTTTGAAAGTCATACAAATATAGAATAAACATGAACTTTTTTTCTTATTAAATCATTTTGGATTTAGTTGGCCAATAATTATTATTATTGTTGACAATATAGTCTTGGAATTGTGATCACATGACTAGTATAAATATATGATTTTAACAAATCTTTTTTGGTACAGACAAAGGAATTGATACACCAAATAGCAATATTGTACCCTGTGAATCCCATTTATCAGATTTTTTGAGGGAGACATCATTTTTAGGATTTTCCCAATACAATACCAAATCCAAGATCTATCAACATAAGCCTTATAGAAACCGTTTATAGAAGATGTTTAAGCTTGTCAAGATCACTAACAAAACCATGGTCACTAAAGGGCCCCATGAAAGCCCCACCATCGCACACCTTACTCTTAGGGTGTATGCTGGTGTAATAAATGGATTTGTAAAAAGACCTTAGAATTAATATTATGTAAATTATTTATATATATATTAATGAATATACTTTAATTATATTATTGTTACATTGTAAATAAATTTTAATGCACAAATACTATTTTTGGTTAATATTAAAATTAAATTAAGAAATATATTTTAAGGAATTAATGGATTTTTAAAATAAATATTATTCTTATAAAATATTTTTATTAAATTACTTTTATTAAATATAAACGATCAGATAATTTTTATGATGTAAAATTTAATTTTTATCAAAGTTTAGATTTTTTTTGTCAAAACCTATCAATTTTCAATAAATGTTAGTTTTTATTTTAAAAGTGAAGCTTAACATATTTAAAAAATTATTTAAATAAAATTAATATTAATTTTGGAATCAAGATGTCTTAATTATCCAATGGTGAATTTTTCATTATTTTCTAAGACAGTTGAATTTACAGGTAAAAATTAAATACCGTATAAATATATTATGTGATTTATGATAACATAATGGCCCAATAATGATGTAATAAATACTATAAAATATATTTTCGTCCAAATACATATTTTCCATTAAAATAATGTTATTTTCGGTATATTTTATTTTTTTTCAATGCCTTAGTGAAGCCTCCAATTCTTTTACTATATTTTAAAATTTTAAAATCATTTCTTTGAAAGAATGACTCCTTTACACATTTGAAAGGGAAGTATTTTAATATATTAAGCCCGTATATATATAAAATAATGTATACCACTCCCATTTTCTAGAAACCATGTTATGTTTAGTGGTTTTGAATAATTTTATTCTGTAGTTTTCAAAACAAAAAAATAAATAAATCACCCTTAATTCCTATATAAACCCACTATAGATCCCATTTCACTTCACTCAATCAACTTACAGCTTGACAAACATATTCCACCTAATACCTAGTGTCATACAAAGAACCCCAAATCTTCCAAGTAGCATATCCCATGATTTTGTAGGTACACATCCTAGTAAGGGATCTTTCAGTTATTCCATTATCAAACACTCCTTTTGTGATATGAATTTTAATTTTAATTTTAATGTGTTGGTGTATGTTCAATAATAACACCATTAACATAAATTTGATTTATAAATAATGAGATATTCCTTATTTTATCATTATTAAATTCATGATCCTTTTTTCACATCTGTTACCTTCTTAAAATTCTATAAGGTATTTATCTCTCCTCATTCCCATTAAACAACTTCATTTATATTATGCATCTTAAATTACATTTTATTTGTTTAGATGTCATCTTCACTGATTCCCTTAATATACATTTCATGTATAAATGATGAGATACCTCCTTCACTCTCATCAACTAATTTTAGGAAATTCTATACGACGTCGTTATGCTACCGAAATTACATCTTGGTTTTCCATGCCAAAATAATTATGTATTGAATACCATATTGATTACCCTATCAACGGTTTTTAGCATTATGCACATATATTTGTTTATTGAGGATTTACATGTATGTATTTCACATTCCCTAATTTTGGAATAAATGATGACGTTGAGTTAATAAATTTTATATGATCTATGTAGCACACTCAAACATGATATTGAAATGATTATGAATAGTGAGCCCTGATAGCACTTTAATGCATTTGGTAATGTTTAGTTTCATGATACGTCTTGTCGGGATAGGGGTTACCTGATTCCTTTATGAGAATTTTTCCACCATGTTGGGATAGGATTTTACATTATTCCTTTTTTTTATGATGTAGTGTTTTAGGTTGTTTCCACATTTCAATGTTAGGATTATTATGCTATATCATGCCTTTATATTCATGTTCCTTTGAGCCTCATTGGTATTCCATCTATAACATGTATTATTATGCTCATGTTATTAAATTTTTATTCCCTTAATATTATTTCAATATCACCCATTTTTCATGTACATCCTCAAGTCATTCCATGAAAATTTAAGTATGAAGGAATGTTGTTGTTGGGTAAAACATGTTTTCAATAAAGTTATTGTATTTTATTTATTATATTGTTATTTAATGTTCCTAATTTCACAATACCGAATACCTCTCAATCTTATGAGTTTTATTAAGTGAAAATCTATGTAATAATTCATGTTTAAATGTTTAATAAAAATTAGGGTTGTTATACATAGCATGAAGATCTCACCCAATAAATAATTTCACTATCATCTCAGGTCAAATGACTCCATATCTATCTTTGAATCAAGAATGGGATACTTCCTATCATGAGACCTCAACATCACAAAGCCATAAGAATCCACTAGATCCTCCTATATCAAAACATTTATAATCATGAAACCTGATACATCACAAAAAAAAGTTATATTCGTTACCCAGTCTAGGTTAGGCTAGGATCAAGGTTCAGGTTAACCTACACTTCAGTTCATATATTGCCACCTCATAAGCATCCGGACAAACAAAAATCACCCCATTCTTGGCCAGAACAAACACCAACACTTCCAGATAGAATAATGCATTGATAAATATATTATAACAACCTGAAAGAACAATGAATCTCTAAATATCAATGTTTTTATTGGGTTAATCCCAAGATATCACAGCTTCCACCTTCTCCATGTTTAGTACAACTCTGTACTCTAAGATAACATGCCCCATGAAGTGCAATTTTTTTCCACAAATGAAATTTGGTAACATAGTTGTATAGGTGATGGTCCACTACAAACTCTACATGATTTCGACACATTATTCATGATTTTCACTAGACTGGAAGTACACAAAGTTTTGTTCGATCAATAATTCCAAAAAATTATGTGTATATGGGTGGAATATACGATTTATAAAATCTATGGATATTGTTAATGTGTATTTTCAGTCCAAAATTGATTAGTACAAACTCGAACAATATGTACCAATTCATAAAGATAGTTTGTGGTATATTTTAGGGTCTTTCCCTCAATTGGTGTTACATTCATCTCAACTCAATATTGGATAATATTCTAGAACCAGTAAATTGATCAATGATATCTCAAATGGGAGGAAGAGGTTACTGGTTCTCAATGGTCATCTTGTTCATCCCCCAATAATCCGCACATAAGCACAAGGTTCTATTAGACTACTTTGAGAATAACATAGGAGAACCCACATGATTTTGTTCTAGGATTTATGAAACCTGTATCTTTTATATCTTATGAATTTGTTTTTAAATCCCAAATATTCACTGTGTTATCCGATAGGGAACAATACAAAAAGGATCATCTCCTGGAACCAACTTGATAGTGAACTTGATTTCCTGTTCATGTGGTAAGCTAGAGGACTCTTTAGTATATACATCCTGAAATTGATTGTCCACTATATGAAATACATTTATGTTTGAATCAACATCATATAGAATATTTCATGATACCTTGGATACAATCCATCCAAATTTGTATTGAATTGGTCCTCTATTAGCTGCCTAATGTTCTCATTCACCCTGATAGACATAGATTTCCTCTTTTTTAGATAAAAATATCATTATCATGTGATAAAAATGAATTTTATCCATCTATGTAACTGTCTAATACATACCTATAATAAAATCAAATATATCTATTTCAAACAAAAATAGATGCAATGGAAAAGGGTATATTCAAATTTCAAGAGCACACGCCTCCAAATATTGGATACCCTATGATTACACCCCTAAAAGGGTATGGATTTTTATATCAACATACACATTTTTTTACATCCATACAAAATACATTGGAAAATAGAATGGATATAAATTAATGGGGTTATCTTATTTCAAATAAATTATATGATAGGGAAGATTACATAATTATCATACCAATGAAAGTGGAAGTTTATATATCCTAACATATAGAAATAGGGTACATTTCATGTAACTAACTCACACCTATTCTATTGGATTTATCATGACACCCTTATGATGATATTTCATGAAGGTAGAGTCACTCATGCATCATGTTACCACACCCCTTACCCTGATCAATGTTACCAATGGAATGTTATCTACTTGAATACTAAGGGGTAGCTGAGTCCCACTTAGAATATGGTTCCTTCCATGATCCATCACCAATTCTAGATAGTTCATTTCTCCTATAAAGTATCTTCATGTGGTGAATATTACCATAGACTAAGCACTACACTATGGTGAAAGGACATTGTTAGTGGTTTTGTCCAGTGCTTCCATACAGAATGAACTACACCTAGATGTGGTCTTGAGACAAAGATCCCCAATCTAGGTTTCTCTACCCACACCACCTTGGTAGAAATTATCAGGGAGATATATTTTTCTTCCTTAAAAGGAACTCATTATTCTTTCTGCTGAAATTATATTCCCACCGCCCAGGGCATCCTCCAGGTTGCCTTCCATGATGAGCTCCTAATTCACCACACCATATAATAATCTCTAATTTTTTTGCATTCATTTGTTATTTGACTTCACATCAAATCCCATCAAGAAATTATTTCACCCTAGTGATCTCATATCCCACCGATAATAGAGTAAAGCACATCATGCCTACTAAAATAACATCGTATTCCATCATACACATACTCCCCTATGTCTGGTGAAGTAACTCCCATGGTCTTTCTTGCATCAGTATCTCTAGATAAAAGTGACCTAGGAACCCATCCTCAAATACTTTTCATGTCATCTCCTAATATATTCAGGACTACACAATGATGTCCCACCTACACCTGACAAGTCCACATAGCATATAAGTTTCAATCTTCACCCTCCTCTCAATGTGTTTCTCTAATTGACTCAATATTATCTCAAAGGACACTATCGAGATCTCCTCAATATGGGGGCCTCCCCCCCCCCCCCGAGTGAGCGTGGGTGGGATATATAGGTGGAATTCCTTCATCATATTAGACATATAGGTAACAACATGATTATTCTCCCTCTCCATGGATTGAATAAACCATAGTAAACTATCATGGTGTTGACTTTCCATCAGATTCCTTACTTTCTCTGGAAGATATGACTCTTCTGTGTGAGGTGTGTTCTCATTAACACTCACCTGATGTTCAACTAGAAGATAACAGGGATGTATATCTTTACATGGGTCAACAAAATCCTCAAATCAATGATTACATGACTTTTTAAAACACAAATGGTAAAATAATGGAAAAAGATTACTTAATTCAAGATCACATTAAATATTTTCCTAAAAATGAGTTAACAAGTTATAGATTACATATTTTATTCCTTTTATCATGAATTTCATGAAATTTAAGCCCAATTTAGATGGAATGTTTAATATTTAGTAACTTTATTGATGGTTCTATATTCATAAAAAGTTCGATTTTTTTTTGAAAAAGTATTATTGTTTTTATTGGACTCAATTGATCATTCAATAATAATACAATACATAAACATCCAGAATAAGGATGTTTTATTATAAAATATTTTTGTAGTAATCTTGAAACAAATAGACATAATCTTATCATGTAAAATTTAAAATCAATTTAAAAATATTGGAAATATAATACATCATCTTAGGATCACACTTCAATGATGTCATTGATCATTTGAAAACCATTATATGTACTATAATTTTTTGGGAAGGACCCAATGTAGATCCCCTAGAGTGGTGATCCACACATGGTCCTATCATATCCAAACAACACTTCTAGAGTGAAGGGTGATTGTGTGGATGATCGATTGCCTTGTATTATTCATCTTTATTAATTGAAATTTCTTCAGTCTAGAATGAATCATTATTTTTATTCTTCTACATGTGAGGATGAGAGTTGATGGAATATAAGAAGAAATATATTATGGAAAATTATTCCCAATTGTTCACTAACCCTACATAATAAACATATTGATCTGTTTATATATTTATTGTTATTTTTATGAAATATTAGTTAATTTCATAATGTCCCTTAAATAATATTATAAATCATATCTGAACCCGTTCAATATAATATTATTATCATTATTGTTTTATGGAATGCACTAAAAGACGTAAAACTAACTATTATTTTACATTATTGTAAATTATTATTTGTCATCGGACACTATCATTGTATGCTCATCCTCCTCAGACTTATGAATACCCCAATAAATATTAAATTAAAAAATTATTAATAAATAAATATTTTATTCATTTTATATAGAGTAATTATTTATTAAATATTTAATAATTAAGATAAGTATTATATTTATAGTCTGTAGAATAAATATTTAATAAATATTCATATAAAATATAAAATATTTATTCATTAATAAATAATTATTTCATAACATGTGAATACTATTTATCATCGATATAACATGAGTGATATTATTCATTATTCATGAGAATAATATTTATTCCAATAATTAAATTAAAATATAATTTAGTGGAGAATAATGAAAACACATAATGTGTCACCCTCTATGCTTATTTTTCATTTTCATTAAGTGGGCCCACCTAAACTTAAGGATTAATATCTAGGAACAGGTCATTAAATATGAAATAAATAATTTAATATCATAATTTTTATATACACACATGAATGATTACTATGTAATATAGTCCCTTTATTGGGATATCTCTTCAAGAAGGTTTCACACACATGTAAGCAACATATGTGCTTGATACATCATTCTTTGACTATCTTAAATAGACTAATTGTTACCCCATGGTCATGGAGTTTAATATGATAGTTCAATTTCAATCACTAATATATCAAATTTCATAAATATAGAATGGAAAATAATTCCTATTTTTATGATGATATATGGAAAAATCAGTTATTGACATATTAATTAATAACACATCAAATCTCAGGAACATTAAAATGTTCAATTCCAATAGGTAGGTCTGTTCTCATAATTTCACATCATAAAAATTATTAAATGAATAATTCAGGGGAATAAGTCTGATATTTTTATGATTGATTTCACTTGATAGTAAAGATTATTTTCAACTCATCATATTATGTTATATGATAAAAACTAAATTAAATAATATCATAATAGAATTTGACGGTTCTCACCATAAAAGATAACTTTTATAACCAAGTCAATACAACATATACTTTATAACATTATTACATTAAATTCAAATAAAAAATAAAAATATGTTATATGTTCTTTACTAATAATAAAATATTTGAACATAAATTTAATTAAAATTAAAAAAATGTTCTAGAAAACCATGTTTAACCATGTCCCACTTGGACAAGATCCTACTACCAATGACTTTTAGACCACTAGACCTCATGTGGTGATCATGTTTCTACAGAGTTAGGTCTTATGTAAATGGGTATGATGTGTTTCCCTTTGTAGATACTCAATAAACTATGATGTCACCACTTTGAAAAATAACAACCATGAGATTTTGTTTTCTATATATGTACATCATCCATTTATATGACCATGGATACACTACAAGATAAATTGTTGCATTATTATCACATTAATGTGTGATAGGGTCATTACTATTAGGAACCACCAAAAGATCTTGGATGAAGTTGCATATCCATAATACATATTTAGATAACTCTAAAGATTAAATATACATGGGAAATGTTGTATAATATATGACCATAGTTTTCACTGAGCTCTTCCAGTTCACAGTACCTACATTAAGAGTGAAGACGTATCACAACTGTTATTTCAGATCATCTTAAACTATTTGAAAACTAGAATTTATATATCCTCTGATGACTATTTCCTCATATCTTCCATAGGATGGGAAAGAATCCTGAGATCACCATAGATAATTAATGAAGATATTTGTCACCAACCAATGGTGTTCACCTAAGACATCATGATATCTTCCTTCCAAACATAAGATATATACAACATGTAGTCGAGTACATTGCATAATATACATGACATGCCCAATAATAGAATTTTATGGAGTAATTTCCATCCAAATTCTTTATTAATGTTTCTAATGACTCATTTCATTGGAAGGATGAATTCAATGTGAAACTGGATATAATCCCTCTTGGATTGTCTCAAGCATAATCTATTCTGTATGATGTCAATATATATACTCTGAATTATTCCAAGTAGACACTTGGATGTTTTTGGATGGATATTGATCCCATGAATATATATTGAATCTCTTAATTCCTTCACAAAGAAGTATGTGACTATCTAGTATTTATCATGTTTTAAGACTGGTATTTCATTTCCAATAAGTAGTTTGTGATAATTATAAAATACATAGAAAATGATTGCATTACCAACAAAAAATGTATAGACACGAGGATCGAATTCATTCTTTATGAATCAAAATTCTATTATGGATTTATAAAATTAAATCTTCCCTGACATGTGTTGGTCGGAGTGGATACTCAAGAGGGGGGTGAATTGAGTTCCAATTAAAATTTCTGTTTTAAAAACTTTGTCTTAAAAACCCCCAAATAAAATACTGAATTAAACTGTAGTGAATTTATATCAAAGTAAGGGTTTGGTTGGGTTCTTAAGGGATTGATTATTTCCCAGTTAATCTAAACAAAAAGGTTGATTAACTTTTGAAACCAGCTTACTGATTTACAACTGATATAAACACTTGTGAAATTAATTATCAAAGTGACTTTAAAACAGTTTTGGTTTTAAAGAAATTAGCAGCGGAATAAAAGAATAACTTTGAAAGATATAGAACAGCAGATATAACCAAGAGGTTCAGTCTCAATCTGAGACTTAGTCCTCTCAAAAGCTTTTATAAAAAGATGATCCACACCCTGGATCATGGATAACAACAGCAACCAGCTGTCCAGGTTCAAGACCTCTACCACAGTTATTCGTGGGAACAAACACAATAGCAACCGGCTGTTCAAGTCACACGACCTCTACCACTATTTCAGCGGGAAATACAAAATGTAAGAGAGGTGAGTGAGGATTTACAAATCCTCCAGTTAGAGTACAGGATACAGTGTGTGTAAAAATGCAGCATATATCAAACACTACTCAATATGTAAAAAAGATAAATCACAGAGCAAAATTTTAGAGTTTGGGAATGGCTCTAGTGATTGTCGTGAAGTTCTGGACTCCTTAGATTGATCATAATTCACTCTGAGTCCTCTTCTGGTTTTTGTCTGGAAAATAGAGTATCGTCTGTTTCCTTGATTTCCAGTTGTAGAGACAGTCGACGAAGCTCTTGTGTTATGTTCACGTTATCATCTCTTCACTGGTGAGTAGTAATGAATGAGTTCCTCATGTAAGTTCGGTAGACTCTTTGCATTCACACTTGGTTTTTCTTCCAGCACACCTCGTGGTATCTGTATATCTCTGTGTATTCGTCTATATGTCTCATACCACTCGCAGTAGCACATCCTTCCTTTATTTAAAGCACGAGATCCGGCAAAAGATGATTTACTTTTTGCAGGTACGAGGTACGATTCCCTGACATCCAACAACACACATTAAATAAATGACAGAGCATTTTAAAATATTCCTAATATGAATGTTGGTTAGATTAAATAAAGATAAAGAAATTCAAATAGTTGTTTATGACTATCAGTGTGTCAAGTGATCGGTGGGTCATCAGCATCGGTGAGACATCTTCGGTGACTCATTTGATCAGGATCGGTGAGACATATTCGGTGACTCATTTGATCAGCATCGGTGAGACATCTTTGGTGACTCATTTGATCAGCAATCGGTGAGACATCTTCGGTGACTCATTTGATCAGCATCGGTGAGACATATTCGGTGACTCATTTGATCATCAATCGGTGAGACATCTTCGGTGACTCATTTGATCAGCATCGGTGAGACATCTTCAGTGACTCATTTGATCAGCATCGGTGAGACATCTTCGGTGACTCATTTGATCATCATCGGTGAGACATCTTCGGTGACTCATTTGATCAGCATCGGTGAGACATCTTCGGTGGCTCATTTGATCAGCATCGGTGAGACAGTTGTCCTTTGATATGGATCGGTGTGACCGTTGTCCTTTGATATGGATCGGTGCGACCGTTGTCCTTTGATATGGATTGGTGCGGCCGTTTTCCTTTGATATGGAACAGTGCGACCGTTGTCCTTTGATCCAGAGGACTTCTAGAATACTTGTAAATCAATAGAAAAGAGATAAAAACATGATCCAACCAATATACATAGATTCATTAAGAGATTGTGATTATGTATATGAGAAATCCAATCGGATTAAGTAATTGATGATTTGTGATTATTAAAACAGCAATCATAGGAATAATTCAACAATATTCCAGAGGGCTCAACAATATCTCCCTTTTTGATAATCACAAATCTTAGCCAATCACAAAACTTAGCCATTAATAAATATAAGATATCATCAATAATAAGGCATAATAAGAATAAAAACATAATGAGATATAAATCTCCCCCTGAAATTAGGCCTTTAAATACTTATGCAAGCATTGCCATAAAAAGATAAAAATATCCACCTTTAGAGATGAATCTCCCCCATATCTCCCATGGATCCATAGATATACAGATTTCTCCCATCTCCCCCATATCTCCCATGGATCCATAGATATATAGATTTCTCCCATCTCCCCCATATCTCCCATGGATCCATAGATATACAAATTTCTCCCCCTTTGGGATAATCAAAAAGGAGGGAAAACAGATAAAGAAGAGATTAAAAGAAGGCAGTAGTGAGAATAAAAAGAAAAGAGAATAAATTTTATAAGACATCACAGTACAATCACAACAGGGTTCACCCTATCAACAACAACGCACAACTATTACTGGGGGTGTAAAGGGGCTTTTTCCTTGTCAGAAGGATCAATGGTGGGTAAGTTGGAAGGCTTGGAGGCAAGTTGAACTGGGCGAATTTGAAATGGTGGTAAGATGACTCTGGAAGTTGGAGGAGAGGATGCCACCGGGATTTGCTGTGGAGCTGTAGGAGCTGGTTGAGAAGATTGCTGAGGAACTTGTCGGAGTTGAGAGAGAGCTTGAGCAACAAAGAGCTGATGTGGAGCAACATCAGAGGCACTGAGAGGGTCAGTAGTAGGAAGCACAATTGCAGTGGCTTGTGCATTCAGATAAGGCTTCAAAAGATTTATGAAATTCTGAATAACTTCTGCACCATACTGCATAGCCTTCTCAAAATCATCATTATTTTCCATGAACCGTTCCAAGGTTGGAGTAAAATCATTCAACTGTCGAACTTGAGTCTTGAAATCTTGAGTGACTGGAGGTAGTCTCATATTTTCAGCTAACACTTTGAAATTCGTGGTCATCTCATCCTTGGTATAGAGTTTTGAAAAGTAGTGATCAACCTTTTCCTTGATCTCTCTCTGAGCTTTAGTGGCATCTGCTGAATATACTATTACCATCTTATGAATGTGATCACTGTGCTCCTTCATCTTCCTCAACGAGTCCAAATCAAGAACTTGCCTAATGGCGGCCAATTCATCATGTACAATACGCTTTAGTGCCTCTAGATCGCGAGTAGTGATCTTGGTTACTTTGGTTGTACTGGCTTGAGCAACAATCTGAGTTATCTCAGCCTTAAACTTTCTCAGATCAGACATTTTAAGATGTTCAATCAGATTTCTCAACACTTCCATCATACCAGAGATGGTGGATCTAAATTCTTTGGATAAAGAAACTAACCCAGATTGTAGATCCTTCAGAATCTGATTTAGAGAGGCTATGTGCCGGCCAATAAACTCACTAGTATTGGCCAGGTCTGGTTTAATAGAATTTTAAATTTCTTCTATGACTGTGTCTCTCATAGTAGTAAGAAACTCCCTTTTGAAATTGTCAAAATCAGACTGAGAGACAGTAGAACTAGGTAGATGAGCACCTGCAGCATCAACAACATGAGCAGACCTTGCCTCAACTGGTTGGCTTCCCATCATAACCGTAGTAGATTCTGATTCTTCTTCTTCTTCTTTAGAATACTCTAAACCCAAAACAGCAAAGCTAGGGTAATCATCCCAGACAGCAGCACACAGAGTATACTTCGGTTTATCATAACTTGCTTTTCCACTGTTTTCAAGAGATTCTCTCTTGCCATTGGCATCTGTTTCTGGTACAGTTTGATGTGTTTCCGTTGGAGGTACAGCAAGACCATCCACTGGTCATTTATCACCATCATCATCATTATCATCATCATCATCATCTCCATTCTCATTTCCATTCTTCACAGAAACATCACTGTCAGATACTTCAGTGTCACTAGCTTCTTCGTCACCAAGAACTGGTTCTGATTCAGGTAAGGGTAAAGGTGGACTGGCAGATCCAAAGTCTATTCTTCTCTTAGGGCTCACAGTATCAGGATCACTCCTATAATCAGGAGGTGACATACTTCCTTCTTCTGTTTCAGCGTCTTTCATCCCTTGTTTACCAGACTCTTCAGTGTCTTTATTCCTTTCAACATTTACTTCTTCATCATCATCAGAATAAACTGGTTCCTCATCTGATTTCAAACCAGGGTCTCTCAAACCCTTCGGCCTCTTTCCATGATCAGTGGGATTGTAGGATTCATACAACTTGTCCTCATAAGCGACCCAGCATTTTTTTCCATGGGTTCCAGTTTATTTTCATCTGTTTACAAATTCCTTTGGTAATACAAAAATCACTAATAGATTCAGCTATCTCATCAGCTTCATCAACACAATCCAGACTCTTTAACATAGCAGAGATCATTTTGGGATAGAACAGGGCAGTGGATTTCTTAGAAGGTTTCACCATTCCAGCTATGTGCACCATTAGATATCTACACAAATTGATCTTCTTATGGGTCTTTAGTAAAAACAATAGAAAAACATCCTAGTATCTTACAGCAGCAAAATCTCCTTTCCTGGAGCAAATTTGGTGCTAAATAAACTTAAAGAGAAGTCTACATTCACCATCCAGCTCTGATGATATGATTCTCCTTGACTCTCTGTTTCCAGTCAAAATCTCTAAAGCTAACTCATAAGAGAAATATTCAGTGGTTGGAGGAATGTTTCCAGCATAATCCTCATACCGACCCTCGTGGGGTACATTCAAACATTCAGCCCATTGTTTAGACGAAAAAGATATTTTCTTTCCTTTCACTACAGAAGACATTCTGGAAGCCTCGACACCATCTAATGTAACTTGCAGATTTATATAAAACTCATGCACTAGCTTTGGATAGTATGCACGAGTGTTATCTGAGAACCAGGCTCTCCATCCTTGTGAATCTAAAACTTGTAACAATAGAGACTTACTTGTCAAAAGCCAGGCGGAGCTGACTTCCTTTTCTACAGCTACAATCCGAGTTTCCAGGTTCGGATTTACTGATCTTTGAGTGGTACTACTTGACTTGCCTCGAGCACGCTTTGAAGGTTCAGGACTTTCAGATCCTTTTCTCAGTCTCTTCTGCTTAGACATTTGAAGATTCTAGGGAAAGAAGGAGTTCGAAGGTTCGAAGTGGAGGAAAAGAGAGGAAATAAGGTTTGGCGGGAAAGAAATGAAAGGTCGACGGTTTGGGGAATAGGAATAGTCGTGTATCATTTATTTCATCATTTAGGTTTCCCATAATAAAGATAAAAGTAGTTAATTAATCACAAAATAAAAAGTAATATAAAGAAAGATCGGTTTCACAGATCAGTTTCACAGATCAGTTTCACAGATCAATTTCATAGATCAGTTTCACAGATCAGTTTCACAGATCGGTTTCACAGATCAGTTTCACAGATCGGTTTCACAGATCAGTTTCACAGATCAGTTTCACAGATCGGTTTCACAGATCAGTTTCACAGATCAGTTTCACAGATCAGTTTCACAGATCAGTTTCACAGATCAGTTTCATAGATCAGTTTCACATATTAGTTTCACAGATCTATCATACACAATTCTTGTTTAATAAACATCATTCTTTCAGAGAATAAAGTCTTTGTAAAAATATCAGCTAATTGATGTTCAGAACTAATAAATTCTAGAGAAATATCACCTTTCTGATAATGATCTCTTAGAAAGTGGTGTCTGATATCAATGTGCTTAGTCCTAGAGTGAGACATAGGGTTATTAGATATGTTGATCGCACTAGTATTGTCACAGTTAATTGAAACATGTTTAAAATCAAATCCATAGTCCAATAAGGTGTGTTTCATCCACAAAATATGTGCACAGCAACTACCAGCAGCGATGTATTTTGCTTCAGCAGTAGACAATGCAACTGAGTTTTGTTTCTTACTAAACTATGATACTAGTGATTTTCCAAGTAAATGACATGTTCCAGATGTGCTTTTCCTATCTAACTTGCATCAAGCAAATTCAGCATCTGAATAACTAGTTAGGTCAAATGATTTTCCTTTTGGATAAAACAAACTCAAATTCACGGTATACTTAAGATATTTAAAAATCCTTTTAACGGACAGTAAGTCTGATTCTTTAGGATTAGCTTGAAATATAGCACACATACATACACTGAACATAATATCTGGTCGACTAGCAGTAAGATACAGTAAACTCCCAATCATACCTCTATAATTAGTTTGATCAACTGGTTTACCGGTTTCATCAATATCCAATTTATAGGTAGTACTCATATGTATATCACTTTCCTTAATACTATCTAGACCAAAAAGTTTTAATAAATCCTTAGTATATTTACTTTGATTTAGAATAATACCATCTTTAGTTTGAAAGATTTGAAATCCAAGAAAATACTTAAGCTCTCCCATTAAGCTCATTTCAAACTCATTTTGTATAACCTGTGAAAATTCAGTACATAAAGAACTTTTAGAAGATCCAAAAATAATATCATCAACATAGATTTGTACTATTAACACATCTTTTGAAATCATTTTTATAAAAAGAGTGGGATTAGCTATTCCTTTTGTAAATCCTTTTGAAATAAGAAAGTTTGAAAGTCTTTCATACCAAGATCTTGGAGCTTTTTTTAAACCATATAAAGCTTTAGAAAGTTTAAAGACATGATTTTGAAAATGAGGATTTGTTAAACCAGGTGGTTGTTCTACAAAAACATCTTCAACAATAAAACCATTTAAAAAAGCACTTTTCACATCCATTTGATATAATTTGAAATTCAGATGTGATGCATAGGCAAGTAAGATCCTAATATCTTCTAATCTAGCTACAGGTGAAAAGGTTTCCTCATAGTCAATTCCTTCTTCTTGATTGTAACCTTGTGCAACTAGCCTAGCTTTGTTTCTAATGATGTTTCCAGATTCATCAACTTTGTTTCTAAACACCCATTTTGTGCCTATGGTTATAGTGTCCTTAGGTCTTTCTACTAATTTCCAGACTTTGTTTCTTTCAAATTGATTTATTTCCTCTTGCATAGCCATTACCCAAGATTCATCATTGATAGAATCATTGATATTTTTAGGTTCTAGCTGTGACAGGAAGGCTTGATGTTTAACCTGATTTCTAAGAGAAGCTCTAGTCTGTGTCCCTCTATCAATATTTCCTACAACAGCATCTAAAGGATGATTCTTCAGAATTCTAGTTGATCTAGAAAAGGTAGGACTCGAGATTTCAGGTTCATCTACAGGTTGAGGTTCAACACAAGCAGGGTCTGGAAAATTTCCAGAAATGGATGTTTTAACTACAAGTCCACTGTTTTTATCATTAAGGTTCAAACCAGAAAGATCATCTTCAAGATTTTCAAGATAGGTCTTAGGTTCATGTGGATCAGTTTCATCAAATTTGATTTGAATAGATTCTTCCACACATTTGGTTCTTTTATTGAAAACTCTATAGGTTTTACTGGAAGTTGAGTAACCTAGAAAAATTACTTCATCACTCTTGGATGCAAACTTATCAAGATTATCTTTAGGATTAAGAATAAAGACTTTGCAGCCAAAAACTTTGAAGTAGTTAACCATAGGTTTCCTATGGTCCATAACTCATACGGGGTCCTCTTAAGAACAGGTCTGATCAAGACTCTATTGATAACATAACAAGCTGTATTTACAGCTTCAGCCCAAAAATAAACAGGTAGATCATACTCATTAGGCATAGCTCTAGCAATTTCTTGTAGGGTTCTATTCCTCCTTTCTACTACACCCTTCTGTTGAGGTGTCCTAGGGGCAGAGAAATTGTGACTATAGCGACTGTGTGAGCAGTAAGATTCAAACTCATGATTTTCAAACTCACGACCATGATCACTTCTCAGGGTTTTAATCTTAATTCCACTAAGGTTCTCTACAGACTTGGAATATTTAACAAAGTAAGAACAACCTTCACTTTTGTGAGCTAGAAAGTATACCCATGTATATCTAGAAAAGTCCTCTACAAGAACATAGACATAATGCTTCCCATTTAAACTAGAAACTCTAGAAGGTCCAAATAAATCCATGTGAACCAACTCGAGAGGTTGAGAAGTTGACACTTCTTTCTTTGATTTAAATGAAGCTTTATGTTGCTTTCCCTTTTGACAGGGATTATAAACTTTGTCTGCTGGAAATTCAAGTTTGGGTAGGTCTCTAACTAAGTTCTTCCTAGCAAGTTTTCTAAGTGAATGCACATTGCAGTGTCCTAATATCAGGTGCCAGATCCAAGACTCTTTATGAAAAGCATTTAAAAAGGTAATATTTTTCTTAGCTTAAGAATTTAAATCGACCGCATAAATGTTTTCATTTCTTAAAGCAGAAAACACTAAAGTATTTTTAGAATTAAAAACATTGAAAGAATCATTTTCAAATTTAACATAAAAACCATCATCACATAACTGAGAAATACTTAACAAATTTTATTTAAGTCCATCAACAAATAAAACTTTAGAAATTATTACTGAGTCAGTGTTACCAATCTGGCCTAAGCCGATGATTTTCCCTTTAGAATTATCACCAAAGGTGAAAAAACCTCCATCAACTCTGACTAAGCTTTTAAAGCATGATAAGTCTCTAGACATATGTCTTGAACATCCACTGTCCAAATACCAAGGCTTTCTACAGGAGCTCTTTAAGGAGGTTCCCTACAAAATAGATTTAAATAGGAAATGATTTTGGTACCCAGATCTTCTTGGGTCCAGACAGGTTAGCAATCAGAGCTTTTGGTACCCAAATTTGTCTTATGGGTCTCATGAGAGTTGTAGAATCAACAGACTTTGAGAGATAAACTTTATTAGATCCATTACTATGAATATATCTAGTTGAAGCATATGAAGTTTCAGAACTAGCTACATTCTGTTCAGATTTAGGAATGAATTTAGTTTTGGTAATCTTCCTTTGTCCAGGTTGGTATCCTATACCAGTAGTATATCTAGGTGCTATTTTCTTACCTAGCATCTGAGTGAGAGTATCTTTACCATTTTTAAATTTCTCTAAGTCTTTCTTGAGTTGCTCATTGGATAATTTTAGTTCAGTATTCTCTTTAAGCAACCGAGAATTCTTTTCTACTTCAATATCAAGATCAGATTTATGTTTAATAGTTAAAGCATACTATTTCTTTAAACCTTTGTATTTTTCTTTCAGCTCATTACAGGTTTCTTCTAGAATATCACAATATTCAAATAGTTCAGATTTAGACATGTTATCACATTCAGAATCATCTCCAGAATAATATGAATTAGAATAAGGAGTTTCTGAAGTTACCTCAGAAGTGTTTGTCATAAAACACATGTTTGCATTGTTTCTGTGTTCAGTTTCAGAAACTTCAGATTCACTAGAACTGTCCTCAGAAGAACTCCAAGTAGCCTTCATGACTTTATTATACTTTTTATCCTTGTATTCATAATTCTTTTTGTATTTCATCTTTGGACAGTCTGCTTTTATTTGTCCCTTCCTTTTTCACTCATAACAGACAACTTCATCTGATTTTTCAGATTTCTTCCAATCCTTTTTCCAATGTCCCTTGTTGTTATACTTACCTTTGTAGTTTGACTTTCTGAAAAAATTCTTCTTCCTATAAAACTTTTTAAATCTTCTGGCAATATGAGCCATCTCAGCATCACTATCAGAATCACTCTCACTGTCTTCACAGCTTGAACTTTCATTGATAGCTTGGAGCTTTTCCTTATCCTTATTCTTTGAGGTTATAGTTTTGAAGGCAATAGACTTCCTTCTTGGTTCATCTTCTTCTTCTTTGTTAACCTTGAGTTCCTCTTCATACATCATCAACTTGACAATTAGTTCCTTGACTGGTAGTTCACCAATATCACATGATTCTCTAATTGAGACAGAAGTTCGCCTCCATCTTTCAGGTAGACATCTCAGAATTCTCATAATTTTTTCTTTTGATGGAACATCCTTTCCCAGAGAAGTCATTGTGTTGATAATTTCATTAAACCTGAGATACATGTCATAAATGGGTTCATCTGGCTTCATCTTAAAATTATCATACTTAATAGTGTATGTGTTCAATCTCATTTTTTTAACATTAGTTGTTCCTTCATGAGAAACAGCTAAGGTATCCCAAATTTCATAAGCAGTTTTACAAGCAGATATTCTATTAAATTACTCATCTCCTAGAGCACAGTACAAGGCATTCATAGCTTTGCAGTTATTATTGTAGGCTGTCTTAGTAGCTTCATTCAAAGTAGTTCTAACAGTAGTAGGAATTTTATATTCAGATTCTATAGCAGTCCAAATATCAAAACCCATTCTTTCTAAATGAATTTTCATCTTGATTTTCCACTGATCATAGTTAGTGCCATTAAAAAATGGTGGTCTATTGGTAGCAACACCTTCAACTATATTATCCATGATAGCTTACTTAAGGCAAAGAATTTAAAGAGATAAAAATTTAGAAATAACAGAAATTTTAAGAACATTAAAATACAACTAAAATCACAGTTAAAAAAACTTTTAGAAAATATTTAAATGAACCTCTGATACCAATTGTTGGTCGGAGTGGATACTCAAGAGGGGGGTGAATTGAGTTCCAATTAAAATTTCTGTTTTAAAAACTTTGTCTTAAAAACCCCCAAATAAAATACTGAATTAAACTGTAGTGAATTTATATCAAAGTAAGGGTTTGGTTGGGTTCTCAAGGGATTGATTATTTCCCAGTTAATCAAAATAGAAAGGTTGATTAAATTTTGAAACCAGCTTACTGATTTACAACTGATATAAACACTTGGGAATTTAATTATTAATGTGACTTTAAAATAGTTTTGGTTTTAAAGAAATTAGCAGCGGAATAAAAGAATAACTTTGAAAGATATAGCACAACAGATATAACCAAGAGGTTCAGTCTCAAGCTGAGACTTAGTCCTCTCAAAAGCTTTTATAAAAAGATGATCCACACCCTGGATCGGGGATAACAACAGCAACCAGCTGTCCAGGTTCAAGACCTCTACCACAGTTATTCGTGGGAACAAACACAACAGCAACCAGCTGTTCAGGTCACACGACCTCTAACACTATTTCAGTGGGAAATACAAAATGTAAGAGAGGTGAGTGAGGATTTAAAAATCCTCCAGTTAGAGTACAAGAGACAGTGTGTGTAAAAATGCATCATATATCACACACTGCTCAATATGTAAAAAGATAAATCACAGAGAAAAAGTTTAGAGTTTAGGAATGGCTCTAGTGATTGTTGTGCAGTTCTGGACTCCTTAGATTGATCAGAATTCACTCTGAGTCCTCTTCTGGTTTTTGTCTGGAAAACAGAGTATCGTCTGTTTCCTTGATTTCCAGGTGTAGAGACAGTCTATGAAGCTCTTGTGTTATGTTCACGTTCTCAGCTCTTCACTGGTGAGTAGTGATGAATGAGTTCCTCGTATAAGTTCGGTAGTCTCTTTGCATTCACACTTGGTTGTTCTTCCAGCACACCTCGTGGTATCTATATATCTCTATGTATTCGTCTATATGTCTCGCACCACTCGCAGTAGCACATCCTTCCTTTATTTAAAGCACAAGCTCTGGTAAAAGATGATTTACTTTTTGCAGGTACGAGGTACGGTTCCTTGACATCCAACAACACACATTAAATAAATGACATAGCATTTTAAAATATTCCTAATATGACCATTGGTTAGATTAAATAAAGATAAAGAAATTCAAACAACTGTTTATGACTATCAGTGTGTCAAGTGATCGGTGGGTCATCAGCATCAGTGAGACATCTTCGGTGACTCATTTGATCATCATCGGTGAGACATCTTCGGTGACTCATTTGATCATCATCGTTGAGACATCTTTGGTGAGTCATTTGATCAGCAATCGGTGAGACATATTCGGTGACTCATTTGATCAGCATCGGTGAGACATCTTCGGTGACTCATTTGATCAGCAATCGGTGAGACATCTTCGGTGACTCATTTGATCAGCATCGGTGAGACATCTTCGGTGACTCATTTGATCAGCATCGGTGAGACATCTTCGATGACTCATTTGATCAGCATCGGTGAGACATCTTCGGTGACTCATTTGATCAGCATCGGTGAGACATCTTTGGTGACTCATTTGATCAGCATCAGTGAGACAGTTGTCCTTTGATATGGATCGGTGCGACTGTTGTCCTTTGATATGGATCGGTGCGACCGTTGTCCTTTGATATGGATCGGTGTGACCGTTGTCCTTTGATCCAGAGGACTTACAGAATACTTGTAAATCAATAACAAAGAGATAAAAACATGATCCAACCAATATACACAGATTCATTAAGAGATTGTGATTATGTATATGATAAATCCAACCAGATTAAGTAATTGATGATTTTTGATAATTAAAACAGCAATCATAGGAAGAATTTAACAATCTTCCAGAGGGCTCAACAACCTGGATTCATGATTTAATCCATAAATATATCTCCAAAAAATGAATACCTTATTGGAATCATTTGGACTCACAAACCCTTCAAGTTGTGTCATATAGACATATTCATGAAGGTCCCCATTAAGGATGGCTATTTTAAAATCAAGTTACTAAATCTCACAATCATGGTATGCCACTATATAAAATATAAATATTAAGATTTTTATTATATAAACCAGTGAAACTATAATATCATAGTCTATTCATTAATATGATTTAAACCCTTCTGGAACTAGTCATGCCTTATAAATACTGACTTCTCCATCCTTTCCCATTTTCTTCCAGAAAACTCATTTATATCCAAAATTATTTATATACACTAGAGGATCAACCAAAATAAAAAAATGGTTTTGATTCATGAATTCCATTTCATAATTCATATATCATTTCATATTAGAAATATCTATGAAACGTAATACATCCTTGAAGGTTATAGGACAATTATTATTTACTAATAATGATTCACCATCCTCAAAAACAATATAAACATGTCTTTTTTGTTCACTAAAAAATCTTTCAATCATATACGGTTTTATTTTCTCTATAACATATTCCATGGGGATTTGTAGAAATTGTTCATATACCTACTCTTCTGCATCTTGAGCCAAGACATTAATGAAATATATCATTCTCCCACTATCTTTATGAGTGATGTGATCCCCATCAAGAAATTTTGGATTTATTTTAACCATAAATATATTTTCTCTGGGGTCATATTGGATATATCCTTTATTGTCCCTATGAAACCCCATAATGATACACTTAATTCTCCATTAGAAAATTTATTTCCAATAATTTCCAAAAATGATACGAAACCCCACACTCATATATGTATCAATGATTGTTTATTTTTATAACAAATATTATTTTAAATATTGGTTTTTACTTTATTTGGCACTTGATTAAGTATATATATACCTCTTTATAACCTATATCCCTAAAAGGTTAATAGAATATGTTCATGAAACATCATGGATATCACTATTTCCTCAAAGGTGTGGTTCCTAATTTTGTATACACCATATGACTAATGAGTATAAGGAGGATTGAGTAGAGATAGAATACAGAACTCTAATAAATAATCAATGATGTATTGATTATGACATTATCCATAATGGTCTAAAAGGAGTTTCTTAAAATTCATACCAAGATGGTACTTATATTCATTTTTTATTTTTCTTGAAACTATTAAAATAACATGATATATACCTCATTAATTAGACATATCCATATCTACTAGAATTATCAACAAGAGTAAGAAAGTATGTGTATCTACCTCTTGCTTCAACTGGAAGTAGTCCACACACATCAATATAAGTTAATTCAAGAATATCCCTGGCCCTTTCACCTATTCCACTAAATGGATCTCTTTTCATATTACTTTGAATGAATGTGAAACACACACCATGTTTTTATAGTTCAACGAAATCCAAATATCCACATTGGTGTAATTTTGTTAGATTCCTTTCATTTAAATAACCTAATTTGTGATTCCATAGTATTCTTTTGTATGTTTCATGTGAACTATATTCATTATTTATGTTCATTACTTAATCCATGTTACCTAACATAGAAATTTCATTATTTAAATTTTCCAAACATAAAAAATAAATCCATCTCTATTAAGTCACTGAAAAAAAATTGTTTTTGACATCTCGAACATAATATAAACCCCTTTCAAATCCAAGAAAACTCTAATTTAATATGTGACTTGTTACTCCCCAAAATCCGTAGTAGCATATTTTTATTAATTTTCTACTCATAGATCTACCTCACATGAGCCATATTGAACAATTTACATGGTTTTTATACTTTAATACACATATGTGGTCCTGTTATTGTATGTAATATAAAATTTATAGATATAGATAAATTTCACTTGAAAATAAATGCACATGAGGATTACCCATGTTTCTTGGAATGGGTGTCGTTTTATTCAAGTGGACCTTCATTCCACATTTGAAATAGATTAATGCAATTTCCCTTTCTTATCCCTTAACCATTATTTTAATGGAAGGTAATTGTGATGAATTTTTATATTTATATATCTTAAATCAGACTCTTATTTTTCCACCAAAATGATTAAGGGAATTTCACACTTTTTCTCCATATCAAATTGGAAAAGTAGTGTTTGAAACTCTTCAAGAGACTTCAACATGTTGTTCAAATTTTAATTAACTGAAAAACAAGTGATTATTTGATGGAGTGAGGAATAAATGATATCATTGTACAGTTTATTAGGAAGTTTAAAACCAAGAACCTCTTTTTGATCAATGTTTATGATGAGTTTAACTATAAGAGACATAGATAGCATACATTCTCTATGTTTATTTTGAATTAGTGCCCTGTATATGAAAAACTTATATTTTCTACCTCTCTCTTGGAAAATACCATATATATTTTGGACCATGATATAAGCATATATGTCTTTGTGTGACCCCATGAATTTATTAGACATCAATAGAATAATTATACCATAAACATTAGCCTTGTATTTTATTTTTTTAACATAGAAATAAATCTCTTACTTACTCCCCTCCTTGGTTTGAGGATTAGGAATTTATTATTCTAGAACCTAATATTTCCATTTATAGTGAAACACTTCTCATAGGCATCAAAACCATTCCTAGAAGGATATTATTAATGAGGATATGGTCTTTATCTAAGATTTATCACAAGGAAAATGTAGATTATGAACATTCAATTATTATACAATATTAATAGTGTATATTATCAATAATTTAATTTATCGCAAACTATGCGATATATTATAATAATTTAACTTTATTATTTCTCCCACTGTTTTTTCAAATCTCAATGGCACTCGCCATTGAACATAGAATGTCCCATCACTAAATACATTCTAGTGGAATAGACCAATATTATGATCTAAAGTATAGACAAGTGGAAAATAAAATAATATTTTGGTTGGAATTCCTGTAAACTATAAACTAGTATCTTCTTGAACCATCGAGTGGAATCCCCAATCTAAAAATCCTTTATCAGATTTCCTTAGTAGTTACCCCTAAATTTTTATTGCAATGACTATGGATGTTAAATTAAAAACATGTTCAGTTATTTCGATCAATAATCTTAGTTAATATTCTACAATAATTATGTACCCCTGACTATAACTTGAAAACATACTATAACTATGGTTTCAAGATAATTTAAATGATGGAATATGTAATGAAATTATATGAACTTGAGTGATTTTGTTTTATTATTCCTAAATTTTTTCATTTGGTCCTTTACAATTATTTTTAGTATTGACTATATTTTATGTCATGACCCGTCCCAGTGGGGCCTGCGCCGTGACTCCCCAAGCCTGCCTCTAATATGCCAGGGGCTGGTGACTAGCACCGAATATGAATATTACTAACATGGGAGGCATTGCCTATGTACCCGTACACACGCACACATCTCTAAGACCACAAAATGATGAAATGTAAAAACCACTAAGGAAAAATAATTCATGCATACAACTAAACCCAACCAACAGAGTACAAAGAAAGGTAGAGTACTGTAAAAGTAAACTGGGCCAGAGTACAAACCCACCAAAAACAAACCAACAAGAGTCTGAAAACTGCAAAGTCCAACCTGTAAGCATAAAAGGTACTGGGACTGCTGATCGTAGCCATAGTAATGCCTCGGCCTTGAGGGAACTCAGAAAGCTTAGTCCTGTCCTGGTCCACCCTGGACTCTGTCAAAAGGCTGCTCGTCTTCACAAGACACCAGACGTGCGGGCAAAGCCCGTGCAGGGGTGAGTATAACAATACTCAATAGAGGACCCCAAAAACCACAAAGCAGTACACAAAGTAAAGGTACAGTCATCTATGCATAGTATATGTCTACAGAACATATAGAAAAAACCAGATATAATTAAAACCCAGACCCGTGGTCTAGAGACAAGTCACACAACTGCATACCCCCGTTAGGGATTCTCTTTGAAGATTTCGTGATGCAATCGTTCTGGGAGAACACACTCCATGAGTCTTATAGCTCTGATGACATCCATATGAGAAGTGTTGTTCATAAGGAACCATCACGAGAGGTAGTTTCACTCATTATGGGATACACACTCCTGAGTGAGAAGGTTACGATAGATAGAAGCACTCATTATGGGAGACACACTCCTGAGTGGGAAAGATCACGAGACACATATGAGGATCACTGCCAGGGCCATGGAGGATATCGCGACTCATCCAGATTCACCAGTTAGGTGATACACCAGCTAGGTAGAGGATCAACGCCTGGTAAGGTTGGTCACGTCGATGCCTAAATCTTCCTAGGGTCGGTAATGGATAGAGGATCTCGATCCGGGCCTCTCAGATGGATGCCTGACTCTATCACAGAATGTCCTGCTGAAGGGATCATAATCCTGCATGAGGGAATGATGCCTGACCTTTAGGGGAACAAGAGGAAGGGGCACTAACCCAAACAAAATATGTCCAAGGCATAGTGAACAAGAGGACCAAGCCGTTTTCCAAAAAGTACACGGTGTGTAGAAAGGATACACGCCGTGTTGTCTGACCCCGGGTACTGCCTGTGTACAACGGCCTGTGTCGTGAGGCTGGTTATGTAGAAAAAACTAAGTACATGGCGTATAGTTCGGTGTACACACTGTGTCTAGGTAACTGGGGTTGGCTCCGTGCACTTTGGCCATGTGCCCGTACACGGTCATCAACCCGTGTATTACAGCCCGTGTAATCTGCACACGAGGTGACCCGCGTTACTGGCCTCGACTGGCCATGTGGTACACAGTCGTGTACTCCATCCCATGCTCGTGTATCCCTGAGATACACACCAAGCTCTGCGTAGCTACCTCTACCAAGCTGTATAGGTTGTGCCGCCTAAAGCTGTGTATATCATCCCTTGTTCGTGTACTACCCAAAGTACACACCGAGCTTCGGGGAAAGTCCAACACGCCATGTGACCGGGTTCACCCGCCGTGTGACCAGGTTCACATGCCGTGTTATTCCTATCTGACCCCGAAACCCTAGCCGCCACCTCCAGTACTACACGGCATGTTCTTCAAAAGTACACGCCATGTATTTTCGAAGTTTCCAGAAACGTGGACCTCCGTCGTTGCGCCTCCAGTGATGATCTGTTCGTCGATCCAGCCGCCTGATCTCCACGAAACCTTTAGGTTTTGGTCGCCCCGCCACCACGAAGCCGCTTCCGATTTTTTCGGACCTCCGATCGGATCCAAAAACGTGTTTTGATCTTCCCGCACGAAGAATGATCGAAGAACGCCCTTTCCCGATCCGGCCCGATTCGTCGTCTGCCATCATCGGCGCACGTCCACAAGGCCGTTGTGGTGTCTAACCTTTGATTTGGGATTGTTGCATCGTGGAAAGGATGAGCAATGATCCGTTGTTTTTCACCCCGCGAAGAACACGAAGAACGTGCGAGAAAAGAATGGGGGGATAAATCCAATAAAAAAATTGAGGAATGAACCTCTGTCGTTGTTCGTCACGGAATTGATCCGCTCCTGTTAGTAGGTTTAAATGGAGCAGAGGTCAACATAATTAAAACCATGGATTAATTCCCCAAAATCATCCCAAAGAAAACCCTCTCGTAAGAATTTATGAATCCATGGATCAAATTGTTTGTGGTTGACCCGCATTCGTCGTTTAAACTCAAAACGGGGAAAACAAATTGAAATAAAAAACCCCTACCTTTCGAAGGATCGATCATTGATGAAGTCACCGCGCTACCATTGTCGTTGAGATCCTTCAACTTCAGCACAGCGATCCTCGATTTCGATCCTTCGTCTTTCTTCATTTAGAATTCTCTCCAACGCCTTGCGGATTCGACAGAGGTTCCTCACAAACGTTTCCAACAATCAACAATTGCTTAACCCATTAAAAAGAGAAACTTGTTGGCATTTAATTACGCGTTAGTATTAATGATGTCAACTTTCCATTTATAAGTCATTATGACGTGCCATTAATTTAGGAAACAGTTGTGTCGTTGCCGCACTGCAGCGGATGTTTCATTAATTGAAATAAAATAAACTTGTTAATTTATTTTATTTTATTTTACTTAAAACGTCCGAAAATTAACTTTCTCCCTCAACCTACGCCGGTCGAGGTTAGGCCCATTCTTAGGTAAATTCGTTGTCCCGGACGCAACGGTGTGCTCAGATTTTTAACTCAGGCATCCATTTAGAAACTGCCACAACTGCGCACAAGCACCAACTCACTTAACTAAAAAAGTTCAAACCACCATTCCGGGCTCACTGGACCTCGGAATGATGTACCGTCTTCGCGCCCGGTCTCAAAATAATCCCATATAATATTTAAAAATAATAAATGAAAAATCTGAGACATTACATTCTCCCCACCTTGGGTCTTTACGTCCCCGAAAAAGCCAAAATAAGGGATACTCAAAAAGGTGTGGGTACTGGGCACATATCTGGAAAGGTCCGATGAATCTCAGAGATAGCTTGTCACCTCGTCCAAATCTCTGCAACCCTCATCGAGGTGAGACCCTAAGAAAGATATGGCCTCCCTCTTCGAACTCCAGAGGTCTCCGTCGTCTATCAGTATAATACTTCTTCCGGCTCTATGCAGTCTTCATCCGCTCCCAGATGATCTGCACCTTCTCTGTGGTGGCTCGCACTAACTCTGGACCCATGAGTGTTGACTCTCCAGGGTCGGTCCAGCAAAGTGGTGACTGGAATGGTCTCCCATACAAGGCCTTGAATGGCACCATACCAATGGTGGAGTGGTAGATGTTGTTGTATGAAAACTCCACCAGTGGTAGGTGGTCCTCCCAACTGTGACCAAAGTCCAAGACGCAAGCTCATAACATATCCTCCAGAACCTAAATGGTCCTCTCTGTTTGACCATCTATATGGGGATGAAATGATGTGCTCAAGCGTAGCTGAGTCCCAAAAGACTCATCCAATCCCTTCCACAACCGAGATGTGAAGCACACATCTCGGTCTGAGACTATCCTTGAGGGGACTCCATGAAGCCGAAATATCTCCTGTATGTAGAGGCGGCCCAAGCTCTCAACGGCACTCTACTCCCTGATAGCTAGGAAGTGGGCCGACTTGGTGAGTTGGTCAAAGATTACCCAGATAGAATCATTCCCCTTGGATGTATGTGGTAATTCTATCACGTAGTCCATTGATATTCCATCCCACTTCCACTCTGGGACTTCCAGGGGTGAGCTAATCCCACTAGAACATGGTGCTCAACCTTCACCTGCTGGCAAGTGAGGCATCGAAAAATGAACTCTGCTACTACCTTCTTCATGCTTGAACACTAGAATTGTCATCGGAGATCCTAGTACATATTTTCCACCCCAGGATGTACCGCCAAAGGTGATGTATGAAACTCCCTTAGGACCTCCTCCTGGAACTCCACTGGTACAACAGTGCATCCTCTGAAAAGAAGTATGTGCTCCCCACCTTGTGAATATCCATCAGGTGCATGTCCTGTGGATAACTGAGCACGTAAAGCCACACAGTCGACATCCCCAAGCTGTGCCTCCCTAACTCGTTGTAAGATTGGAGGGGTGACAACCATCGACTGTAGGTAATCTGTATCCTCTCCATCCACGAAGGATAACTACAACGCAGCTAACTGTTGTGTCGCCTCACTCAACAACTGTGAGCTCGACCTTCTGCTAAGAGCATATGCCACCTTGCTCCCCTTTCCAGGTGTATAGATGATCTCAAAATCATAGTCCTGGAGGAACTCTAGCCAACGCCACTGCCTCAGATTCATATCTATCTGTGAAAAGATGTACCTAAGGCTCTTGTTGTCAGAGTAGACGATAAACCGCTCACCCATAAGGTAGTGTCGCCACATCTTCAATGCGAAGACTACCACTGCCAACTCGAGATCATGGGTCGCATAGTTCTGCTCATGTGGCCTAAGCTGGCGTGAACCACATGCAATCACTGCATGTAACTGCATCAGGACACAGCCGAGCCCGATCCCTGATGCGTCGTAGAAAACTACGTAATCGACACCCCCTCTGGTAATCTCAGGACTGGGGCGCTCGTCAAACTCTGCCTCAACTGCTCAAAAGCATTTTGTAACTTCTCCGTCCACATGAAGGGTTGACCCTTCCTGGTCAAGGCCGTCATCGGTGCTAATATCTGGGAGAAATCAGGAATGAATCTCCAGTAATATCCTGCCAACCCAAGGAAGCTCCACACCTCTGTCACGCTCCGAGGTGGCTCCCATGCTAACACAGCCTCCACCTTGACTAGGTCCATAGCCACTCCATCTTCTGAGATGACATTTCCTATAAAGTGGACCTCTTAAATCCAAAACTGGCACTTTGAGAGATTCCCATAAAGCTGGTGCTCATGAAGTACGTCCAGAACCATCCGCAAGTTTCTCGCGTGCTCCTCCTCTGACGCCGAGTACACAAGGATGTCATCGATGAAGACCACTACGAACCGGTCCAAGTACGGCTGGAAGATCCAGTTCATCAGCCCCATGAACCCTGTAGGGGCATTCGTCATGCGAAAAGGCATCACCAAGTACTCATAGTGACCGTAGCGGCATCTGAAAGTCATCTTCGGTATATCCTCATCTCGCACTCATAGCTGGTGATAGCCTGATCTAAGGTCAACCTTTGAGAACCACTGTGCCCCTCTTAGCTGATCAAAGAGGTCATCGATTCTCGGGAGTGGAAACTTGTTCTTCATCATCACCTGGTTCAGGCGCCGGTAATCCACGCACAGCCTCAGACTCCCGTCGACCTTCTTGGCAAACAAGACCGGGGCCGCCCAGCGTGAAACGTTGGGTCTCACAAAACCCTTGCTCTGCAAATCCTCCAACTACACCCTTAGCTCGCGAAGCTCTACGGGAGCCATCCGATATGCCGATGAGTAAATCAGCATCGTCCCGGGGTTCAAGTCAATGCAGAAGTCAATTTCCCGGCGGGGAGGTAATCCGGTAACATCTTCGGGAAAGACGTCCTTATACTCTGCCACCACTGCTAGGAACTGAGAGCTCACAACATCTACTGCTTCGAGGGTAAGGCTAGCCAACTCACGAGTGATCGGATACACCCTTCTATGCATGAGCCCATTTTGTGTTTCCTGGGTTTCCTTTTCTCTGACAAAGGAAAACCTCGTTCCATCACGGTGGACACACCACACCCTTCACCTAAAACAGTCAATCTGGGCATGGACCGAAGATAACCAATCCATACCGAGAATGGTGTTGTAAGGCCTAGAGGCTACCACCAAGAGGTTCCAACTGAAACTCTCGCCTCCAAGGGTAAGATCACACTGTCTGTAAAGTTGCGTGATCATCGAGTCTCCTCCCATATGTGTCTCCAAGCGTAAGGATCGAGTCAACAGTTCTACCGGAATCTCGAGGTTTTGTACAAGACATGTGGCTATAAGGGAACGACTGGCACCTGTGTCTATGAGTACGAAATGTAAGGTAGAAAAGACCCAGATCATACCTCGAATCATCCCTGGAGCCCCTGGGTCGTATGCCTCGACCGCATGCAGTTGTCCCCGTCCCTGTCCCCCAGCTCCCTGAGCCTGGTGCGGACCTCCTGGGGGTGGTGGTGGAAGTAAGTCGAAGCGTCTGCCACCACCTGCAGCTCTCCCTGCTCCTCTTCCACGTCCGCCGCCTGGTGGGTCTGCCTGTTCTGTTCTCTGCCTCTGCCTCGGTGGTCCATCCACCGCTTCCCTGTCAGCATATCGACGGGTCGGGCAATCTCTAGTGAGATGTCCCCTACCATCGCATTCGTAGCATCGCTTCTCCCTAGGCTAACTGGATCCAGCCAGGGAGCCCTGGACTATTGATCCCCTGTCCTGGGTCCTCCTATGACGTTTCCCACGTCCAGATCCTTGTGCCTGACATCGGCTCCCAACTGCCGGGGTCTCCGCACCTGTCTGCCTGCTGCGGACTACCGTCGGTTTCCTCTGCTCTGCCAAGAAACTCTCGATCACCAAGGCCCACTCGAGCACTCCAGCATAAGTCGATATGCATAGAGTCATGAAACTATATCAGATATCTCGTCATAAACCTCGCTCGAAGGTCCGATCTCTGAAGTACTGATCCTTGACCATATCCATCGAATACCTGGTGAGGTTGGTGAACCTCGATGAATAGTCAGCTACTATAATACTGCCCTGCTGGAGCTGGAGTAGCTCCTGGATGCTTACAGATCTCAGCGTAACCGGAGAGAACTCCTCCCTGAAGATTCTCTCAAACTCCGTCCACGAATGAGTCTCCTCGTCATGAGTCTGCGTGGTCAGACTCCACCATCGTCCCGCCGAACCCTAAAGAAGGCTCGCTCCTAGGACCACCATATGGTATGTCGGTGTCCTCACTAGACAGAAAACTCTAGTCACCACCTCAAGCCAGTCCTCGGCCGCCTGAGGGTGGGGCTAGCCTCGGAACCTGAGGGGTCTCTGTCTCTGAAACTCATGGAGCGCGCTGAGCCTACGCTCCTCGTCGGTCGGTACCGCGGGTACCACTGGCTGCTCCACTGGTGGTGGTATAGCAGGTGCACCACCTGGTGGCAACGCATGGGGAGCTGGTCCCTATATCGAAGCCTCATCACTGAGGGGGTCATCCTCGTGATCGTTCTGCTGAATCCTAACAGGTATGCGTCGCGGAGGCATCCTGTAAAGAAACAAGATGTATCATGGTCAATGAGTATATCTGGATAGCTGACACAAAGGATATGGAAAACACAACCCATTCCTATATGATGCATGTACCTTTTATGTCCCCGCAACCAGTGTTTTCGTGTATTGAGTCGAAAAGTAGGTTATCAGAGTCCTGGTGTATGGATACGTCGGTCGCCGCACCAACACTGGAGTCTCTGGCCAGAAAGCCGAACCCGAAACACTTAACACTGTTTCCCCAAACCAAACTCATAGACTCTTGGTCCTAAGGTTGAACCGACCACCTCTGATACCACTCTATCACAACTCGTCCCAGTGGGGCCCGCGCCATGATTCCCCAAGACCATCTCCAATAGGCCAGGGGGTGGTGACTAGCACCGAGTAGGCATATTACTAACATGGGAGGCATTGCCTATGTACCCGTACACTCGCACACATCTCTAAGACCACAAAATGCTGAAATGTAAAAACCACTAAGGAAAAAAGAATTCATGCATACAACTAAACCCAACCAATAGAGCACGACGAAAGGTAGAGTACTGTAAAAGTAAACTGGGCCAGAATACAAGCCCACCAAAAACAAACCAACAAGAGTCTGAAAACTGCAAAGTCCAACCTGTAAGCACAAAAGGTACTGGGACTGATGCTCGTAGCCGTAGGAATGCCTCAGCCTGTAGGGATCTCAAAAAGCTCGGTCCTGTCCTGGTCCGCCCTGAACTCTGTCAAAAGGCTGCTCGTCTACACAAGACACCAGACGTGCGGGCAAATCCCGTGTAGGGGTGAGTATAACAATACTCAGTAGAGGACCCCAAAAACCACAAAGTAGTACACAAAGTAAAGGTACAGTCAGCTATGCACAATATATGTCTACAGAATATATAGAACAAACGAGATATACTCAAAACCCAGACCTGTGGTCTAGAGACAAGTCACACAACCGCATACCCCTGTTAGGGATTCTCTTCGAAGATTCCGTGATGCACTCGTTCCGCGAGAACACACTCCACATGTCTTATAGCTCTGATGACGTCCGTCTGAGAAGTGATGTTCATCGGGAACCATCATGAGAGGTAGCTGCACTCATTAAGGGAGACACACTCCTGAGTGGGAAGGTTATGATAGATAGAAGCACTCATTACGGGAGACACACTCCTGAGTGAGAACGATCACGATACACAAATGAGGATCACTGCCAGGGCCATGGCAGATACCGCGACTCATCCGGATTCACCAGTTAGGTGATACAACAGCTAGATAGAGGATAAACACCCGATAAGGTTGGTCACGTCGATGCCTGACTCTACTAGGGTCAGGAATGGATAGAGGATCTCGATCTGGGCCTCTCGGCTGGATGCCTAACTCTATCACAGAAAGTCCTGCTGAAGGGATCAGAATCCTGCGTGAGGGAATGATGCCCGACCTTCAGGGGAACAAGAAGAAGGGGAACTAACCCAAACAAAAGATGTCCAAGGCACAGTCGACAAGAGGACCAAGCTGTTTTCCAAAAAGTACACGGCGTGTAGTACGGTGTACACGTCGTGTCTGGGTAACTGGGGTTGGCTTCGTGTACTATGGCCATGTGCACGTACACGGTCATCAACCCGTGTATTACAGCCCATCTACACACGGGGTGACCCGCATTACTGGCATCGCCTGGCCGTGTGATGGAGTACACTGTCGTGTACTCCATCTCATGCCCGTGTATCTCCAAGATACACGCCGAGTTCCGCGTAGCTGCCTCTGCCAAGATGTACACGTCGTGGCGCCTGAAGCCGTGTATATCATCCCGTGTCCGTGTACTACCCAAAGTACACGCCGAGCTTCGGGGAAAGTCCACCACGCCATGTGACTGGGGTCACATGCTGTGTTATTCCTCTCTAACCCTGAAACCCTAGCCGCCGCCAGTACTACACGGCGTGTTCTTCGGAAGTACACGCTGTGTATTCTAGAAATTTCCAGAAACGCGTACCTCCGCCGTCGCGCCTCCGGTGATGATCTGTTCGTCGATCCGGTCGCCTGATCGCCACGAAACCTTCAGGTTTTGGCCACCCCATCACCATGAAGCCACTTCCGGTGTTTTCGGACCTCCGATCGGTTCTGAAAACGTGTTTTGATCTTCCCGCACGAAGAACGCTCGAAGAACGCCCTTCCCCGATCTGGCCGGATTTGTCGTCCGCCATCGTCGCCGCACCTCCACAGGGCCATTGCGGTGTCGAACCTTCGATTTGGGATCATTGCGTCGCGGAATGGATGCGCAACAATCCGTTGTTCGTCGCCCCGCCAAGAACGCGAAGAATGCACGAGAAAAGAATTGGGGGAGAAATCCAATAAACAAATCATGGAACGAACCTCCGCCGTCGTTCGTCACGGCATTGATCCGCTCCCGTTAATATGTTTAAACGGAGCAGAGATCAACATAATTAAAATCATGGATTAATTCCCCAAAATCATCCCAAAGAAAACCCTCCCGTAAGAACGTACGAATCAGTGGATCAACTTGTTCGTGGTTGATCCGCGTTCATCGTTTAAACTAATAAACGAGAAAAAAAATTGAAATAACAAACCCCTACCTTTCGAAGGATCGATCGTTGACGAAGGCGTCGCGCTACCGTTGTCGTCGGGATCCTTCAACGTCGGCGCAACGATCCTCGATTTCGATCCGTCGTTGTTCGTCGCTGAGAATTCTCTCCAACGCCTCGCAGATTCGACAGAGGTTCCTCTCAAACGTTGCCAACAATCAACAATTGCTTAACCCATTAAAAAGGGGAACATGTTGGCATTTAATTACGTGGTAGTATTAATGACGTCAACTTGCCATTTCGAAGTCATTATGACGCGCCATTAATTTAGGAAACAGTCGTTGCTGCGCTGCAACAGATGTTTCCTTGATTGAAATAAAATAAATTTTTTTATTTATTTTATTTTATTTTACTTAAAACGTCCGAAAATTAACTTTCTCTCTCAACGCGCACCGGTCGAGGTTAGGCTCGTTCTTAGGTAAAGTCGTCGTCCCGGGCGCAACAGTGTGCTCAGATTTTTAATCCGGACATCCGTTTGGAAAATGCCACAACTGCGCATAAGCGCCGACTCACTTAACTAAAAAAGTTCAAACCACCATTCCAGGCTCACTGGACCTCGGAATGATGTGTCTTCTTCGCGCCCGGTCTCGAAATAATTCCATATAATATTTAAAAATAATAAACGGAAAATACGAGACATTACATTTTATATAAGTGATTAACCATTTTTTGAAAAAAAAATGTGCATAATAAATTTCTCTAAATTACACCTTTGAATATTAGTCCATTTATTTATATTATTGTAGTCCGAAATCCATAAAATATATAGGCATAAGGTAGAAATATTTAATTAAATCAAGAACCTAATCAAAATCTTATCTAATTATATATTTATTTAATGGAAAATGAGTCAAACTATGAACCTAGGATAAAAATCTTTATGACAATATTGGTATATGAGATTTCATTCCACCTAATCCACTACTGTATAACCTAGGATAGTTTTGTCTCATTTCAATCTTAAAGCACATCCATGCACCATGAGATTCTGTTTTTATTACATATGTTCATAACCCACATTTTGGTGAGGGTATCCAAGGATTGGTTAATAGTAGTAACACAAAAAAAACACTTGGACACATAGGTCCAACATAATTAATAGGGGAGGAATGACATGCATGCCATCATATTTAATTAATAATAAATAATTTTAAACCCATGAAAAAAATGAAATTAATGTAAACCAAGTCAATTGCAATTATGATCAAATCTCATGAGTGGTTGAATAAATAAAATGAAATTGTAATTGTACACCAGATAGAATTCCATTAAATCGCTTTTTTATTATTAAGTTAGACACACTAGTATTAATTGATTAATTAATCAATCAATTAATTTTATGTATCTTAATGACTATGGTACGTCTCATAGAGATACATATCATAATGGAATTGGGGGAATATAAATGTTATGACCAACAAATATAGATGATCAAAAATAATTAATCAATGCTTTATTAATACATTAAAACCTTTCATACATTGTCTAACCAACTTGTGATAACAGTTTAATTAGGTTTTTAATGATGCAATTAATTATTTTTAAATGCAATTTAAATATAATATTTATTATGAGACTACCCGGTTTATAATATCGAGCATCCTGTCATTTAACATGATTTTCACGTTTCTGGGATAAATTCATAGGTCTTTGGAATGTACCTCAACTAGATTACAGAGTTTGTACTAATGAGCTACACACGATGTGGTCTACTTTTCATACTTTTCATGACTTTTCATAACACGGATCTCTTCCCTGGCGTAATGGTCCATCGGTATCCTTTAAGGAAGCTCTGTGTGGCCCGCTGCATACTCCCCAGCAACCCTGCTTCCCAGTGGCTGCTACAGTGGCCTCGCGGGTGTCGAGGGAATGCTCTAGACTGTCCTTGGAGGTTCTTATTGTGGCTTATGACGAGGCAGTTTCTGGTCTAAAATGGACCCTCATGGCTCGTTTAGGATCTGAGAAACCTCCCATCTAGGCCTTAAAGAAATTTTTGGAGTCCGGGGGGATACATGTGTTGACCCTTATTCCCACTATTCACCGTCAATCCTATGTCTTGGTTATTCTATCAGAAGCAGACTTAATCCTCGCCTGGTGTTGGGCCGCTCAGTGAAGACAGACTTCTTAGTGGCGGAAATCAAGAAGAATAAGGATTATATTTCTCTTTTCCTGGAACCTAAGTAGCTTCCAACCAAACTCAACCAGTTTTCTTGTAAATTAAGGATTCATGCAGCCATGCATGCTGGCCCAGTTAACCATCTTATCTGGATCTTTTAGAGAAGGGATGTCTTGGTGGAACTGATCTAGGCAGGAACCCAATTCATAACCACAAGGGTGAGTATGGATTCAGATACAGTGTATGTGACCTTTGTGTATGGGAGATGCGATAGACAAATAAGGGAACTGTTGTGTCAAGAGATTAGTGGCTTCATCCAAGGAGATGTGCCATGGTTTATTGGAAGGACTTCAACATTGTGGCTAAATCGGAGGAGGAGAATGGCATAGCCACGTTCCCTTGTAGGGCTACTAGGGATTTTGACCGGTTCATGGCTAGCAATGGATTGATGGATTTGGGGTATACGGGGGGGATGGTTTCACATGGTGTAATAATCAAAAGGTTAATAGACATTGTTGGAGCTTCCTTGATCGATGCTTAGCGAATGTCCACGGCGTCACGACGTTCCCAAATGCAAAAGTCAGTCATTTGGTGTGGGGAATTTCAGACCATTCTTTGTTGTTGGTCCAACTGTCCCCTAGGCAGGAGGAGCATGAAAGATTCTGGTTCCATATCCTTTGGAATGGAATTCCGAACTATATGCATCTAGTACAATCTTCATGGAGGGAACCAGTTCAGGACATACTTGGGTAGCTATTCATAACAAGCTTAGGTGACTGAGGCAGGTGCTCCAAAATTGGGAAGAAACCTTCCCCTTATCGATCAGAACAAGGACACCCATAAATAGGATATCGAGTTCATGGATGGCATCCTAGATGATCTTTGGAATAGGTACTATAGCATCCCGCCTCGTTATCACATAAACTTTCCTTACATTTTACAAAACCGAGG
This sequence comes from Viscum album, assembly GCA_963277665.1. NCBI lineage: Eukaryota > Viridiplantae > Streptophyta > Magnoliopsida > Santalales > Viscaceae > Viscum > Viscum album. Next base: position 1,244,947,195 of record OY728130.1, on the reverse strand, counting down.
ATCTTTAAGGTTTAGTGTCTTGGAAACCAGGAACTTTAAACATGAAAACATAAAACATTCTTCTAAAACACTTGAAAGGATTCTCCTCATGTTCATCCTAGGTTCATTACTGCATCACATAACCTGGGAGCATACATCAAAAGAAAGGGTGAGCAAAAAGTCCAGTAAGGGAAACAAGAGAAACATTTTACATGTGAACTTGAGATACTTCAATAAGGTCATGAAAAGAACTTTAAGGCATGAGAATGAAATCATGAGACATATCATAATAAAAATAACATTTTCATAACTTGAAGATGTGGCTACAACATTTAATATTGACAATCGTTTCGTTTCACCAAGGTTCATCCCCAAGGTGTCATTAAAAATTACCAAGGTTATTCACCAAAGCGTCGTTAAAAATGGTCATCTCTAGAGATTAAGTCTTTACCCAATGCATTGGAGCGCTATCAGGGCGCACCCTTAAATTTTCCTTTATTATCATGTGAGCCACATATATCATCATCAAACATTTCATAAATAACCCATATAGCATAGAATAAATGAGTTTCATTTCATAATCATAACATTTTAAAAACTGCTTTAAAGACATGATCTTTACGTTACTTTAAACCCACGGAAAGGGAAAGCGGGTGTCATGTATGTAAATCCCAGAATTTAAAATAAAACATTTTTGTATATATGTGAATAACCCTGTAGAAATAAGATCTTTGAGTATTCACTTAATAACATGAAGTAATTTTGAGAAAGAGAGAGAGACATTTTGAGACGAAAATTCTGCAGCACAACGGCTACGTTACAAGGTTTTAGAAAACGTTGAAAAGAGAGGAGACATGGGTCAAACAATGATAAATGACCCATAAAACAGTAGAGGGACAGAATATAAGGGATTTAAGAACATGGTAATGAAATTTGAAAATATACCATATGAAATGAAGAACATGAAAGGAAGACAAAAATAAGATTTCTCTTATGAAAATTCGGCAGTCTAACAACATTACATAAACTTCAACCAAAAATGAATTGATGATTTCAAATAGGGTCTCTCATCATATTAACATAAAATATTAGTATGATAGATATAAAGATCATACCCCAACATAATAAAAAGGAACTTACAAGACTTGACATGGAATTAGAACTTTGAAAAGGAGATGGGTGAAAGAATCCCTTAAAAATTTGGCAGCTTAACAGCGTCACTTAAAATTCAACAAAAATGAATTGATGAGATCAAATAGGGTCTATCATCATATGAACACAAGAGTCAAGTATGATAGATATAAAGATCATAACCCAACATAACAAAAATGAACTTGAAAGAATTGACATGAAATTAGAACTTCAAAACAAGAAGAGTGAAGAACCACTTAAAAATTCGGCAGCCTAACGGCGCCACTTAAAACTTAAAAAAAACTGAATTGAAGAGATCAAATAGGGTATCTCATCATATTAACATAAGAGTCCAGTATAATAGATATAGAGATCATAACCCAACATAACAAAAAGGAACTTGAAATAATTGACATGAAAGTAGAACTTCAAAACGAGAAGGGTGAAGAACCACTAAAAAATTCGGCAGCCTAACGGCGCCACTTAAAACTTCAAAATACTGAATTGAAGAGATCAAATGGGTTCTCTCATCATATGGCCATAAAAGATCAGTATAATAAATTTAGAGATCATATCTCAACATAATAAAAAGGAACTTGAAATACTTTACATGAAAATAGATCTTGAAAAATGAGAAGGGAGAAAGAATCTGTTACAAAAATTTCGGCAGCCTAACGACACCACTTAAAACTTCATAAAATGAAATAATGAGAGTAAGAGGGGATCTCTCATTATGTGAACATGAAAAGGGAAGTAAGAGGAGTATAAAAGAACACCCTTTAACATAAGAACATGGAGTATAAAAGAAATTACATAAAAGAGATTTGTTGGAAAGAAAGAGAGAGATCAGATCCCTTACCTTAAAACATAACTCTTAAAACTCAATGGTTGGGACCTTGAGGGATTGGGGGCACCATGGGAGGACTCCTTGGGAGGTAATGAGGCCAGAACTTCGTTGGGGGAGAGTGGGGAGTCCAATGGATGAGAGGATGGCTTGGTATTTATAGGGAAAGTGAGGGGACAAGGCATTAATGGCAAGGGGACACCACATTAGTGGTTTTGGCAAAACCATGGGCTTGCCCATGGTATTTGCCCATGGTATTGGCCACTTGGGACACCTCATACCTTATCTCACTATTCATAATTCGAACATATTGATTAAAAACTTAATACATCATTTAATGATGTCATTAAACACCCGTAACTTAAAAACTGTATTTTCACTATTCATCGAAAATTCAACTTTCTCACAATAATCCCAAAATTTCACCTTAACCAAATATCAACGCTCTGATTACAAATATGAACTCCATTTTATAAAAATAATTTTCTAAATATTTTTTAATTTAATTTTTAAATAAAAACACTATTCAACGAAAATTCATTTTTTTCAGAAAAAACCCCAAAAAATACCATAGCATAATATCGGTGCTCTGAGTTCAAAAATGAAATCCGTTTTATAAAAATAATTTTCTAAATATTTTTAATTAAATTTTTTAATAAAAAACACTATTCACCCGAAAAAAACTAATACTTGAATAATAATTTATGAAACCGTTATTTAACCATTTTATTGAATCACATTACTTAATCAAGGTTCCTAGATTATATTAATACTTTCTTTAAGTGAGATTACTAATCCATTTGGACACATTACTAATCCTAATCATAAAATCACTATTCATAATTTACTATTCATCAAAAATTAAGTTGTTCTTATTAGACTCTAAATTTCGTACTGAACATAATTGTAGAAGACCATTTTTCGAAAATCATTACAAATTTTTAATTATTTAAGGTTTACACAACCATTTTTGAAATATCCTTTTTCTAAAATTCATCAAAAATATGCATACTATATTTATCCGGTCATTTGAAAATTCATAAACTTCATCTTAAGAAGAAATCCCAATTTTTATTTAAAACAAAGGATTACACAAGGCAGTTACGGTCTCCTTACATAGCCCCTTATCACACCAGCATATGACCTAAGTGTAAGGTATGCTAAGGTGAGAGAATCTGAGGGAGGCTCGGCTAACATCGCACGAGTAGTAATTTCTATTAGTTTGAACTTCTCGCAAAGGCGATTCTGTTCTAGCTTCACACGATGAAGTTCGGATTGGGTTTGGTCCAGAGCAAAGCCCAGTGGTGTTACCTCCTTCCCAAGGTCTGTTAGATGGGCATCGATCGGTCCAAGACTACTGGGTGAGCCCATCGAATCTTCTTTCTATAAATATTAACCAATATTACTTGTATTTATAGTCAATAATCAAAACGTTTAGTTTCCAGCGGTCATATTGACCAATGGTCATATAACCGTCTAAACCCAACTGTCTCATTTTAATTATACTCATGTTATCAAATAAAACATTTTTGTTGAGTATAAAAAATAAAATAACACATGAAATTAGGAAACAAGATTTATTCAAAATTTCGGGTCGTTACAATCTTCCTCCCTTAAGAAATTGCATCCTCGTAATTTTTAAAAATTGGGTTTTGAAATTTCATTGAAAGTATCACATCGGAAAAAGAGTCAGTAACACTATCACTTTAAAAGAAAGAAAAGGAAGTACAAAGGCCACCCGAGTTTACTCCTACTAGGATTCCATGTAGGAAACATAGACATGGAGGAGAAAACAAAGGGTCACGTTCTAAAGGAGAGTGATAGAAAATATGATTAGGAGAAATTTAACCATAAGAAAATCCCAAACTTATGATGTGTGTAAACGATCTTTGATTACCTAGTAGGAAACGTAAACCAACAACGTTTTTGTTTTACGTTCCTTTTCATAATTTTGAGGAATTCATTTACAACATAGAACAAAAACATAAGGAAATATATCTACCTTCATGTAGAGTTTCACCCTTTAATAAGTTTCTACCAAAACTAATCTTTTCTCCCAAACGATGAGCATTAAAAACTACTTGGTCTCATCAAAACACAAGAACCATCTTCTATAGAATCACATAATCCACAAAAGATTAACTATCTATTTCTTCTATCTTTAAACATTATCCCAAAAACAGAAAGGGTGAGGTTAAACAACTCTTCAAAAAAGAAGAATCCCATAGGAATGGAAACTAATTTTAAATCTTCAATGTTCCATGGTAATACCCAATGTTCATCATAGACCATCCCATAAATAACGGTCCTTAAAATTCCTCAAAATAAACCAAACTAAGATTGAAACCCAAATACAAGAAGGATTTGATAACATAGTCTTCCAAAATAAACTTCATTGTTCATCTCCAAACAACATCAACCACTCCTAACATCTTATAACAAAATTATCTAAACTAAACATATTTTACCCAGGATAGGTTAATCATTTCCATAAGTAACCTAAATTACTATAAGTCCACCATAAATTCATCGATTCTTCAAAATATAAGTCAACCTTACTCCTCAATGAAAATACCATAGTAATCTATTTACCTCGATCATATAGGGTCCCCAAAATAGTGAACATATTCCAAAATAATAATCATTTTATAACCCCTAATCATCTCTGTCATATTAATACGACAATCGTCGCATTTCCTATCACATTGGTTTTTGGGACATATTCTTCCATTTCCCGCCATTAACTAAGAAAAGAAACTATAATTAGGGGCTTATTTACTTAGCTAATAATCATGAAAAGGAAACTTTAAGCATAAAAGGATAAACATGTAGAATAAAAGTATATCCTAACTTGTGATCCCCTAGGTTCCAATCTAGGTTATCCATGATCATATATTCTTATGTGAATCTTTATTTTGTTTTATCCTTGTTCCTTTAATAATGGTTCATACTAAGCTTATGAATTTACCAAAGCATATCCCCCGGGAGTATCGTAACCAAGAGTGCAGCAAGGCCCATTGTCATGTACCAGTTCCTGTTCGAGTCTAGCTCAAAGCGGTGTTTTCAGGTTTTACCCCTATGTACATCTGTGCCAGAGCCACCTCTACCTGCTCGTATCCAGACAGGGATGTATTTTCTTGGAAACCCCTTACTCAATACTCACCAAAATAACAGGAAGATTTCCTATATTTAAACTTTTCTATAGGGTTCTTCCTAGATTTTTTATATCATAATTTCCACAAATAACTAAACCATCCTTTGATACCAACTATAGAATCCCACCTCTTTATCACATAAACTTTCATTACATTTTACAAAACCGAGGATCTTTAAGGTTTAGTGTCTTGGAAACCAGGAACTTTAAACATGAAAACATAAAACATTCTTCTAAAACACTTGAAAGGATTCTCCTCATGTTCATCCTAGGTTCATTACTACATCACATAACCTGGGATCATACATCAAAATAAAGGGTGAGAAAAAATCCCAGTAAGGGAAACAAGAGAAATATTTTACATGTGAACTTGAGATACATCAATAAGGTCATGAAAAGAACTTTAAGGCATGAGAATGAAATCATGAGGCATATAATAATAAAAATAAAATTTTTATAACTTGAAGATGTGGCTACAACATTTAATATTTACAATCGTTTCGTTTCACCATGGTCCATCCCCAAGGTGTCGTTAAAAATTACCAAGGTTATTCACCAAGGCGTCGTTAAAAATGGTCATCTATAGAGATTAAGTCTTTACCCAATGCATTGGAGCGCTATCAGGGTGAACCCTTAAATTTGCCTTTATTATCATGTGATCCACATATATCATCATCAAACATTTCATAAATAACCCATATAGCATAGAATAAATGGGTTTCATTTCATAATCATAACGTTTTAAAAACTGCTTTAAAGACACGATCTTTACGTTACTTTAAACCCACGGAAAGGGAAAGCGGGTGTCATGTATGTAAATCCCAGAATTTAAAATAGATATTTTTTGTATATATGTGAATAACCCTGTAGAAATAAGATATTTGAGTATTCACTTAATAACATGAAGTAATTTTGAGAAAAAGAGAGAGACATTTTGAGACAAAAATTCTGCAACACAACGGCTACGTTACAAGGTTTTAGAAAACGTTGAAAAGAGAGGGGACATGGGTCAAACAATGATAAATGACCCATAAAGCAGTAGAGGGACAGAATATAAGGGATTTAAGAACATGGTAATGAAATTTGAAAATATACCATATGAAATGAAGAACATGAAAGGAAGACAAAAATAAGATTTCTCTTATGAAAATTCGGCAGCCTAACAACATTACATAAACTTCAACCAAAAATGAATTGATGATGTCAAATAGGGTCTCTCATCATATGAACATAAAATATCAGTATGATAGATATAGAGATAATACCCCAACATAAAAAAAAGGAACTTGCAATACTTGACATGGAATTAGAACTTTGAAAAGGAGAAGGGCGAAAGAATCCCTTAAAAATTTGGCAGCTTAACGACGTCACTTAAACTTCAACAAAAATGAATTGATGAGATCAAATAGGGTCTCTCATCATATGAAAACAAGAGTCCATTATGATAGATATAGAGATAATAACCCAACATAACAAAAAGGAACTTGAAATAATTGACATGAAAGTAGAACTTCAAAATGAGAAGGGTGAAGAACTACTTAAAAATTTGGCAGCCTAACGGCTCCACTTAAAACTTCAAAAAAACTGAATTGAAGAGATAAAATAGGGTATCTCATCATATGAACATAAGAGTCCAGTATGATAGATATATAGATCATAAACCAACATAACAAAAAGTAACTTGAAAGAATTGACATGAAAGTAGAACTTCAAAACGAGAAGGGTGAAGAACCACTAAAAAATTCGGCAGCCTAACGGCGCCAATTAAAACATCAAAATACTGAATTGAAGAGATAAAATGTGTTCTCTCATAATATGGTCATAAAATATAAGTATGATAAATTTAGAGATCATACCCGAACATAATAAAAAGGAACTTGAAATACTTTACATGAAAATAGATCTTGAAAAATGAGAAGGGAGAAAGAATCTGTTACAAAACATTCGGCAGCCTAACAGCGCCACTTAAAACTTCATAAAACGAAATAATGAGAGTAAGATGGGATCTCTCATTATGTGAACATGAAAAGGGTAGTAATAGGAGTATAAAATAACACCCTTTAACATAAGAACATGGAGTATAAAAGAAATTACATAAAAGAGATTTGTTGGAAAGAAAGAGAGAGATCAGATCCCTTACCTTAAAACATAACTCTTAAAACTCAAAGGTTGGGACCTTTAGGGCTTGGGGGAACCATGGGAGGACTCCTTGGGAGGTAATGAGACCAGAACATCGTTGGGGGAGAGTGGGGAGTCCAATGGATGAGAGGATGTCTTGGTATTTATAGGGAAAGTGAGGGGACAAGGCATTAATGGCAAAGGGACACCTCATTAGTGGTTTGGCAAAACCATGGGCTTGCCCATGGAATTTGCCCATGGTATTGGCCACTTGGGACACCTCATACCTTATCTTACTATTCATAATTCGAACATATTGATTACAAACTTAATACATCATTTAATGATGTCATTAAACACCCGTAACTTAAAAACTGCATTTTCACTATTCATCGAAAATTCAACTTTCTCAGAATAATCCCAAAATTTCACGTTAACCAAATATAAACGCTCAGATTAAAAATATGAACTCCATTTTATAAAAATAATTTTCTAAATATTTTTTAATTTAATTTTTAAATAAAAACACTATTCAACGAAAATTCATTTTTTTCAGAAAAAACCCCAAAAATTACCATAGCATAATATCGGTGCTCTGAGTTCAAAAATGAAATCTGTTTTATAAAAATAATTTTCTAAATATTTTTAAATAATTTTTTTGTTAAAAAATACTGTTCACCCGAAAAAAACTAATACTTGAATAATAATTTATGAAACCGTTATTTAACCATTTTATTGAATCACATTACTTAATCAAGGTTCCAAGATTATATTAATACTTTCTTTAAGTGAGATTACTAATCCATTTGGACACATTACTAATCCTAATCATAAAATCACTATTCATAATTTACTATTCATCAAAATTTAAGTTGATCTTATTAGACTCTAAATTTCGTACTGAACATAATTGTAGAAGACCATTTTTTGAAAATCATTTCACATTTTTAATTATTTAAGGTTTACACAACCATTTTTGAAATATCCTTTTTCTAAAATTCATCAAAAATATGCATAATATATTTATCCGGTCATTTGAAAATTCATAAACTTCATCATAAGAAGAAATCCCAATTTTTATTTAAAACAAAGGATTACACAAGGCAGTTACGGTCTCCTTACATAGCCCCTTATCACACCAGCATATGACCTAAGTGTAAGGTATGCTAAGGTGAGAGAATCTGAGGGAGGCTCGGCTAACATCGCACGAGTAGTAATTTCTATTAGTTTGAACTTCTCGCAAAGGCGATTCTGTTCTAGCTTCACATGATGAAGTTCGGCTTGGGTTTGGTCTAGAGCAAAGCCCAGTGGTGTTACCTCCTTCCCAAGTTCTGTTAGATGGGCTTCGATCGGTCCAAGACTACTGGGTGAGGCCATCGAATCTTCTTTCTATAAATATTAACCAAGATTACTTGTATTTATAGGCAATAATCAAAACCTTTAGTTTCCAGCGGTCATATTGACCAATGGTCATATAACCGTCTAAACCCAACTGTCTCATTTTAATTATACTCATGTTATCAAATAAAACATTTTTGTTGAGTATAAAAAATAAAATAACACATGAAATTAGGAAACAAGATTTATTCAAAATTTCGGGTCGTTACAATCTTCCCCCCTTAAGAAATTGCATCCTCGCAATATTTAAAAATTGGGTTTTGAAATTTCATTGAAAGTCTCACATCGGAAAAAGAGTCAGTAACACTATTACTTTAAAAGAAAGAAAAGGAAGTACAAAGGCCACCCGAGTTTACTCATACTAGGATTCCATGTAGGAAACATGGACATGGAGGAGAAAACAAAGGTTCACGTACTAAAGGAGAGTGATAGAAAATATGATTAGGAGAAATTTAACCATAAGAAAATCCCAAACTTATGATGTGTGTAAACGATCTTTGATTACCTAGTAGGAAACGTAAACCAACAACGTTTTTGTTTTACGTTCCTTTTCATAATTTTGAGGAATTCATTTACAACATAGAACAAAAACATAAGGAAATATATCTACCTTCATGTAGAGTTTCACCCTTTAATAAGTTTCTACCAAAACTAATCTTTTCTCCCAAACGATGAGCATTCAAAACCACTTGGTCTCATCAAAACACAAGAATCGTCTTTTAGAGAATCACATAATCCACAAAAGATTAACTATCTATTTCTTATATCTTTAAACATTATCCCAAAAACAGAAAGGGTAAGGTTAAAAAACTCTTCAAAAAGGAATAATCCCATAGGAATGGAAACTAATTTTAAATCTTCAATGTTCCATGGTAATACCCAATGTTCATCATAGACCATCCCATAAATAACGGTCCTTAAAATTCCTCAAAATAAACCAAACTAAGATTGAAACCCAAATACAAGAAGGATTTGATAACATAGTCTTCCAAAATAAACTTCATTGTTCATCTCCAAACAACATCAACCACTCCTAACATCTTATAACAAAATTATCTAAACTAAACATATTTTACCCAAGATAGGTTAATCATTCCCATAAGTAACCTAAATTACTATAAGTCCACCATAAATTCATCGATTCTTCAAAATATAAGTCAACCTTACTCCTCAATGAAAATACCATAGTAATCTATTTACCTCGATCATATAGGGTCCCCAAAATAGTGAACATATTCCAAAATAATAATCATTTTTTAACCCCCTAATCATCTCTGTAATATTAATACGACAATCGTTGCACTTCCTATCACATTGGTTTTTGGGACATGTTCTTCCATTTACCTCCATTAACTAAGAAAAGAAACAATAATTAGGGGCTTATTTACTTAGCTAATAATCATGAAAAGGAAACTTTAAGCATAAAAGGATAAACATGTAGAATAAAAGTATATCCTAACTTGTGATCCCCTAGGTTCCAATCTAGGTTATCCATGATCATATATTATTATGTGAATCTTTATTTTGTTTTATCCTTGTTCCTTTAATAATGGTTCATACTAAGCTTATGAATTTAACAAATCATATCCCCCGGGAGTGTCGTAACCAATAGTGCAGCAATGCCCGTTGTCGTGTACCAGTTCCCGTTCGAGTCTAGCTCAAAGCGGTGTTTTCAAGTTTTACCCCTATGTACATCTGTGCTAGAGCCACCTCTACCTACTCGTATCCAGACAGGGATGTATTTGCTTGGAAACCCCTTACTCAATACTCACCAAAATAACAGGAAGATTTCCTATATTTAAACTTTTCTATAGGGTTCTTCCTAGATTTTTCATATCCTAATTTCCACAAATAACTAAACCATCCTTTGATGCCAACTATAGCATCCCGCCTCTTTATCACATAAACTTTCATTACATTTTACAAAACCGAGGATCTTTAAGGTTTAATGTCTTGGAAACCAGGAACTTTAAACATGAAAACATAAAACATTCTTCTAAAACACTCGAAAGGATTCTCCTCATGTTCATCCTAGGTTCATTACTGCATCACATAACCTGGGATCATACATCAAAAGAAAGGGTGAGCAAAAAGCCCAGTAAGGGAAATAAGAGAAACATTTTACATGTGAACTTGAGATACTTCAATAAGGTCATGAAAAGAACTTTAAGGCATGAGAATGAAATCATGAGGCATATCATAATAAAAATAAAATTTTTATAACTTGAAGATGTGGCTACAACATTTAATATTGACAATAGTTTCGTTTCACCGAGGTCCATCCCCAAGGTGTCATTAAAAATTACCAAGGTTATTCACCAAGGCGTCGTTAAAAATGGTCATCTCTAGAGATTAAGTCTTTACCCAATGCATTGGAGCGCTATCAGGGTGCACCCTTAAATTTGCCTTTATTATCATGTGATCCACATATATCATCATCAAACATTTCATAAATAACCCATATAGCATAGAATAAATGGGTTTCATTTCATAATCATAACATTTTAAAAACTGCTTTAAAGACATGATCTTTACGTTACTTTAAACCCACGGAAAGGGAAAGCGGGTGTCATGTATGTAAATCCCAGAATTTAAAATAGAAATTTTTTGTATATATGTGAATAACCCTGTAGAAATAAGATCTTTGAGTATTCACTTAATAACATGAAGTAATTTTGAGAAAAAGAGAGAGACATTTTGAGACAAAAATTCTGCAGCACAACGGCTACGTTACAAGGTTTTGGAAAACGTTGAAAAGAGAGGGGACATGGGTCAAAAAATGATAAATGACCCATAAAACAGTATAGGGAAAGAATATAAGGGATTTAAGAACATGGTAATTAAATTTGAAAATATACCACATGAAATGAAGAACATGAAAGGAAGACAAAAATAAGATTTCTCTTATGAAAATTCGGCAGCCTAACAACGTTACATAAACATCAACCAAAAATGAATTGATGATGTCAAATAGGGTCTCTCATCATATGAACATAAAATATCAGTATGATAGATATAGAGATCATACCCCAACATAATAAAAAGGAACTTTCAATACTTGACATGGAATTAGAACTTTGAAAAGGAGAAGGGTGAAAGAATTCCTTAAAAATTTGGCAGCTTAACGACGTCACTTAAACTTCAACAAAAATGAATTGATGAGATCAAATAGGGTCTCTCATCATATGAAAACAAGAGTCCAGTATGATAGATATAGAGATAATAACCCAACATAAAAAAGGAACTTGAAACAATTGACATGAAAGTAGAACTTCAAAACGAGAAGGGTGAAGAACCACTTAAAAATTCGGCAGCCTAACGACTCCACTTAAAACTTCAAAAAAACTGAATTGAAGAGATCAAATAGGGTATCTCATCATATGAACATAAGATTACAGTATGATAGATATATATATCATACCCCAACATAAAAAAAGTAATTTGAAAGAATTGACATGAAAGTAGAACTTCAAAACGAGAAGGGTGAAGAACCACTAAAAAAATCGGCAGCCTAACGGCGCCACTTAAAACATCAAAATACTGAATTGAATAGATAAAATGGGTTCTCTCATCATATGGTCATAAAATATCAGTATGATAAATTTAGAGATCATACCCGAAAATAATAAAAAGGATCTTGAAATACTTTACATGAAAATAGATCTTGAAAAATGAGAAGGGAGAAAGAATCTGTTACAAAAATTTCGGCAGCCTAACGGCGCCACTTAAAACTTCATAAAACGAAATAATGAGAGTAAGAGGGGATATCTCATTATATGAACATGAAAAGGGCAGTAAGAGGAGTATAAAAGAACACCATTTAACATAAGAACATGGAGTATAAAAGAAATTACATAAAAGAGATTTCTTGGAAAGAAAGAGAGAGATCGGATCCCTTACCTTAAAACATAACTCTTAAAACTCAAAGGTTGGGACCTTGAGGGCTTGGGGGAACCATGGGAGGAATCCTTGGGAGGTAATGAGACCAGAAATTCGTTGGGGGAGAGTGGGGAGTCCAATGGATGAGAGTATGGCTTGGTATTTATAGGGAAAGTGAGGGGACAAGGCATTAATGGCAAATGGACACCTCATTAGTGGTTTTGGCAAAACCATGGGATTGCCCATGGTATTTACCCATGGTATTGGCCACTTGGGACAACTCATACCTTATCTTGCTATTCATAATTCGAACATATTTATTACAAACTTAATACATCATTTAATGATGTCATTAAACACACGTAACTTAAAAACTGTATTTTCACTATTCATCGAAAATTCAACTTTCTCAGAATAATCCCAAAATTTCACCTAAACCAAATATCAACGCTCTGATTACAAATATGAACTCCATTTTATAAAAATAATTTTCTAAATATTTTTAATTTAATTTTTAAATAAAATCACTATTCAACGAAAATTCATTTTTTTCAGAAAAAAACCCCAAAAATTACCATAGCATAATATCGGTGCTCTGAGTTAGAAAATGAAATCCGTTTTATAAAAATAATTTTCTAAATATTTTTAATTAAATTTTTTATTAAAAAACACTATTCACCTGAAAAAAACTAATACTTGAATAATAATTTATGAAACCGTTATTTAACCATTTTATTGAATCACATTACTTAATCAAGGTTCCTAGATTATATTAATACTTTCTTTAAGTGAGATTACTAATCCATTTGGACACATTACTAATCCTAATCATAAAATCACTATTCATAATCTACTATTCATCAAACATTAAGTTGATCTTATTAGACACTAAATTTCGTACTGAACATAATTGTAGAAGATCATTTTTCGAAAATCATTACACATTTTTAATTATTTAAGGTTTACACAACCATTTTTAAAATATCCTTTTTCTAAAATTCATCAAAAATATGCATACTATATATATCTTTTCATTTGAAAATTCATAAACTTCATCATAAGAAGAAATCCCAATTTTTATTTAAAACAAAGGATTACACAAGGCAGTTACGGTCTCCTTACATAGCCCCTTATCACACCATCATATGACCTAAGTGTAAGTTATGCTAAGGTGTGAGAATCTGAGGGAGGCTCGGCTAACATCGCACGAGTAGTAATTTCTATTATTTTTAACTTCTCGCAAAGGCGATTCTGTTCTAGCTTCACACGATGAAGTTCGGCTTGGGTTTGGTCCAGAGCAAAGCCCAGTGGTGCTACCTCCTTCCCAAGTTCTGTTAGATGGGCTTCGATCGGTCCAAGACTACTGGGTGAGGCCATCAGATCTTCTTTCTATAAATATTAACCAAGATTACTTGTATTTAGAGGCAATAATCAAAACGTTTAGTTTTTAGCGGTCATATTGACCAATTTTCATATAACCGTCTAAACCCAACTGTCTCATTTTAATTATACTCATGTTATCAAATAAAACATTTTTGTTGAGTATAAAAAATAAAATAACACATGAAATTAGGAAACAAGATTTATTCAAAATTTCGGGTCGTTACAGGTACAAGGTCAATGACCTTGTGCAGTAGAAGAATAATCAGGAAGAAATGATTCTCAGACAAGAACTGAAGGCTCGGGATAGCTCAAGGGTCAAATGGATAAATGATGGGTATAAGAATATGGATTACTTCCAAACAAGATTTAGGGAGAAAAGACAACCCATAAAGAAGAATATCATGCACGAGGATGGATCCTATATAGATGATAGAGAGGAAGTTGGTGTTATGGATTTATCTTTCTTCAAGGATATTCTCACAAGCTTGAACACGAGGATGCCCATGGGGTACTCCAATGAGAGTGATGAACTATGGGATGTGATCCCCTCTTGTGTATCCCCAGAGGACAATGACACCCTTGAGGAGATTCCCAATGAAGAGAAGATGCATATGGTGATGCTAGACCTTAATGCAGATAGTGCACCGTTACCTAACAGCTTCCCCGGTGCATTCTATAGAGGGGCGTCAGAGATAGTTAAGAGGGACACAGTTGCAACTATACAAAACTTCTTCCACGGGGGATTACTTGTTGTGGGTGGCGAGTTCCATTACCCACATTCTCATTCTGAAGGTTAAGGTACCATCACCTCTTTCACACTATAGAACTGTGATTATGTGAAATTTCCCCAAAAATATAATTATAGGAACCATTAATTTGAGAATATCAATTCATCTTCCCCAGTGGATATCAATCGAGCAACATGGATTTGTGAGGGAACAGTCAATTCATGGAGCGATTGAACTAGCACATGAAATGCCGAGGGATATTAACTATAGGACCCACAGATCCAATATGGAAATGAAATGTGACATGAATAAGGCATATGACAGGGTTGAATGGGGGTTCATTAACAGGGTTCTCACCAACACATGCATATCTACCAAGGCACTAGATATACTCTTCAAATGATTTAGCTTTGTGTGGATGAATTTCTCCTTAATGGAGAAATCACATGGCTTCTTCATGGTAGTCTGTGGCCTACGGCAGGGGGATCCTATATCTCTAAGCATTTTCATAATCATGCAAAGACACCCTCTATTGTATGATCAACAAAGGGATCAAAAGTAGAAGAATCATGTCGTACATGAGGAAATAGAGCATTCCATCCATATCACTCATAATGTTTGTGGATGACACCATCATCTTTTCAAATCCTGGAAAGTGATCTGCATGTGGCATCAAGGGGATTCTTGAGGAATATTTCTTCTGCAGTGGCCAGCTG
Source organism: Viscum album (assembly GCA_963277665.1). Lineage (NCBI taxonomy): Eukaryota > Viridiplantae > Streptophyta > Magnoliopsida > Santalales > Viscaceae > Viscum > Viscum album. The sequence continues at coordinate 1,244,931,865 of OY728130.1, read as the reverse complement.
ATCAATAATGTAAAGAGAAACCTATATATTTCTAATAAATGTGCTCCTAAAAGGGCCTCCCATCTATGCAGCAAAATGCACATGCATTGGAGTTCTTCCCCCCTTTAATTCCTGGGCACCCCTATTTCTTCGGGGTGCATGCACATATGGGACATCGACCATGTGGTGAGTAGGATCACATGGAGGGTTATCAATTGGGATGATCACCTTCATTCCTTCAGGGGGCGCATAGCTTCGGTGGACAGTGTTTTGTCTGTAATTCTGGTACACACGTTGGCTGCAACCCCATTGCTGAAAGGGTTGATCAAGGCTATTGACAAGGTGTTGGATGTGTTTACTTGGGATTTTTTGTCTGAAGGTAAGAGGCACTGGATTTCTTGGGAAAGGATGGCTCGCCCCATATATAATGGTGGGATTAATTTACGAAGCTTTGGGTGTACGATTACATGCATGCACACAAAACTTGCATGGGATATTATTCAAAACCGTGCATTATGGGGGAGGACTATGGAAAATAACTAGGGTGGGAATATAGACAATGTAATCAAACAAAGCTCCCCCATCTGTTCTAGGATCTTCCCACTCATCCAGATGATTCAACAACATGTTAGGTGGATTGCGGGGGAAGGTAACCTTCTCTTATGGTTCCATAACTGGGCAAGAGTGGTGATCAGTTATCGAGGGTGTCCGAACCCATCTATATCCTTCAAAGAGGAAATATTTCATCAATCATTCATCAGGGTAGTGATGGACAGGAAGCATCATGTCCCCTTTGATGTGATCACCACCATTGAGGAACCAGATATATGTGTGTTCACACCATCCACTTCTCAGAAATTCTCAATGAAGGACTTTCACATGATTTCAGAACCTTTGAATCCTTAGGAGTGCTGGAATGAGATCGTGTGGTGTAAAAGGATTCTAGTGAAGTATAATTTTCTAGTTTGGAGGATCTGGAAAAGGGCGGCACCAACTGATGAAAACCTGAAGAAGGTGTGGATCAATATCGCTTCATGCTATCACTTCTGTAAGACCAAACGAACGGAAAGCATGGAGCATATCTTCTTAGAAAGAGAATGGGATCAATGTGTGTGGAGGTCCTTTGGTTTCCTCACTACTATCATAGACTCCAAACTTCAGGGGGATTTGTTTTTGGAGAAATGGTCCCACAGGGTGACAGAATCGGGCCTAGAGAGATCGGCTTGATCTGTGATCCTGAGTGCGGGGTGTTGGTGAATATGGAATGTGAGGAACCACAACAGATATGCGACATTCATATCTAATGGTAGGTCCATAATTGTGCTTAAAATGAGCCTTCTGGAGGATTTGGTGACGCTCATAGGGAACTGGAGGGAGGTCTCATCTTTGAGGCCTCTTCACTCCACCTCGACTCTGGTCATACCTCATACGCCCAGTAAGCAGGGCCCCTGGATTCAATGGATTCCCCCAAATATTGGTTTCAAATTGAATACTGACAGGTCATGTATCTTGGGAGACATGCATGGAAGAGGGTGGTTCACAATGATGGGGGAAGTGTTCTCCTGGCATTTACATCACATTATGGAAGTGAAACCTCGCTTCAGGTGAAGGCGAATGCAGTGCCTACTGGCCTTACTCTTTTTCATCAATGGAATATGGAGCTCATACACATTGAAACAGACTCGATGATACTTCATGACTCCTTGTATGGAAAAGGATTCATTCCATGGTAGATTGAGTATGTCATCATGAAATGTAAGGATCTTCTCTATTTGGAGTATCAATGTCACACACACATGGAGGGAGAGAAACAAGGTTTTGGATCACCTGGCTTCGATGGAAGATCACGGATCCAATGTCACTTGTCTCCCTAACATTACATTTTATAAACCAGAAGGGGTAAATTTGATCTGAGGGGATGATCTATGTATTCACTACTTTAGGCCACCATAGGGAGCAATGGGCTTGGCCATGTGGTTCCATCGTTTCTTCTTGTTTCCCTATTCTAATCCTTAATAATATAATATTATGATGATCATATGACATGTACACCATCTACACATAATGTAGTCTGAAAACCCGTGTTTCAGGTTTTCTTGGTCATCACATGGTTTACAATCAATGCAACACGTGTAACAACATCTTGGAATGTCATGTATCAAATTAAATGTCTAGGTGACATGAACTTAGGTACTTGTCATGTACTCTATATACCTAGTGTGTAACCTAATCTACTGGTGAGAGTAATTATAACCTCTTGATCGAATATTAGCTCATTATTTTTCTATACCTAGCTGTTAAGAAAATTGGAATCTTGAAGGATTAATATTAAAATGACGAATTAATGTTAAATAATATTCAGATTATTGAAAGTGGAATATAGAACTGATAAATTTCTATAATTATATATATACGATCATTAATCAAATAAATAATTTTAAATTTAAAACTGACCCCTATAATACAACTTGATGGTTCTAGATACAGTGCACATACCTTTTAGGGGAGAATCCATTGAGGTTGTCTTTTAATTCAATGGATCATTAACTAATTTTGTAAGACATGTATTTCATTACTAATGAAATTCACTACATCAAATATTTACATACAAATCCTTGTTCCAAGAGAGTTGAACCTTTTCTCAATAAATTTAAATGGATTGGATGAAAGAATACTGAATATTAGGATCTTTCTTTGATGATGTTTTTGATCACCTGAAACCCTTTCGGTCCACCTTTGTTATATAGAGAGATACCAAATTAGATCCCCTCAAAAAGTGATCCACACATGGTGCTTTGAACTATGAACAATGACGATGGATTTTCAGGTGCTAGTTCCCCAATCAATGATATTGCATTGTTCATCTTGATTGCTTCTGGTTCCTTAAGGATTAAAATACTCTCTCTCAGTCTTCTAATTTTTCAGAGGATGAGAGAAGGAGGAATCCATTGGGAAATCATTTCTTTTAAATGATTCTCAATTTATGATTAAGCCCAAGCAATATAAATATTCATCTATTTGTAGGGTAAAGGTTACGGATAAAAATACAATTTCATTACACAAGGGCCCATAAATATTATAATAAATCATATTTGACCCCATTACATAAAATAATACTATTATTATTATTTTGTGGAATTTTCTAATTGGTATAATGATTAATATTATTTTACCATCTTGTAAATTATTTTTTAATGTTTGACATTATCTTGGTCTTCCGATCCTCCTCAACATGTTTAAACACCTAAATAAATGTTTAATTGAATTGTTTTTAATAAATATGTATTATATTTACTTTATTGAAAATAAATATTTATTATATAATCAATAAATTAAATAAATATTATATTTATTTTATAGAGGATAAATATTTATTATTTTTTCATATATTTAAATAAATTATTTATTAATGAATAATTATTTTTTTACTACCTTGAAAATAATATTTTTGATTGATAAAATGTGGAAAAAGTATAACTCCCTCTTCAGAATATATTTTTTCAAATAATTAAATTAAAATACAATTTATTTGAGATCAACAGAAGTACATAGTGTATAGCCCTCAAGGATTCTTTCCAGTTGGAATTATGGGGCTTGCCTAAAATCTAATATTACTTTAAATAAATAGGTAAAGGAACCTAGATCAATGAATTTATAGTCACACCATCATCAACCACACATGAATGCTTACTGAGTAATATAATCTATTTATAATAATAACTCATTAAACCAGTTGCGCACATGTGTCGCCAACCTATGTTATTTATTGTTATTTATTTCAATATATTAATTAATATTATCATCACACCATGAAAATGGAATTTAATATGACAATACAATTTCAATCAATGTTCCAGGATATCAACATTCATACATATTGGTGTAAAAAATCATTCCATGAATTACTAATTAATAACACATCACCAGTCACCCACATAAAATATCCAACATCCCCATGTACTATATCATCATGGTTTATGAAATAAATAAATATCCATGAGTTAAAACATGAATTATTAATAATCATAAACTCTAAGGACCATTACACGGGATTACATATAGGAATATTCAATGAAACATAGAAATGTAGAATTCTTACATGCGGGTTTGTTCTCATAATTTCTTGTCTTGGAAATTGGATTACGTGAACTTCATTAGATGAAATATCATTTTCTTTTGAGTGCTTTTATCATGATAGTCAACATTTTATGTTTCCTATTATAGTATTTTATCATAAGATAGATCTATATTTTGGAAAATCATTATGACATTTCAAGGTTCTCATTATATAGGGGAACTTGTATGACCTTTCCAATGCGACAAGAACTCTAATACACTATTACATTAAATTCATGAATAATAATTAAAAATATATAATAATATGTTTTTTAAGATTTATTTCTTTAAATATACATGTACTCCAAATTAAAAATTATTGGTTCTAGAACACCAACTCTTACATGAATCTCTAATATGAAAAATGTATGATAACATACATTCCTACATTCCTAGAGTGATGTTTTCATATAAAAATTTATCCATACTGAACCATTAGTAAGATCTCATAAACAAATAATATCACACAACAATTGTATCACCCAATGTAAAATAACATCCCAAATATAACAATAAAACCATAATAACAACAATAGCATCCCTATAATCATGGGTTTTATCTGATAAATGGGTTATCTACACGCATGTACATGCTCATTACCATTCCTCGAAACATCCTATTCCCCTTTTGAAATTTACCAAAATATTAAATAAAATGGAAATACCTCCATTGATACCACATTGTAACGTTATAGACCTAGTTCTCACACTTTTGGCCTAGTCAGTTTTACACACAACAACAAGCATGCCTCCCCATATTCCAAAGTTAGTTTACTAGGACGGAAGGTAAAATAAATATATTCTAAATAATATACATTCTAGAAAAAATTAAAAGGCGTATCATGAATATTAAAAAATGAATACAGTCAAATCCAATAGATAAATATGGAACTCCCAAAATAATTCAATATAATAAAACTATGCTATGTTGAGTTTAGAATCATACTAAACTCATGAAAACAACAAAATAAAAGTAAAACCCAAAATAACTAATCCTATAACCAGTCCTAAATCCCAAACCTAGTCCAAGATCCAATATCTAGTCCTAGTATGAAAATAATCTAATCATTCATTAGGACCCTTTCCCTTTTCTAGACTTGGATCCATAAAGACTTCTTGAGTACCAAACGACTCCTCAAATACGGTGTCTATAAAATTCAATAGGCCATCACCACTAGTATATATAAAAAATTATTTTGAATAATATTTTATATAATAGTTCAAAAAATAAGGTATTTAAGTATGATTTAAATTCATAATATCAAGATTCAATCTCCAGGTTAGCACATGAGGTAAACCTACTTACTATGATATGAGTTTGGATGTTTTTATCTATAAATACAAATAGGTCTATACTCATTAACTATTATATCCATACATATTATCAATTTTCAATAGTAACAATATAAATTCCCCTGATATGGATTAAATTCATATTTTTTTTACTGTAGTCCCATGGTGAATTCCCATTCCCAAGGCCAAATATATATTCTATTATAATATTTACCTGTTGAATTTCAAATGTTAGGTCCCTATACATATTCTATGTTTGAAGTGGAAGAAAGATTCAATTCATATCTATATAACAAAACATTATAGATAACAATTATCTTTACAATTCAAGTTAAATATCAATATTCTATTTTTTTCAATTTCCAATTACATGACATATTTACAATTTAAATTTCATGTTCCAATTACATAATGAGTTTCCAATTTAAAGGAAAATTTTCAATTTCATGAGATGTTACCAATTTAAATATCAATATTCCAATAAAAAAATTTCCAATTAACCTTCAAAAAATCCAATACATTCCAAACATCCCATGTTAGTTTTCGATTAAAATGTGAATATGTTCCAATTCTAGTAATTTTCAATTAGAATATTTTTGTATATGGAATCAAGTGTGGTCGAACATGTTTTTAGTACTAAAAACCAAATGTGGGTCATATGGGGATTCTTTATAATGCTAAACTCGGATATATTTGTGGAAACCAAAGATTTGGGAATCCACAGATATTGGATCGTTCATCTTTTCCTCTAATGAATCACAAGAATATCCTATTTAAATATGTTCAATTCTATAGATCTGGTCATGGAATACTTGGTCAAGGATTATTTTTAAGAGTTAATGGTAATATATAGAATGTATGAAAATAAAAAAATTAATACCTTTGATTTTCATGTTCCAATGATCCATGAATTAATGAAATCAATTTCCAAAGGTCGAATATCATCTTAAAATGCCTATGGGAACCCTAAAAATAAATATCTAAGGGATGTGAAGGAGGAATGGCTCTTTTTTTGGAACATTTCAATTCCTGAAACTAATTTCGATTCCAAATACCTATCATCACACAGTTAGGCTACACAGTTTGAAAAACTATGACGGAACCTTGTGAATAATTTTTTCCCATAGAATTACAAATCTTATTGTTAGCCACACAATATTTCAAAGTCATACACCAATTTTTCACCAACCTGGCGACATCCGTACACTTCACATGGTTTTCTGGATACTAGAGAATGGTTTCTACAAACAGTGATGATGTCATGAACCTTTAGAATAGATTCCAAAAACATTTAATACTACACAGAAACTTCTGGAACCATTAACCAAACATTCCATAAAATTATATACATCATAAAACATAAAAAACCAAGATACATGTTTTTTAAAAGGGATACTAACCCGTCCACCAGCTAGCCTCTGATAGAATGACTCCATCAAGAAACTGAATACTCTAAAAATTCTTTTAGACATGGATTGATTATCTTCTCATGAATAAATAGGCTATTCATAAATTAAATGAAAAAATACATCAAGAGGGGAGTTTTGTTTACAGTAATATTATAATATTAGGAGTTAAAATACACAAATGTGATGAATTTTTTAATGTATTTAGAGTTTTACATTCTATATTGAGTGTAATATTAGATTATACTAGACGTTTTACTTCTATAAATTACATAAAAATTGTAAATTTGACTTGTACCCTCATGATGTATATTTTTGAAATATAAGAAAAAGTAAATTATCATAAACTAATCAAAAGGATTGTGTTTCTATTGATGCTTCTACCTCAAAGGATGATAATAAATAAAAAAATAGTATTTTATAATTCATCTAAAATGAAATTTAATAATTTATAATTCTTTTAAATAACTTTTTTATATATAACTATGGTTTAGAAAATATGTAAAGTAATAAGGTGATTTAGATGATCATTTAATAAATTCAAGAAAAATTGTGGAACATCATAGGAAATTATATTTTTCAATATAAATAAAATTATCTATATATATAATAATATTATAATATTCTAAAATATAACAATAATTATGAAAAGAAATCTCATAGAATATCAGTTTTTAAAAAAAATTGAATAAATATGTGAAGGCTACATGAGTTTATTATAAATACTGGAGTGGTATATTTTACACTGATATGTATAATTAGTAATAAAAATCAACAATATCGCATGTGTTTTATGTATTAGAATGAATAGTTTCATTCATTTTTTCACACATACTTAAGTCTACTTATTTGTATTAAAAAAATTAATTTATATTATTCATTACATGGAGCTAACTTATATTATTTAATGAATGAACATTAATTACATAAAAAGACTATCGACTCATCAATTAATGAGAAAGGTGTCGTTCATAATCCTATTTTAGAGTTAAAATAAATATTTCTCAACATTTAGTATTTTAAAAACCAGTATGATAGTGATATTGGTGAATTATTATAAAAAATTTCTACATTGAAATTTTCTTCAATTCAATTTACTTAGGAAGAGGGATACATTAAAAAATAAATTATTGTAAAAAATATTCTAAGAATAAAAATTACATTGATTAAATTGTTTTAAACTCATTCAATATCAATAAAAACACTCTTCTGGATTATAAAAAAATCATGGTTAATATTGTGTTATTTTATTGGGCAATTTCTACTCAATATTCAAATTATTGTAATTTAATATTTATTTGAATTTTTATTGTTAATAATGTCAATTATTCTAAATATTTATCTAATGTAAAAGATACAAAATCTCATCAATGAAAGAATATTTGGTTGTTGGAAACATAAGTATATATGAACTAAAATAACCTCTTACTTTACTTTTATATAGGGAATGATTCTAGAAAATATTAACAAAAATATGTTTGTAGATAGTGTTATTTTAATACATTTTAGTGGTGATTTATCAAAATATTTTTCTATATCAAATATAGAGGGTGGATATATTAAATATTGAAATAATCCAAAAGGAATGATAATTAATGTTGGGTAATTGGGAAATATAGAAGTTGTCCACAAAAACAATGTTCTACAGGTTTAAGGGATAAGGAAAACTTTGATATGTATTTATCGACTATATAATGATGGTTATTCAATTGTTATTTCTAATATTTAATGTTCAATATAAAAATGATTAATTTATAATATTTAAATAAAATAACACTGAAATTATTTACACTTTATGTATTAATTATTTTTTTAGAGAAACATAATTTATTGTAATACTAAAATTACTGAATATTTAAGTTGGAATATAATTAAACATCATAATATTTATTCTATACAAAATTTATTTAAGAAATAATTTCATTTTTAATTTAATATATCTAATCATTGATGAATAAAATTATGTAATACATAACAAATGGTTTAGAAATATAAATATTCTTTTAAATCAACAAATGATGTGTCTATTTCTAAAAATTTAGAACATATTCCCACATAATTGATTAGTGATATTTGAACAGTATATCTATGGGGAAGAATTTTTTTTCTCAGTTGAGGATTTTTTAGATTTACATTAGTTTTCTTTCAGAGGATCCAAAGCTAATATTTGGTTACCTTTATCAATTTCTAAAAACTACTTCCAAATAAAAAAGATAAGAAAAAAATTACGAAGGGAAAATTATTTGGAATTTGACGGTAATATTTTTAACATGTTTTCCAAAATCATAGGAATAACTTTAGATTTTCTACTCCAAACGCACCTCAATAGAATCATGTTACTAAAAGGAAAAATATTAATTTGTAAGACATTTATAGAATGGTGATATATGAATATAGATTACCTAACTTTTTTAGGATGATGTTACTATCATAGTATATTAATTAAATTATAGATTTTCTAAAAGACCTATTTTAATTAAAAATCACTTTGAGTATAGGAATAGGAGAAAACTAAAGTTTTCATACAGTAACATTTTTTGGTAATGTTTATATTTTAAATACTAAAGGAAATCATAGGAAATTATATCAAAAGTAAGATGAAGCAATATTTCATAGTTATTCTACTACATTTAAATCTTATGGAGTTTTTAGTAAAAAATCAAGGATAACTAAAGAAACTATTCACGTGATTATTGATGAAATGGGTATTTTTAATAACAATAAAACACCAATTGATGTTTTTAATTACTCTTTTAATAAAATGAGATTTGATACTCTTTATATACTAATTGGGATGATAATATGAAATATGTTAATATAGAACCACATCATAAAGAGTTGTAAACTAAAATCATTAATATTTTGTTTCCTAGTTAGAGTAGAAAATTGGAATTCCATGTTTTATGAGTTGTTATAATTATTTTAGATGAAGGGGATAAACTAGAAGAATAGATATGAATTTAGATATGTTATCTATCATTCTCTATAACACTTAATATATAAATGTAAAGGAATTTATCAGTTAAGGTTGTTAGATTAAATTTATATATGATGATTTGATCCATTTTGATAGAAATATTGGTTAGGAGTCAGTTGAGAGAACCTATTATTATCCATGTATTAAAACAAAATAAGTTTTTAGGAATAAATATGTTAATCAAGGTGTGATTATAAGGGATGATTAATCACTAAAGTGTATAATGAAGAGGAAGCAATAGATTATAAAAACCCTTTTATTCTGTTTCTAGGCTAGAATCCATTAGGATCGTGTTTTCTTATGTATCATATATTTGTTTTATACATTTTAGGTCATTTTTAAATCTAAAATTTATTTTTTTGATGGTTTTTATGTCTATCAATATATTGCCTTATAAAATCAACTTTTTAAAATTATATTTTTTATATTTCAAAATATTTATATGATATTAAACAAGAAACTAGAGCTTCACATGAAAATATTATTTATATTATTATTTTCAAATTGTTTTATTATAGGGTCATCAAAAACTATTTTTTAAGAAAAATTCATCTATAGATATTTTCTTATTTAAATATAAGTTGATGATATGATTTTTAGTTAAACTAACTATAATTTTAATAATAAATATTAGAAACTACTACAATAAAAATTTAAAAAAAATCATGAGGGTTGATTGGAATTTATTTGTTCTATTTGAAATAATTCATATAAATATTTGTCATATTATAAATCAATGAAAAATTTTATATGAATTATTAATGAATTTTATACTTGAAAAAAATAATGTATATGTTACTTCTGTGAGTTATCATTTTAATATTAACATATAAAACTCTAGTAAACGTACTAACATAACACTATATATAGGAAAAATTGTAATTTTGTTATATTTTTTTAATAGAGGACCATACATCATATTTTTTAAGTGTCTTTATTAGATATTTCAAGATGATTCAGAATAATCTCTTAGGAATACTATTAAAGAATTTTAATTTATCATAAAGTTTCAATAGGCGTCTATTTTTTATTTTCTAATATGATATATTTTATTTTATTACATGTCATGTTGTTGACATTATAATATGTATAATTGATTGAAACATTACCTCTATAACCTATATGTTCTTAAAAAATATTTAATTTCTTGTTCATGTAAAAAACAAAAAAATTTAAACTATCAATAGATAAATCTGAATATATTGTAATTAATATTTCATATTCTCAATTATTATAGATGAACACAATTTAAAAGAAATGGTATTTAAAAACGAACAGGTTGCTGTCAGAAGTGATAATACTAGTACAATCAACATCCCAAAAAACCCTAAGTCCATTAAAAATCATATCACAAATATATAATGCATCCTTTCTTGTTAAAATATATATAAATAAAATTATCTTGATTTTGATAAATATGATCTCAATAGGACTGATTTGGGGTTTTTAGGTTTCAAATGAGTTTATTAAATTTTTTAATGTATTGAAAAATAAGTTTGACCTATTTTTTATTTTGAATTTAAGTGTTTTATCTAACATAATTATTAAAATTTCTCATTTAACCATACATATATTTTTTATTTTTTATTTTAATAATATCAGATTTAGAGGTATTATTACATAGCCATTAATTTTCATGGTTTAATATTAAATATCAAGTTATGTATGAGTAACATTAATCTCGTGCTCGATTTTACATGTTTTTTAGAGTTACCATATTTTAATTCAATTGATAATTCTCTCATGCACATTAAATATATTTTATTCTTACATATAAGAATAATTTAACTATATTTTTTCATATTTTTTAAATGTATTGATAAATTGTGTTATTTTTGTTGATTAAAACATCATTTTTGAATAAATTTAACATTAAATTGATAGTGAATCGATTTGAAAAAGTTTATCCAATCCTATATCCTTCATAATAGAACAATAAAATTTGAGTTTTTGACTGATTTATGGAAATGGGGAAAACACTGATAACAAATATTGGTTCATCCATTTCATCAGAAGATCATAAAATAAAAATTTATTCATATAGAAATATATTAACAGGTAAATATATTTATTTTTTCAACCTTGATAAGAAATATTTTTTTTTGAATAATGATTTGATTACTCGTAAATAGTATCATGTCATTTCTATAAAAAATAAAATTTATTTATTGGAATGAAATTGAATATTTCTTCTGAATTCATGAGTTAATATTTAGTATTATAGAATATGGACCAAAATTAATGGTAAATAGAAATGAATTTTCATCCATATCTATTGGGCTTTTCAATATCTTTGATTGTTATCATGAAGGAATATATCTATATAAAAAAATTTCCAGATGATTAAGGGGACATTAATGTTAGAGATATAATATTATTTCTTACTATGTTCATTGGATTCCTTCTATATTTTTTTAACTAAGTTCATTTCAATAATTATTTCAAAAGGATATGTAGAGTTTAAAAAGGTACTATTCTAGGACATGTATCGCAAGTGTATGATATTCATTGAGAATATAGTTAATATTCTATGATATATCATATCAATTAAGGATATATGTATTCAATATAATACGAGACTCAATTTTTATCCATATGGGTGAATATTAACTCTACTAATTTGGAAGAAGGATATATCTCAAACGGAAGAGACCACTTCAAAATCTCATTACCATAATACTCTAACAGATACAGTATTGATGAAGATAATGTTCTTTTGGAAATGCATCCTAAAATAAATTAATTGATTTGAAACGGAAATATGATGAGGAAGAGGATGATGAAGGGGTGGTTAGAAATACTTATGGGGAGCCTATAACTATTTTAAATAAGTATCTTCACGTTGAAGGTATTGGAACCAGATTTTTTTTAAATTGAAATTCCATAAAAAACCAGATCATTTGATATAGATATTTGAGTTTTCATAAAGGATTTATCGAATGAGGTTAAATAAAATTAGAATAGTTAATATATTACAATTAATTTTGAAGCAAAATATATTACAATATCATTTTTTAGATAATTTTCAGTCTCATATTAAATATTATGAGAGAACTGATATGGGTGTTGATACTAAAATTGATAAAGGTGATATGGTTGAAACGAAAACTAGTAGTGGAGATGAAAAATATATTTATTTATTATTATAGATAATGTTATATCATTTGAATGAGATAATAATGTGAAAAACCCGGTTATTATGATTACATAGGATGATGATTTTCAATCTAGATTTGAAATATTTAGGTATGATGTTGAGAAAGAAAATGAAGTAATTTAAAATTAAACTGAATTGTAAAGACATATAGATCAATATATTGAAAAAATATTAATGTTGATTATGGTAATTATTACAATGGAAATTATGAAGACTTGTAGGATTATATTGATGAATATATGGGTCACATGCCAATAAGAATATCAAAAGTTATCTTGGATAAAGATATACCCACTCCAGTTAAAGCTTATTATTCATTTAGTGGATCTTTTCATCAATTTAACATAATTATATTTTCATATTTCAATATTCAATAGATAATCTTAAATTATGGAATAACATATTAAATTAATAATTGTATGAACAATAATAATTGTAGGATAATACTATTTAAAATAATGATTTTAATGTGAAGAAACAAAAAATGATTTCAAAAAATGATCATTGATGGGTTTTAGAAGTTTCTTGAGATAAAATATATTTATTGAATGAAAATAAACCTATTGAGATATTTGTTTTGGAATATGTATCAAAGTAATTGGGGAAACTAAAGTCTCTAGTTTTTATTAATGTTTTTATTGAATCTATAGTTATCCTTGATTAAAATAATAATAGAATTCAATATAATGGTGTAAAATTTTATAATCAGTTAGATTTGAAGGGATAGTGAATTAAACAGCTATGAAAAGTGAATTTATAAAATTTTATTGATGATACTACTAATTAATATATTTGAATATTAAATAATTATTTTATTGAAATATGGATATTAATTAAAAAGATATTCAAAAAATATTACCAATTAAATAATGATTCTAGAACTAATCTCAAATATATTCACTATCAAGTAGGTTTTAATGATAATTTTTATCCTATAAATTAAATTCATAAAAAAATTTAAGAATATGAAATTGGTGGAATTAAAAATTTTATTGTTAATAATAAAATGGATCTATTTAGAATGATAATTAATGATGTTGAAAATTCATTCATACAGATGGAATATTTTGATAATGGTCTAGAAAATCACGAGGAATATTTTGTTTTTACTGATATAATGCTAATAAATTTTAATAATAATATTTAGGATAATGTTAAAAAAATAATTAATCAGGATAGAGTTATAGATAAACTCTATATTTATTTTTAGGAAAAAAACTTTAGAAACTTAAAAAAAATTATTAAGTGATGGATCCTCAAATATATCTATTTTCATGTTATAAATCATTGTTTATGACACCAATAGTATCAAAATATATAGATATTTACTATATGTTCATTATATTAGTAAAATAAGGATACTATTTTTAATGTAACTTATAATAGAAATATTAATATTATATTCATAATTGTGTGTTTCATTGACATTGTAACATCCCCAACCTAGAATCCACTAAACCAAGGCCCCAAGACAGGACACCACATGAACTTAGGCGCACTTACCTATATGGGAGATGCTCTTGAATAGTATAAAGGGTCTGATAGGTCACATGTGGGGAAAATACACTCTTGATCAATGTAACCCACATATGATAAAGTAAAAATTAAATGAATCAATAAATAATATACAGTAAATTTAACTTACCAAAAACATTCCAGAACTAGGTACAATCCCACAATCAAATAGTAAATATTCTCTGACATATCATACAGTTCCATGTGTAATAGAAAAATAATAAAAAATTGAATAATCCAAAAAATGGGTCCCCACACCACGTATGGATCCCTCATCAATGCACATCCCATGACCAAATCAACCATCTAGAATAAGAAATTTCCCCTTATCCTGACCTTCCACCATGAAATCAACTTAGGTACCCAATGGATGCACAAGAAGGATGTGATTACAACTCACTAGGACAACACCAATGGTGTAAAAAAATATCTTGTCTAAAAAGGCATAGTATGAAAGTGAGAGTGAACAATGAGATTAAAAATAGATAAACTGTGTGTGATTAGTTAACCAGGTTCACTTTAGTCACTTTTATCATTTATTCTATTGTTTTGAAAATTTGATCAGATACATGTTAGTAAATTCTTGTCACATAAAAAATGCATAAGGGTAAGAATCATGTTCCCTACTTCACTAGATAAAACATTTCATAAAACAATACATAAAACATATCATAGACCCTCGATCCAGGTACTCTCATCACATGAAATTGATAGGGGAATAGAGCCTCAGTATGACTCTTCAACCCGTGCATTAAAGGGGTAGAGTTTAAATCCTCATCATATCTCGACTTGTGGCCATATATCCTCATGTTCAATACCCCACACATACCATAAATCCATGTTCACATTCTTCATTAATCATTTACCACATATACCAATTCACAATACCCACCCATTTAACACAAAAACTATAACACCCCAAGCTTCCACGGTACGTTTCCTTTCGAATAATGCAATGGCGTGCATTATACGCAACTTCGAGATTTTAACACACCATAACCAATCAAACTAGCCGTTATGAATAGTAATACCAAATTTTTGAAATTTTATAAATTCTATCTCTCAATATGGACTTCATTTTTGGATTCGGAATATCGAAATTAGCCTAGGGTGAAATTTTGGTACTTTTCGAATAACTTTCATATTTTGATGAATAGTGAAAATTACTAAATTTTAATTAAAAACAACTTTTTTAATCAAAATAATTAATAGTGATGAATTTTGAATTTGAGTGGTTTTAAAGTATATTTAGAATATATTTTTACCATTTAATACAATGTGGGTCATTGAACATAATTTCACATTTAAACCAGACATAAAAAAGTGACAATCTTTTGATAGTTATTATCTCTTAAAAACACGCTTTTTGTTTTAACAACGGGAATTAATTTTAAATTAATTTCTGCCACTTCTGTGTTTTGAATTTGGAAAAATGTATTCCATATTTGGAATCAGGATGTTCAAATTGTGTAAATAGATAACTTTTATTTTTAAAAATTTTGGATAATTACTTCGGTAAATATTTTATTTACCATGGTTAAAGGGTAAATCCGGTAAACAAGGGTTAACAAATAATATTATAATAATACTAAATTACCCTAAAACGTGTATTAACCCTATTGGTTGATACATTTTTGACCATGGGCATCTTTGCGTCGATTTTGGGACCCCATGGCTCCACTTGTAAGTGATAATGACACTTTATTTTAATTAAGATAAAATAAATACAAAAATGACACAAGCATATATCTTTTAGAAAAACAATTGTTACATAGGGTTATATATGTTGGATTTTAGACTATAAATATTCATTAGAAAGCTAAAACTATTTCCTACATAATGATAGTTTATTTATAATTTTTAGACATTAAATAAGTTAATTTATTTATGACACAATGGTGATGCAGTAATTACCATAATAGTGAAAAATTAGAATAATTGATATTATAAATACCCAAATAAATATAATTTGAGACTTTTATTGAATTAAAATAATTTTATAGGTTAATATGACATATTATAATTGATTTAATTAACTTTTTTCGAAGTAATAATTCTGTTATGTGTTTCACAAAAATCAACTATTGAATAGTGTCAAAATTGACATAAAAGAGTTTTTAAAACAAATATTATATTATTAATTGATATTAAATTCCTAAAAATATAAGGTTCGTCCAAGAGACTTATATCATGATAGTTATATCATTAATGGACCACTTTGGGGTATCTTGGATGTATATAGTAAGTTTATTAACCATATAATATAAAAATATAAAGATACATTGTAAAAGTTAAACTAATTAACTAAGAGTTAATACTTAAAGATAAGGTTAATATAATGACCCAAACCAGTCTAAATTCTATTGGTTGAGTTTTTTTCGACCCATAACCAATTTAAAATTTAAATAATAAACTTTTGATCCATTATAAACTGAATATGAATTTATTATAAATTAATATTTCTAGCTTTTCCAAAGGTGCCCCTCACCCCTCTTATAAAAGGGCACTCCTCCTTCTCATTTCTTCACACCTTCAAAGCCTTTTGGTTCGACCAACCCCTGCCCAAATACTCTATCAACTTCCATAACTACAACCTAGAGGCCTTAGTTTGATCATAAAGCCAACCTAAGAATCCCTTTTGATCAAATCAAAAGGAAGAACACGAAGAAGAGGTAATGTTTTCACCACCACTTTTCAAGTTCCTTTCTTCTTCCACTTCTTCTTTATTTATTATTACCATTATAAAATAATAACTCCAGTATCATATATATACTGTGATGTTATTATAAATATGGTACAACCATATTCAGTATTCTATCCATCCTTTGAATAACATGTCACCATACGTGCGTACGTACGGCTTACCGTCTCCACGTCGTGGTGTAATTGTTATTCAATATATTATTATTTGGATGGGTATAATAATGATGTGTAACTCATTTAAATAATAAATATAACATGATAATTATTCTTTATATATGATATACCATCCAATTATATATTATTTTAATATCAAAAGAATCATATTGTCGCTCGTGCGTACGTAAGGACTACCGTCTCCACGAACGCGATGAGATTCTTTCTCCATCATATCTATTCAAGTATAATTATAATTTGATGATTTAAAAATAGTTTTCTAAGGACTTGATATCATTCTTGATATGAATAATATACATCCCATTAATAACGAATATGGCTCACATAACAAAGAATATAATGTAAAATGAACCCGTTAACACCCGAAATGACGATAATTCTAAGATATTATTAACAAATCAATGTTAAAAGATCATATATGATATCACATTAAAGTAAATGATTCTTGTATAATTAAATAAAAATTATTTCACCATTATAATGGAGGTAAACCTACCTTTGACCAAGGAAAAAGTTCAAAGTAAGGGATTTTCTTATCTCACTTTCAATTCTGTGATATTTCCATTGTTCGCCACTAATTTATTGAAAGTGGTGTATTTTGTACTGCCATTTGAATATATATTATCATGATTCTCTTTATATTAATGTTATTCTGTAAATAATTTAGTGGTTATTAACTTTTGGTCATATGACTCAGTTGATTACAACGTGGTAAGGGGTTTCTTATCTCACTTTTAATTCCGTGAGAATTTCATTGTTCACCACTTAATTATTGCAAGTGGTGTATGTGTACTGCCCATGATTGTATTCATCGTGTAATATACTTTAATTTATGGGTGTTTACATCATCATGGTATGATCCTTCTTTGATGGGTGTATGTTTCGTAAGTTACCTAATCGATAAGGGAGTTTGAAATTTCAATTTCCACTCATTTGACTTTACGCATATTTCATTGATTATATTACTCCAAGATTATGTGTGGAATCACTATTAATTTGATTATTTCATAATTTCCACTCCCCTTCCTGTGGATATACTTTTGATACACATAATCACTCCATTGATAATTTCTCAAGTCATCGATAAGAATTTGATAAGAGTAATTTTAACTCATTCTCCATTTGTTGAGTTAAACATCCAATTCATTGGTGTTGTTTTTACAAGATTATGTGTGAATGTCCTTTGATTGTTTTACACTAAATATCCAATCATATTTAGTGTATTTATATTTGTTACACATAACTATGTCGTTGATCTATCCTCAACCTAAGGATACAGCTTTATGAGTGATTTCATCTCAATTTACATTCCATTGATACTTCTTTGTTGTTATACACCAAATCACTTTTATGTGGTGTATATAATGTACTTTGACATAGTATATAATGAATCCCTTTATTCTCATGATACTAAAATGTTTTTATTACCTCAATTATTTGTATTCATGTGTCTCTCTTTTGGTTAGAAACTCTAACTAAAATACCATTTTTTAAATGTTTTTAAGACTTATTCTTCTAAATCTTGCTCATTAATGTCCATGTTTTAAAAATGGTTTTAAGGATATATTTATATGGACATTAAAGTTTTAAAATTAAAACTCCTTTTAAAAGTTTCAAAGTGGTATGGGAAACTTTGATTCAAAAATCTATTTTTAAATGGCTTTTTGACAAATAGTGTGACTTTTAAATGATTTCAAGAAAAATGGGGATATTTATCTCCAATAGTTTTGATGATTATTTTCATATATGTCAACATCCTTCATTATTCTTGATTGAGGTTAATGTGATACAATACAATCTTCCATATTGTATCAAATGAGTTTTGTTTGACTATGGATGTGCTATTTTTATACCATTCATGGTTTATGGTTAAAGTATTGACATTTCGTATGCTAGTTTTAATACGAATGTTTATGTTATGTTTAAACCTGTTCATATGAGGAATGCATTGGACTTAATAAGTGACGGGTGGATCCCTATATAGCTCCTCGATGCATCGGTAGGTCTCATGAGACAAACTAGTGTCTTGGCACAAGGCCTTGGCAAAATCTTATTTGTAGTCTTGGCATGAGGCCTTGGCTATGTATTAATGATAGTCTGGCATTATGCATTCAATCATTATGAAAGTGGGTATTTATATTTCATGGGATTGTTAAACTAGTAGAATATCCATGTGATTAAGTAAATGACATTATTTTATTTTATCTTTTCCATTTTATGCTGAAGTTCAAGTTTAAAAGGCTTTTGTTTTAGTTATAAACTGCCTTAAGTGTTTATGCTTCTCTATGAAAGCTTCTGCTATAATGTTATCCTTACTGAGCATCTGAGCTCACCCCTTTCAATGTTTTATTTTTCCCAGGATTATGAAGAAGTAATTTATGAATGACCTGCAGGTATAGTATGAGGGGATATGAAGACAAGATGTTTTTTATGATGTAATGTAAAACTTTATGGATGTATCTAGTTATTCCAAGGCTACTAAACTAATCAGTCTTTCGAGATTTGATCTTTCTCGTGATCATTCCAATGTTATGTAATAATGCACCGACTCTAGGTAACTGGGGTCGGGGCGTTACAGTTGGTATTAGAGGAAGTTTAGTACAAACCATGGAAGCTAGATTTAGATAAACTCTGATTAGAGAACGTAGACCTAAGATGAACTTTGAGGATTAGTATAGAAGAACTTCCTAGAATTTTGTATTGTAGAGATTTTGTGAGTTTTCCGAGCAATACATCCCTGTCTGGATATGAGCAAGTAGAGGCGGCTCTGGCACAGATGTACCTAGGGGTAAAACCCGAAAACACCACTTTGAGCTAGACTCGAACGGGAACTGGTGCACGACAACGGGCCTTACTGCACTCTTGGTTACGACACTCCCGGGGGATATGCTTAGGATAATTTACATTTTCTTTACAAACCTATTTAATTAATATATATATAAGATGAGAGTAAATGGCATTGGTTAATCCTAATATGTTTCAAATTGAGAATATGGTGACATTTTAATCTCTAAATGATTTTACGACTACTGTTACTCACACAATTCTTTCTGATTTTAGTCAATGGCTGGATTCCAAGGAAGTCATAGTGACTTTGAGAATGATGTACATGGTGGGAACGATGGTGCCAATGAGCAACAAAATGGAATGTTGATAGGCGTAAAAGATATCGTCTTTATGCCAAATCAATTTTCCAAAAATATGATCAACAATATATATATTAACCGATTACCGGACTCAACAAAGAAGAGAAAGGTGATGAATGATAAGAGCTCCAGTAGTGGAGACCATGGAGAAAGAAATCATCAATTTCCATCATGCAGGAAATGTGGAAGGAGACACCCAGGAAAGTGTCTCAATGGGACAAAGAAATGCTTTACATGCGGGAAGGAAGGACATAAAGTGAAGAATTGCCGAAGAAAAATGAAAAGTACTATGGAAGAAGATAAAAATGGTCCCTAGAGTCCATTTACAGTCATTTGCCGTAAATGTAGGGGACATGGCCATTACCTGAGTGAATTCCCTATTCTATAGGATATTTTCATTGTCAAAGAAGAAGCAATGTGGAAATAAATGGTTGGAGAAATGTTTAAAAAGTATTAGTGCTCCTTGTTGATGGGTTTACTTTGGAATAATTTTCTCTTGTATTTGTAACCCCGCAGTTTTCCATGTGAGAATGATATTTGAGGAATAATTATCTTTTCTCTTGTGGTTATATTTATGAATAACCATTTGGTTTTATATGATCATTAGGTTTGAGGCTATTATAAGTTATTTGGGATAAAAATGAAAGGTATGACATAACATTTGGGGTTAAATTATGTTATGGTTATTTTGAGGAATTTATCTCATTTTGATAATGTTATAAAATATAGTTTTTGAAAAGGGACAACACGCAGACCGTGTGACAACCCGTCGCGTCGGACAAAGCTGTGGGAATCGAACCCACAACCAAAGTGCAATTGGGATTTATCTCCTACCACTGGATTACGTGAAGTCCTTGGTTAGTGTGACTATTATTTTTAGTTAAATGATTTTATTGATCAATAATAATTTGATTTGGGATCTTATGTCTTATCAAATGAATACCCTTAGTACAGGAAAATGATTTGGTGATTAAGTGATAAATGTTATTTTGGAAGTTGTTTGCTTTGGTGTGAACACTATATGCCCAAGGAAAATAGAATAGTATGGGATTTCATTTGAGGAGTAATGGTGGATTTTTATCTAGGTTTTTATTGTGGATTTATAATGATTTGGGTTATTTATGGAAATGATTAGGTTAATTACTTTTAAGTATGTGACTTTAAGAGTAATTAATTTCATTTGGAGATACAATTTAACGTGGAAGACTACATTCTTAATAAGTTTTGGTTTTCAATATTATTTTTGATTATATTAAAGGATTTTAAGGACAATTGGTTATTGAATGGAATTTATTTAACTTTGGGGTATTGTTGGTTTAATTTTGGAAATTAAGATTAGTGTTTATTTCCCTCAAGGAATATCCTTTTGGGGGATCATTAGATCTTGTACTAACCATTTTGGTTTTGATTAATCTCTAAAGACAATGTAAATATATAGTTCATCCTGCATGGATAATGTGATTCTATATAAGCTCTTCCAGTGTGACCAAGTCTTCTTGAATACTCATCGTTTAAAAAAAATGAGTTAGTGGTGGAAATTTATTAAAGAATGAAACTCTACTTAAAATGTAAGTATATATCTTTATATTCTTAGTCAATATCATAAATGAATTCCTCATCCTTATGTAATGTAACTTAAAACAAAAAAAAAATTTGTCCGTTTACTTTCCTACTAGGAGACTAATGGTCGTTTGTCCCAACATAAGTTTGTGGTTTTCTTATTGTTAACTTTCTCCTGATCATGATTTATATCCCTCTCCATCAGAACTTTACACTTAGTTTATCATCCATATCCATTTTTTCCTACATGGAATCCGAGTATGGGTTATCTTGGATGACCTTTATACCTCTCTTTATTTCTTTTAAAGTGATAGTTTTATTGACTCTTTTTCCGATGTAGGACTTTCCATTATATTCCCAAGCACAATTTTGAAAATTGCGAGGACGCAATTTATTGAAGGAGGGGAGAATGTAACACCCCAAGCTTCCACGGTACATTTCCTTTCGAATAATTCAATGGCGTGCATTGTACGCAACTTCGAGATTTTAACACACCATAACCAATCAAACTAGCCGTTATGAATAGTAATACCTACTTTTTGAATTTTATAAATTCTATCTCTCAAAATGGACTTCATTTTTGGATTCGGAATATCGAAATTATCCTAGGGTGAAATTTTGGTACTTTTCGGATAACTTTCATATTTTGATGAATAGTGAAAATTTCTAAATTTTAATTAAAAACAACTTTTTTAATAAAAATAATTAATAGTGATAAATTATGAATTTGAGTGGTTTTAAATTATATTTAGAATATATTTTTACCATGTAATAAAATGTGGGTCATTGAACATAATTTCACATTTAAACCAAACATAAACAAGTGACAATCTTTTGATAGTTATTATCTCTTAAAAACACGCTTTTTGTTTTAACAACGGGAATTAATTTTAAATTAATTTCTGCCACTTCTGTGTTTTGAATTTGTAAAAATGGATTCCATATTTGGAATCAGGATGTTCAAATTGTGTAAATAGGTAACTTTTATTTTTAAACATTTTGGATAATTACTTCGGTAAATATTTTATTTACCATGGTTAAAGGGTAAATCCGGTAAACAAGGGTTAACAAATAATATTATAATAATACTAAATTACCCTAAAACGTGTATTAACCCTATTGGTTGATACATGGTCGACCATGGGCATCTTTGGGTCGATTTTGGGACCCCATGGATCCACTTGTAAGTGATAATGACACTTTATTTTAATTAAGTTAAAGTAAATACAAAAATGACACAAGCATATATCTTTTAGAAAAACAATTGTTACATAGGGTTATATATGTTGGATTTTAGACTATAAATATTAATTAGAAATATAACAAGATTTACTACATAATGATATTTTTTTATAATTTTTAGACATTAAATAAGTTAATTTATTTATGACACAATTGTGATGCAGTAATTACCATAATAGTGAAAAATTAGAATAATTGATATTATAAATACCCAAATAAGTATAATTTGAAACTTTTATTGAATTACACTAATTTTATAGGTTAATATGATATATTATAATTGATTTAATTAACGTTTTTCGAAGTAATCATTCTGTTATGTGTTTCACAAAAATCAACTATTGAATAGTGTCAAAATTGACATAAAAGAGTTTTTAAAACAAATATTATATTATTAATTGATATTAAATTCCTAAAACTCTAAGGTTCAGAAAAGAGACTTATATCATGATATTTATATCATTAATGGACCACTTGGGGGGTCTCTTGGATTTATATAGTATGTTTATTAACCATATAATATAAAAATATAAAGAGACATTGTAAAAGTGAAACTAATTATCTAAGAGTTAATACTTAAAGATAAGGTTAATATAATGACCCAAACCTGTCTAAATTATGTTGGTTGAGTTTTTTTCTACCCATAACCAATTGAAAATTTAAATAATAAAATTTTGAGCCATTATAAACCGAATATGAATTTATTATAAATTAATATTTCTAGCTTTTCCAAAGGTGCCCCTCACCCCTCTTATAAAAGGACATTCCTCCTTCTCATTTCTTCACACCATAAAAGCCTTTTGGTTCGGCCAAACCCTTCCCAAATACTCTCTCAACTTCCATCACTACAACCTATAGGCCTTAGTTTGATCAGAAAGCCAACCTAAGAAGCCCCTTTGATCAAATCAAAAGGAAGAACCCGAAGAAGAGGTAATGTTTTCACCACCCCTTTTCAAGTTCTTTTCTTCTTCCACTTCTTCCTTCTTTATTATTACCATTATAAAATAATAACTCCATTATCATATATATAATGTGATGTTATTATAAATATGGTACAACCATATTCAGTATTCTATCCATCCTTTGAATAACATGTCACCATACGTGCGTACGTACGGCTTACCGTCTCCACGTCGTGGTGTAATTGTTATTCAATATATTATTATTTGGATGGGTATAATAATGATGTGTAACTCATGTAAATAGTAAATATAAAATTATAATGATTTTTTATATATGATATACCATCCAATTATATATTATTTTAATATCAAAAGAATCATATTGTCGCTTGTGCGTACGTACGGACTACCGTCTCCACGAACGCGATGAGATTCATTCTCCATCATATCCATTCAAGTATAATTATAATATGATGATTTAAAGATATTATCTAAGGACTTGATATCATTCTTGATATTAATAATATAAATCCTATTAATAACGAATATGGTTCACATAACAAAGAATATAAAGTAAAATGAACCCGTTAACACCCGAAATGACGATAATTCTAAGATATTATTAACAAATAAATTTTAAAAGATCATATATGATATCACATTAAAGTAAATGATTGTTGTATAATTCAATAACAATTATTTAACCATTATACAGGAGGTAAACCTACCGTCGACCAAGGAAAAAGTACAAAGTAAGGGATTTTCTTATCTCACTTTCAATTCCGGGAGATTTCCATTATTCGCCACTAATTTATTGAAAGTGGTGTATTGTGTACTTCCATTTGAATATATATTTTCATGATTATATTTATATTCATGTTATTATGTAAATAATTTAGTGGTTATTAACTTTTGGTCATACGACTCAGTTGATTACAACGTGGTAAGGGGTTTCTTATCTCACTTTTAATTCCGTGAGAATTTCATTGTTCACCACTTAATTATTGGAAGTGGTGTATGTGTACTACCCATGATTGTATTCATCGTGTAATATAATTTAATTTATGGGTATTTACATCATCATGGTATGATCCTTCTTTCATGGGTGTATGTTTCGTAAGTTACCTAATCGATAAGGGAGTTTGAAATTTCAATTTCCACTCATTTGACTTTACGCATATTTCATTGATTATATTACTCCAAGATTATGTGTGGAATCACTATTAATTTGATTATGTCATAATTTCTACTCCCCTTCCTATGGATATACTTTTGATACACATAATCACTCCATTGATAATTTCTCAAGTCATCGATAAGAATTTGATAAGAGTAATTTTAACTCATTCTCCATTTGTTGAGTTAAACGTCCAATTCATTGGTGTTGTTTATACAAGATTATGTGTGAATGTCCTTTGATTGTTTTACACTAAATATCCAATCATATTTAGTGTATTTATATTTTTGACACATAACTATGTCGTTGATCTATCCTTAACCTAAGGATACAGCTTTATGAGAGATTTCATCTCAATTTACATTCCATTGAGACTTCTTTGTTGTTATACACCAAATCACTTTTATGTGGTGTATATAATGTACTTTGAAATAGTATATAATGAATCCCTTTATTCTCATGATATTACAAAGTTTTTATTACCTCAATTATTTGTATTCATGTGTCTCTCTTTTGGTTAGAAACTCTAACTAAAATACCATTTTTTAAATGTTTTAAAGACTTATTCTTCTAAATATTGCTCATTAATGTCCATGTTTTAAAAATGGTTTTAAGGATTTGTTTATATGGACATTAAAGTTTTAAAATTAAAACTCCTTTTAAAAGTTTCAAAGTGGTATGGGAAACTTTGATTCAAAAATCTATTTTTAAATGGCTTTTTGACAAATAGTGTGA
Source organism: Viscum album (assembly GCA_963277665.1). NCBI lineage: Eukaryota > Viridiplantae > Streptophyta > Magnoliopsida > Santalales > Viscaceae > Viscum > Viscum album. The sequence continues at coordinate 1,244,905,783 of OY728130.1, read as the reverse complement.
CTTTTAAATGATTTCAAGAAAAATGGGGATATTTCTCTCCAATAGTTTTGATGATTATTTTCATCTATGTCAACATCCTTAATTATTCTTGATTGAGGTTAATTTGATACAATAAAATCTTCCATATTGTATCAAATGAGTTTTGTTTGACTGTGGATGTGCTATTTTTATACCATTCATGGTTTATGGTTAAAGTATTGACATTTCGTATGCTAGTTTTAATACGAATGTTTATGTTATGTTTAAACCTGTTCATATGAGGAATGCATTGGACTTAATAAGTGATGGGTGGAGCCTGCTATAGCTCCTCGATGCATCGGTAGGTCTCATGAGACAAACTAGTGTCTTGGCACAAGGCCTTGGCAAAATCTTATTTGTAGTCTTGGCACGAGGCCTTGGCTATGTGGTTATGATAGTCTGTCATTATGCATTCCATCATTATGAAAGTGGGTATTGATATTGCATGGGATTGTTCGAATAGTAGAATATCCATGTGAGTAAGTAAATGGCATTATTTTATTTTATCTTTGCCATTTTATGCTGAAGTTCAAGTTTAAAATGCTTTTGTTTTAGTTATAAACTGCCTTAAGTGTTTATGCTTATCTATGAAAGATTCTGCTATAATGTTATCCTTACTGAGCATCTGAGCTCACCCCTTTCAATGTTTTATTTTTCCCAGGATTATGAAGAAGTAATTTATGAATGACCTGCAGGGATAGTATGAGGGGATATGAAGACAAGATGTTTTTTTATGATGTAATGTAAAACTTTATGGATGTATCTAGTTATTCCAAGGCTACTAAACTAATTGGTCTTTCGAGACTTGATCTTTCTCGTGATCATGCCAATGTTATGTAATAATGCACCGACTCTAGGTAACTGGGGTCGGGGCGTTACAAAAATAATTTATAATTCACAATTAATTCAACACATAAATCATTGTCATGCCTTAACCCATTATCCCGTTTTCTATGTCTTATTTTAACCCATTAACACACTCCTCAATCACATGCCTTAATGCATTAACACATTTCCATGACAACTCATATTTTATTTGACATTCATTCCAATTCATTTATCCCATTCAAATTATAAAAAATACCCCCCTTATTCAATGTCAATAAATGAAACAATTACTAATATTTTAATTTGTTAACCCAATATACATTCCAACACATTTATCATTTGATATATTTACTAAAAATTCAGTTATATATTTAAATTCTCTATTTCCATGATCATGAAGTGGAACACCCCAGTGGTGGCCCTTGACCTGGTCCAAATCATCCTCAGAGCATCCCACATGGAACATGTTCTTACCATTGTTTTAATAGTTTTTCATATGGTATTAGAAGGTTTTGGTGGATTCCAATCGAAGTTCACCATTGGGTTAGTTTCTTGGGATTGGTGTTGACAATTGTATCAATTGGATCTTCTCGTAGGTCGTTTCTAAGGTCTGATTTGTTCAGGTTTTTTGTTCTGTTTCTTGGGGATCCTTGGTTTGAGTATTCCCAGTTAAGCAGTGGTGTTGTTCTTCATTGTTGATTGGAATGGTATTGATGTTGGTTATTTTGTGTTTTTGGTTCTGATTGGTTGGTAGTGACAGGACAGTGACGAAGGATGTACAATTGAATCAACACATGCAGTAAGGATGGTTGGTGTCTCAAGACTGTTGCATGTCGTGATTGGTGAATGTTTTTGAATTTAGAATGTGGTTATTTTTTGGATATCGGCATGGTGGTATTGGAATCTGATGTTTCTAGGATTTTCTAATATAAATTTTGTGTTCGGTAACTTTCTTGATGGGTTGTTTCAGGTTATTTTTTTGTTAGGGTTCACACTCACCCCTTAAAAGTGTCAGTAGAAAATATAAAAATATTGATGGAGGCAACACTACCACACTCATTCCCAACCACATAATCATAAATCAACATAAACAATATGGGATAAAACTTGTGGACTACCAACCATAATTCCAAAGAAAACCACATACTCAACCTTAGCCTTTTATTCAGATTTGAGTGCCTTGGAATCCCCAACCTAAGATCCACTATAAAATGATAGATTTAGGGAATTTTAAGAAGAATAGAAACTAAAAAATTCCCAATCTATAGAAAAGGGGGAAAGGGGGTGTTAGACTCACCCATAGCTTTGATTTTAAAACAAACAGTACTCTGAACGGCTTTGAAACAAGGTAAATTGATCATTGGGATGCTTTGGGAATTTTGGTTCAACACTAGTTCTATTAGAGGAATAATTGAGGAGAAAATAGGGTGATGGTTCATAAATCCCAAGGGGAAAATGAAAAAATCATTTTCTAAATGTGTGCATGGTTTGGACACACAGTTATCCAAACCATGCACCAACTATGCACCACCCTATGTCCAAAATGATGTCCATGTCACATGGTTTCATGTAGAGCCCAGACAGTTTAGAAACCTCTTCAATGACCGTATGAGATGGGTATTCCCAAACCCACATGGCTTGGGACCCCTCTTGCATTGTTACTTAAACCATTAACCCATACTCTAGAAAAGAATTTTTTTGGAGCACTGTTACAACTAACATTGTGTAATCCATTCAACATGCAATGAATGACCACTTTTCCCCCGTTTTATGTCCCAAGCCCTCATGACACTCCCAAGCATCTACATAGACTTGAAAAACATTTCATTAACCATTATAAAGTTATTTAAACCATGATTTAAAACAATAATGTACCTAAATGAAGTTTAGAATATTAAAACATTCACACTTTATAATGAATCAACCCTGAGTGTCTTTTTCCAAACATCACTTCTCTATCAAAGTAAAGAGATTGACCCAATGGGCCCACATATCTTTCTCCCTCTATGATGTTTCTTTCTAAACATTACCATGATGCAGCAATACTCAAACCAAAGGAATAGTCTTTCCCAACATGACTTTCTCACTTTGATCCAAAATATCTACCAGATGCTCCTCCCAGGACGCATCAACCACAAGCTTAACATAATTAAAATCAATCAGGTTGATTTGGTCAGTAAGATATTATCAATGATATGAAAAAAGAAAAAAAATTACATACCACTATATTTTTTTGGATGATCCAGTCGTTACACCACCGATGTAATCCTCTACAAAATATCAAAAAAACCCACATAACTAGGTTCCAACGTACCCTAATTCTAAAACCGATGGTGACCCATCCTAGGAGACACCTAAAGAAACCCATGATCGTCCATGATAAAATAAAGAGGATGATGACAATGATCAGAATTTGACATCTTCCAACTCTGATCTGTATCGATACATTCTTGAATTATCTGGATCTATTATGATGTGTCCTGTAAGACTATCAGTCCCCAAAAATATAACTCCCCATCCTCCATCCAACATAACAGTTAGCTACATGTCTTACCGTAGAGTTCCTCATATAGTTCCATCTAAATTGTGTCCTAGTATCTATTGTTATAGGTAAACTCAATAAGCTCCAAGTGCATCACCCAATATCCACCAAAATATATGACACATTCCCTCAGTATGTCCTCCAACACCAGAATAGTACACTCTGTCCAACTGTTTCTTTTTTTGCAGGTGGAAAGCTGTTGTCGAAAACACCTAGGTACCAAGAGTCTTTTGTAATACCTTCTATAAGAACAATGAAAAATGTTGGTCATAATCTAAAACTACAGTTTTTTTCACCTCATGAAACCAAAGAATCACCCGAACATATAGCTCTCCCAAAAATTTAGTGGTGATGGTCTCTTGTATCATAAATAAATATGTAACCTTGGTTAGTATTTCCATAACTAACATGATTGCGTCATTCTTCTAAGAAATACTCAGAAGGTACGTAGTAAAATCCATCATCACATCAACAAATTTTCATTCAAAAATGGGAAATAACTGTAAGAAACCACCCAGACACTAATTCTCACTATTCACCTATTGATTGGTGTAACATCGTTTCATGAAACATCCACCTTCCTTCATAATTTTTAGCCATCAATAGTGCCTATGAAGATCATCCTACAAATTTTAAAAACTAGGATGTACCACCTACATTGATCCATGAAACACATGCATCAAATATTACTGCATACATAAAGGAAAGACAACATGGGAAAGAATATAAAATATCATATTGTTACCAACATTCAAACATGATAGTGATTCCCAACCTTCAATAATTTCCTTATAATACAAACATCATATTTCCTCATATTGCCACTTCTCAATCCAACTCTGAAGGGTGGACTCAAATACCATTGATGCAATGGTAATCTTCCCTTGTCCATCCTGAACCTTCAAGTGAATCTTGACAAAAAATTCTTTCATCCTCCACTCGGAACTGTAATCTTAATATCCTTGGTTTTTATTTTTCCTACTCAAAGAATCTACCTCACTCTCTCCTTTTCCTGGCCTATAAACCATCTCAAAATCGAAGGATTGTATTTAATCAACCCATTTTCACTACCTAATATTCAAATAATTTTGGGATAAGAGTTATATAAGGCTTCTAAATTATTTATAAATATAAAAACATTCTCCCAATAAGTAGTACCAACAACAAACTAAATCATAAACCACCATGGCCAATTCCAAATCATTAGTAGGGTAATTTTGTTCATGAGGCCTCAACTGCCAGGAATCAAATTCCACAACCCAATAATTTTGTATCTATATTTCCCTAGTCCAAAAAATTTACGCATCACAAAAAAATATACTTCTTACCCAACTCAGTTAGAATCAAAATAGGCATTGAAGTTAGCCTCCCCTATAACTCCTGGAATGAAATCTCACATTCCCCTTAACATTCAGTCTTGATACCATTCTTGTTCAAGCTTGATAATGGTGCTTATAAATGGGAAAATTTATTGAATAACCATCATTAATTGAAAACCAGGACCACTAAACCTTGAACATAAAGAAATTTATTGTGTTGAACCGAAGATACAATAGCATGCACTTTATATGGGTCCAAAAACACGCCTTACTTAGAGATGATGTGAACCAAGAAATGTACCTTTCCAATATAGAAATGACACTTGGATATATTGGTGTATAGACTATGTTCAATTAGTGTACTAAGGATTATTTTGAGTTATTTGTAATGATAGTCATGAGTCTTGGAGTTCAACAAGATGTCATTTGCAAAGAAGACTACAAAATGATATAGGTATGGGTGAAATATTATTTTCATTAAGGCCATAAACATTTCTGCTATTTTGGTAAACCTGAATGGCATCACAAAAAACTAATATAAATTATACCTACTCGTGAATAATGTTCTTGGTATATCTGAAGGTATCACCCTCAACAGATGACACCCTAATAACCTGTAAATATTGTTAAACATAGAAGCATATTTGAACAAATCAAAAATATCATTGAATCGTTAAAGTGGGTATCAGTTCTTAACCTTCATCTACTTCAGCCTCTATTAATCGATGTATGATAGAAATACTCTATACTCATTCATTGATAATAAAATTGGAACTCTCCAAGGTGACATTATCAGACTAATAGACCATTTATTCTAAAATTTCTCCAACAGTGTTTTATGTTCACGGAGTTCTGTTGGTTTCATTCTATATGGTGTAATAGAAACATATTTTTCTCCCAGTATTAACTATATCATGAATTTAACATATCTCTCATGTATCAGCCCTAATAATTCATCGGGAAACACATTTTGAAACTAATCCACCCCAATAGGAATGAAAACCTACTCAACTCCCCCATTTTTAAGCATAAGTTAATCCACATGGGATTTGATTTCTTCTATGTTCTAATAGATTGTACTGGCATGGCCTACTTGGATATCTCATTCCCTAATTTGAACATACATATTTCCCTCGAGGGACATGCATGTTACCATATGGTGGTAAAAATAAATATGGTCCTAGTACACCATTAGAAAATCCATCCCAAATATCAAATGAAAACATGAGATTTCAAGAACAAACAAGACCCATAGAAAATGATACCCACCAACATCAGGGAAACACCCCTTACATTGTTGGATATTTTCTTCTTACACCCATAATGGTGTATCATTCAATATAACCCCCACATATATTACACTACTATGCCCAAAACACTCACAAATTTGGTAGATATATAAGAATTTTAGGAACATATATCAAATAAAGCATAATAATAATAGAAGCTACAGGAATCATAACTAGTTTTGTCGATGGTCCGACCTCACCACCACTAGGTATTGGCTAAAATGGATGATGTTGTATTTTCCATCTACATTGGGCTTTGACTTGAGTTCTTGATGATGCACTGCCCTACTGATATGGGCGGTCTCTACCTAGAGAACCATTCCCCCACCTCGACTGGTAAGACAAGTACATCTCCAAATATATATCTGGTATTGGAAAACAGACCCCCTTGATACACTCTACAACTTAATAGACCCCCCATATGTGCCCAATTGATGAAGGTTCCTAACAAACCTCTACACATTCCCCAAAAAATTACACCCTCAGCACTTAGCCAGTGGTTAGGGAACTGACCTCGCAGGTGTCCCTACCTACCACACTGATTAAAAATTACCTTGTCACCACCATGACAGGTCGGTCCTCTCTCTAACTACACTGCACACCACCTCCCTAGTGAAGAATCTCAAAATGAAGCTTTATACCCTCGAAAGTCGCACCACTACAACATCTAACTGGAATCACATTCCCACCATCTGAAGCCCCCATTAAGTTGCCTTTGAAATAATAGACTGATCAACAACCTTAGTAAACCAATTATAATGATAACTATTCCCATGGGAATTGATCTCATGTCTAAGTCAATCCTGGAAAAATCATTTCATAGAAACCTCAACCCCTTCCAATGTTGGGATGAATTGATGAAAGACTGTGAAGCAGCCAGCGTTATCCATCACTGAATTAGTCCCATGGGTTGAAATCATAAACTCCACAACCTTCTCTTGTCTTAAGGTATATGGATAGAAATGTTCTAGAAACTATGCCACTATGTCTTTCCATTACATACCATCATCATTCTTAGTATGAACAATAATATCCCCTTAATGCTTCACTGGTCCTCGTAGCGTATAACCTTATAAATAGACTCTCTTCATAGGGGGTAGTATACATGTGGTATAAATCATTTGGATGGACTCTATCCAGAAAAATGTTGCCTTGGGTCCACCCTCTTTTGTAAGCATGTGAGTGTTATCTAATTGAAACCATCTGTTCAGATCAAATATATTTGGCACGACATTCCCTGGGTCCTATTCCATCATTTGTATAACACTATAAATGTTCTCAGGGAAATGGTCATCCTCTCGGTTACCTTGTACCAATGGGTTTCCATTCTCCACTATATGGGGAACATTCTCAGTAATATCCTCATGTCACCCAATTATAACACTATGTCATGGTGGAATTTCACTAAAAGGCCAAAAACGCATCTAAAAACACCTTACATAAAAACTACACAATTTTCACAAAAGGGGGCTCCCTACTAGCCATGAAAAACTCATTCCTTAGACATTATCTTAATAAATGCAGTCTTAAATCAATCACTTCCCTCATCCATCCCTTTCATGGGATATGGTTAGCCTATGTAAACCAAACCTCATAGTCCAAACTATTCTTTTCAAACCTTTTTGACTACTTCCACTTTTATAGCACAAATAATTCTCATTTGGGCACCTATATATCTTTTACATCCTACCAAAACCAGATTTCAATCTATTTATGACTCCTCATGGGGAACTATTTCATAACAATTTCGTTATATTACTCCAATTTACGCATTTGAAACATCTTGATTAGACACTTTTTTTCAAATTTCATGGAAAGAGAAAACATTATGTCCCTTATATTCCTCTAGTCATTATCTTATGTGACTACCATGATACTTGTCACATATATCCCTAGGATCCTAAAATGAGGAATGTATACACATCTTTATACCACTCCATACTTGAAAAGAACACCATAAAATAGTCACATCACACTATTAGTGCAACACCCAATGGTGATGTATCATTCAACCGTAATCAAAACACATCAAGAACAGCAATCCCAACATGGGTTTCTTGGGTTTTCCCTCATATAAGGGTAAGACACTCCTATGCACGAGCCCATTTCTAGTTCCCCACACTCCCTAGTCACACAAATTCCATTCAAAAAAAGTAAAACATAGAAATGAAAACCTCCTCTATTACCACATTGTAGAATCCCCAACCCAAAATACACTAAACTGGTGACCCGAGCTAGGTCATCACATGTCCTCAAGAATGCCTCCCCATTCACCATAGGTTGTAGACTAGTAGGGAGGGTCTAATAAGTCGCATGGGAATATTATACCCTCTTAATCAGAGAAATCCATAGATGATAAATTAGGAAATAATGAAATAATTAAAAAATAAAAAATAAATAATAATTACCAGTCACTTCCCAAAATTTGGAACAAGCTAAAAACCAAATAGTAAATAATTTATGCCATGTCATACAGTGCCAAGTGTAAGGAAAATCATAAATGAAGACAAACATATGAATCCACAAAATGGGTCTTGAATCAATGTCTATATCCCTCATCCATACACATCTATTGGCCATATTAATCATCTATAATAGGTTCCTTACACTTATCCTGACATACAACCAAGAAATCTTGACATGTACCCAGTGGAGCCCAAATCAGGGCGTGAGTACAACTCTGTAGGCCACCACCAATACTGTATATAAAATATCAAGTATAAATTTGCTGTGTATGTAAGTGAAAATGAAAAATTACATAAATAAGTGAAAAAATGTGTTCCATTAGTTAATAAGGTTCACTTTAGTCACTTTCATCATTAATTCTATGGGTTATGAGTTTTCATCAGATACAATTAGAATATTGTTAGTCACATAAACAATGAATGAAGGGAATATTCATGTTCCCAACATCACTAGGGAAAACATTTAACTAAACAATAAATAATAATTTCCTCTGATTCTTGGTCTGGGAATCATCATCACATGCATCTTTCAGAGTCATAGAGCCTCCACATGACTCCCTAACCTAGGAATTCAATGGGTGGGGTTTAGAGACTCGACCTTACCTAACTCATCATTGTGGAACCACAAATATAATACCCCACATGTACCACAAATCCAACTCAACATTCTTCTTTTAAAATTTAATACATATACTAATTCAAATAAATATACTCATTGAACAAACAACCCATTTATAATTCATAGCTCATTCAACATATAAATCAAATTCATTCTTTAACCCATTATCCCATTGTCCATTTAATATCCTATCCCATTAATTTATTCCTCATTCACATGCCTTAATGAATTTACACATTTCCATGAAAACACATAAGTCATTTGAGTCATTCAAACTAATTCATTTTACCCATTCATATTATACCAAACACCCCCTTATTCCATATTAATAGATAGAATTAATTACAATTATTTTCATTTAATAACACACGATACATGACCAAAAATTTATCATGGGATCTATGCCATAATAATTCATTTCTAGAATTAAAATTTTGATTTCCATGTTCCAGAAACAGAACACCCCATTGGTGTCCCATCACCTGGTACAAATCATCCTCAATTCATCCCACAAGAATCGTGAGGATTTCAATTAACCATCTACCCAAAAAAATTATCATTTAATCCTAGGAAAACAAAATATACAACACAATGAAAATAATTAACAACCACATACTCATAAATCAACATCAAGATTATGTGATATAACTTGTAGTCAACCTAGATTGATTTTGAAGACAATTTCATACTCAACCTTTACATTTAATTTAGATTTGACAACCCTTCAAAGCCCCAACATAATATCCAATGTAAAATTAGGGGTTTTTTCATTTGGAATAAGAAGGGAAACTACATAATTCCTAACACATATAATGGAAGGAAGAAGAGTGCTAGACTCACCTGGAGCATCGATTCGAAACCAACGGTCCTCCAAAGTACTTATAAACAAGAAAGGTAGATCTATGGGAAGCTTAGAGGATTTGGTGTATCACTAGAGATAATGTCGGAATAATGGAGGAGAAAATCATGTGAGGCTTCGTAAATACTGGTCGGTAAAAATATAAAAAACCACATTAAAGGGTTGAACGGTTTGGAGGCATGGTATTCCAAACTATTTACTAACTATGCACTATCCTATGTCCATAAAGGGGGCTATATCACATGGTTTCCTGGAAAAAATGCACAGCTAGAAACCCATGCGGCGATCATGTGGAATGTTTCTTTCAAAACCCTCATGGTTTGGAAGCCACCCTTTCATGGTTTCATAAAATGTGTACTCCTCCCCCAGTAAATCATGATTGGGGTTCCCAGTTACTATTAACCATGTGGAAACCGTGAAATATGCATTGGATGGCCACTTATCCCCTCTATCCTGTCTTCAACCCCTAGGACACCACTGAGCCTTCTCATAGACTCAAGAAACATTTCATTAACCATAGTAATGGTATTTAAACAATAATTTTAAATAATACAGTACCTTAAATAATTTAGAGATCATACAGACATGTTTATACATTTATTGTTGGGTTTTTTTCTATATAGAAAAATATATGATTAAAAAAAGTATTCAATATGGTTATTTATAAGCCTTATATAGGGTATATTTTCTAAAATTATAATGAATAAAACCTAAAACATAGCTGCACAATTTTCATTATGTTTACAACTATAGTAAGTGTGATTTATATTGATTATTCAAGGGATTTTTTCACTCTAATGTAGTGTGAATGACTAAAGAACATATTACTGTCCATAAATTACTTCCTACAGCTCTAACTCACACAGTGTTCCCCCTGAATTATAATGGGTTTTTTGACACATTATTTTAGGGTAGATAAATAAATATACTATATTTTTATGAACTATAGGGACATATTATATACCTCAACTACTAAATATTTGTATCACTAATGGATGAAATTTTGGAAATGCACACTTCACCCACTATCTAAAGTTATCTCGATTCCAACACTATGGAAGATATGGTATCCAAATTCATTCATGTGATGTCAATGCATTTTACAAACATAGAAAATGTTTTCTAAGATGATATGCCATTTATAAACCCATAAAATATATGGACGGGATATATCCATAACAATAATGAAATAAAAACCCATATAGAAGACATGCATGCCCAAGTGGACCATTGAATATTTCTCATACAAATTTTATAACAAAAAAAGGTTACTAGATAATAATTATCCTTGTGGAGGATGGTAAAGGATTGATGTTGTATTTATGATCATTGGAAATGGAACCCATTCTTAACCAAGGATTTTTTGAGAATGAATATATGTATCTATGATCCAATATAGAAAATATTCTCTTTCAAGATATAAAGTATATAAGGGGTCCTATGGCATAAAAATTCTGAGATTCATAAAATCCCAACACTCCCAAAATTTTCTACTATGAATTGTTTTTCTAAATATTCATTCATTATTGTGTTCAGCAACATTAATTTCTCTTATTACATTCTTATATAACTAACCATGGTGAAACTTTTACATGGTATAAATCGGTTATGTGTTTAAACATTTTGAATATATATGTATATATGTGTGTGTGTGTGTGTGTGTGTGTGTGTGTATTTCCTTAATTTAATTTTATTGAGATATAGAGGCCTACAGTTAAAAAAGTTATATGTGGAAGTTGTTCTCCATCCCCGTATACTATTTTTTAATTCTTATATTTTAATTTTTATTCATTTTCTCCCTTCACTACACATTCCATAACATATTATAGTTTGGTTATGCAACGGAGAGTGATCATCCAAATTTAGAACATTATTTTTGGGTATCTCTCCAGTGTAAGGCTTATAAAAGGGTATATGTTAATTATTCATACACTGAAATAATGTAGTATTAATATCACGGGACAAGGAATAAAATAAAATAATAAATTCTAGATTTTATATTTTAGTGTGTTTATGGTAAAAATTGATAAAAAAACTAACGTTGAGTGTGTATGCTATTGATTTTCTCAACTAAATAATAATTTAACGAGAATAAAATAATTTAGTAAAATAGTTATTGGATAATCCTAGTAAATATCTCAATGGTAACCATCATTCATCATAATAATTCATTTGTAATTATTTTTTGTTACACATCATAAGACCAAACACATTATTTTCATAATTAAAGTTATTATAAATATAAAAAAATAAAAATTATCTAATAAAAGAGAGTACATTGTGTTTATTATATCACTTCAATATGGATAAACACATGTTTGGTTCATTATAGCATTCCATGGAGCCTTTAAATTGAATTTTAATAGCCCCTATTATTGGCCATGAATAATTTGAAACTATTTTCGTGAAAATAAAAAGTATTCAGTTTAGTGTGTTATTTAATTTTTTTAATAAAATTTCTTAATATATCTAAAACTATTCATGGTGAACTTCTATGAAATAAAATTATTTTCATATTACAAATACTTATAATAAATGGTTTTTATATTGATATAGGTTTCCAGAAGTTTCATGACACGACAGATAAAAGTTTGGAGGTTATGAAATGAATGATGAATTCAACTTCCACCAGACATTTATAATATGAAAATCAATATAGAACCTACCAATAGTGGTAATTCTATAAACCAGTTAAACATTATAGATTAGTATATAATTAAAATTATAACTATGAATATCCATGTTTCCTATACCAACTAAAATTCTCTCAAAGCACAAAATACATGTTGAAGAATTATATAGAGTATGAGGTAAGACTCGTTAAGCAATATATATAGGATATGTGGGAACAAGTAGAAATATCCACCTCTATATTCCCAAATATTATTGTAAAGAAGGTAATGGAAGAGAATGATCCTTTATCAGAAAAATAATTTAGATTTTTGGACTTTTCCACATTTGATATAGAATAAGTAAATGAGAAAAAACTCATATTAGAAGTTTCCCAGAGGCACTGTTAATGTAAGAAGATATCAAGGATGAGGAAATCACTTTTGATAGTTTATTTTTAAATTTTTTTAGGTTATGATTTATATAATCCTAATAACAAACTACTTTCTTAAGACCTACAGGTCATGTAATCTCTAAGCCTATGGGCCATGTAAGTGTTATCCCTCATCCATTGAAAGGGGGTTATCAAAAATAAATAACAAAGGCCTTTGGGCCATTCGGGTAAGAGGAAGAAGATGAAACCACCAAGAGGTGGTAATTTTGGAATAATTAATTACAACCCATAATGGGTAATTACACTAATAGTTCCCTTTGGTTTCGTATAATGTGAATGAGTTAGAAGCTATAATATTGGTGGGAAGTAATTCTATATTGAATTTATTCTATCCCCATTTAATCCATGAAAAACTTATTAGTGATATTCCTATTTGTAACATCGCATATTTAAGTAGCTTATAGTATTCTCTTGTAGAAAAATACAAATCCCTAGGAGAGGGGATAAAAGAAAAAGGAGTGGAGGATCCAATTTGGTCATTTGATATCCAGTATGAGTGAGTTTGTATTGAGATGCACAAAAAATAATAATATACTTCTTAACTTCAGAAAGAGGATACGTTACCTTGAATAAACCAAGGGAAATTGGTTAATTTTGTATCACCTTGGTTAATTAAAGAAGACACTCGTACATACGTACACCTAAGAAAATTAAGATATTATTCACTATAATGGGAAAGAAAAACAATACACTAACCAATAGTGACTCTAAATCCTAGGAAATTGGAATTTCACTATAAAAAAACAGATGTAATGGTTCAAGTCACAAAATCCACATTCACTGGTATGTTGGTAATAACTCACTGGGGTGGAAAAAACATTTCATTATTTTTATTTATCTGTTTTTATCATATCTTTTTAATAATTTACTTATATAGTTTGTTTCCTTTTTAGGTCATTAAAATAACCAAATACATAGTTGAATAAATCATTCTATCTATTGGAGAATAATCATCAATATTTGTCTATCCTTTTTCATAGTTTAATTACTACTGAACATATATTCTGCACATATTCATAATTAAGCAATTAGAATTCAATGAGGTTATTAACATATAATTCTGGGGAAGTGATATAATATTTTCTATAAATGTGCATATTTATTTTTATTGTATTTTTTTTGAATACTTCAGTTTTAATAGAGTATCACAATCATTTTACACACTACTAATAAAATCACATGGATAATATGAAATCCCCAATTAGGGATTCAAGAAAAATTTTGGATGATGTCCGCCATTGGTGCCACATTACAGGGATACTCAAATGAGGGATCATGATACTATTAAAACACATGGGTTTCATAATTAATTAGGTGAGGTCAATGAAAAACAGAAATAAATTTCCTTGATGAACATTGCATTGATTCAGATTCCCTTAAGAGTTCCTTATAGAGAGATGACATTGAAGCATGAGGTTGAAAGTTAATAATATAACATGTATAATGCAATTTTTTCATCTCTTTATGTGGAAAATTTAGGTAGGATTTAAAGAAAATGAGATACTTGTTGGGTGATTACAAGGCAAGATTCTATTTTGGAGAATCTGGATTTGTGTCGACACTCTATAATTGGAATAATTATGCTTCCAAAGGGTCAGAAACCATGGAAGTTGTAATCTCTGGTAGGAAATCTATCCTTGATCACTGGTTTCTCCAAATTTAATGTATATTAGTAGGGATATTATTTTACCATATGTTATTCCTGAGTTCCTAAATTAAGAAAGCGGTATGGGGATTTAGATCAATCACTATGAATTCAAAAACATTTATAATCCAAGAATGGATTCCCAATTTCCATCTTTTTGAGGTAAGTAACAGTTGTTTTCATGTTTTGGTTAAGTTCATTGGATTTAATTTTTTATTTTTGCTTCAAAAATTTTTATTTTACATTTCTTTGAAAAAAGGAATCCCGATTAAAATTGACATGAAAACAGGAAAAAAGAGTTGTTACTACTTTTTTAAGGATCTTGTTGAAGTTTATTTGAGTTCAATTTTTACCAAAACGGTTTTGTTTTCCAAACAGTATTAATATCTTATTATTCAAGTCGAATATGAAAACTTTCCTCTGTTTTTATCTCTTTGTAAAGCAATAGGCCTTGAAAAAAAATAGAAGATGATTGAAAAATCGAGGTCAAGGATTTGATGTTGTTGGCCCAATTAATAGTAAATTCATGGGAGATAGAAACCCAAAAAAACATTTCCTTTTTTGATCCCTTTTTAGGACTATCTTGGTTCTTCAAGGAACTCTAATTTTGGATAATTTAAATAACAAGAATAATATATATCTTATTCTTCATGAAATTCTACTTCTAGTTCTTCATGAATGTTTTAGGAGGCTAGGAGTTTCTCTTATTAAGACCTCTAGAACTTAGGGGAATAAATATATTGCGGATGATTATGGACTCCATAACTAAAGACCTTTTAAGAATCTAGATCATTGTAACTTTCTTGAATCTGTTTTACACTCTCAAAGATGTAATTTTGATTATAGTTCAAAGTCATGGGTTATGCTGAAGAAGTTTATCTAGTGCCTATCTTTACCTTCAAGATATTATCTCTAATTAGGGATTGACATGGTAGTTGGAAGGTCTTTATTTTTGGCATCTGCTTTAAATATTTTTTATGAATATGATTATACTTGTAACACCCCAAGACATTACTATATTTTCCTTTTAGAATAAATTCAATTTTGTTCATATCATGATTAATACAAAACACCAAGTTTGGCTTCTGTTACAAACAAAATAAATTTTATCTTCTTCTAAATAGAACACTAATATTATCTTGAATTACTGTAAATAATGACTTTCCTTGATGGATTTCATAGCATGGAAGACTGATTTTTACTAAAAAATAATATATTATTAAAAATATTATTATTTAACATAATAAAAAATAATTGAGCAATTAAATTCAATGATAGGGTTAGGATTAACTAAATAATAAATATAAATATTTTAATTCATTAGTTACCTATTAATTATAAATTTATATAGAAACCAAATGAAAATAAAGGGAAGGATTTTATAAAACACTTTTTATGTTTAAAAAGTGATTTATATTAATATGATATATTTATTTCTATTAGTGGATGACTTTAATTAAATTTATATATTATATATTCAATCAAAAAAATTTATATTTATCCATTATATCTGATAAAAATAAGATAAGAACATACCCAATAATACACATAAAAACCTATATTTTTATAAAATCAGATTTACCACCTTCTGATGGAACACCTACATTAAAAATATGAATTTTGAAACTCTTATAAATTTAATATGAAAAAATCAAAATCATTTAATAAATGAATACATAAAAATTGGTTTAGGTTTAATATTTGGTAATTTTATATGATGTTCTAATTTTTAATGATTTGTGAAAAATAATTATTTTTAATTCAAAACATCTTTTTTGTCAAATTTATTTATGTATTACTTTTTTTAAAGAACAATTATATCAATTTAAAATAAATAAAACAAATTTAGTATAGAGACCCCAAACTTGAAGTACATGGACATTACATTACTTTTTTGGAATACTTAATACATTACAAAAACCAACACTCAAGGACTGTAATAGTTTAGTGTCTTTGGAAACTCGGAACATAAACTTCTAATCATGGTTAAAGATCTTCAACATCTCCCATAAAGATCTTCCCCTTTTGTTTTCTTACCTAAAACATTTATTTATATATTGGGGAAAAGAAAACATATAAAGGGAGAGCTCAAATCCTCAGTAAGGGTAAGCATGGAAAAAATAAAACAAACCATATACATTTGAACTAAAAAACATGAACATAATGTTTAAACATCAAAATCTTGAGCAATGACATAAAACATGGCAGTACGTAAGGCATAGATCATAATGGAATATCAATCATCATAAAATAACATGGGAATAAATCATGTAATTTTGGAAAACCATTAATCACATGATATGATTTCCATATTATCCAAGGCATTGCTACCAAGACCATCTTAGTGGACAAATTCCCTTTCTGAATCGAGTTCACTCCTCGTTCCAGTCCTGTAACACTGAATCAGATTAACTTACCATTCCTGCCATGTCTATCTAATGAGATAAAAATCTTTACCCAATTCATTGGAGGGAGATATAGGTCCTACCCATATCATAATAAAATCATTATTACGTTTCCCACAACATAAACCTAAATCATTCCTCATAACCCAAAGAATAAAATGGGTTTCATAAACATCATTCCATCATAACATAATCCATATAAAACAAATGGATATAATTTAATCATAAGAAAATTGAAACCATGTAAATCCTAAAGACATTATACTTGAAATATACACATATGAAATAATGTCATTTTATATGGAAAATGGTTTTGATAAAACACTTGAAATAAATTCATGAGGAAAATATCCTTTCTTCTTCAAAATCATTTTCTTTTCAAAAAATGCAATGAAATTTTAAAATAAAAGGATTTTGTTGGAAATAATCAAGAAATATTGTAGAGTAATGTTTATGTAAATAAGGTGTTATGAAATTGTAAAAATCCTTTCACGTCGTATAAGTTAAATAAAACATTCTCCTCGTACTTTTGTCGAAAAAATCAAAAAGTTCATCTTATGGTAAATAAAAGAAAGATTCCTTCCATAACACAATGTAAAAGTCAAAAAGGGTTAAACATGAGTTTAAACATACAAGGAAGAATATTAAACACTTTATGAAAAACATTTTTATGGACATGGATGAAAAATATAACTCGATTAAATACTTACGTATAAGCAATCTCGGATAAAAATTAGATTTCAAAATTATTCCTTACCTTAGGTCCGGTATGCCTTGTACGTATCCAAACCTACGGTATAATGATTTAAATAATGTCATTGACTTATTACAGAATCATATTCATTGTTATGATATCATATATGGTTCACTTATGACTTTATATTACCCGTTATTTTGTAAATTCCATGTTAAAGGAGCGTTTTGGGTAAATTCATTTTATTTATTGTACTTGTTTGGACTTGTTGTTCTTGATATTTTTATTACTTATATCATTATTAAATAACTTCCATAATTTAAATAATGATTTATATATCATATATATTCAGTATATATATATATAATAGATAGATAGATAAATGAAATGAAATACACCATTCATGGAGACGGTAGGCTGTACGTACGCATGAACGTTGTTTTCCTTTCATTATTGACTTGAATGGAAGTAAGTAGATGATATATATATATATATATATATAAATCCAGTAGCTTTATCATGTCATATATTTCATTATTATTCATTATATATACTTTATAATCATTCTTGAATGGTTAAGATGGAGAATGAATCTCATCGCGTCGTGGAGACGGTAATCCGTACGTACGCATGAGCGATGATATCGTTCCCATAATCATTGAATTGAATTGGAGTAGATGATATAATATCTCAGAATCAGTATGATGTTATAATAACCACATATATTTATTCTTTACACCATTATACTCATCCAAGTAAAGTGGTGGTGGAAAAACAGATTACACCACGAAGTGGAGACGGTATTCCGTACGTACGCATGCGCGGTGATTTTGATTTCTGTAGGATGGATAGAAGGTGAAACGGGGTTGTTTAATATTTATAATAACATATCAATATATTATTGATACTTATGTTATTACTTTATAATGAAACATCTAAATAAGAATAAGTTGAAGAAGAATGAAACTTAAAAGAATTGGTAGAGGAGATTACCTCTTCTTCAACGCACCTCTTTTAAGCTTCCTCTTAAGGCACTAGAGTTGGTCTTTTGAGAAGACCAGAACTTTCAGAATGTTTCTAGGGAAGTGAATAAGAGTAATGGTCAGTGTTTGGCCAAGCTTGAAGGCTCAATGTGTTGTGAAGAGGAGGGGGATGAGGTGCCCTTTTATAAGGGAGGAGAGGAGCACCTTTGGAAACATAAGAAATATTAATTTATAATAAATTCAAACCCCACATAAAAACCTCCAAAAATGACTTAAATCCTAAGATGAGATGAGATAAGGTTGTAATCTCATCATCCAATAAAATTTGGACATGTTGTGAATTTATTTTAAACCTTATCAATTTGATTTATCCTTATTTAATTTATTTAATATTATTTGTGGTAATAATATTCTAAATTTTAAATTTTTATAAATAATTTCTTAAATGTTGTGAATTATCCATAATTGGGTACGTTATGAAATTTTAGACCATATAAATTTAAATTTATAATTTTTAAATATTTATGTTATTTTTAAACAATTTAATAATATGTTATTTTTATAAAATAACAATAGTGTCAATTTTGACATTATTCATTTATTTTAATTTCAATAAAATCCACACAGAGGATATATTCTAACCAAAATATTTAATAGATTCCTAAAATGTAAAATTTTTCTATAAAATTCGTGGATCACATTAAATAGTTCATATAATATTTATTTTAATATTTTTAAAACCATTTATTTGGTATATCTCTTTATAAAATAATTAGTACAACATTTTTGTATAATTATTTAATATAATTATTTATTGAATAAAAATTAAAAATAAAATACTATGATGAATAGAAATCTCCTAGATTTTATAATAATACTTTTAATCGAATTTATCATCTTAAATTCACAACATTTAAATTGTTATATTTTTTTAAATTATGAAAGTGACAACTTTGGAATCATTTAAAATAAAATAATATAGGGGTCATAATCTTATTTATAAGGATCTAAATAGTCCAAAATTCGTCCATTGGATGGTTATGGTTTATATATACACTACCAATAAGTCTTGTTCAGGTTTTGGGGCCTTCTGTTGTGTATTAATATTTCAATAAAAACTATATTATTGATTTTTCACTAAATAAATAATTTCTACATCATTAATGTATAAGCTAATAACGTAAATAAATAATTCTTAAAAATTACAAATAAATTACCATGATAAAGAAAAACATGTTATATTTCAAATGAGTATTTATAACCGAATTTATCTTCTGTATAACCTTATATTAAAAATAGTTTAATTATTAAAGTTTGAGTGAGACATATTTCACTTTCTTTTAAATAAAATAAATTAAAGGTCTTAATCACATCCAAGTGGGTTCCATTAGATTCCATTTCTACCCACGTATGATTTAGGGTAAAATATAATCATCCAATTATATTAGGAAAAGTTTTAGGGTAATTTTATAATATTATATTTACCCTTTATTACCCGATTTACCTTTAACTATGGTAAATAAAATTTACCATAGTTACTATTCCTAATGACTAAAAAAAATTAGATTTTTAACATAATTTGGACCTAATTATTCCAAATATGGAATCTATTTTTCAAAATTCCAATCACAGAAGTTGAAAAAATTAATTTAAAATTAATCCCGTTGTTAATAAAACGAGTTTTAAAAGTTAAAACATTGCAAAAGATTGAAATGGTTTTACCTATGAATTCAATTTAAAATCAATTCTAATGACTTACGTTATATTAAATGGTAAAAATATATTATATTTAGACTTTAAAACCATTCAATACTATAATTTATCCATATAAATTATTATGATGAAAAAAGTTGTTTTTAATTAAAATATATCGTGTTTTTACTATTCATTAAAATATGAAAGTTATCAGAATAATATGAAAAATTTATCCAAAGTTAATTTTTATATTCTGATTCCAAATAAGAATTTTATTTTTTCAAATTGAACTTATAAACCTGTCAAAAACTAGATTTAAAGTTGGTGTGCCATCAAAAGGTGGCAAAACTGCATTTTTTTAAAAAATACTTATTTTACCCGAAAAAATTATTTTGTTCACATACCATGTTTTAGAAAATGGGTAATAGGAATAATAATGTTCAAAATTTAGTTAATAATATTCATAACGGCTAGCCCATAATAATATTATAACAATATATCATTGTTTAGTGAAACCTGGTATTGCGTACTACACACGCTATCGAGGAAGGTCGCGATTACGTGTAACGCAAGCAAAGCAAGTGTTGTGTGTAGTGAAAGATTATTTTGGTGTTTCATATGTCATAATCCATCCATGTTTCATTTATACATTGAATATATATATATATATACACTCAGAGTTGCGTAGAATAACTTCTATCAAACGATCTTAAAATTGTGTGTAACACAATCCAAGAACAGTGTTGCATATACTGCAAGCTAATACGGTGTTGCGTACAACGCAAGATAATCTTGGTGTATCATACAACACAAGACATCAAATAAATTAAAAATAATACTTATCATAAAATCTTGGGGTGTGGCATTCTACCCCCATTAAAATGAATTTCTCCCTCGAAATTTGTCGGGGTTATAAATGGTTTTCTACTTTAAAGTTTCTTTAATAGAAAACCACATCATAAAAAGGAATACCAAAACACAACATTCAAAAATAAAGTATGAAACGTAATGGTTACCCAAATTAACTAATCATTGGGTTTCCACATAGGAGATTATAGGAGAAAATATGCATATAACCATCATGTTCTGATAGAGAGTGGTAGAGAACATGGCTATGAAAAAGACAAAAATCCCAAAGCCATAAATTTGTGATGATCTAAGGTACCATATGATTCATCAGATATAAGAGCAGTATGAAACATTTTTGGTTTTCAATATCATTTACCTAAACTTGAAAAGTTTGAATTAGAAGAAATACTTACTTGATTTTGGTACAATCTCACCGTTGTTCGTGCCATGAACAATTTCCACTTTATCTCTTATGGAAATGAAGTTGAATTTTTCAATCGTGCAGTGTTAGAAGATCATATGATAAAATGATAGGTCATTTCATCTGTTTCTATCGCAAAAATATTAGCACAATTTATTAAATATATATAAGTCCATCTATGTTGAGATTAATCGTATATGGTTTCTAAAATGGACTTATACTTCATCTATCACAGCGCTTAATAAAATAAAACTAGTTTCTACAAACCAGAGACTTCTTGGAGGCTAGTGGTATGCGATAAAGGCATATCGCACTTCGGTTGTGGGTTCTATTCCCACATCCTGGTTCGACGCAACGACTTATCACCCATTCTGCAGGTTGTCCATTTTCATAAACTACACTATTATAACATTCCTTCAATAATATCGAAAAATTATAGCCTTAAACAATACTAAATTATGTTCAACATAAACCATTCCAATATTTAGGATTATCCAAAATACTTCTTTCCAAACTCATAGTATAAAGAGAACAATTACTAAAAAGGTCATATATAACAAGCACATGAAAACCATCATTTATCCCTCATATATCACAATATATATCTTGTTGATCGCATTCCAAACATGTGAATACCTTAATCTTGTATTCTCTTAAAAAATTAATTCCCATTGAACCTTATTGAAAACATGAATGCTGTCAAAAGTTAACTCATTCCACATACCAAAATCCAAAAATTCTATATACTCAACCCATGGTATAACTTTTTCCTTATATCAGTCATGATCTCATTAATACTATCAAACATTTCATTTCTCCTTATCCATTCATTATGCGCATATCATCTTCTTTCCAAAAATATCTCAATCACTTTTCATGGTTACCGGTACCATATAATTATTGAAAATCACAATGGACGAATACATAGATATTTCAATATACCATAAAAGTACCTCAGGAACATTATTATTGAATACCAATACATAAACAATTCAATCAATCCTATTCAATTATTTTAATGGAATAAGTCCTTCCTTGTTTTAGAAGTAACCTCTTAGGTCAGGGCATTGAGTTGGGTAATGCCCATGTTCTCCACAAATAAGACATTGAACTCCATAACAGTCTGTCACTCTCTGACCCTTCTCTCCACATAGATAACATCTTCCCCTAAATTTTAGGTATTCATCAAGGTTCTTCTTCCCTTCTTTAGAAATCTCAATCTTCTTTTCTTTATGCTCCTCAACATGAAAACATCCATAAAAGTTCATCTTCCTCTTATTTGATGAATTAGGACTACCACTAAAGTTCACCTTGTTAATCATATATCGCGATGACTGATTCAACGTAATCACAAAATCTTTCTTTCTAGGCATTATGCAATTTCTTTTCTCATAGTCACCAATTTTTCCATTGGATTCAATGTTGACCCAATTCCTTCTGGTTCCCTCCATTGACTAAAACCAAAATCCATGGTTTAAGAAACAGTTAAAATAACGGGGAACCACATAATCATAAAGAGTCTCTTATGGGATGTCTAACTTATCACACATTCTTTAATCCAGAACACCTTAGGTTCACCCTAGGTTATTCATGATCGTGAAAATAATTCTAGGACTGTAAACTATAGTTATACAAAACCTTAGGGACATCCCTAGACATACCTTATAAATATCTCTAGAGATCTCTCTAAATTTTTCGCATCCTAGTTTCCAAATGTTGACTAAAACTTTCCTCTGATACCAACTGTAGAGACCCCAAACTTGATGTAAATGGAAATTACATTACTTTTGTGGAATAATTAATATATAAAAAAAACCAACACTCAAGGACCATAATAGTTTAGTGTATTTGGAAACTCATAACATAATCTTCTAATCACGGTGAAAGATCTTCAGCATCTCCCATAAATATCTTCCCCTTTTGTTATCTTACATAAAACCTTTCTTTATATATTGGGGAAAAGAAAAAATATAAAGGGTGAGCTCAAATGATCCTTAAGGGTAATAATGGAGAAAATAAAACAAACCATATACATTTGAACTTAAAAACATGAACATAATGTTTAAACATCAAAATCTTGAGCAATGACATAAAACATGGAAGTACGTAAGGAATAGATCATAATGGAACATCTATCATCATAAAATAGCATGGGAATAAATCATGTAATTGTGGAAAACCATTAATCACATGATATTATTTCCATAGTAGCCAAGTCATTGCTACCAAGACCATCTTAGTGGACAAATTCCCTTTCTGAATCGAGTTCACTCCTCGTTCCAGTCATGTAACACTGAACCAGATTAACTTACCATTCCATCCATGTCTATCTCATAAGATATAAATTATTACCCAATTCATTGGAGGGAGATATCGGTCCCACCCTTCTCATAATTAAATCATTTTTATGTGTGCTACAACATAAACATAAACCATTCATCATAACCCAAAGAATAAAATGGGTTTCATAAACTTCATCCCATCATAACATAATCTATATAAAAAAATGGATATCATTTCATTATAAGAAAAGTGAAACCATATAAATCATAGAGACATTATACTTGAAACATATACATATGAAATAATATCACTTTAGTTGGAAAATGGTTTTGATAAAACACTTGAAATGAATTCTTGAGGAAAATATCCTTTCTTCTTCAAAATCGTTTTCTTTTCAAAAAATGAAATCAAATTTTAAAAGAAAAGTTTTTTGTTGAAAATAATCATGAAATATTGTAGAGTAATATTTATGTAAATAAGGCGTTATGAAATCGTAAAAATCCGTTCACGCAGTATAAGTTAAAAAAACATTCTCCTTGTACTTTTCTCGGAAAAGTCAAAAAGTTCCTCTTATGGTAAACAAAAGATAGATTCTGTCCATAACACAACGTAAAAGTCAAAAAAGGGGTAAAAATGAGTTTATAAATACATGTAAGAATATTAAACACTTTATGAAAAACATTTTTATGGACATTTATAAAAAATATAACCCCAGTAAATACTTACGTATAAGCAATATCTGATAAAAACGAGATTGCAAAATTATCTCTTACCTTAAGTATGATATGCTTTGTACGTATCCAAACCACCTGTATAATGATTTAAATAATGTCATAGAATTTTTAAAGAATCATATTCATTATTATGATATCATATATTGTTCACCTATGACATTATATTACCCGTTCTTTTGTAAATTCCTTGTTAAAGCAGCGAATTGGGTAAAATCGTTTTATTTATCATACGTGTTTGGACGTGTTGTTCTTGATATTATTATTACTTATATCATTATTTAATTACTTCCAGAAATTAAATAATGATTTATATATAATATATATTCAGTATATATATATATATATATAATTAATAGATAAATGAAATTAAATACACCGTTCATGGAGACGGTAGGCCGTACGTACGCATGAACGCTGTTTTCCTTTCATTATTGACTTGAATGGAAGTAAGTAGATGCCATATATACATATATATACATAAATATAGTAGATTTATCATGTCATATATTTCATTATTATTCATTATATAAACTTTATAATCATTCTTGAATGGTTAACATGGAGAATGAATCTCATCGCGTCGTGGAGACTGTAATCTGTACGTACGCACGAACGATGATATCATTCCCATAATTATTGAATTGAATTGGAGTGGATGATATAAAATCTCATAATAAGTATGATGTTATAATAACCATATATAGTTATTCTTTACACCATTATACCCATCCAATTAAAGTGGTGGTGGAAAAAACAGGTTACACTACGGCGTGGAGACGGTATTTCGTACGTACGCACGCGCGGTGATTTCGTTTTCCATAGGATGGATAGAAGGTGAAATGGGGTTTTTCATATATGAAATAACATATCAGTATATTATTGATACTTATGTTATTACTTTATAATGAAACAACTAAAGAAGAAGAAGTTGAAGAAGAAAGAAACTTGAAAGAATCGGTAGAAGAGATTACCTCTTCTTCGACGCACCTCTTTTAAGCTTCCTCTTAAGTCACTAAAGTTGGTATTTTGAGAAGACAAGAACCTCCAGAATGTTTCTAGGGAAGTGGATAAGAGAAATAGGTATGGGTTTTCTGAGCTTGAAGGGTCAATGTGTTGTGAAGAGGAGAGGGAGGAGGTGCCCTTTAATAAGGGAGGAGAGGGGCACCTTCGGATACATAAGAAATTTTATTTTATAATAAATTCAAACCCAACATAAAAACCTCCAAAAATGACTTAAATCCAAATATGAGATTATATAGGGTTGTAATCTCATCAGAAAATAAAACTTAGACATGTTGGTAATTTATTTTAAACCTTATCGATTTGATTTATCCGTATTTAATTTATTTAATCGTTTTTGTGGTAATAATATTCTAAATTTTGAATTGTTATAAATAATTACTTATGTGTTGTGAATTATCTATAATTGGGTAATTTATGAAATTTTATACCATATAAATTTCAATTTATAATTTTTAAAAATTAATGTGATTTTTAAACAATTTAATAATATGTTATTTTTATAAAATAACAAAAGTGTCAATTTTGACATTATTCATTTATTGTAATTTCAATAAAATCCACATAGAGGATATTTTCAAAACAAAATATTTAATAGTTTCATAACATGTCAAATTTGTCTAGAAAATTAGTGGTGAACATTAAATAGTTTATATAATAATTATTTTAATATTTTTAAAACCATTTATTTGGTATATCTCTTAATAAAATAATTGATACAACATTTTTGTATAATTATTTAATATACTTATTTGTTGCATAACAAATTAAAAATAAAATCCAATTACGAAGATAAATCTCATAGATTTTTTAATAATACTTTTACTCTAATTTATCATTTTAAAATCACAACATGTAAATTGTTATATTTATTAAATTATGAAGATGACAACTTTGGAATCATTTGAAATAAAATAATATAATTGTCATAATCTTCTTTATAAGGATCCAAATGGTCACCAATTATGCCATTGGATGATTAGGGTCTATATATACACTACCAATAAGTCTTTTTCAGGTTTTTAGGACTTTTGATGAGTATTATTATTTCAATAAAAACTATATTATTGATTTTTCACTAAATAAATAATTTCCGCATCATTAATGTATAAGCTAATAATTTAAATAATTAATTAATAAAAATTAAAAATAAATTACCATGATAAATAAAAACATTTTATC
This sequence comes from Viscum album, assembly GCA_963277665.1. Taxonomy (NCBI): domain Eukaryota; kingdom Viridiplantae; phylum Streptophyta; class Magnoliopsida; order Santalales; family Viscaceae; genus Viscum; species Viscum album. Next base: position 1,244,878,869 of record OY728130.1, on the reverse strand, counting down.
TTTAAAATGAGTATGTATAACATAATTTATATTCTATATAACCTTATTCTAAAAATAGTTTAATTATTAAAGTTTGAGTGAGACTTATTTCACTTTCTTTTAAATAAAATAAATTAAAGGTCTTATTCACATCCAAGTGGGTTCCATTAGATTCCATTTCGACCCAAGTATGATTTAGGAAAAACTATAATCATCCAATTATATTAGGAAAAGTTTTAGGGTAATTTTATAATATTATATTTACCCGTAATTACTCGATTTACCTTTAACTATGGTAAATAAAATTTACTGTAGTTACTATTCATAATGACTAAAAATAAAAAGTATCTTATTAACATAATTTGAACCTACTGATTCCAAATATGGAATCCATTTTTCCAAATTCAAATTTCCGAAGTTTCAAAAATTAATTTAAAATTAATCCTGTTGTTAAGAAAACATGTTTTAAAAGTTAAAACATTACTAAAGATTGAAATGATTTTACCTATGAGTTCAATGTAAAATTAATGATAATGACCTAAATTATATTAAATGATAAAAATATATTCTATTTATACTTTAAAACCATTCAATATTATAATTTAACAATATAAATTATTATGATGAAAAAAGTTGTTTTTAATTAAAATATAGCTTGTTTTTACTATTCATTAAAATATGAAAGTTATCAGAATAATATGAAAAATGTATCCAAAGTAAATTTCTATATCCTGGTTCCAAAAAAGAATTCTATTTTGTCAAATTGGACTTATAAACCTGTCAAAAACAAGATTTAAAGTGGGTGCGCCATCAAAAGGCAACAAAAATGCATTTTTTTGAAAACTACTTATTTTACCCGAAAAATTTATTTTGTTCACATACCATGTTTTAGAAAATTTGTAAGAGGAATAATAATGTCAAAAATATAGTTAATACTATTCATAACGGCTGGTAAATAATAATATTATAACAATATATCATTGTTTAGTGAAACCCTGTATTGCGTACTACACACGCTGTTGAGGAAGGTCGTGATTGCGTGTAATGAAAGCCAAGCCAATATTGTGTGCAGTGAAAGATTATTTTGGTGTTGTGTATAACATAATCCAACCATATTTAATTTATACATTGAATATATATATATATACACTCAATGTTGCGGAGAATAACTTCTATCAAATGAACTTAAAATTGTGTGTATCACGATCCAAGAACAGTGTTGCATATACTGCAAGCTAATACGGTGTTGCGTATAGCGCAAGATAATCTTGGTGTAGCATAAAACACAAGAAATCAAATAAATTAAAAAGAATACTTATCATAAAATCTCGGGGTGTTACATTTAGGTTATTGTAATCAATATTACATTGAAATTAAATATTAAAAGATCTCGCCTTTTTGAACATTATTACTTTTAAAACCCGCTTTGTCATCTAGTCTACAACATTAAATTTAAATTATTTTATACCAATTACTTGATTTTTATTTGGAAAAATTTATTCCATATTTTTTATAATCAAAATTTATAATGTATAATATGTTAAACTTAGTTTTTGACCAATAATATTAGTAAAATAATTAATATTAATTATAGCGTTTAAGAGGAAAATTAGCTGAATATGGGACTAAACGTTAATCTTAAGATACAAAATGAGATATAAACTTGTACAAATTGCATTGTATGTTAATATTTTAACACCATAATCCATGTAATCTAATATTGACCATTATTATAGCCACATATGATGGGAAAACGTGGATGGAATTTCCTTTTCAAAAATTTACAAGAATGCAACTCCTCCTCCACTATAAAAAGGTACTCAAACCTAATAATTATGCACACCTCTCAAGTCATTTGTCTCTCCAATACACTGATAGAATAACCTACTAACATTCCCCCTCCCACCCCTCAACCTAGAAGCCTCATCTTGTCAATTAATCCATCCTTGGAATCCTGTAAAGGTCCATAAATTTCAAAGAAATTTTTTTCTTAATTTTCTTTGGGATTTTAAAAGAACGCAATTTCTGACGGTTCCTGATTCTGAGGCCCGGTGTGCCCGGAATCAATTTTCGAAGTTTAGCTCTGGTACGTTCAGTGAACGAACGAGTGAGTTTTCCTAAATTTTGAACCGGTGCTCGGAATCGAATTCTGAGGGCACCGATGAAACCGCAGCACTGGTAATTGTTTATGAAGACCCTTTCAGGAGTTGCGTTTTCTCGGAAAAGTTGTTTTAAAAAAATTGAGGAATAAAAATATAATTTTTTTACAATTATATTTACATTTCTTGTTAAATGGATTAAGTGTTGTGTCACAACACTTTTCCCCCCTCTTATGTGGTTATAACCTATGTAAGGGAGTTGGGGGTGGAACCCACTTGTAGTTAACTACTTGTGAGAGGATTAAGGTGGGCTGGGGCCCACACGAGCCCAACCCCTCACCTTCCCCTAACGTTCTTGACCTTTTCCCTCTTAAGTTTGTAACTCTCAAAAATAAAACCCCTTTTTTTAATTAAAGTCAACTCATTAATTGAGTAGGTTTTTCAAAGTAATTAATTCTTGGATTCATTTGAATTTAAAATGAATTTTTGGCTTGTGTGTTAATTAAATAAGACTAAGACTTATTTTGGGGCAGGGTAGTTGGTTGTGCGAGAGGAGTTGCGGAGGAAAATCTCTAAGTTCTGAAGGATGTTCTTCCTCCTTGAAGAACGAGAAGAACGCACCGTCGTCGACGAAGAACGCCGACCTCCGATGAAGGACGACGGTGAGAGGCGCCTTCCTCGGAGATCGACGACGCGACGCCGAGTACCGTGATGCCAACGACCCTCTCCTTCCGCGACGCCATCTTCCACGACGTTCAATTCCGCGACGAACCTTCGTTCGATGATTTCTTCGTGGTAGGGAATTTTTTTGTTGTTGTTCATGATTTCTTCTGTCATCATTCCTCGTTTCAAATTGGACATCTTCCTATCGATTAATGGGAGGGGGCCGGACCGCACAAACACAACTGACCCTCCTCCCTTAATTTTTGTTGTTGACCTTGTTGTGGTTTGGAATGGGGATGGCACGGTGCTGTCGCACCGCGCGGGATCATGCGGCAAGGATGCGCGGCGCCATCGCGCCGCACCGTTGAAGCCGAACAAAGTCGCGGCGCCGACGCGTCGCGCCCGAAAACCGCGAAGAGACGCGGTTTGTTTTTATTTGGCGTACGGATCGTCAGGCCATGGAAGAATCGACCGTAGGGGCGATTTGAAGGCCTTGCAGCGAAGAGCAGGTGCCGGGAGGACCGCAGGAGAAGATAGATTTGAAAACGGACCACCGGAGCAACTTTGGTGGTCCGCAGAAGGCGGCGGTGGCGACCGGCGGCGGCGGCGCGCTGCAGGAACGGAACCTCCGTGGCTGACCCGCGACGGTGGGCCGAACTGGAATGGCGCGACCGTTCTGGAGGAAGAGCAGCGCGGCTCAAAGCCACGCCGGTTACATCGACAGCGGGGGTTTGTAACCCCCGCACCTGCTGGCCACGCGAGCGTTGCGCCGCGCCAACGCCAGCGCCAGGTCGGGCCAGGCCGCGCCCAAGCGGGCCGGACTCGGACTCGGTTCAGGTCGACCCAGTTCGGGCCGACCCAGGGGGTCTCGGGCCGGGTCAGACCGGGCCCGAACCCCCTATTTTCAGGCAGTTTCCGTTCAAACGCCCATATCTTGGGCCATGAATCTCCAAATGACGCACCGTCAACTGAGATGCGATCCTTGGATCGATACGGTCGTTTCGGTATCTTACACTCAGGGTTTCAGAGAACTTTGTGTAAGGCCAGGTTGGTTAGGATACGCAACCAACCGGACCCTCGGAGCGGAAACGCTTATATCTTGAGCTACGGACGTCCGATTGACGTACCGTTGAATTTGTTGGATTCATCTTGATGAGAAGAAACTTTTGAAATAATTTTCCTGAGTTTTGGTTGCATTTGGATAGTGGTCGGGTTGGATTGTACCCGAAATCCAACCGGACCCTTGGAACGGAAAAGCTGATAACTTTCAGACCGGACGTCCGTTTAACGAACCATCAACGGCGTTGGTGATAATGTTGAGAAATGGTCCCTATGAGCATACCATATGATAGTTCGGGGTACAGTTGAGATACAGCCAGGTTGGTTCGCACACGAAACCAATCGGGCCCCTGGGACGAAAAAGGCTAATAACTCACAGACCGGGCGTTCGATTGACGCGCCGTCTGCTGCGTTGAGACCCCTATGACGAGGTGGTCCCTTGAGATACTTCTTAATTGAACTTTGTGATACTTGGAGTATCGACCAGTAGCTCGTGGAGCGGACCCTCCCGGTGACGAGCTAGCAGTGTGCAGAGACCTAGTAGCTGGATGAGACTTGACGACTGCTGATCTATCGACTCGTTGTGTTTCGGATAGCCCAGTGGGGAGCGCTTGGTTGTAGCGGAAGACCCACGGAGGAGGAGCACTTGGTTGTAGCGGCAGACCCGCGGTACTCAACAGAAGGAGTACCTCTGGAGGCTATGAGGGGGAGCGCTTGGTTGTAGCGGCAGACTCACGGCGGAGGAGCGCTTGGTTGTAGCGGCAAACCCGCGGTACTCATCAAAAGGAGTACCTCTAGAGCCTATAAGGGGGAGTGCTTGGTTGTAGCGGCAGACCAATGGTGGGAAGTGCTTGGTTGTAGCAGCAGGCCCACAGTGCTCGACAGGTGGAGTACTACAGCAGTCCATGGTTAGTGGGGCGCGTTTGGTTGTAGCGGCAGGGCCACTGTACTCATCAGAGGAGGAGTTCTACACCAGCCGTGGTTTCGACATCATGAATAAAATCCTGGTTGAGATGAGACTATGATCTTTGTGTTTACCTCATGATTTAGATGGGTCACTTATTAACTTAGGTATATGTATGGGAATATACCTGGGTAGTGGTTACCCGTTGATTTCATAATCTTGTGTTTCCTCATGATTGAGATGGGTTACTTGATAACTTAGGTATATGTATGGGTATATACCTAAGTAGAGGTTATCTGTTGAGATATTTATTTGTGGTTATCCTTGTTGGATTTAGTGAGACCTTGAGGGTCTCAGGGTCTATACTGATTATTGTTACACTCACCCCTGCACGGGATATGCCCGCACCTTGTTGTGTTGGTTGCAGACGACGGGCAGCGCAGACAAAGGCCGAGTGTTCAAGGACTATATGGTACCGGAGGTGGACCTCACGACGAGACAGTATCCGGGGGTGGACTTCATAACGAGATGACACACGGATGAGGTTGACGGGTGAGAGCTTTGTGGAGGCTATTTGTACCTACCCTTCAGGTAGGATCCGTGGTGGACGATCCAGGAGCTGCGCCATCTGTACCTACCCTTCAGGTAGGATCCGAGGAGGACGACCCAAGAGCTGCTTTTCACCTTCCAGCTATTTTATCTTTTTCCTTGTACTTTACAATTGGGCTTGTATTTCTGGCCCCCTTTACTTTCAGCACAGCTTGTTTCAGTTTTACTTAGTGTTTTACTTCCGCTTGTACGCTGTGGTGTTTTGTTTACTTTTTTAAAGGCAATGACTTCCCAATTATTGGGATTTACGCCTTGGTTCTAGTCTCCAGCCCCTGGCCTATGCAAGGTGGGCTTGGAGTAGTCACAACACAGGCCCCGAGGACAGGTCATGACAAATTGGTATCAGAGGAGTTCGGTTCTACCGAAGAACTAAGGACTCTGATCTTTTTCTATGTGAAGCAATAGTGTTAAGGGTACCGAGTGTGGTCTTCAGTTCATAGAGTCCAGTGTTGGTGCGGCGACTGACGTATCCGTACACTAGGACCCTAACTACTGATTTCCGACTTTGTACACGAAAACAATGATTGCGTGTGTGTTTCCAAAGTTTTAATGTCAGCTCAAACTAGGTCAGCTCACCAGGTATAAATCATTGACTGTGTCGCATCTGTTCAGGATGTCTCCACGCAAGACAGTCAGTTGGAGTTTTGAGAGAGTACTCGATGACGGCCCACCGAGCGGCGAGGCTCCGGTGCGGGGCCCTTTTTTCTATGTTGGCACCCTCGGGTGGTGTACCAGTAGCACCACCACCTGTTGGGCAGCAGATGCCACCAGCCATAATAGAGAACTGTGCACGCTGGCAGAGCACGTTGCACGAGTTACAGCAGTAGAGGATTCCGAGGTTACGAGGCGAGGCAGATTCCCAGACAGCAGAGAACTGGCTGGAGGCGATTTCTAGAGTTTTCCGCCTAGCTGAGACATCAGTAGAGTCGATGGTGGACTTGGATTCTAGTGTTTTCTAGTGAGTGAACATGAGGATGGTCCGCATAGTTATGAGGATTCGGTATGTGGACTGATGCCTGAGATAGTTCCTTCGGGTAGTGTGTCAGCTATACATCACTACATGTTGGTCAGCAGTTACAACCGGCGGTACCGGTAGGTGACACATGTAGGATTACTGCCTTAAACGTGTTCTAACATCAGATACCCTCAAGTTCTGAGGCGAGCCCGACTCACAGGCGGCTGAGGACTGGCTTGAGGAGGTGGCTGAAAGTATTCTGGAGCTTATACAGCTTCGGAAGGATGATGTTTCAGTAGCTGGGTAATCATCAAGGCGTACCGATCGTTCTTGGTACTTGATGAATACAATATGATCAGTGCTTTAGAGCTCGGATCTCAAAGCGAGGTGTGTTTAAGGATATCCCAGTAAGCACTCTTTCCTCTATGAATTCCTACTTATGTTAGGGTTCTAGAGAGAACCTTTGTGGTTGAATGTTCTTTGGCTGATCGGTTATAGCCAGTGAATGTTAGCAGTGGGAAGATGCGAACTGGCGTCAGTCCCAGAGACTTGGATGTGTAAAATGTTTCAAGAAGAGGAAGTGTCAAGGAAGGATGAATCTACAGAGTAGCAGATGTGGAAGTAGAGCTAGGAGAGCAGCATGGGGTGGTGTACTTTTCGACATGTTACAATCACCCGCCTTTGTAGTCCCCGCTAAGCTCGGGGAGCTGGAGGGCAGGGGAAGAGAGTATCTGCATGCGGTCAAGGAGTGTGACCCAATGGCTCTAAGAATGATTCTAGGGACAGTCTGTTTCCACTACTAGTTGTCATAGTAATAGATGTAGATATGAATCATTCCTTCCTTCCACAAATCTTGTTCCAGACCTAGAGTTTCCGGTAAGCCGTAGACTTGACCCTCACGTCCGGAGATACCTTGGGTGGATACTCGATAATCACACTTACGCCGACAGTGTGATCTGACCCTCGAGGCGAGAGTTTTGGTTTGAATCACTTGGTGGCAACGTCGAGGCCTTACGACGTTGGTTTGAGTATGGACTTAGAAATCACAGTTCGTACACAAATTGATGGTATTAGGCAAAAAGGTTGTGGTTTAACTACGACGCCGGGATGGGTTCTCCTTGGTCGTAGAAAAGGAAACCCTAGGAATCATAGGATAAACTCATGCATATGAGGGATTGTCCTATCACTCTTGAGTCGGTCAACCCTACCCTCGTAGTAGCAGAAGTTTTGAGTTTATGTTCTAAACAGGAATTGGAGACCTCTGGAATTCGAGGATGGTGACCACGTTTTCTTACGGGTCTCACCTCGACGAGGTCTATTGAGTTTTGGCTGAGGCGACAAGTTATCTCTGAGGTTCAACGGACCTTTCTAGGTCCTCAGCAGAGTAGGTGAGGTAGTTTACCGCTTGACCCATCCACCTCAGTTGCACCAGGTGCACAAAGACTTCAACGTATCTCAACTGAGGAGATATGTGCTTGACCCAACGCATATCATCGACCTTGGGGAGCTGGACTTTGGAGATGGGGTGACTTTCACGGAGGTTCCAGTGGGGATTGAGGATTGACAGGAGAGGATCCTATGAGGATGGTTGATTCCTTGGGTGCACTTTCACTGGCAGTACGGAAACCTCCAGGTGAGCACATGGGAGCGGAAGGCTCAGATGCGTGCTCAGTACCGCTTTTGTATCCCTAGTTTGTGTTAAAGTTTTACGGGGACATAAAGCCCTGAGGTGGGAGTAATGTAAAGACACTGAAATTTCAAGGAAATTTTTTTCTTAATTTTTTTGGGATTTTATAAGAACACAGTTTCTGACGGCGCCTAATTCCGAGGCCCGGTGTGCCCAGAATCAATTTCCGAAGTTTAAATCGGGTACGTTTAGTGAACGGACGATCGGGTTTTCCTAAATTTTGAACCGGTGCTCGGAATCGAATTCCGAGGGCACCAATGAAACCATAGCGCCGGTAATTGCTTATGAAGACCCTTTCGGGAGTCGCTTTTTCTCGGAGGAGTTGTTTAAAAAAAATGTGAGGAATAAAAATATAATTGTTTTACAATTATATTTTCATTTCTTGTTAAATGGATTAAATGTTGTGTCACAACACTTTTTCCCCCTCTTATGTGGTTATAACCTATGTAAGGGAGTTGGGGGTGGAACCCACTTGTATTTAACTACCTGTGAGAGGATTAAGGTGGGGTGGGGGCCACACGAGCCCAACCCCTCACCTTCCCCTAACGTTCTTAACCTTTTCCCTCTTAAGTTTGTAACTCTCAAAAAGAAAACCCCTTTTTTTAATTAAAGTCAACTCATTAATTGAGTAGGGTTTTCAAAGTAATTAATTCTTGGATTCATTTGAATATCAAATGAATTTTTGGCTTGTGTGTTAACTAAATAAGACTAAGTCTTATTTCGAGGGAGGATAGTTGGTGGTGCGATAGGATTTGGAGAGGAAAAGCTCTAAGTTCCGAAGGATGTTCTTCCTCCTTGAAGAACGCGAAGAACACACCGTAGCCGACGAAGAACGCCGACCTCCGACGAAGGATGACGGTGAGAGGCGCCTTCCTTGGAGATCGACAATGCGACGCCGAGTACCGCGACGCCAACGACCCTCTCCTTTCGCGACGCCATCTTCCGGGACGTTCAATTCCGTGATGACCCTTCGTTCGACGATTTCTTCGAGGTAGGGAATTTTGTTGTTGTTGTTTGTGATTTCTTCTGTCGTCGTTCCTCGTTTCAAATTGGACCGCTTGCTATCGATTAACGGGAGGGGGCCGGACCGCACAAACACGACCGACCCTCCTCCCTTAATTTTTTTGTTGACCTTGTTGTGGTTTGGAATGGGGATGGCGTGGTGTCGTCGCACCGCACGGGATCATACGACAAGGATGCGTGGGGCCGTCGCGCCGCGCCGTTGAAGCCGAACAAAGTCGCGGCGCCGACGCGCCGTGCCGGAAAACCACGAAGAGACGTGATTTGTTTTTTTGGCATACGGATCGTTGGGCCCTGGAAGAACGGGCCTCAGGGACGATTTGAAGGCCTTGCAGCGAAGGGCAGGTCCCGGGAGGACCGCAGGCGAAGACGGACCACCGGAGCAACTCCGGTGGTCCGCGGAAGGCGGCGGCGGTGCGCCGCCGGAACGGAACCGTCGCGGCGGCAGGCCGAACCAGAACTGATCAGCCATTCCGGAGGTGGAGCGGCATGGCTCAATGCCGCGCCGGTTACATCGACCACGGGGGTTTGTAACCCCCGCACCCAATGGCCATGCGGGCGCCGCGCCGCGCCAGTGCCAGCGCCAGGCCGGGCTGCCCAGGCCGGGTAGGGCTTCCCAGGCCGGGCCGGGCCACACCCAGGCCGGGCTGGGCCAGACCCGGACCCGGTTCGGGTCGACCTGGTTCGGGCCGACCCAGGGGTCTCGGGCTGGGTCGGACTGGGCCCGAACCCCCTATTTTCGGGCAGTTTTCGTTCAAACGCCCATATCTTAGGCCACGGACCTCTTAAGGACACACCGTCAGCTGAGATGCGATCCTTGAATCGAGATGGTCGTTTCGGTATATTACACTTAGGGTTTTGGAGAACTTTGAGTATGGCCGGGTTGGTTCGGATATGAAACTAACCGGGCCCTTGGAGCAGAAACGCTTATATCTTGAGCTCCGGACGTCCAATTGATGTGCCGTCAACTTTTTTGGATTCATCTTGATGATACGGAACTTTTGGAATACTTTTCTAGAGTTTTGGTTGAAGTTGGATAGTGTCCGGGTTGGATTGTACCCGAAATCCAACCGAGCCCCTGGAACGGAAGAGCTGATAACTTTCAGACCGGACGTCCGTTTAACGAACCGTCAGCGGCGTTGGTGATCAAGTTGAGAAAATTTCCCTATGAGAATAACCTATGAGTGTTCGGGGTATATTTGAGATACATCTGGGTTGGTTCGCACACGAAACCAACCGGGCCCCTAGGAAAAAAAAGACTAATAACTCACAGACCGAGCATCTGATTGATGCGCCGTCTGCTGCGTTGAGACCCCTATGACGAGGAGGTCCCTTGAGATACTTCTTCATGGAACTTTGTGATACTTGGAGCATTGATCAGTAGCTCTTGGAGAGGACCCTCCCAGTGACGAGCTAACAGAGTGTAGAGACCTAGTAGCTGGATGAGACTTGACGACTGCTGATCTATCGACTCTGTGTGTTTCGGATAGCCTAGTGGGGAGCACTTGGTTGTAGCGGTAGACCGACGACGGAGGAGCACTTGGTTGTAGCGGCAGACCTGTGGAACTCAACAGAAGGAGTACCTCTGGAGGCTATGAGGGGGAGCGCTTGGTTGTAGCGGCAGACCCACGGTGGAGGAGCGCTTGGTTGTAGCGGCAGACCAGCGATACTCAACAGAAGAGGTACCTCTAGAGCCTATGAGGGGGAGCGCTTGGTTGTAGCGGCAGACCCATGGTGGGAAGTGCTTGGTTGTAGCAGCAGGCCCACATTGCTCGACAGGTGGAGTACTACATCAGTCTATGGTTAGTGGGGCGCGCTTGGTTGTAGCGGCATGCCCACTATACTCGTCATAGGAGGAGTTCTCCAGCAGTCGTGGTTTAAACATCATGAATAAAATCCTGGTTGAGTTGTGACTATGATCTTTGTGTTTACCTCATGATTTATATGGGTCACTTGTTAACTTAGGTATATGTATGGGCATATACCTGGGTAGTGGTTACCCGTTGATTTCATAATATTGTGTTTCCTCATGATTGAGATGGGTTACTTGATAACTTAGGTATATGTATGGGTATATACCTAAGAAGAGGTTATCTGTTGAGATCTTTCTTTGTGGTTATCCTTGTTGGATTTAGTGAGACCATGAGGTTCTCGGGGTCCCTACTGAGTATCGTTATACTCACCCCTGCATGGGCTATGCCCGCACCTCGTTGTGTTGGTTGCAGACGACGGGCAGTGCAGACAGAGGCCGAGTGTTCGAGGACTGGACGGTACCGAAGGTGGACCTCATGATGAGATAGTATCCGGTGGTGCACTTCACAAAGAGATGACACATGGAGGAGGTTGACGGGAGAGAGCGTTGTGGAGGCTATCTGTACATACCCTTTATGTAGGATCTGTGGTGGATGATCCAGGAGCTGTGCAATCTGTACCTACCCTTTAGGTAGGATCCGAGGAGGATGACCTAGGAGCTTCTTGTCACCTTCAGGCTGTTTTATCTTTTTTCCTTGTACTTTACAGTTGGGCTTGTATTTCCATCCTCCTTTACTTTATGCACAGCTTGTTTCAGTTTTACTTCCGCTGATACTCTGTGGTGTTTTGTTTACTTTTATAAAGGCAATGAATTCCTAATTATCGAGATTTACACCTTGGTGCTAGTCGCCAGCCTCTGGCCTATGGAAGGCAGGCTTGGGTTAGTCACGGCACGGGCCCCGAGGATGGGTCGTGACAAATCCCTTTAGTGAAAACCAAAAGGAGTTACCCAAAGAATAGGTAACATCATTTCTCAAGATCTTTTGATTAATTTTTATTAAAAAACCCTAAAAATATTATTATTCCATTATTAAATATTAAAATAAGTATCCTTAGTATACTAATATGTTTTTATTCTATGTTTTTTACCTAAAAAATAGACACATCCATCTAATTGGTAAAAAACATACAGTTTATGTGTGTAGTGAACTACTGCCTCACGAAATGATGTAGTTTTATTTTCCTTTACCACCTCTTATGGTTGATAATCAGGTTGGAAAAATTATTTATATATGGTATTTATGATATTTATAAAGACTTTATTATTTTTTTAATTCCTTCGTAAAATATTACTTTATGCACTCCATTTTGTGGGAATACTGTAACATTGTTTGCGAAAGTGTTGACTACCACCTCCTCAAAGTGATATGATTCGTTCAAACAATACATGAAATAGATAGATGATAGATTTAATAAATCACATTTTAAAAAATCAAATCTATATTATATTCATAAAGTTAATAAATTTCTTTAAATATAATATATCATTTTATTTTTTACCCTTTTCACACAATAAAAAGTGGTAATGTCGGTCGTGGATGTCTAGACTACCATCTCCCTAACACGATGTGATTCCTTTTACACTATAATAATTATATATATAAGTATATATTATTAGGTAACACAGTCTTTATGATATATTTATCTTTTTAAAAATATATAATGTTACTTACCATCATTCTGTAATGATTACAGAAAATGGGAATGTTAATCATGTGTACGTACAACCTACCATCTCTATGATTATAAAATCATTTCATTTTTCAAAACCATATTTCATAATTCATTTTAAAAGTATAATTTATTTGTAAATATGATTATTTTTACTTATTTATTATTCTGGATATGTTTATATAATGACCCCTTTGACCATAAGATGACCTACCAATGTCATTTTTTATACATAATGAGAATATGGTCAAAACTCCTAACAAAAATTTAATTGCTTATGTAGTTTTTTAGATAATTGTAATAAGTGAAATATAATTTATGATAAACAAGAAAAAGTTTCTGAAGAAAGTAAATAATGAAACATAAGTTTATTATTCATGAAGACAAAGACACATGTGACAAGTCATACTTAAAGGATGGGATTTTTCTCTCACATTACATTCAATGTGTCAAACACCATTTTCATAACTTACTTATTTTGTGTAATGAATCTATTTAACCTTTTAATATATTTTATCAGAAATTATTTTGTCTTCATGGTATTTAAAATTTAAATTTAATGTTATTCCATCGTGAATATTACGATTCAATTGTTTTAAAGTGGTATGATATACTTCGGAATGTTTGAAGATTATTTTCCACATGAATAAAAGTAATGTTATTTTAATGGTATTTTCATTCATCAACATAAACAAGCCTTGTTGTTATTTATCCTCTATAAAGTAATTATTGATAAATTTGTATTATTTTTTTAGTAAGGACATTTGATGATAAGGAACATTTTATTATTAATAAAATCCTTTATTCGATATATGATGAGTGATTTGTACATGCAAGATAGGGGTTGGGGACCATTTAAAGTAATCCCTTATATGCATCAATAGTATCATGGGAAAATTTTATTTTGAAAATCCCCTCACATTTACAACCAATATGTTCGAAACTGTCTTGTGAATGCTTTTGACAATAGATTCATGTTTGGAAAAACTAAATTCATTTCTAACCAGTATTTTTTAAACCATGTTATGAAAGGTCCAAATGGTAATGGTTCCATAGACCTATGAAAAATGGGGTCTAACAATTTTTCATTACCTTTATTGATAATTCATTTGTTATAACTATTTTTATCCATGAGATTTGGGATTTTTCATTATAAAGGCATTCATTTCATTCTCTTTTTATTGACTAAATGGAATTTGTTTTAGTTATTTACCTTTCCATGTTGATTATGCACATTAATTCAACACTTCATCTTTCATACTTACCCTTATTGATCATTTGAGATCACCATTATTTTAATTGTTTCCTATAGATATGATATGAATTCTTGGAATTAGTTTCTAGGATGTAGTTTATTATTCCTAATTATGTGGTATCTTTAATTTTCTATTTCTCAATGTAATATGGGTATCTTTTATGTAATTTATTTTTCTAAAAATGTTAAACCAATTGGTCCTTTGGGATTTTATTCCTTAAAAAAACTCCAATTTAATAAATATATTCACTAGCTTTGGGATTCTAGGATCTAGGAATTACAGTTGGTAGAAAAGGAAGTTTAGAAAAATCCTTGAAACTATATTTAGAAAACATTGATTAGGGAACATAACCCAAAGATGGATGATTTCTTCTCCCCTAGAACATGTTTTTTAGTAAGTAATCACTACTTCTGAGTGGTTCCATTATACTTATTTATGGAATGAAAAACATCCAATGGTTCTTTATCTAAAGGGACCTTCATTCCAAAGGAAGACATTCATTAGGTTTGGACCAATAATACATAAAAACATACAATTGCTGATAGGATGTGAGGTCGAACACATCACACATTTTTGGGGAGAATTAATGCCTACACTGGGACTCTCTTATATATTTGAGATATTTTCATGAATCATTATTAATTCACCAAGTATAATGTATGTTTCCCTTGGAATTTGCAATCAATTAGTAGCATGTGTGAAATTCAGAATCTTACATATTTATTTGTGGTTCTTCATTAATGGATATATCCTTATGTAGTCGAGTTTCTCCATCAATTGGTTCCTCTTATATACTACGTATAGATTCTTTTAACCACTTTTATGATGATACTGGTTTTCAAGCCACTCAGCGGGGCACTCTAGAATTTGTTGTCTTTTAGGGAGAAAAAAGTTTGTTTTGATATTGGGATTGTACCCATAAATGTGATACCTACATATCATTGTGAAAGGAAACATAACCCTCATAGTTTGGTTCTACTTAATGGGACACATCATACCTTTTAAGTTCATTTTAAAAGGACCTTACCGTGTAGTTTAATTTTTTGTGGTAAGACATCTAAGAGGAAAGTGCTTAGTCAAAGCTTGGTGTGGGACTGCTGCCTAAGCATCCTAAGGAACCTGTAAATGATATGGAATTCCATTTTGGATTAGACCCTATTGGGACTATGGTCTAGGAAGAATAGGTTTATCTTGGAGTGTTGGGTTTGAACCTTAGAGAGGCTTCGTAGGTATCCAATTAGGATGGGAATCAAAACCCACGTTGATCTGTAATTCATGTAGCGGTGCTTGATCCTTTTTGAGAAATAGGTTGAGGCTTACTCTTAAATAGGATGACCTTGTAACAAGGACCATGAGAGGTGTCTTAACTGATGTATATTTATAGGGGTTAATTTGGGGCTTATTCCTAAGAAGGATGCCTGGATTTAGGGAATTGAGGTTTGATTTCTAAATAGGATATCTATTGATCTCGGGCCTTGGGTGAAGGATTCCTATATATCCCACTTATGGTGGGAATCAAAATTATCACAGTTCAAGAGATGGGGGATTGTGGGGATGTTTTTATGATCACAAATCTCTAAGCCCATGTGAGTCATTCTCGGTGTGAGAAATAAGAAGATGTGAAAGATTATACAAGCCACACACACTCCCTTCCACTGATGGAAGAGGTCATGGTTGCAGCGGAAGAGGCTAGGGTGACGGTGGAAAAGTCTATGGTGATAGAAGAAGAGGCCAAATCAATGCACCTTACCCTATTCACATATCATTAGATGTGGGTACAATCTAAGGAAAGAGATAAGTTCAAGGAAGTATAGAAGAGCGAGAGTAAAACCTCCTACATGAATGGAAAGGCACCTACATGAGGATGGCTACAATAAAATTGGTCCTAGAAGGGGAGGGAGACTTTCATTTTTCTAAGAAGTAAAAGTACGTGTGAATCGTACCTTTCCTACCAGGGAACTAAGTCTCCGAGTTTTAGAAAAGATAAGGGATGGACATGGCCCGAACCCTAATCCTCAAAATCTAGAACTCCCAAACACTATTTCTAGGAGAAAGGTCCATGTGACTGTGGATATAGAAACCCACAAACACTCCAAGAACACTGACAAAATTATAAAAAAATGTGGGAAACTTGTGAGTGTGGATATACAAAACCTAATGGGAGGCAAAATTATTTTTATTTCCCAATGGATTGGTAAGTCATGAGGTTCTAGTAGAGGATTCCACATAATCACTTTTAGAAAAGGGAGCCAATAAAGAAGAATACTTTCCATGATTGAATTTGAAGAGGGCTTGATAAAAGGCTTGTATAGGATGAAGGGATAAGGAGAATCAAAGGGGGGCTACCAAGCAGGTATGTGTCATGTAAGTATGCTTTGGAGACCTGATGTTTACCTAATTGATGAAAAACCAGGATGTTAAAACATGGGTGATACTTGACTCAAGCCTTCAAGAGTATTCATAGGTATTCCTAGAAGTAGAGTGCTTAGGTTCCATTGAGAAGAATGTGTGGCGTAGAATAATTTCTGATTTAGGTATTTTGGGCGCATTATGTATTCTAGTTTTATGGACTTTAAATACAGAAGGCACTTAAGTCTGATGATCCTCATTTAATTACTTCGCCTAAGGTGTTAAAGAACTATAGTGAAGGTTTTAAAAGACATGGGTGATGCACTAGGTTTACCAGAGTATCATGTAGGATTCAGAGAAATTATTTCTTAACAAATGTAAACGCAAAGGGCCTATTTATATGTAAAATAGGTGACCCTGGGTGAAGGTGTTAGTTTGTGCAAGTGGGTTGCATGCCAACATTTTTGCATGCAAGTGGCTATGCACTAATGGTGACTTGGCTCAATTGGGGTGATTTCAAACCTGGCCCTTTTTAAATCGTGAAATTGCCCATGTATTTTCACCTATCCTTTTTTTTATAAGGCATTTCCCTTTGTCACTTTTCTATCAATGTGATATAATAGTGTGTCAACCAAAGCACCCCCACCCCCTTTATAATTTGATCTAAAATAAAGAGTGGGTATTATAATATGGTAATGTTATGAAAAGGATCAATGAGTTTGATGTGGTGCGCAATGTCGTGAATGGGGAAACTAATCCTACACAAATTTGGTGTGTGGAGAATGGTTAAAATTGTTCAGAAAGGGGCTTCCTGACACTATGTTGTGTAGTTTGGAGTCTTTAAACAAGGATATTATGTAGTGTAGTTTCAATTAATGTTGCAAGGACATTGTATGTATTTAATTTAACATCTTTAGCTATGACTACAGTTCTATGAGTCTCTAGTTTCATGATAATTTTTATGGAAACATTATACCATATTCAGGTTTGGGAATGAAGAAATGTAATATGTGATTTATAAATTTCTGGATCTGAAAAATGACATTGGAAAACGGGATAATATTTTTTTAAGAGGTCTCTTCCAAAAAACAAAGATACCATTGTTTTAAAACCCCATTATGGTGGCAGTATTATGGAGTTCCAACTGCGGGCATATGCTACACAACCAAACAGTGGTATCATTTAACTAATAGGCCCATTATATAGGTGAATTTTATACAAGTTCATTGGGGGCACATAGTATATAGACAAGAAAAAGAGCTCTCGAGAATTTGACATTTTATTTCTAAATGTGGATGAAAGTTTATGATGATTGGGATTATCTCAAGAACAATGTTTATTTTATAGAGAGAAATAATTGAATACCAAAATTTTGTTTCCAATAATGATTTCCAATGAACCTTAGGAATATGATTTCTATAAAGGTATAACCCAACTATTGTATTTTTGGTGTTTGTAGTTTTAGTTCATGTGACTAGGACCATAATATTATGGAAAGAATAAAGGATATGTTGTCAAACAATCCAAGTTTATTTCAAGAATATTTAAACATATAGAAAGGGATAATGTGAAAACCATTGTCTTGGAAACTTTCATGTCTAGATAAAGGATAAGGGACATGTATATGAAGGATGACCGCTATAAACTGTGGTTTCCTGCATACTTTCATTAAATTTTAAAGGGACAGAACATGCTTCTCCTACGAAAGAATTTATAACTATTTGAAAAACCTAGTATGGGGGTAATATTATGCTGGGCTAACTGGGGTTATATGCTACATAGTCAAACAGTGGTATCCTTTGAATGATAGGCCCATTATGTAGGTGAATTTTAAGCAATACCACTGAAGGTCATGTACTGTATAGTCATACAAAAGAGATCTCAAAAAATAGATATTCTATCACTACAAACCGAAGTAGGATTATGAAGGTCTGAAAATAATGAAGATTAGGAGTATCTAATGTGATAGAGGTATTTTCCAATTCACAAGGGAAATACTTGGAATGAAATTGGCCATAAATTAGGAGTTCCTTAAAAATATATGACTCATATATAAAATGGGGACATTTCTTGTTTCCTTGATGGGATCTCCAAAGAGAGGACCAACTGTAAGAGCTCATTCATAGATTTTAAATTGTATATGGGAGACGGAGAATTTTATTTTATCTCATGTCTGGGACAAATGGTTAAGGACCAGTCTTCAAAATGTATCTCAATTGAATGTGAATCATTCCAAACATAGTTATTTTAGTACTATATAGTTTAATGTATTTATATGAATACATTAAGGGCTTTATTTGAAAAGAAATTGAATCACCTCATGTAGAATTGAATCATATATAGTGGAAAATAGTCATTTTCATATCAAGATGCAGCTGGGTCTAGGATTCAAAATATGGATGTCACTACGTATATCATATAGATTAGAATCAAGCTATGAGTAGTTCTTTTAAGTCCAAGAAGTTTATTGTCATGTGGTGAGGATGTTAAGTGATTAAAATGTTGAAAGGAATATTACATGTGTGTAGGGGATAAAACCCAAGTGTCACTACGTATATTTCTGGACCAAGAATCAATCCACACATTTTTCTTTATGTTATTCCCCATACCAATCATGTTTTGACATGGGGAAGATGGATTTTTATTATTGTGGTTGGGTGCACGATTGGAGATCTAGTCATATCTATTTATCCCATTGAATTAAGAATCAAGCCAAACATAGTTCATGAGAAAATTGTTCCCCAAACTAATTGAGTTTGATGTGAGAGATGGGGTTTTCTATCACATTCTTGAATAATATTTAAACTTAATAAATAGGTTGGTATGAAGATCAAACCATATATCTTGGAAGATTAATCTATATAGATTTAGTTTATATACAGGAAGAAAATGGAAATAATTTTCATTTTGGTTGAAGATGGTTCCAATATTGGAGATCCAAGCATCTCTATATAACCCATTGGAATTAGAATCAAGCCACACATAGTTCTTCAAATGAAGTCTCTAAGTAGATCATGTTTCAATCATAGGGAGAAATGGAAGTCATGAATTACTAAGGCGTAGCAATGATGTGAGTAATTATTGTTAATGGAAGATACTCATATTTTATTATAGACCCAAAATAAATACTAATTTGTGGTATATTATGGGATTTAATAACGTCAAATGAAGAAGATGTTAACTATTTTGTTTAATTTCATGTTGTGAGAAAAAAGATTTCATGTTGTTTAACATCTTGTGACAAAGAAAAAGATGTTATGAATTTTAACATCGTGCAGCATGGATTCATATAGTTGTTATATAGGTTAATGTATTTCAACTTGGAAATTATGTTGTGTGTTTTCAAGACTTGTAGTAAGGGAATTATGTTGTGTAGTTTCAAGTCAGGTAGCAAGAACATTATGATGTGTAGTTTCAATTCATGCTGTGGGGATATTATACTGTACAGTTTCAATTCATACAGTGTGGACATTATGTTGTGAAGTTTCAAGTCATGTAGCGATGACATTATACTATGTAGTTTCAAGTCATGTAGTGAGGAAATAATGATGTACAATTTAAAGTCATGCAGGGAGGATATAATGTTGTGTAGTTTGAATTCAAGCAGCGAGGACATTACTCTGTGTGATTACACAAAGTAATTATTCCTAAATCTTGCATTGGTTGGAGTTTTAATAAGTTCTCTATTCATTGAGATTAGGAAATAAGCTCCATTAATGTAGACCATATGTATAGAGTATAGTCCTTTCCACTTTGGATCTAGTAATGGAGGCTTCTTTCCTTGTATTATCAGAGTCATGAGAATTAATACAAATTCTCCTTGATGAAATGAGATAAAAAAAAATATTGTTAAAAGATTGGGTTATTCTGTTCTTATAGACTTCTAAATGATGAAAAATATGAAATATATTTTCATATAATCATTCCAACTCATCAAATAACTTCTGAGACTGTTCGTTTGTTGATAAATGACCAAAGATTACAACTCAGAGTGAAGGAAATTGAATTTCAATAATCAAAATTTCTTCTGTTCCATACAACAACAAATATGGAGTTTCCCAAGTGGTAGTACATGTAGTATTATGATAAGACCATAAATAGAGAAAAGTCATAACATTCTAGGATTTCATATAATTATCCACAATTTTCTTGAGTATATTTTATAGGGTCTTGTTGAAACCCTCTATTTATCCCTTGGTCATTGCAGGATAGAGAGATTAAGGGTTTGATTTGATATTGTGCTTCTAATATAACTTCATTACCTGAATAGAATAGAAATTGGTGTTGTTGTCTTTAAATATGATACAAAGGACACCAAATATGGTAATGATATTAGCTTTGAAAAATCTAAGAATGATTTTGGCTCAAAATTGTTTGAGTGTAATCTCCTTATCCCATTTGGACATAAATCAGTAGTAATAATAATATACTTAAACTACATAGTCGTAGCTACATGATAAGTTCCTACTACATCCATTCCCCATGTAAAAAATGGTTATGAGTATTTAGCTTGGTGTAGAAACTCCAGTGGTTGATGAATGAAGATATAATACACATGGAATGGGTGGAACTTCTGGGTGAAATCTATGCAATCCTGAATCATTGATGGGAAGAAGTATCCAAGACATCAGATTTGATTAGAAATCCTATGCCTATATTTGTGAGCACCACAAACTTCTGCATGTACTTCTTTCATGAAAGTTGTTGTTTCATCTCCATCAATACACTTGAAGAGGACTCCAAAAAATCATCATTTTTAGATGATCTTCTAGTTATTTGGGATATCATAAAGAGTAAATTTGACCACTAATCACCAGAAATTACCTTTCCCATCTCTATTAGGTGGAGGTATTCCATTTTGAAGGTATTCCATGATAGGTGTCATCCATCCTGTAGTATGATAATATGGATCAGAAATAGGGATGATTTAATTAATTTCCGCCATTTTAGTTCTAAGAAAAGGTGAAACCACACAACAATGGGAGATCCTGATGATTGTCTCATCTTGGTTTTGATCTTCTATGGTTGTGTTTGTATTATCCAATGCATTAACTTTGGAAATTTGTGATCATGGGACATATGAAATTTTTGGATATGAAATAAATTCATCCATTAACCCTTTGAAATAATCACACAAAGGTACCAGCTCTTTATTTATAATATATTAAAACCCATTTTTTATTTTATTACTAATTCTAAATCAATTTTTAATTTAAAGTGGTTCACTTGTACCAGGATGACCAATTCAACACCTACAATGAGAGCTTGATATTCTACCTCATTGTCAGTTATGCCTTATAATAACAGTAGGGAATGTAGTAAAACATATTTTTATATGGAGATAATAACAATTCCAAACCCTACTTTATTGAGTTTTGGATCATCCATTCTTTAATCTGTTGGACTTCTAGATGCATCATTAATGTGCATCTCCCATATTTGAAGACTATCTTGAATAAAAAAGATTTATTTATTTGGAAGTTCATTATTCAATGATGTATCTTCTTTAGATGGTTGTTCATCAAGGAATTATTATAAGGATTGGACATTTACCTCTTTCTAGGTCACAAATTGGATATCAAACTGTTGCAAAGTAAATTCCCACTGTGCCTAACGTCCGGTCACCATAGGACGACTGAGGATACATTTGAGCAGGTCATTGTAAGATATCAACTGGACGTCGTGATGTTGCAGGTTGTTCCTCAGCTTTTGAACTAAATATATTAAAGCTACCTATCTTTTCTCAATTCTTGATTATTTAATCTTTGTGTCAAGCATTTTTTGACTGAGATAATACAGGCTCTTTCAATTCCAATCATCATTATTTTTTCCAAGGAAAAAACCCAATTATTCCACTAAAGCTGTCACATAGAGAATGAGTGGATATCCTTCAACATGTGTCATTAATAATAGTAAGCTCAAGAGATATTTTTTGATGGTATCAAATTCTTCTTAGTAGTCTTCGGTACATTGATAAGTGATTACCGTCTTCATTAATTTGGTGAAGAGTAAATAGTTGCGATCTATATTTTCTATGAAGCGTTAAATATAAACAATTTTCCTTGACTTCCAATTAATTCATTCAAATTTCAAGGGGATTAAATTCCAAGGATAGATTATTTCTTTTCATGATAAACTTTAATGTCACAACGGTGGACAACAAAGCTGTGTAATTTTCCTAAGGTAAACCCAAAAACACATTTTAAGGGGTTCATATTCAGATTTTGTTGCCGATGATTACTGAATATGGTCTCAAGATTTATCAAGTGATTATAACATTTTCTAGATTTCACAACTTAATCATCCACATAACATTTGACTACTTTTCCATGGAAGGGATTAAAGACGTGTTACATTGAACATCACTATGTTGTACCATCATTTTCAAGCCAAAGGGTATTAACCAATAGAAAAATATGCCTTTAGGGGATCTAAAATAAATAGAGTCCTCATATTCTGGGGACATCAAGATTTTATTATACCTAGTGTATCCATCCATTAAGGAAAGAGCTTCATATCCCACTATTTCCTCAATTAAGAACTCAGTGATTGGAACCGGGAAGTCACCTTTGTGAAAATGTTGGTTGAGATCTGAAATCAATGAAAAATATGATTTTACCATTCTTCTTTTGAAATGGGACAATGTTGTCCATCCATTTTTGAAATTAAACCTCCCTAAAAATGATAGTATTGGTAATCTTGGGGACATCAGCTTCAATTTTGGAGGTGTGAGTTGGATGCATTATTCTTGTTTCCACTTAAATACTCAATTCTCTTTTGGTAAACCTAAATGGTGAGTGGACACATTGGGATTAAGGCTCGACATTTCTATATAGTTCCATGAAAATATATCTCGATGTTTCATTAGAAATGATGTATAAATATCTTTCTATTTAGAAGTCACGTCTGTAGTAATTAGAGTAGGGCTTGGATATTCTTCAGTATCCATATTAATTTCTCTAAGCTCATTCACAGAAGAGTAGATTCCTTACTAAAATTATATATTGTAATATTTAAGAGATTCTTCCTCTTCTTAATCATGTTTCACTTCTTCTATTTCTACAGGAAGGGTGGTGATGAAGAAAACACTTTTCGAGCTAGGGGAGGAGTTAGAATTTGGACATCCTGAAGAAGAGGCCACCATTTCTGACCCTATTGATGATGACGGGTCTTCCTGAAATATTGAATATGAAATTATTGGTTGGGAATCAACATACTTCTCTTATTTTATTAATGTGAAAACATATTCTAGCCTGATGGATGATGAGAAGACTTCTAATGTTCGATGAATGAGAGAAGACATCTATTTTAGAATTCACTATCAATAATTTCTCCTACGTTGTCTGACACGAATTCCACAACTAACATTATGTAATTCAATGGATGAGTGCTTGGCTTTGAGTCTATCATTACAATTTGATTTATTAGAAACATGTAATCTATACTCATATGTTTGAATGGGTTATATGGGCTTTTTTATCGACCATTCAAAGCATTGATCCTTGTTATATATTTTTCCACGGACCATGTTCCCTTTGTGTTATATAATTTTCCTCAAAATATTATGATTCACATGTTTTTAAGAGAGACTTATCACCAAAAAAATATAAAAAATTTACCATTAATGCAATACTTGAGAAATTGGTTGTATGACAATGTAATGGCTACATGTTGATGTAGAGAAGGCCTTCCATGAAGAATGTTGAAAGTTGTGTCAGGTCAGATAACCATGAAATTTGAAATAGATATAAGATCCCTAAAGTGAGTTCTGAGCATAATATAACCTAGAGTTTCTTGTACATTCATTTAATATCATTGTAACATCAGAGTGGAAAGAGGTATGTTGGATTTAGTTAGACCCAGTCGATGATGTGAAAAAATGGGAATGAGTTTGACTCTTGAGCCATTATTAATAAAGGATCTTCGGATTTTTGTATCAATAACTATTCTAGATAGATACAAGCGTATGATGTTTCCATGAAAAACATCATCCTCATATGGATTCGTAAAAGATATAAATGCATGAAATTATATAGGATCAATATCTATATGGTAAACATCAGCCATAGCAACATCCGTTTCTAACCCTTAAGGCCTTAACAAAGCCTCAATAAGTGCTTATCAAAGATCTTTTGACACATTCCAAGCATCTATGATTGATAACTTGTCTGGTGAATTTGGTATTTGTTTCCAAGCATCATACTTTTGTTACAAAGTACTACGTGTTCTATCATGAAAATGTAGTTTTGCATGTGACTTGGAAGTTGATTCTCCAGATGTAGTTGTATCATATGTTGGGGTAGAAGCCAAAAATACATCATCTCTGGGTAGATTAGATAGACTAAGTTTATCTACCTTTTAAGAGTGTGATGGTGTAACCATTAATCAATCATCGAAGATGATCATGTCAGGGCTGATCATGTCATGTGTGGGAGAGTTCACTTTTTCTTATTGAGGCTACTGAAGGGTTATACCCTGATTTTCCGCGGCATAAACAATTTGAGTCGGGGTATAGTTAAAATTGTGGTTTCTAGGATATCCCAGTCTTCCTATATATCCTTATCTTTGACTTCTTCCTCTAGTTCTCCAATCAAGTGTAAATAATTTAGGTTCATAACCAGAATCATATTTTGGAAAGGGATCCAATAAGTGGATAAAGTTATTGGAACCAAAGAACAATTCCTCATTAGAAGAAGATTCTTCTCAAGAATTCAGTATTTTTTGTGCCATTTGACAGGGTGGTACCCACGCTTCAGAGAAAGATGTCATGAAATCTTCCATAGTCAAGGATAAATTTTTCCTTGACGTGAGCTCCTCTTCTTATAAAATATCTTTATCTTTCTAATCATCTATCTTCTTTGAGGATTTACCATTGGAGGACTGACCTTTTGATGAAGATGGTCTTACTATATTGTAATTGGAAAGAGGGATAGTTGGTTATTTCAATAATGTTCATATATTGGATGGAGTCTGGTTGATCGTTTTCATGACCATCCAATCATCATAATTCTATGAATATTTTATTTTGACTTCCTACCATCCATTATCTTCCTCTGGATCAGTAGTAGTAACACATGATACTTGGGATGATAAATTTTTTTAGTTTCATTTATCCAGACTCAGTAATTTTTTGTAGGAGGTCTTTGAAAACAAAACACTCCTGAATGGGAATCTCCAACATTTGAGGAAAGAGAAAATAATTTGGTAGATCATCATCTCTATAATTGTTCAGTTTCTTTGGATTTGGGAACCGAACAATTTTTTTTCCAAAGCTAAAATTATATAATTGGGATCCTGTTCATTATGAAAGGAATAATATTTTTTCTTTAATTCCTATGACTTTATACACCATTGATCTTTTTTATCATCTTGACAAGGTGTTCATTTCTATTGACACTCAGGATGTGGTGACCTTCAGTATGATGACATTTTTGAATTTGAAGCAGATATAGGTGCTTATTTTAGTGTAACTATAGAAGAATTTTCATTCCATATTCTCCTTCCTAGAGATGATGGGATTACACAAGATTTATCTTTATTTTCTACAATGGAATCCACCACTTGTTTGGCGATTGAAGTAAGGTCTCAAAACCCTCCTGTGTGTTTCATAGGGATTAGTGGTGTGAAGAACTCATCACCTAGTTTTTCTCCACAAATTGGAATCAACTCTTCTTGAGGGAGTTTTATATTTTTGTAATATGTTAATCCTATCCATCAAGAAATGGAATATGAAACTCATTTATTCTTCCTTTTTTTGCAATTTTTATGATAAAAAACAATTGTCTATTTTAGTGTTGAGATAAATTTAAAAAGTAATTTTGGATGGATTTTTTCCTATCCATCAATTGATCGAGACTAAAAACTTGTATACTAGGAAAAGGCTGACCCCTATAATGATATCCCAAAGCATCTACGCTTTACTAATTTTCTTTGAGGGGTTCCAATCATGGGATTAGAGTGAGATAAAAAAATTATTAAGTGATGCTCTGAATCTCCTGTACTATTAAAGATGGGAAATTTGGTATTCACAATTTTTGATGGGGGAGAGATAGGATCTACCCATTCAGAGTAAGCTATTATGTCCTTTAGGTCGAATACTCTGAGAGGGGGGGGGGGGTGAATTAGGGTATGGTAGATTAAAATTTTCTTCCTTCTGACTCTTGATTCATTGTTAGAAAAAACTCAATTATATCATCCTCCCATGGAAATATATAAACTTATATGAACTCATGCACATGACACCACAATTTTTACATGGTTCACCCTCACAGGGCTACGTCCAAGGATCATACAATGACAATGTGCCGATGTACCAAATTCACTAAGGCTCATAGCTAATAATGAGTACATTGTTCGGGCTAGATCTTCAATGCCCAGACCCACTTCCTTTACATGGTTTAGGGTATACTAACTGCATTCCAAAGGGTCACTCCCGATGCCTCTTTCTCTAGATCATTGCTGGTGGAAAGGTCACCCGTCTTCCTCTTGCTTCTCTCATGGCTCTTGGAAAGGAGTCCACTCACAGTTTATGGAATTTTCAGTCAAACACGGTTTATGGACATGTAGTTCCCTTCATTTTCAAGAATTGATGCATCTTAAACTATAGGTATATGCTATGTTGAAGTTCTTTTTTCATCCACAGATGAATTCCACCTTCCCGGGTACTGCTAGGTACTAGAAAACACTATTTCAAACTGATTTGAAACTTTTGCAAGCTTCCATGTGAAAACCGTAAACCACTTTTCTCTCTTGGGTACTGAGTAAAGGGTTTGGTATACAGGACTCCTTCTTGACTTATCATCTCCACTATTGCAAACCTCCCTTCATCTGTAGACTACCTCTTCCTTCGTGATCACGTACCGCTGCCGCGTACCAATTTCAAGAACCTCCTTTACAAAAACCATCGTGTCAGATAACTTTTATCTATCTGCGGATCGCCTTCACTTCTGCGTACTAGAGCTCCCCCTCCTTGTACCACTTGAGGAACTCACCTCCCGCATACTGGAGATTCCTTCTCAGAGTACTGAGTCAATTCCTTATGTGTATCGGGCTTCCTCCTCCGCATACCTGACTTCCTTTGTGAGTTAACAATCCCTACAAACACCTTCAATATAACAAATCCTATGTTAACCACCCTTCGTGAACTTCCTTCGGTCTTCTACGAATTATTGATTCAAAAATGTATTCTCTAATATTGTTCAATCTCCAAAGTAATTGGTAGGTTTAGTGATTCTTATATAGGAAATGATATCTTCTTAATCTGATAAACAATGATTTACCGAATCCTTAACCCCCAAAAATTGAAAACCATCCATGAATCATTTTCCTACTCGCTCTGCATACCATTTTTTCTTTTATGCGGTCGACTTCCTCCACCAACTTCAGCCAATCCAGGTACTGCACTGTGGGTTAACCGTGAACAGTTTTTGGTTTCGCAAACCGCATCCACGTACCGTTCTTGCTTCCTAGTATGCGGTCGCGTACCCTTCCTAGACATGGTACGAGATCCTTGTCCCAGGATCCTCATTCCTCTTTCTTTTCTGATTTCTTTCACCATTATTCACACAAATTCATAATTTTAAGGCCCCGAAATTTGGAAAACACTTGGAAATTGTGTCACATTAAAAACTTGTCTTAGGAAAACACCAACCGTTCTCATTTTCAGTCATATGGCATTTTCAACAAAAAACAACCACACCTAAAACATAATGAGAGGATGTATTGAGGGATTTTTTCCCAACATCCCCCCCTTTGGGTTTCTTAACAACTCATCTTAAAACAATTCTTGCCCATTTTTATACCTCATTAATAATTATTCCAACTTCATCCACCATTCACTCCATGAGATTAAGATAGCAATCAATGATTTATTCAACACATACTATTTCCCACATGAGCAATGCTCGGTGTGAAAAAAAAAGAGTAAATGAAAATTTCATCAATGAATCACTTCATTTGTATCACCAATTGTTGATACCAAACTGATACTTGTTACTTTGTGCTAGAAACCTTCTAACACCATTAAAACACCATTAAAACCCACTCATATTATTTTATCATGATTCTAAAATGTAGTGATATCTATTATTTGATCAAAAAATGCTGGAATCAATAGATTAAATGATCCCCTATCTTATAGCTCTACCAAACAGCTTCAGCTCAGCTTCAACTCCCCCTATCTCACTGCTCCACTTAACAGCTTCTCCACACATCTTTTCTCCCCCTGGAATAGTCACACTTTCTCCACCTTTGTCAATGAACCTGATGGTCACTTTATGGTTGTCTGCAATAGGGAAAAGAACACATATCATCATATTAGTGAAAGATGCATCATGCCTCGAAGAGAGGGGGGCCACATCCACACTTTTTCAAGTGTGGGGATTCAAATGGACACCCAGAGCCAGTCAATGCCTTTAAAATTATTCTTTCATTAAGTACTTTATCATAATGTTTGCAACCTATTGTTCTATAGGAACATACTCCAACTTCATAAGCCCCTACTCCACCATCTTCTTGATGAAATGATATTTGATTTCAATGATCTTTTTCCTTGAGTGATGGACTGTATTTTTTCTCATATTTATAGCACTTGAATTATCATAGTGAATTTTGATCGGTGACTTCACTTCAATTCCCATATCGTCAAGTTTCTACTTCATCCAGAAGTGTTGTGTGTAAGCTTGAGTAGCTGCAACGTATTCTACTTTTACGGTGCTCAATGAAATTCAATATTTCTTCTTTCTTAACCAAGAAATACACAATCCTACAAGATAAAAGGCACCAAAATTCATTTATTTCCTACCATTTGTTGAACCAGACCAATCCGCATCGGTATATCCCTATAACTCTGGATGAAATTTTTCATTGTAAATTAGACCAAAATCCATTGTTTCGTTTATATACTAATGAATTATTTTTACTTTTATCATGTGGCTCTCCTTGGGATTGTTTTGATCCCTTGCTACTTGGCATGTAGAAAATACAATAGCAGGCCTTATCTCTCTCAGGTACAATATTCTTATAATGATTTTCATGTACATTATTATATTAACTCGATTAATTTTATCATCTTGGGAAAATTTCAACTGGGTAGCACCCGAAGTCTTCATCTATTTGGAACTATCCATTATATACCTTGTCATAACCTTCTTGAAATATTTATATTGAGAAATAAATGTGTCATTCATTACTTGTGTCAACTGTAATCCATGTAAAAATTTCATCTCTCCAATCATCAACATTTCTAACTCACTTTTCATGAATTAAGAAAATTTTTCGCATTGTGCTTCATCTGATCCTATGAAGATTGCGTTATCTTTATAATCAAGAACCATCATCCTTTGACTTTTTCCATTGTTGTAATAAAAATTTTAATCAACTCCACCACGCTGAAAACAGAGCTACTATAGAAAATGGTCAAGCCTTGAATACCATTCTCTTTGTGCTTCTATTAAACGAGATAAAGCCTTCTTCAGTCGACAAACTCTGTGCTCATCATCATGAATGAGAAAACAATCTAGCTACTCAATGTAGACTTCTTCTTCCAGAACACAATTAAGAAATGATGACTTCACATAAATCTAAAAAACATTGAACTTTCATTGCACAGCTATGGACAAAAATAATCTAATTGTCTCCAGCCTCGCAATAGGTGAGAATGTTTCATCGACATCTATACCCTCAATCGGGGAGTACATTTTACACATAAGTCATGCTTTGTTTCGAATCACAACACCATCTTCATTAATATTTTTCAAAATACCCATTGTTCCCATATGAAATTCTTGTCTTCTGGTCTTGAAAAAACTTCCCACATTTGATTCTTCTCAATTTCTCCAAGATATTGTTTCATTTCCTGAACCCAATTCTCATCTCTAGAAGCTTCATCAATTCATTTAGGCTCTACTTGTGATAAGTATAATGCTTATTCTAGAGGCTTTATCCTTCTTGTATATACTGGCACTTCTTGATCACCAATTATATTTTTCCTATCAATTTCAGCTCTTCTTGCTAGTCTCTGGGAAGAAACTGATTTATTCTTATCATCTGATTCTTCTTCTGGATCAATCTCTGGAGCTGGAGGGTCTTCTGATCTACTCATCTCTTCAATGATATCCTCCTCAGTCTGATCATGAGTTTTCTGATGATTTTATTCATTTTCTACTATATTCACATAATTACATTAAACTACCATTCCCAAACACTTATTGAAGCATTTGTATGCTTTTGAATTCTTTGAGAATCCAAGAATTATCCCTTCATCCCCAAAGGATTCAGAAATCCAATGTTTTTCCTTATTGAGAATGAAACATTTACTTACTAATATTCGAATGTACATTAATGATTGCTTCTTTCCATACCATAACTCGTATAGATTATTCTCTTATTTTGTTCAATGTAATGGTCTATATGAAGTGTATACTTCTGTCATCACTACTTCTTTCCAAAAAAATTCTAGAAGGTCATTCTCAATGAGCATTGTTTTGGCCAAGTTGGTCACAATATGATTTCTTCTGGAAACTACTCCACTCTACTGTGGGGTTATTAATGATGAAACATTATTCCTTATCCCATGTTTTTTGAGATAATCCTACACATGGATATTTGTGAACTTTGTTCCGTTATCTGTTCAAATAGTTCAAATTTTCTAACCAAGAAACTTTTCACATTTCCATCTATATCTTATAATGAAACTGAACACTTCGTATTTGTGGGTGATTATCGAAACCCATGACATTATGCTATAGTCATCAATGAATAGATCATAATATCTCATACCATCAATAGGACTTGGCGAAATTGGGCCACACACATCAATATGCACAAACTCCAGCAGTCTCGTTGAGTTTTCCTCCTTCTTCTTAAATGTCGTTCAAATGATCTTCCCCTGTTGGCACGCATCACACGTATGAGTATGATCACATGATAATATAGGGATATTTCGAGCGGAAGAATATCTTACAAGATCTAATAAGGACCCTTTTCTTATGTTCCCAAGACGTTTATGCCATAACTTGTTTTCTTCATCCTTAGACAGAAATCACATATCTTCTTCTCCACTCATGAGGTATATATTACCTTTTGTACACTTTCCTTACAACACAATGACACCATCCTTTTCCTTGATGATACATATTTTATTGGAAAAACTTATGGCATGTCATGAGTCACACAATTGACTCACACTAAGAATGTTGGGACTAATCCCCTCTACATCAAAGACGTCTGACCATCTCATGATTTTCCTCCAAGCATGACTTTTCATGAACCAATAATTTTCATTCCCTCCTCATTACCAAATCATACAATACCTTATTTATCATACATGATTTTGGTTTCATGATTGTTATTTTATTTCATATGGGATGTGCATCCAATGACAATTATACATATCCCTGTGCGATCTGATCCCTTGAACGCAATTTCTACAACCACAGCCTGCTCGGCCATTTTCATTTTGACCCAAGACTTTGAATTCATAACCGATGTGGAAGGATAATCTTGATCTTCCTCTGTATATGATGGGTCATATCCAACCTGTAGAGCTGCAAATCGATTTTGAATATTAATCTCACTTAATGATACTTTTGGCTTCTTCTAAGGAACAAATTCAATTTAGATCACCACATTCCTCTACATTATTAATGAGAAATATTTTTCCTTATGTCCAAGACTTTACACCTGATATAATGACCGTCAAATTATTACCTATAATTTTGAACTATATATGACCACCTATGTTGGTCTTGTTCCCTTTGGTAACTCTTTTCTATGAAACACACAATTTGAGAGTGTCCCATTTTACCACAACAATAACATCTTATGTGAGGTACATTCCTGGGTGGTAATGATGACCCATTAGTTATGAAATGGGTTTTCTGAATATTTTTATTCTACTTCATACCCAAATAAGTCTTCAATGTTCGATTAGGTTCTTGTAGTCTAACATGAACCATAACTGCTTTCTGTTTTTGATCAAGCCCTATACCAGCCTTTTTATTCAGAGTAGATTTGTGCTTCTATTCAAATGGACCACTCTATTAAAATATCATTTTCCTGGTTTCCTATTTAATATTCTTTCTGAGAAGTTTCTCCTTATCATCACTTCTATGTCATAGGTTAATATCTTATGCTTCTATTTGTTCAATACCTTTGATTTTATCTTTTCCGGTTTTAGTCAAACTATCAATTTCAATATTCTGTTCTTCAATTTTGTGTTTGTACTCAACCACCTTTTTGGAGCATTATGGAATTGAAGTCCATATCTTTTTAATTTTTTCATTCAACTCAGAATTTACTTCTTATTGTTTCTGCATAAATAGTTTGGCTTTATGAACAACTTTGTTAGATTTCCTTTTCTTGTCTCTAAAAATATATATCTCTTCAAGGTAAGCTTCTAATTCAATGTACATATCAACTCTTCCTTCAATTTATCCTTCTTCAATGTCACTTTGTTATCTTGTTAAAGAATTTCTAGAAAGTTCCACCAAAGAATCTACTTTAAGAACTGTGCATTACTCCAAATCTTCTCCCTCGGATTATTCTAAGCATTCATCCTCTCTTGAATGCAGATCCTTCCTTTTGAATAATTTCTTCCCCGTACATCTCCTCCCTTTCTCATTTAAAGGTTATATATTTTGGGGAATTTCATTATTCTTTTAATTTTCATCATAAAATTTCTTCGGACACATTGATGCAGAATGCCCAATCTTTATGCATTGAAATCATGAAAGTGTATGTTTACCTTTGAACTTTCCTTTTCCTCTATGCATATTCGAGGATAGAAATGACATGAAATCATCCATATTGTCTTCCTACAGACTATCTTTAATGGAGATATTCTTCATGGTCTTGAATGCCACATCCATTAACTTCCCCTTTTCCACTACATCATTTCCATCATTTCTAATTTCATATGTTACAAAGGTATTGTGTGGGTTATCTAATGTCAAATCCTTTGGGTCTTTGTCTTCCAACACTGAAACATTCAGATTGAATCGCAGTGGAAGATTTCATAATATTTATTTCAAAATCATTATATATTCAAGGACATCTCCAAGACCATGAATGTCTTCCACAATAATATTTATCCTGTCGAATAATTAATCAACAGTCTCATTGGGATTCATTCTGAGATCCTCATACTTGTTCTATAGAACCTGCAGCTTTGCTTCTCGAGCTTTTGTGTTACCCTCGTAAATGTTTAACATTTTTTCCCACATTTCATGTGATTTTTTATAGGAAAAAACCTTCTTGTAAATTGAATTTTATAGGTATCCCCCGAAATAATTGATCTCTTTATCATCATCATCCAATTCCCTTCTTTAAATGTCTGATAAAGAACACTATTAATGTCAACTGATATTCCATGCATAGTTTCTCTGAAGACATACATCCCAACTGATCAGAAGTAGTGTGACATTCGATTCATATATATTTGAAAATTATTTCCATCAATTATTGGAACTAATTTATTATTTAACACCTCCATTTTAGATTTTTGGATTGAACCACTGACGGTCATCCATTCCTCTGATACCAATTGTTGGGTCCACTGGGTTGAATACCCTGAGAGGGGGGGGATAAATCACGGTATGGTAGATTAAAAATGTATTCCTTATGGATCTTGATTCATTGTTATAAAAAACACAATTCTCTATTCCCCCCATGAGAATATATAGACTGATATGAAATCATGCACATGACACAACAATTTTTTCTTGGTTCACCCTCACTAGGATACTTCAGAGGAGCATACAACGACAATGTGCTAATGTACCAAATTCAGTAAGGATCATGACCAATAATGAGTACAATGTTTAGGCTAGATCATCTATTCGTAGGCTCACTTTCATTACAAGGTTTAAGGTATTCTCACTAAGTTCCCAAGGGTCACTCCCTATGACTCTTTCCTTGGCTCACTACCAGTGGAAAGGGTAATTGTCTTCCTATTCCTTTTCTCACTGCTCTTGGAAAGTAATACACTCTCATTTTAGTGAATTTTGGGTCCAAAATAGTTTATGAACATGTAGGTCCCTTCAATTTCATGAATTCTTGTATCCTTAACTATTTTCAGATGCTCTATTGAAGTTACTTTTTCTCCCGCAGATGAATTCCACCTTCTTCGGTACTACTAGGTACCAGAAAATGCTTGCACAAAATGATTTGATGCTTTCACAAGATTACTTATGAAAAAAATGAACTAATTTCCTCTCTCACATACTATGTACCAGGTTTGGTATGTGGGACACCTTCATCACATACCATATCTGGTACCACGAACTGCCTCTACCTTCATGATTGAGTACCGCTGCAGCGTAGAGATTTCGTGAACCTCCTTTTCGAAACCCCTCTGGTCTACAAATTGTTCGCTATCCGAGGACCACCTTCACTTATTTGTATCAGACCTCCCCTTATGTGTACCACTTGAGGAACCCTCCTATCGCATACTAAAGACTCCTCTTCAACGTAACGAGTCAATTCCTTCTATGTATCATTATTCCTCCTTCGCATACCTGACTTCCTTTGCGGGTTAGGAATCCCCACAAAAACCTTCGGCAAAACTAATCATGTGTGAACCACATTATCCTTCATGAACCACACTTCACAAAATTCCTTTGGACTTCTCCAAATTCCCAGAGAAATATTTATTCTCTAATAATGTTCAATCTCCATAGTAATCAGTAGGATTAGCGATTCTTATATAGGATATGATATCCCTTAATCCGTTAAACCAAGGTTTACCGAATCTTCAACCACCAAGAACCACAAACCATCCACGAACCATTTTCGTATGTGCTATGCATGCCATATTTTCTCCTTCATGGTCAAATTCCTCTCTCAACTTTATCCCATCCGCATTCCACAATGCTGGTCATCCACGAACCATTTTTGGTTCCGAAAACTACAACCGCGTGTCATTCACACTACCTAGTACACGATGGCGTAACCTTCCCAGACATGGTACGTGATCCATGTCCTAGGCTCCTCATTCCACTTCCCTTACTGATTTCATTCTCCATTATCCACACAAATTCTTGATTTTGAGGCCCCAAAATTTGGCAAACACTGGGAAACTGTGCCACCTTAAAAACATTTCTTCGACAAACACCAGCCATTCTCATTTGTGGTCATTTGGAATTTTCAACAAACACAACCACACCCAAAACATACAAAGAAGATGTATTGAGGGATTTTATTTCTAGCATAAGAAATATTTTTTGGTTTTACTGGTGTGCACCATTCTTCTATATATTCCAATCGAGTTGTTAATGACTCAATTTTATTAATAAGAATTTATGGAATATATGGATGAGATAGGACCTATATAGGTACTGCATATGGAGCCTGAGCTTTCATAAAAACTAGAAAAAACACTGGTGGTGGTGATGCAGGTATTTTTATTGCAGAACCAAGGTGGACAGGCCTCTAAGTATGTGTTTGATCATGTTCTGACTGTGTACCCAATGGATAGAATTCATTATCCATCCCTTTAGTTGCATCAATCCCTCTTTGCTGAGGAGATCCTACAGGTTTTACAAGATGAGGATCTATTTGAGGGTTTCTTCTTGAAGAAATTATTCTACAAATTAACTTTTCATTGTGTCTTTTCAAATTCTTCATATCCACCTCTTCCTAAGAAAATATTTCTTCAACTTTTAGAGATTGATATTCTCTAGTGGAAAAGTGAGACATGATCTGACCTTTACCTTTACCCTTGTAAGATGACTTTAAAAGAGGTGGGAATTGGTTACCTGATGGAATAACTTGATTTTGGGTAGGCCTCTAATTTCAGGAATGCACACCACCTTTATCCACTATAGTGTATACCATATTATGAATAATAATTTAATCCTTCGACTCCCCCGAACTTGACCCATTTTCTAGAGGATATTCTATAATGGTATTAATGAAATTTAGCAATTCATAATGCACTGATGACATTATTTTAGTATCTCTGTAAGAACATTTACTTTTAAACCATCCATGAGACCATGTTCTCATATATGTTGATTTCCCATGAACTATTTGATGGATTGTAACCTGAAGGGAATCCTTTGATAGTTCAATTGTGTGTTCACTTTGTGGATTCTACCCAAATCGGGTGAAAATGGACTTCCACTAAAGAGGAGATTATAGATGTGAAAAAACCCCAACCTGACAGGTTAAGGCTATTCTTGTTCTTCTTCGTCAAACCATCGAACTATGTTTGTTGAATTCGAAGGTCTAGTAAAAAAAGATCCTAGCCATGTAGGTTGGGGTGGCTCAAAAACTAATATGGATTATATTATAACAGTTTCTCTTCTGATTTTATGTATTTTGTTCTTAACATTGGTTGGGTGCATTATCCAACAACCACTTAAATTGCATATTTCATAAGACTGATATTCTATTTCAGATTTTTGCACAATCTAATTGCTGGAATCCTCTATGTGGGAGGCTTGATTAATGTTCTCAGATGTATGATGCAAAAATATCATGACATCTTTCTCTCTTTGGGTCTGAACATGGTGAAAACCTACTGTGTCCTGTTCTTGCTTATAATTTAGTCAGTTATAAATATAATTTCTTTATTGTAATTGTCTTGGGGTAATAACATTTCATGAAAGCACATTCAGTGGGATTTTTTGATTTTGTAGTGAAATGAAATGCAATGCTCTATGCACACCCCATCCTCTGATATGAACACCATAAGGGGTTTCTGCAATCAATTATTGCGTTTTCATTAATGCATTATGGCATTCACATTGAAGAGTTAATTACTGTTTCTCGACCATTTGGCGTCGGGAAACATTGAGAGATTCTATGTCTATATGGAATTGTAACCCTTTTTCTACCCTATCATAACTTTGATATTCATCATATGGTAAAACTTCGGCTTTTAGGTGAAGAAGAGGCTTCCATATGTTGATGCAGATATCGTCAATGAAATATTCTACCATCAATTCTAGAATGTTATATTGAGTGGTTTCCAAAGGGAAGAACATTAATGGTATTTCACCATTAACATGTTTTTCTCATATTCAACATATCCTCTTCATATGTTTCTAGATGTTTCTCAACTTGGTCAGAATAGAGTGAAAACTTCCCATTTTTTCTATTACAAACAATAGGATCGGTTGCTTTTTCCTCATCCATATCAAAGGGAAAATGACACAAGGTAGGTTCAAAGAACGACCATCTCTTTGGGATTTATTTTGGTTGAGAAAGTATTTCACCTTTTAGTAACAAGGAATCAGACCAGACTAGCCATATGTTGGAATGTTTCTCAAGAGAAGAGAGCTTTCCCATCACTACATTTTTAATTGAATAAATATTTTGACAATGTAAAACACTAATATTAAGAGAACGTTTCTGAAAAATTCCATCATGAAGAGGACCACCATGGTAGATTATTGCAAGGGATAAATCCTCTTGATCTTTGTTCCTCTAGCCACATAGAGTGTTTCTATGCCTCTCATCTAGAGATAAGTTCTATAAATTAAATGAATTGTTATGAAGAAATCCTTAATGATCATATATCCAATGAGGAACATCAATATTACTACTACTTCTACCAAAATATAGTAATATGTTGGTAGGATCTTGAGTTTCAAAAGTGAAATGTTTGAGGGTTTCAATAACTCCAACCTTAAGAAGAGACATATCACAGATTGGGTCTTGATTTTCTAACTGTGTATGGTGATACTTATTATTATATACTATTTATCATGTTGTTAGGACCACTTCCTAGTAGAAGTGGTTATCATGGGTAGGTGTATGTGCATTCCATTGAGTGGTTATCAGAATATTCCAGTTATATCCAATTGGTAAGGGTGTATGTTCCCGATCTAGTTGTCTGTATCATATGGGGGAATCTTCCCCATGACCCTCCTAGACTAGAATAGAGGTTTGTATCCACTTCAAGATGGCATGATGATAATCCATCCTAGGTGTAAAAAAAATTAATGTCTATGTCCCCCTAATACTACTAAAGTTTGTGTTAGGATATTCTGGAATGCTTCTAGAATTTGTGTAGGAATTTGGGTCTTCCCCTTCACAATTGTTAAAAAAAATTGGTGTCTTTATCGGCTGGAATGGGAATATATTTCCATTATATATCTATATTAGGTGTATGTGTCTACTCCTATCCTCCCTTTCCTATCTGTGGATATTGACAGTACTCATGTTTGGGGGAAGAGAGATGAGTTTTCCCCAAGTTTTTCATCAGAGCTTTCGGACTGACTTTTCTGGGTTCTTTCAAATGATAATACTGGAAGGTGTATGTGCATGTTGGATAATTTCAGCCAATCAAGGTTGATGGACTTATTTCAACGCAGACAGAAAATACCGCAGGAAGGATTCGTGAGTGCAGGAAGGTGTATGTTCCTGCTTACATGTTGACAACATATTGGATTTGTGGGCTTACATGAATGAAGCTAGACCAGTCTATTGACTGTATTATAGTTTGTAAGTAGATTTATGTGCCTGATCATTTTACTCCATCAGATTTAAATTGGGGGACTATTTGGGTACCGTCGGACGAGTTGGAGGACTGGTGTATGTGCTCGTTTGTTATTTCCCCCAATTTTGGTTGATAGACTTCCATAGAGGACTAAAATGTATGATTATTCTCCCAATTGGTGAGATGTTATCCTTGAAAATTCTTCATGCGTTCCCAGGTCTGAGGGACCTTCTCCAAAAAACTGAAGGCAATAGCCCCATCATGTTGTGGGCTCACTTCTGCACAATTTTTTTAGTGGTGATTGTTGGTGGGAACCCTCGGGAAAGAACCATGTGACTTTGTGTTGAGGAAATGATTGACCTCATGATTCACCTACCTATATTATGGGAGGGACTGGTTATTGAGTTCTGGGGATAAGTACCAAATACAAATGAAGAAGGTGGTTGTCACTATCCTCTTCGTGACCACCACTCTTCGTTGACTGTTCGATTGAGGGTTGTTGTTACCATAGAGAGCCTGTCAGGTAGCCTCCGGGGTTGGGATAGTATAGTTTCAATGGTAATCCAGAACTAATAAAATTGAGACCCAATGATGAAGATGGTGAGTTGGTGATAACTTCTTTTTAGTGGATGAGGATCCATATTTTGCAGCACACAGGGCATTCACGGGTGAAAACATGAAAAATTCCATTTGGGATGAAGGGAGTTCATGAATATTTTTCTAAAATAGAAACAATGAACTCCATTAAAAAAAATATTTGATATGGAATCATGCGTGATTTATTCCTTTGTTTGGACTTAATTTATCAATTGATAGGTTCCGGATAGACATGTAATATTATCAACTTGGTTAAGGATTCACATCGAATTCACCACATTTGTTTTGTCTCCCCCGGAACATGTGTTCTAGTTTGTAATCACTACTTTTGGGTATTTTGCATTGGATTTATTAATAGAACTAGAAACATCCAATGTTTCTTTATCCAAAGGTACCTCCATTCGAATGGAATGAGGTTGTTAGGATTGGACCTAATATACTTAAGAACATACATTGGTCTAGAAGTTGAGAGGTTGGACTCATATCATCCTTTTGGGGGTGTATTATTGCCCAATCTGGACTCTCTTATAGATTTGAGATATTTTCATGAATACTTATTAATTCATCATGTATAATATATGTTTCCCATGGAATTTACTTTCAATTATGAGAATGTGTGAAATTTAGAATCATTCGTATATATTTGAGGTTCTTCATTAATGGAGATATTTGTATGTATTCGAGGTTCTCCGTCAGTGGTATCACCTTATATATTATTTTGAGATTCTTTCAACCATTTTTATGATGATACTAGTTTTTAAGCCACTCAGTGGGGCATAATGGAATTTATTGTCCTACAAGGATACAAAAGTTTGTTTTGATGTTTGGATCATACCCATAAATAGGATACTTACATATCCTTTTGAAAGGAATAAAACCCCAATAATTCACTCCCACTTAATGAGAAACATCATTCTGCTTAAGGTTGTGTGATAAAGACTTAATCATAAAATTAAATATCATGTGGTAAGGACATCTAACCAGAAAGTTCTTAGTCAATTCTTGGTGTGGAACTTATGCCTAATCTACCCAAAGAACATGGAAATAAAATGTGTTTCCATGTTTGATTTGACCCTGTTGGGAATATGGCCCAGGAATAACAACTTTATTTTGTATGGTTCGGTTTGAAACTTAGGGAGGCTTCCTACATATCCTATTCGGAAGGGAATCATAGGCCACGTAGTTCAGTGAGTATCACAGGGTTGTATGATCCTTTGAATGTAATTGTTTGGGGTTACTCCTACATAGGATTCACTTGTAACAAGGTCCATGAGAGATATCTTAACTCATAGAGATTTAGGGAGTATTAATTTAAGGATAATTCTTGAGGATTAATGTACTAAGGAAATTGAGGTTTAAATTTTAAAGATAGTATCTAGTGAGATGAAGCCCTGGGTGAAGGCTTCCTACATATACTAATTTTTTTTGGAAAATAGAATTATCATAGTTCAAGAAATAAGGGATTTTGATGATGTTTTTATCGTCACAAATCTCTAATATAATGTGATTCATTCCTAGTGTGAGAAAAAAAAAAGGAAGCGAAGGATTAAAAAAACCACGCAATCTCTCTTCAGCTAATGGAAGAGGTCAGGGATACCGCGGAAGAGGCTGGGGAGATCATGGAAGTTGTCAAGGTGATGATGAAAGAGGCCAAAGAAATAAACCTTCCCCCTCTTTACATTACATTAGACGAGGGTCCTCTATAAGGATAGAGTGAAGTTGAAGGAAGTATAGAAGAGCGACACTGTAACCTCCAACATGAAAGGCTAGTGGCTTACACCAGGATGGATTCCCTAAAAATTTTCCAGTTAGGGGGGAGACATTTATTTTGTTCAAAATGAAAGGTAGGTGTGAACTGTACCTTTCCAACCAGGGACAAAAGCCTCTGGGTTTTAACGAATATAAGGGACATGCATGGATCGAACAATAATCCTCTATATTAGGAACTACCCAACATTTTTCCTAAGAGAATGGTCCATGTGACTGTGGGTATAGAAGCCCACAGACACTCCAGGAATCCAAACCCCATTATAAAAAAAATATGGGAAGCCTCTGATTGTGAATATACAAACCCAAATGGGAGACACTCTGATGTTCCTTTCCCAAGGGTATGATAAGTTAAGAGTTTTTAATGGAGGTTCCAAAATAATTCCTTTCATAAAAGGGATTCAATGAAGATGAAGACTTACCTTTAATGAATTTAAATAAGGCATGATAATAGTATTGTATTGGTTCAAGGGATAAGGGGAATCAATGAGGGGTTCCCAAGTAGGTATCTTGGGCATAGTTATTGGCACACATGTAGGATTGGGTGACCTGATTTTTACTTAAGTAACGAACAAACTGGATGTTAAAACATGAACGATAATTGACTTAATCCTTCAAGAATATTCACACAAATTCCCCAAATTAGGGGTCTCAAGTTCCTTTAAGATTAATGGTTGGCATATAAGTGTATCTGGTTTATGGAGTTTGGGTGCTTTAGGCACACAAGTGTTAAGGATTTAAAACTTTGGGAATACTGAAATCCTATGATTATTTTTTAATTATTCTACCCTAGGTGTTAGAGAACTACCATAAAGGTTTAATAAGTTTTGGGAGAAACAATAAGGTGACCAGAGTAGCAATTGGGATTTAGGGAAATTTTTCTGTAATAAATGAAGATCTGAATGGTCTATTTATAGGAAAAATTGGAGAACCTAGGTGAAGGAGTTCGGTCAGACAAGTGGGTTATGCACCAACATTGTGGCGCACAAGTGGCTATGTGTCGAAGGTGACATGGACCAACTAGGGATATTTCAAACACATACCTGTGAAAATCATGATATTCTCCATGTATTTTCTCCTATTTTTATTCTATGGAATCTCTCTTTGTCACTTTTTCATCGATGTGATGGAACAGAGTGTGGACGTGGACTTTGAGTATAATTATAGTAGAACATAATATAATTTTGGTTAGGTAAATATTATTTGGGGCTTCATAGAAATAAATACTTATATAGATACTACATGTGTATGAGGTTTTGGAACATATGTACCTATTGGTAATAAATCTAACAAGGTTCTTTGGGACTAACTCATGAATATCTTTGTCCTCAACAACTGGCCTTACTATGAACCTGATTTTGGCAATCCTTAGGGATATTATTAGGACAATTCAAATTTTCTTTACAAACCATTATGAAGAAATTAAAAGTAAAAATTTCCCCAAGGAAACCATGTTTATGATTATGAGATTATCTATAAATAATTTTTTCAATTTCTGTTATGTATTTTAAAATTTTTAGAATTATAAATTATGTTTTATAATGAAATTAACTAATTTAGTGTATATCATCATTTAGAAATGGTTCCTGAAAGAATGAATTTGAACAAAACCAATGTCAATGATCCAAATAGTAATAATGATCATGTATTTTATGATCTTAGGCCAATATTTCGTACTGACATAGTATACCAATCATTATCATAATACGAGTACAAAGTAACATGTCATAATGAGATGGGAAAAGAATTATCCATGTCCTATAGAATTTAATGAAAAAAATAAGGGGATGGAAGGATAAAAGATATATAAAGGGAATAAGGGACAGAAGTATTTCCCCACATGTGATAATTGTGGAGAGAAGCACCAAAATACTTGTTTTAAGGGAATGAGAGTTTGTTATAATGTGTGGATAAAAATTCCACAACCTCTATGATTACAAGGGAAAGAAAGAAAATTTAAATTTGTGATGATTTCACTATTAATATATTGAACACCACGCAAATCAATAGGTCATGTGTCAAAGGAATATAACCCAAAAGAGGCTAATGGGTCATGGTCACGATTATTATAGTACCACAAATGAAGAGGAATACCTAATGTTATTATGTATAGATTCAATAATTATTTCATTTTCCTATTTAATCAATGATGTATAGTATATAAGTTTTATGTAATATATGAATATTGTAATGAATTATGTTTTCATTACGTATTTTAGATCATATTCTGAATGGTAAAATTAAAAAATATTCAGTTGAATGTAAAATGTTTTGGAAAATACATGGTTTAGGGAATGATAATACATAATATGTTCTTAATGTTGAGATAATGATTTTTGGATAAATAAATGAGTGG
This sequence comes from Viscum album, assembly GCA_963277665.1. NCBI lineage: Eukaryota > Viridiplantae > Streptophyta > Magnoliopsida > Santalales > Viscaceae > Viscum > Viscum album. The sequence goes on along the minus strand of OY728130.1, from coordinate 1,244,835,642 downwards.
TTTTGATAAACTAAATTGGATAAATGCTAATTACTTTGGAACTGATTGATTATTTGTTGACACTCTTTCTTATTCTACCTTTGATTGAGTTTACAATAATTTTGTATTTAAGGAATATTTCCAAATACATTTTTTTACTTAAGGAATAAGTGAGAATGAATGATTTCAATAATGTTTTATAGTAATTATGGTTATTAAAATATTTTAAGGGAATACATGATTAAGGTATTCACATGGTTGGAATATTTCAAAATGGTGCTACTTCATGTTGTGGAAATATTAACAAAAAATTCATTTTGGAAACTCAGTAACATTTTTTATGAAGTGTTGGATCATAGTCTTAGGGAAAAGATAACCATTTATGAAATGGTTTAAGTTGGTTTTGGATGAGGTTTTTCGAGATTATTGTATTGCTTCATGATATGAAGCATATTTTCTTTAGAGAAGACGTATAAATATTTCAATGTTTAATCAAATAAAAAGATTATATTTATAGAATTGTTTGATTACTTTTATTCTTATAGGGTGAATGAATTCTGAAACTCTAGAAAAAAGGATCTTGAAATAAAAACTTTACCCTATTATGTTCATATCTATGAAATAAATTTTTCATGTAGACCATTTTATATTTATGGTTTGATGCCCTTAAAATTCCATAGATCACCTACTTCTACTAACCAATGAAAATATATATTTATTATTTTCTTCCATTTCAATGATTTTATTTCCCGCATATGTTTTTCTACTTCAGACACTATTTATGTGACCATCATACATCCCTATCTATATTATTAAGAATTTTTTTTATTAATCCTCTTTATGATTTGGGTTTTTCTGAGAATATTATTTTCAAATATCAAACCCCATATTATCAATATCGTATTTAAATTGCGAGTATGTGATTTAATTAAGTGGTGGAGAATGTAACACCTAAAGACATTATAATAGTTTCCTTTTAGAATAATTATAATTTTTTTTCCTAACTTTATTTATACTAAACACCATTTTAATATTATGTTACATGAAACCCAAATTTTAGCTATATCTATATATAGCACCGACTTTAGCTTGTGTTTCATGCAACAATGAATTTTCTCGATGGATTTTATAATATGGAAGATTGTGTTTTACTACACAATAACGTATTATTGGAAATATTATTATATAATATAATAAGATATAAACTAGACATTAAATTCATGCTTATGAATAATATTAAATAATTTTTGAAAATATATTTTTTGATTCATTGGTTACCTATTAATTATAAATGAATATAGTAATCAAATGAATATAAAGGGAGTGATATTATAAGAAATTAGTTTTATGGGAAAAAGATTATTTATCATAATAACTTAAATTAATTAATATTAGAGTTCTATTTTAATTAAATTTATATCTTATATATTCAATAAAATATTTTTTCTATCAATCTAATATATTCAATAGAAATAAGATAAGAAAAAACCAAATATTACACATAAATACTATATATTTATAAAAGGCGTTTTACAAACTTTTGAGGGTGAACCTACTTTAAATTGTAATTTTGAAACATTTATAAATTAAATATACAAAATATATTTCATTTTTAAAATAGAAACATAAAAATGACCTTATGGTAATTTTTTGGTGATTTTCTGTGAAGTTCAATGTTTTTATGTGTAGTGAAAATGATGATTTTTAATTCCCAATTACTTTTTCATATAATTAATTTATATAGTTATATTATTTTATTATTATTTTCAGTGTATAATAAAATTTATTTTATATCAATTAATCCAATTTATTTTTTTGGGATAAATTTCACATTGTAATTGGATATATAAAAAATCTCAAACTTTTGATTGTTTTTAGTTTAATAACCCGCTTTTTCATCCTATCTGCAGGATTAAATTTCAATTAATTTCTACAAATACTATTATTTTAATTTGTAAGAATATATTAAGTATTTATATTCAGAATAATTTATTATTTCTAATAATTTTAAATTAGTTTTTGACCAAAACTATTAGTGAAAGTAATTGAAATTAATTACAGCGATTTAGAGGAAAATTAGCTTAACAAGAGACTACACCTTAAACATAAGATCCAAAAATACTTAGAAAATATTTCAAAATACATTTTATGTCCATATTTAGACACTATAATAACATTTATCCACTTGGGACCACTATTAGAGAAACATGACACGGTAAAAATATGGGTGGAATTCCCATTTAAAAAATTTAAAATAATGTCACACCTCCACTATAAAAAGGCACTCAACCCTGCCACTTCTTTACAAATCTAAAGAAATTTGGGACAAGAAAAATATAATGAATTAATATACCAAAATACCCCCTCCCCACCTATAATAATCTCATTGTGCATAAATCCAGCTAAGGAGTCTTTATACTGAAAATCGGAAGAAGTCATCCAAAGAATAGCTAACACCCTTCCTCCAACTCTTTTATTTTATTTACATTATACCCCAATGAGATTACTCTTTTTAAATTATTAAATAATGAAATTAGTATCCAATATATGATTATATTTTTTATTCAAAGGGTTATACTTACACTTACAGACACTTCCACTTAATGGGAAATGAACTTAACGTTTATGTGTACGGAGAACTGTCGTCTTACAAAATAAAGTCATTAATTTTTCATTTCCCACCAATCATGGTTGAGAATTATGGTGGAAATACTATTTAAATATAATATATATGATATTTATAATGTATTTATTCTTTAATAATTATTTTATAACCCATACCTATATACACTCCATTTTGTGGGAATATAATAACATCGTTTGAGGAAGTGTGGACAACTGCATCCTCAATGAAATGTAATTCATTCAAAATATAAGTGGAAAATATAAATGATGGTTTTAATTAAAAATATATAACATAAATTTAACATATAATATATTAATTAAATAAATAACTTTATGTAAATAAATTATATCATTTTCTATGTAAACCTTTTCACACCGAAAAAACTGATAACAGTGGTCATAAACGTTTCGACTATCGCCTACCCAACACGATGTTATTCCTTTTACATCACAAGAAATTTGTAAAGAAGTATATAATATTAAATAACATGTCAATTATGATATAATTATAATCAGATAAATATATAATGTTACTTACCTTCTTTTCATAACAATCACAAAAAAAGTAACGTTTCTCATGCGCATGTACGGCCTACCGCCTCAATTACTGCAACGTTGGTTCATTTTTGGTAACCATATTTCATTAATATATTTAAAAGTATAATTAATGTATAAAAATTATAATTATGGCATGATTATTATTCTTTATATTTTTATATAATTAATCCTTTGACAGTAAGTTGACATACCAAATTCATTTTTGAGACATTATTTGGATATAGTAAAAACACCCTATATATACACATAATTGTTTATGTATTTTTTTAAAAAAAAATAAGTGAAATAAATTTGATGATAAACATGAAAAAAGGTTCTTAACCATGTAGATAGTTAACATAATTTTATTATTCATGAATATAAATACACATAAGACGACTCAGAGTTATGTATTTGTCTCGATTTTTATTCAGTAAGGCATACACTATTTTCACCACTTACTTATTTCGTGTTGGGTATCTACTTCCCCAATTTATATTTTATTTCATGAAATATTTTATCTTCATGGAATTTAAATTTTTAATTTTTTTACTCCTTCATGTGGCTTATGACTCAAATGTATCAAAGTGATATGTGAGTGCTTTGAATGATTAAATATTATTTTCCTCAATAATTATTTTAATGTTCTTTCATAGGTATTTCCATTCATTATCACAAACACACCATTTTTTACTTAACCTCCACATAGGAATTATTGATAAATCTCTATTATTTATTCAATATTTATATTTCATAATATAGAAATTTTGATTATTAATTAAATCGATTATTTGATATATGAGGAATGTTGTGTATAAAATATACATGGGTTTCAGACCATCTAAGGTATGACCCTCAATTCATCAAAAGTATCATGGGAAAAAATTATATTTAAAAACTCTTCACATTTTTAACTAGTATATTTTAAATAGTTATTTGAATATTCTTGACAACAGAGTCCTGGATGGACAAACCAAATTGGGGTGTAACTAGTATGTTTTAAACTGCCCTGTGAATGGTCTTGATGGTAATTGTTCCATATACCTAGGAAACATAGAATCCAATAATTAGTCATTTTCTATGTTTATAATTTATTTTATTATTATTGTTATCCATTAAATTTGTTCTTCAAAATTTTATACGGATTCATTTCATTCTCTATTTATTGATTGAATGGAATGTGTTTCAGTAATTTACATTACCATGTTGATTATAATCATTGATTAATTACTTGTTTTGATGTACATATATTACATAACATTTGAGCTCACCCTTATTTTTTCATATTTCGTAGGATATGAAGATGAATTATTAGAATGAGATTCAAGGATGCAGTTTATTAGGCCTTGTTTTGTATTATGTATTATTTTTTATTTCCATATGTAATATGGTTATCATGTATGTAATATATTTTTCCTAAACTATTCAAATGATCAATCATTTAGGATTTTATTCCATTAAATCATTCTAATTTAATAAAGTAATGCACTAGCTCTGGTATTTTGGGGTTGGGTCATTAAATGTATAGTGGTATTATGTAAGGTACCAATGTCTATCCTTTGGACATGGCTTCGTCAGATGTGAATCAGGAGATGGTGGTTGGGGGTGTGGTTAAAATATTGGTCCTTTCTTCATAGGATGAAGGTGTTTTGTAAAGATAAGTTCCATAGAAGATTCATAATATCATACCTAATGATATGGTCATGAAGTGGGGTTCACCTCTAGAGGATGGTGATCACAACCAACCTGATGTTCAATAAAATATTGATTCTCATCACAGTATATGGAATACCTTATATTCTTAATTAATCAATAATAAGTTGGGAAATGTCTCAAATGATGAAGGGTTGAATTATATAACTCCCCTCAAGGATTCTTCAAGTGTTTTAAAATCCACATTTATGGATTCATCATATATCGGAAGAAAAATGTGTTCAAAAATGATGGTTTAACTACTCCATTGAAGATATGGCCATGGAATTATTATTTAAATCTCCTGATAACCATTTATACCTAATCATATTCTACAGTGCCAAAAAATACCAATGCAGGGATCCTTGGTATCATTAATCATGTTAATTATTATATTGAGTGGCCTACTACTTATTATGATGATTATGAAATGATCTATATTATTGTGATGTTTAACTATATTGTTTGTTGGATGAGGGAAACTCCCTTTTTGAACTTATACACTTACTTTTTAATTTTTATTTCAACATTACTAAATGGTGATTTTTTTGGATGGACGTCTTTGTTAGGGTAAAATTAGTAGTTAGTATTGTAATGATATTTTCTTGATTCAACATGAATTGATGTGTGTGTTTGTGTGTGTGAAAAATAAAATATGTAATTAAAAAAATTCAATATGAGTACAAACAATCCTACTATTGTTAAATTCATTAGTTATTACAATTAATTGTAATGTCTCGGATTTTGTGTTTATTATTATTTTTAAATATTATATGGAATTATTTCAAGACCGGGCACGAAGACAGCACATCATTCCGAGGTCCAGTGAGCCTGGAATGGTGGTTCGAACTTTTTCTTAGTTAAGTGAGTCGGCACTTGTGCGAGGTTGTGGCAGTTTCCAAACGGATGCCCAGATTAAAAATCTGAGCACACCGTTGCGTCTGGGACAATGACTTTACCTAAGAATGAGGCTATCCTCGACCGGTATGGTTCGAGGGAAAAAGTTAATTTGTGAACATTTTAAGTAAAATAAAATAAAATAAATTAACCAGATTATTTTATTTCATTTAAGGAAACATCCGCTGCAGTGCGGTAATGGCGCAACTGTTTCCTAAATTAATGGAACGTCATAATAACTTCAAAATGGAGAGTCAACTTCATTAATGCTGCCGCGTAAATTAAATTCCAACTTGTTTCCCATTTTTAATGGGTTAAGCAATTGTACGTCCAGGGAAACGTAGAGAGAGGAACCTCTGGAGAATCCACGACGCGTTGGAGCAAATTCTCGACGACGAACGACAACGGATCGAAACCTAGGATTGTTGCGCCGACGTTGAAGGATCTCGACGGAAAAGGTAGCATGGCGCCTTCGTCAACGATCGATCCCTTCGAAAGGTAGGGGTTCTTATTTCAATTTATTTTTCCCCGTATTTGAGTTTAAACAACGAATGCGGATCAACCACGAATAAGTTGATCTGCGGATTCATGCGTTTTTGCGGGAGGGATTTCTTTGGGATTATTTTGGGGAATTGATTCATGCGTTATGTTGTTGTTGATTCTTTCTCCTTTTAAGCCTTTTAATGGGAGCGAATCAACGCCGTGACGAACGACGGTGGAGGTTCATTCCTCATTTTGTTTATTTGGATTTCTCCCCCCTTCTTTCCTCGCGCGTTCTTTGCGTTCTTCACAGGGCGACGAACAACAGATCATTGCACATCTGTTCTGGGACGCAATGATCCCAAATCGAAGGTTCAACATCGCAACGACCTTGTGGAGGTGCAGCGACGATGGAGGACGACAAATTGGACCAGATCAGAAAGAGCGTTCTTCGAGCGTTCTTCGTGCGAGAAGATCAGAACACTTTTTCGGAGCCGATCAGAGGCTCGAAAATGAAGGAAGCTGCTTCGTGGTGTCGAGGCGACCAGAATCTGGAAGTTTTGCGGTGATTGGATGGCCGGATCAATGATCGGAGCACCACAGGAGGCGCGCCGGCGAAGGGCACCATTTTTGGAAATTTCCAGAATACACGGCGTGTACTTCCGAAGAACACTCTATGTAGTTATGGAGGTGGCGGCTAGGGTTTCAGGGTTAGAGAAGAATCACATGGCGTGCGACCCCGATCACACAGCATGTTGGACCTTCCCAGAAGCTCGGCATGTACTTTGGGTAGTACACGAACATGGGATGATCTACACGGCTTCAGGCGGCATGGCATGTACAGCTCGGCAGAGGCAGCTATGTGGAGCTCGGCGTGTATCCCGGGGATACACAGACACGGGATGGAGTACAATACTGTGTACTCTATCACCCGGCCAGGCGAGGTCAAAAGTGCGGGTCACCCCGTGTGCAGATTTCACGGGTTGGAGTACACGGGTTGGTGACCGTGTACGGGCACATGGCCAGAGTACACGGAGCCAACCCCAGTGACCCAGACACGGCGTGTTCTCCATACTACACACCATGTATAGAGTTTTCTACATGAACAGCCTCACGACACATGCCATTGTACAAGGGAAGTACCCGGGGTCGGACAACACAGCGTGTGTCATTTATACATGCCGTGTACTTTTTGGAAAACGTCTTGGTCCTTTTGTTCACCATTCCTTGAACATATTTCGTTTGGGTTAGTGCCCCTTCTTCTTGTTCCCCTGAAGGTCATGCCTCATTCCATCACTGAGGATTATGATCCCTTCATCAGGAATTTCTGTGATAGAGTCAAGCATCCATCTGAGAGGCCCGGATCAAGATCCTCTATCCATTCCAGACACTAGGTAGAGTCAGGTATTGGCGTGACCAACTTTACTGAGTGTTGATCCTCTACCTAGAAGGTGAATTCCGGATGAGTCGCGGTATCCGCCATGGCCCTGGCAGTGATCCTCATCTGTGTATCGAAATATTTCCCACTCAGAAGTGTGTCTCTTGTAATGAGTATAGCTATACCTCGTGACCATTCCCGACGAACATCTCTTCCTGGATGGACGTCATCGGAGATATAAAACTCGTGGAGTGTGTTCTCCCGGAATGAGTGCATCACGAAATCTTCGGATGGAATCCCTTGTGGGGGTATGCGGTCGTGTGAATTATTTCTAGACCACGGGTCTGGTTTTTGAGTATATATGGTTTGTTCTATATGTTCTGTAGACATATACTGTGCATAGCTGACCATACCTTTACTTTGTGTACTGCTTTGTGGTTTTCGGGGTCCTCTACTAAGTATTGTTATACTCACCCTTACACGGGCTTTGCCCGCACGTCTGGTGTCTTTTGTAAACGAGCAGCCTTTTGACAGAGTCCAGGGCAGACCAGGACTGGACCGAGCCTTCTGAGTTCCCTACAGGCCGAGGCGTTCCTACGGCTATGAGCGGCAGTCCCAGTACCTTTGTGCTTACAGGTTGGACTTTGCTGTTTTTTTCCAGACTCTTGTTTTTGGTGGGCTTGTATTCTGGCCCAGTTTAATTTTACAATACTCTACCTTTCGTCATACTCTATTGTTTGGGTTAAGTTGTATGCATGCATTTTTGTTCCTTAGTGTTTTTACATTTCAGCATTTGTGGGCTTGGATATGTGTGCGTGTCTACAGGTACTTAGGCAATGCCTCCCATGTTAGTGATATGCCTACTCGGTGCTAGTCACCACCCCCTGGCCTATTAGAGGTGGGATTGGGGAGTAATGGCGCGGGCCCCACTGGGACGGGTCGTGACAGAGTGGTATCAGAGGTGGTCGGTTCTACCTTAGGGCCAAGAGTCTGTGAGTTTGGTTTGGGTAAACAGTGTTAAGTGTTTCGGGTTTGACTTTCAGGCCAGGGACCCCAGTGTTGGTGCGGCGGCCGACATATCCATACACCAGGACTCTGATAACCTGCTTTTCAATCCGGTTGACGAAAAAATTGGTTGCGGGGAAATAAAAGTTACATGCATCATATAGGAATGGGTTGTGTCTTCCATGTCCTTAGTGTCAGCTAAACAGATATACTCATTGACCATGACACATCTTGTTTCTTTACAGGATGCCTCCGCGACGCGTACCTACTGGGATTCAGCAGCACGATCACGAGGATGACCCCCTCAGTGACAAGGCTTCGATACATGGACCAACTCCCTAGGCGTTTCCAACAGGTGGTGCACCTGCTATACCACCAGTGGAGCAGCCAGTGGTACCTGCAGTACCGACCCATGAGGAGCGCAGTCTTAGAGCACTCCACAAGTTTTATAGACAGAGACCCCTCAGGTTCCGAGACGAGCCCGACCCTCAGGCGGCTAAGGACTTGCTTGAGGTGGTGACCAAAGTTTTCTGTCTAGTGAGGACACCGATAGAGAAGATGGTGATCCTAGGAGCGAGCCTTCTTTAGGGTTAGGTGGGACGATGGTGGAGTCTGACCACGCAGACTCACGATGAGGAGACTCTTTTGTGGACAGAGTTTGAGCGAATCTTCAGGGAGGATTTCTCTCCAGTTATGCTGAGATCTGTGTGAATCCAAGAGCTTCTTCATCTCCTGCAGGGCAGTATGACGGTGGATAACTATTCATCGAGGTTCACCAACCTCGCCAGGTACTCGATGGATATGGTCATGGATCAGTACTTCAGAGCTCAGACCTTTGAGTGAGGTCTATGGCGTGACATCCGAGCTAGTGTCATGAATCAATGCATTTTGACTTATGCTGGAGTGCTTGAGCGGGCCTTGGTGATCAAGAGATTCTTGGCGGAGCAGAGACAGCCGCCGGCAGTCAGCAGCAGGCAGACAGGTGCAGAGACACTAGAAGTAGGGAGCCGACGTCATGCACAAGGATCTGAACGTGGGAGATGTCATAGGAGGACCCAGGACAGGGGATCGTTATTCTAGGGCTCCCAGGATGGATCCAGTTAGCCTAGGGAGAAGCGATGCTACACATGCGACGGTAGGGGGCATCTCGTTAGAGATTGCCCAACATGTCGAGCTGCTGACAGGGAAGTGGTGGATGGACCACCGAGGCAGAGGCAGAGAATGGAGCAGGTAGATCCGCCAGGTGGAGAACGTGGCAGAGGAGTAGGGAGAGTTGTAGGTGGTGGAAGACGCTTCGACTTACTTCCACCACCAGCCCCAGGAGGTCCGCACCAGGCTCAGGGAGCTGGGGGACAGGGACGGGGACAGCTGCATGCGGTCGAGGCGTAGGACCCAGGGGCTCCAGGGATGATTCGAGGTAAGATCTATGTATTTTCTACCTTAGCTGCCATACTCATTGACACAGGTTCCAGTCATTACCATATAGCCACATGTCTTGTACAAAACCTCGAGATTCCGGTAGAACCGTTGACTCGATCCTTACGCTTGGAGACACCTACGGGAGGAGACTCAACAATCACACACCTTTGCAGACAGTGTGATCTTACCCTTGGAGGCGAGAGTTTTGGTTGAAACCTCATGGTGGTAGCGTCGAGGCCTTACGACGTCATTCTCAGTATGGATTGGTTATCTTTGGTCCATGCCCAGATTGACTGTTTTAGGCGAAGAGTGCGGTGTGTCCGCCGTGATGGAACAAGGTTTTCTTTTTTCGAAGAAAAGGAAACCCATGCAGCACAAAATGGGCTCATGCATAAGAGGGGGCACCCGATCACTCATGAGATGGCTAGACTTACCCTCGGAGCAGTAGATGTTGTGAGCTCTTAGTTCCTAGCAGTGGTGGCGGAGTATGAGGACGTCTTTCTAGAAGATGTTCCAGGGTTACCTACCCACCGAGAAATTGACTTCTACATCGACTTACACCCCAGGACGACACTAATTTTCTCATCAGCTTATCGAATGGATCCCGCCGAGCTTCGTGAGCGGAGGGTGCAGTTGGAGGATTTGCAGAGCAAGGGTTTCGTAAGACCCAATGTCTCACCCTGGGCGGCTCCAGTCTTGTTTGCCAAGAAGGCATACGAGAGTCTGAGGTTGTGCGTGGATTACCGGCGCCTGAACCAGGTGACGGTGAAGAACAAATATCCAGTTCCAAGGATCGATGACCTCTTCGATCAGCTAAGAGGGGCATAGTGGTTCTCGAAGGTTGACCTTCGATCAGGCTATCACCAGCTACGAGTACGGGAAAAGGCTATACGGAAAACGGCTTTCAGATGTCGCTACAGTCACTATGAGTACTTGGTGATGCCCTTTGGCATGACGAACGCCCCTACTGTGTTTATGGGACTAATGAACTGGATCTTCCAGCCATACTTGGACCTGTTCGTAGTGGTCTTCATCGACAACATCCTTGTGTACTCAGCGTCAGAGGAGGAGCAGGCGATACTCCTACGGATGGTTCTGGACATACTTCGGGAGCACCAGCTTTATGGGAAGCTCTCAAAGTGTCAGTTCTGGATTCAGGAAGTCCACTTTCTAGGACATTTCATATCAGTAGATGGAGTGGATGTGGACCCAGCCAAGGTGGAGGCTGTATTAGCATGGGAGCCACCTCAGAGCGTGACATAGGTGCGAAGCTTCCTTGGGTTGGCAGGATATTACCGGAGATTCATCCCTGATTTCTCCCAGATATCAGCACCGATGACAGCCTTGACCATGAAGGGGAAACCCTTCGTGTGGATAGAAAAGTTCCAGTAGGCTTTCTAGAAGTTGATACAGAGTTTGATGAGCGCCCCAGTCTTGAGATTGCCGGAGGAGGGTGTCGAGTAAATAGTTTTCTTTGACGCATCAGGGACCGGGCTCGGCTGTGTCCTGATGCAGCAGCACACAGTGATTGCTTATGGTTCGCACCAGCTTAGGCCACATGAGCATAATTATGCGACCCATGATATAGAGTTAGCATCTGTAGTCTTCGCATTGATGATGTGGCGAAACTACCTTATGGGAGAGCGGTTCATTGTCTACTTTGACCACAAGAGCCTCAAGTACATATTCTCACAGAAGGATCTGAATATGAGGCAGAGTCATTGGCTAGAGTTCCTCCAGGACTATGATTTCGAGATCATCTATACTCATGGGAATGAGAACAAGGTGGCAGACGCTCTTAGAAGAAGGTCAAGCTCACAGCTGTTGAGTGAGGCGACACAGCAGTTAGCCGCGTTACAGTTATCCTTCGTGGATGGAGAGGATACAGCTTACCTACATTCGATGGTTGTAACCCCTCCACTCTTACAGTGATTTAGGGAGGCACAACTTGGTAATGTCGACTGGGTGGACTTACGTGCTCAGTTATCCACAGGACATGCTCCTGATGGATATTCTCAAGGTGGGGAGCACATACTTCCTTTCAGAGGGCGCACTATTGTACCAGTGGCGTTGCAGGAAGAGGTCCTGAGGGAGTTCCATACATCCCCTTTGGCGGTACATCTTGGAGTAGAAAATATGTACAAGGACCTCCGACGACAGTTCTGGTGGTCAGTCATAAATAAGGCAGTAACAGAGTTCATTTCTCGATGCCTCACATGCCAGAAGGTGATGGCTGAGCACTAGGTTCCAGAAGGGTTAGCTCACCCCTAGAAGTTCTATAGTGGAAGTGGGATGGAATATTGATGGAATTCATGACAGGCTTACCACGGACGTCCAAGGGGAACTATTCCATCTGGGTGATCGTTGACCAACTCACCAAGTCGGCCCACTTCTTAGATATCAGGGAGTAGAGTTTTGTAGAGAGCTTGGGATTACTCTACGTATAGGAGATAGTTTGGCTTCATGGCGTCCCCTCGACTATAGTCTCAGACCGAGATGCCTGCTTCACATCACGGTTGTGGAAGGTATTGCAGTAGGCTTTTGGGACTCAGCTACGCTTGAGCACAGTGTTTCATCCCCAGACGGATGGTCAGACGGAGAGGACCATTAAAGTTCTGGAGGATATGTTGCGAGCCTGTATCTTGGACTTTGGTCGTAGTTGGGAGGACCACGTACCACTGGTGGAGTTTGCGTACAACAACAGCTACCACTCCACCATCGGTATGGCATCGTTCGATGCCTTGTACGAGAGACCCTACCAGTCACCGATTTACTGGACCGACCTCGGAGAGTCAGCACTCATGGGTCTAGAGTTAGTGTGAGCTACCACAGAGAAGGTGCAGATCATCCGGGAGCAGATGAAGACTGCACAGAGCCGGCAGAAGTCTTATGCTGAAAGACGACGGAGACCTCTGGAGTTTGAGGAGGGAGACCATGTCTTTCTTCTGTTCTCACCTCGACGAGGGTTGCAGAGATTTGGCCAAGGCAACAAGCTATCTCCGAGGTTCATCGAACCTTTCCAGATCTTGGGAAAAGTTGGCGAGGTGGTGTACCGCCTGGCTCTACCGCCACAGTTGCATCGGGTACAAAATGTATTCCACGTGTCGCAGCTAAGGAGGTACGTGCACGACCCATCGCACATCATCGAATGGGGAGAGATGAACATCGAGGGCGGAGGGACCTTTACTGAGTACCCAGTGGAGATCGAGGATCGGCAGGAGAGGATACTTCGTGGGTGATCGATTCCCTTAGTGCACGTCCGGTGGCAGCACGAGAATCTTCAGCAGAGCACATGGGAGCGGGAGGCCCAGATCCATGCCCAATACCCTCATCTTTTTTAGTAGCCTTTGTTTTGGCTTTTCGGGGACATAAAGCCCCAAGGTGGGGAGAATGTAATGTCTCGGATTTTACATTTATTATTATTTTTAAATATTATATGGAATTATTTCGAGACCGGGCATGAAGACGACACATCATTCCGAGGTCCAGTGAGCCCGGAATGGTGGTTCGAACTTTTTCTTAGTTAAGTGAGTCGACACTTGTGCGCGGTTGTGGCAGTTTCCAAATGGATGCCCAGATTAAAAATCTGAGCGCACCATTGCGTTAGGGACGCTGACATTACCTAAGAATGAGGCTATCCTCAACTAGTGCGGGTAGAGGGAAAAAGTTTATTTTCGAACGTTTTAAGTAAAATAAAATAAAATAAATTAACCAGTTTATTTTATTTCATTTAAGGAAACATCTGCTGCAGTACGGTAACGATGCAGTTGTTTCCTAAATTAATGGCACGTCATAATAACTTCAAAATGGCGAGTCAATGTCATTAATGCTACCGCATAAATTAAATTCCAACTAGTTTCCCCTTTTTAATGGGTTAACAATTGTACATCCTGGGCAACATAGAGAGAGGAACCTTTGCAGAATCCACGTCGCGTTAGAGAAAATTCTTGACGACAAACGACAATGGATCGAAACCTAGGATCATTGCGCCGACGTTGAAGGATCTCGACGACAATGGAAGCACGACGCCTTCGTCAACGATCGATCCCTTCGAAAGGTAGGGGTTTTTATTTCAATTTAATTTTACCCATATTTGAGTTTAAACGACGAACGTGGATCAACCACGAACAAGTTGATCCGTGAATTCATGCGTTCTTACGGGAGGGTTTTATTTGGGATGATTTTGGGGAATTGATTCATGCATTATGTTGTTATTGATTCTTTATCCATTTAAGCCTATTAAAGGGAGCGAATCAATGATGTGAGGAACGACGGCATAGGTTCATTCCTCATTTTGTTTATTTGGATTTCTTCCCCCTTCTTTCCTCATGCGTTCTTCGCGTTCTTCACGGGGCGATGAACAATGGATCGTTGCACATCTGTTTTGGGATGCAACGATCCCAAATCGAAGGTTCGACACCATAATGACCTTGTGGAGGTGCGTTGACGATGTCAGAAGACAAATCAGACTGGATCAGAAAGAGCATTCTTCGAGCGTTCTTCGTGCGGGAAGATCAGAACACTTTTTTGGAGCCGATCGAAGGCCTGAAAATGACGGAAGCAACTTCGTGGTGTCGGGGTGACCAGAACCTGGAAGTTTTGCGGCGATTGGATGGCTGGATCAATGATCAAATCACCACGGGAGGCGTGCCAACGAAGGGCGCCGTTTCTGTAAATTTCCAAAATACACGGCGTGTACTTCCGAAGAACACGTCCTGTAGTTATGGCGTTGGCGGCTAGGGTTTCGGGGTCAGAGAAGAAGCACACGGCGTGTGAACCCAGTCACACGACGTGTTGGATCTTCCCCGAAGCTCGGCATGTACTTTGGGTAGTAAACAGACACGAGATGATCTACACGGATTTAGGCGGCACGGCGTGTACAGCTCAGCAGAGGCAGCTACGCGGAGCTCAGCGTGTATCCCGGGGATACACGGACACGGGATGGAGTACACGACCGTGTACTCCATCACCCGGCCAGGTGAGGTCAACATCGCGGGACACCCTGTGTGCAGATTTCACGGGTTGGAGTACACGGGTTGGTGACCATGTACGGGCACATGGTCAGAGTACACGGAGCCAACCCCAGTGACCCAGACACGGCGTGTATAATGTTTTCTACATGACCATCCTCACGACAAGGGCCGTTGTACACGGGCAGTACCCAGGGTTGGACAGCACGGCGTGCATCATTTATACACGTCGTGCACTTTTTGGAAAATGGCTTGGTCCTTTTGTTCACCATGCCTTGAACATCTTTCATTTGGGTTAGTTCCCCTTCTTCTGGTTCCCCTGAAGGTCATGCATCATTCCCTCACGCAGGATTATGATCCCTTCAGCAGGAATTTCGGTTATAGAGTCAGGAATTCATCCGAGAGGCCCGAATTGAGATCCTCTATCCATTCCAGACCCTAGGTAGAGTCAGGTATTGACGTGACCAACTTTATCGGGTGTTGATCCTCTACCTATCAGGTGAATTCCAGATGAGTCGCGGTATCCTCCATGGCCCTGGCAGTGATCCTCATCTGTGTATTGAAATCTTTCCCACTCAGGAGTGTGTCTCCCATAATGAGTGTAGCTATATCTTCTGACGGTTTCCAACGAACAGCTCTTCCCGGATGGACGTAATCAGAGATATAAAACTCGTGGAGTGTGTTCTCCCGAAATGAGCGCATCGCGAAATCTTCGGACAAAATCCCTTGTGGGGGTATGCGGTCGTGTGACTTGTTTCTAGACCACGGGTCTGGGTTTTGAGTATATCTGGTTTGTTCTATATGTTCTGTAGACATATACTGTGCATAGGTGATAGTACCTTTACTTTGTGTACTGCTTTGTGGTTTTCGGGGTCCTCTACTGAGTATTGTTATACTCACCCCTGCACGGGCTTTGCCCGCACGTCTAGTGTCTTGTGCAGACGAGCAACCTTTTGATAGAGTCCAGGGTGGACCAGGACAGAACCGAGCTTTTTGAGTTCCCTACAGGCCGAGGCATTCCTATGGCTACGAGCGGCAGTCCCAGTACCTTTGTGATTACAGGTTGGACTTTGCAGTTATTTTTCAGACTCTTGTTTTTGGTGGGTTTGTATTTTGGCCCAGTTTACTTTTACAGTACTCTACCTATCGTCATACTCTGTTGGTTGGGTTTAGTTGTATGCATGCATTTTTTTTCCTTAGTGTTTTTACATTTCAGCATTTGTGGGCTTGGAGATGTGTGTGTGTGTACAGGTACGTAGGAAATACCTCCCATGTTAGTGATATGTCTACTCAGTACTAGTCACCAGCCCCTGGCCTATTGGAGGCGGGCTTGGGGAGTAACGGCGTGGCCCCCACTGGGACGGGTCATGACATTAATATTTAGGGATTCCGACTAAAAGGAATAGTTTAATTCTAGATTATCCAAACTTGTTGAAAAATTGTTAAGCACATGAAATAGATTAATGAAAATAGATTATGTGCCTAGTTTTCAAGGGAGACATTTGGGCTTTCTAGTACAAATATTTTACCATCAATTGAAAGTGATAAGTGTATGAGAGTGAAAGAGAACAAAAATTCATATATTTCATGTTGTAATTCATTGTTTATATCCTCACCAATTTCACAATATATATAATTTTAATAAATTTTTGTTATATTTTTAAAATTAAAAGTTTATTATAAATATTTAATAAAATTTCTATTTTAATAGTATATTCATTCCATTATTTTTGGGTTTTGGTCTCTATATAAAACTGCATATGAATAAAATTAATACACAAAATTTTATATCCAAATATATCATAGGCTATGTCTATGATACTATGAAATTGTTAGTCCTTCAATGTTACCTAACTGTTATGATTATGGATAGGCCCACAAGAAAAATTCTCCCCATTTGAAATTTTTGATAACATTGCACTCCAAAAGATGATAAGAGAAAAATTCATCTATAATCTCCAATCCAATGTCACCTCAATCTCCAACACACATTACATACGCCATGAAGCATATCATGTGTTGGGACACTCTATTTTGGGGGAAATGACTATATATACTTGAGAATATAATTTCTTATAGGGACATAGTATGAGGCACTACCAATGAAATGACTTTCCAGTAATAGAAGATTCATTAGAAAAGTAAACTCTATCCACTCCCCATTATTGTTTGAATACCAACATTATTGAACTATTCTCATCCCAATGAATTCATGTGATGTTGATGTATGATAAATCTAAGAAATTTTTTTTCTATGGGGATGTTCCTATAATGATTCCATGGAAAATTTAGGAGTGAATAATCCTATACATCGATGATAGTAAAGGACCCATATAAGGTAAAAATATATGAGGAGACAATATATTATTATCTAGACTAATTATCAAACCATATATATTAAGGGAAATTGAACTTTATATATTAAGGTGGATATAGAAGATTTGAGGTCTAATTGATTATGGGGATAGAAACTTATTCATTACTACGGCTAGGTTGAGAAGGAATCTATGTTTCACTAATTAGAGTAACCCATAAGTATTTTTTGATCTATAATGTGATGAAGTGGATCTAGGAAATAAAACACCCAATATTCTAGTCATTACATATCATAAAATGTTTTTCCTATATTTTGAATTATTTTATTCCAATTTTATGTTTTTTTATTCCACTATAATTTATCTTACTAAATTCAGGGATAACTAACCCCGCTTTTAATCGTGGGAGTATTAAATTAAA
This sequence comes from Viscum album, assembly GCA_963277665.1. NCBI lineage: Eukaryota > Viridiplantae > Streptophyta > Magnoliopsida > Santalales > Viscaceae > Viscum > Viscum album. The sequence continues at coordinate 1,244,817,924 of OY728130.1, read as the reverse complement.
TATATGTTCATGAATATTGAATATTTTTTCTGGTGTTAATTAATATTTTTTCAGAAATTTAGTGGTGTGTGGTTAAAGAGGAAGGGTATGGTGATGGTTCTCTTTACCCTAGAATCTCTTATTATTCTAATGAAAATACATTATTTCATTCTTTCTCGTCAATGTATTATTCATCATATGATGTGTTTGAGCTATGATGTAGGGAGTTATAAGTGATATAATTCCCTGATCAATGGATATCTCTCCTTAGTAAGGATTTTCCATTTGGATTTCTTAAGGATATATTCACTTAATATAAATGTGTTGATTACCACTTAACTATGAAGAAAATATAACTATAAATTCAATATTATGAGGTATTTATTATCAAACATAACAAATATATAGGGTTTCATGGTCGAATATTTTTTTCTCAGCAATACAAGAATATAATACGAGTAAAATATTCTTGTAAAATAGTGATGAGATACTCCTGGTACATCCCCCAAGGGTTAAACACCAATCTTCCTCACACTATATTCATCATTTTTTTATTACAAATTCATCCCCTCATATTTATAGGTGGATAGTTTTTTTATAAAACCACGATAAATTTTACAAAGAGTCTACACTATGTTTAGTATATATATTCCTTGAGGAGAAAACTGTGTTCAATAAAATATTGAATTCATAGGGGATTTTAAATTTTATTTTTGGTATCCAAGACAATTGGGAAACCATTTTATAGATAAAATTTTTAATGGGGTTCTATTCTATTTTAATATGGATGAGATCACCAAAATTGCTACATAGGATTTTAGATGAACTATCTGAATTATGAAGTATCAAATGTCTTGGTCTTTCAATTATTGACCCACTTGTAGCCACATGATCTTAGTTGTGAAAATATTGTTGATCTCATATGTATTTTCATTAGTATTCTATTAGTGAATGATATTTCTAATGAATAATGGATGTAGCAACTTCATAGAATCCTCTAGGTGAAATTAATGATCTACCAGTTATGCTACCATCAAATTCTACACCTGCACCAATGAAGAAACTAATTCCCTTTATCAATAAACTCTATATAAACCTAATCCTTCGAAACCATCCCCTTATAATCCATATATAGGATCCCATATATTTTTATAATAATATTTTTTCATATCTATTAATAATAATGAATAATATATTAATTTTACATTAAAAATTATGCTTTGTCTGATAGCGTACTTGACATGAAACAACTGGTTTTTCCAAAATCTTTTGTTGCATACAATGTGGAGTAATACCAAAAACTAAAGCAATAATTTTATAATTATTTTAAATGGTAGTTAATACCTAGACGTTTCAATGGAATGAATGAATATAATAATCTATATTATGATTTTACACATTTTTAAATGTTTATACATTTATCCAATAAATTTTAGAAGCTTTAAATGAGAATGAATCCAATTTTAAGCATAAAATACTCTAATATTTTTAAAAGGCCAGTTTACAACATTTTGATAGAAAACAATTTTTAAATATAGTTATTGGAACCATTATATATTATATTTTACAATATAAACTACTTTTTTATAAGTGGAACATAAAAATATACTTTGGATGAAATTTTGGTATTGTTTTGAATAAATTCACATTTTAATGAATCGTGAAAATACTGCATTTTCATTCAAAAATGGATTTTTATATTATTTATTTATATAGTTATATTGTCTTTTTTAACTTTGGTTTAATGTATAATTGGATTTTGTTTTTATCATTTAATCCAATTTTGGTCATTTCGAGTAATTTCACATTGAAATTGGATATAAAAACATGTCAATATTTTGGTTGTTTTAACTTCTTAAAAACACGTGTTTTGGTTTTGACAATGGAAATTAATATTAAATTAATTACTAAATTTTTGTTTTTTGAATTTATAAATATGGATTCCATATTTGGAATCAGAATGTATATATTTTTTAAATAATTACCATTTATTTTTTGACTTTATGAATTGTATCTTTACAAATTATTTCATTTACCATGGTTAATGGATAAATTAGGTATTTAAGGTAAAAAATAATATTATTATAATATAAAACTATTGTAACACATGTCCAATACAATTGGATGAGATATATCTGACCATGGGAATCCTTGTGTTGATTTTGGGACCCCACAGATCCACTTGGGAGTGATAATAACATTTAGTAATAATTAATTTTAAGTAAATAGAAAAATAACATAAACATGTATATTTCTTCTAAAAAAAATTAATATGTGGTTATATAAGTGATCTATTAGACTATAAATAGTCATTAGTAAAGTAAGAATATTTACAATATCATGGTAATTTATTTACAGTTTTTAGACATTAAATAAATAAATTTAATTATGACACAATGATGATTGAGTGATTTCTTCATTATGAAAGGATTCAAATAAATGATATTAGAAATATTAAAATAAATTTAATTTCTTTATTTTTTACCATCCATAAAGTTTTAGATGATATTGAAATACTATATTTGATTTAATGCATTTGGATCAATGAAATTAAGTGGTTATAACTTTAAGAAAAATTAATTACTTTATAGTGTCAAAATTTTAAAAACAAATACTATTTTATTAAATGATAAAATAGTCCTAAAAATATAAGATTCATAAAAATAACTTATATAATGTTAAAATGTAAATAATTATCCACTGATGGTTCTCTTAGTATATTATAGTGAATATAGTTACCATATATTATAAAAATGTAATAAGGAAAAGTAAGAGGTAATGTTTTTAGCTAAGGGTTGAAGCTAATAGATAGGTTAATTTTGTGACCTAAACGTTTCTAAAATCCATTGGTTTAGAGTTTTTCGACCCAAAAGCGTCTTATCATTTAAATAAATGAGTTTGGGACCATTTGAAATAGAAAATCAATTTACAATAAGAAAATATTTCTAGACATTCCTAAAGTGCCCCTCCTCCCTCTTATAAAAGGACACCACCTCTACCCACATAACACACACCTCTCAAGCCCCTTGAACCATCCAAATTCTGCCCCAATATTCTCCCAACATCCCCCTTCCTACTAGAAGTATTACCTTGGGTAGAATCCAACTCAATAAATCCATTATTCTCAAATCAAATGAATTTACACGATTTAGAGGTAGATAAAGAATAAACGAGACAAGTCAGATTCAAGGTAAGGGAATTCGTCTCAATATCCATTAATTCAGGCATATTTTGATTTATACATGAAATTATTTTATATGGTATATAAACAACTTTAACTTTTAATTTCATTTAATGGGAATATTTTTTTTACGAATCATTTTACTAAATGACAAAAGGAATGTTTCTTTTTTAACGTTCACTGTGACAACGACCTTTACACCCCCATGAGAATTATTTGATATTTGGATTCCGTAAAAAGTTTTTTTTTGTTTTAAAAAGAAAATAATGAATTTAGATCCTTTTAATTATTTTGTTAATGAAAATTATTATTATAAAACATTGATTATGTGGATATTAAGAAATGATATATCGTGATTGTAATTTTGAAGTGTTATCTTTACATTATGATAGTTTTATGTTTTATTATTTTTTGGGTTATTGGTAATTGTTTATGTATATGGGTGGTTTAATGATTAGCTGAGAGAAGTTGATCTTGAGATAGATCTCTAATTCATTGGGTAGCATGATGGAGGTAAACGTTAATGTTTCTCCTAATAAATTTAGGGAATATACTGTGACGGGTATTACAAACATAACTCCCTATGTTGTTGTGAAAGGTACAATGTAAGTATGTTATGGATACCACAAGTTACCTTTGTGTTTTAGGATTTCTATGTGTTATACATAAGTCTTATGATTTCATGAGTTATGATAAAGTGCTAATGTTTTATGATTGAAAAGTATGAGTTCATTGATTTGTATGAATTGATGGAATAATGTTTTCTATCCTTATTTTATAATCCTTTCTGATATATTTTTTCTTATCCCTATTTTTTGAAATTTTTTCATAGGGTATAAGTAAAGGTAAGAGAGAGGAATAATTCAAGAAAAGTTTTGTCAAGAAAATAATTCTTGTCTTAATCAAGGAGTTTAATTATTGTGAAAAAAATGGATAGAGGATAAATATCTACTTTATAGTATTTGAGATGTAATGTAATAGTTATGGAATAATTCCCTAAAAATATAATCCTTAAAAGAACCTCAATATTAAATCTTAAATTAAATCAATATTATGTAATGTTTAAGGCTCGGGCCATACATTTGGTATCATAGGTCGGTTTAGATATCTTTATAGGTTAGGATACTATTAAATGAATATTCATAAATTATATTCACTTTATAGTAAGATTGAAATGATATAGCAGTTAAAGATTACCATGTTTCTTCGTCTAAGAGATGTCTATGTTACTAATGATTTTATGTAGAGGAAACATGGTAGCTATGATGGGACGACATCCAGAGGAAATTAACCTTCTAAATATGCAACCTAAATTGGTCAGAATTTGAACTGAATGGTTTTTTGCAGTGATAGAACAATTGAATCAAGCTATAAATGGATGGGGTATACAAGCACAATATCAGCTGCATCAACCACAACAGAACATTTTTGTTGTGGTTCATTTCTTGAGGCAACATCACCCATCATTAAGATGATCGTCTGACCATGTTTTAACTAAAAGGTGGATTAAAGCATTGGAAAAGATTTTTGATGTCATGAGGTGTTCAAAACATCAAAAGGTTAGTCTTGTTGATAACTATTTTAAATTTGAATCCGATCAGTAGTGGTTGATGGTTCAAAATGGCATGGATAATGAAGAGATTGATGCTCTTTATTGGGATGAATTCAATGGTATGTTCCTTGAGAAATATTTTCCTAAGGCGATTCGACTTTTGATGGAAAAATTGTCTTTTAATTTAGGAAGGAGGATGAATCAATGGATTCATATGAATAAATATTTCTATGACTGAAAATGTGTGCTAAAAATTTTATATGGGATCATTATTAAAATATAAATTCATTTTACCCAGTATTAAAGTCAATGTATCGAATGTAATTAGCATCTCGTGAGTTCAGAAGTTAAGAAGAACTTGGTCGATGTGTGGAGAAGGTGGAAATGGTGTTTTCTGATGATCAAGTATTCTTTTAAAAACAACAAAATAATTGGTCTATGTGGAAGACCAAAGGGAATAACTCATCAGAAAAGTCTGATTGTATGAAACTTAAGTATACAGTTTGTGAAAATTGTGGTAAAAAGTACACTGGGGAATGTATTTTGAATTCTGATAAGTGCTTCTAATGTGATAAAATGAGACCCAAGGCTAGTAATTTCACTAAAAATGATTAGGGTAGTGGTAAGTCAAAATCTGATTTATAGTCAACAAAATGTTTTAAGTGTATTTAAATGGGTCATTATTCAAATGAGTTTCCAATGATGAACTCAAATGATGGAAATCAGCCGGATTACAAGAAAAAGGGGCGGTGAAATCTGTTGCAACTACTTCATCAGATGTTGGGATATCAAATGAAGTAGAATCATGTAATTTTATTTTTTATTCAAATTATTCTAATGTGTTGTTTGATTCCAGGTCTACACATTCATAAATTTCTGATAAATTTTCTAGTAAATTTGGAATTTCAACTCAAGATATGAATACTGAACTTGGGGTAAAAACACCTGGAAGAAATGTTGAGACAAAAAGAAATTACAAAAACCTTCATGACCTTGTCTGTATAAAAATATACTAGAAAACTTTATTTATTTACCTCTATTATATATTGATGTTATTTTGGGTATGTATTGGCTTTCCATTTATCATTCTATGATTGAAAACAAAGCTAAAGGGGATTCTTTTCATAAATAATTTTAGTTTGCGTACAAGAATGAACCCTTACTTTTGATAACATATCATGACACTAACAAAGTAGTAAAATATGTAAATGAATGTTACCTTGCACGTAATGTTGAAAAATAATGAACTATTCATATTAATGATGTTCCATTGGTTAATGTGTATCATGATGTTTTTTCGGATTAGTTTCATATTATAATACCTAATCAGAAAGTTGAATTTATTATTTACTTGGTTGATGATGCTAAGCCAATTTCAAACCCCCTTTATTGAATGGCTCAAATTTAACATTTAGTGTTTAAGAAGCAATTGCAATAGTTATTAGATAAAGGTTTCATTTGACCTAGCACATCACCATGGGGTGATCATTTCCTATTTATTAAAAATAAATATGGTTCAACAAGACTTTGCATTGATTTTAGAGCCTTAAACCTCATAACTATTAAGAATAAGTATCCTATCCCCCATATCAATGATTTATTTGATCATCACCTGGGAGATCAGTATTTTTAAATATTTACTTGAGTTTGGGGTACCATCAATTGAAATTAATGGAATACAACAATCCAAAGATCGTGTTTCGTACTAGATATAGCCATTAGGAATTTTTAGTTATGCCATTTGGGTTAACCAAAGAACCTGTTGTATTCATTGATCATTGTAATAGAATTTTCCTAGAGTTCTTGAGTAATTTTTTGGTTGTTTTTATTGATTATATTTTGGTATATTCTAAAAGTAAAGAGGATCATGAAAGTAATTTAAGTTTTTTCTTGAAAACATGAAAAGAAAAGAAACTGTATGGGAAATTCAGCAACTGTGAGTTTTGGTTTCAACGATTTTCCTTCTTTGGTCACATTGTTTCTATAGATGACGTAACTATTGATCCTACTAAAACAAAATTAGTTGAATAATGGCCAAAACCCACAAATATAACTGAGATTTTTAGTTTTCTTGGTTTAGAAGGTTATTACCAGAGGTTTGTTGAATATTTTGCATGGATATCTAGCCTAATGATTATATTGACTCAAAATGGTGTTATGTTCAATTGGAAAAAAGAATGTGATGAATTTTTTTAGGAAATGAAAAGAAGGTAGGTTAATGCTCCAGTTTTGGCACTACCAACCAAAAAAGTGGAATTTTTTATCTATAGTGATTCCTCGTTGAAAGGACTTGGTTGTTTCCTAATGTAAAATGATCTAGTAATTGTTTATGCTTCACATTTGTTGAAAACTCATGAGTTAAATTACCCTACACATGATTTTTTATTATCTATTGTTGTTTTTACTATAAAATTTTGGAGTAATCATTTTTATGGTGTAATGTGTAAAATATATACTAATCACTATATTTTGAAGTATATACTCACTAAGAAATAATTGAATATGAGATATAGAATATGATAGGAATTAATCAAGGATTCTGATTTCATGATTCATTGCTATCCAAAAAATTAAAATAATATAGTTGATTCTTTGAGTTGTAAATATAATTATACATTAACCATGTTATGTTTGTAATAAGACCCTTTGGTATTTTATTTGATGAATTTTGGATTAGAAGCTATTGGGGTAAGGAATTATTATGTTTTCTCTTTTGGCAGTGAAATAATCTCAATCATACAGAATTAAGAAAGTATAGAACGAAGACAATGATTTTCAGGAAAAATGTATAATTGGTTCAGAATTGTATTTTTACAAAATGTGTCATTGATAAAGACTGTGATTTTAGGTTTGGAAAGAGATTATGTGTTCCTTGTGATTAAAAGTTGAAGAAAGAGTTATTATGTGAAGTTCATAGTTATCCATTTTCATTTCATCCTGGTAGTACTAATATGTACATAGAACATCAAGAGTATTACCAGTGGTATTGAATGAAAATAGATATTACTGACTTTACCCTAAGATAATAGACTTGTAAACAGGCTAAAGAATATTGGTAGTTACCTAAAGGAATTTTATAGAATTTGTTAGTTGTAGAGTGGAAATGGGAAAATATATCCATGGATTTCGTAGTGGGATTACCAAACACTTCTCGAGGTAACAATGCAATCTGGGTTATTGTTGATCGATTGACCAAAACTGCTCTTTTCTGGCTATTTGATATACTCTATCTCAAGATCAACTTTCTTAATTTTATATTAATGAGATACTCAAGTTATAGGGAGTTTTCCTCTCCATTGTATCTTATCGTGATCGTAGGTACACATATAAATTTTGGAAGGACCTTCCGAAATCATTGGGTACTGAATTAAATTTTTTTACAGCTTTTCATCCGCAGTCATATTAGTCTGAATGAACAATTCAGACCTAAGAAGATTTTATATGTTCTTGTTCAATGGATGACCTTGGAATTTGGGACCAACATCATTATTTATATTAGTTTTCATATAATAATAGTTGTCATTCTAGTATACACAATATTTTCATTATTCAATTTTGAAGAAGTATATTCTAGATCCATATAATGTTTTGAGTTCAGAGGTAGTTATGTTAGCAGAGAATTATTCTTATGAGTAATATCCATTCTAGATTCTTGAAAGGAGAGAGAAAGTGCAGCAGAATAAATTAATTCATTAGGTAATGGTTTTTTGAGAAACCCAAATGGTTGAAGAGGTAACATGGGCATATGAAAATGCTATGAGGGATAAATATTACCACTTATTTGATAAGTGAATTTAATTGCGAGGAAGAAATTCCCAAAACCAAGAAATGGTGTAGGATCCCAGGTATTTATATGAAAATAATTTATCCTATCTATTAATATTAGTGAATAAGATATTAATTTTTCATTAAAAGTGATTCTTTCTCTAATATCGCAGTCGACCCACAATAAAGGGTTTCCCTAAAATCTTCTATTTCACATAATGTTAGCTTTTACAATAAAATAACACTATATTTTTATTATTATTTTAAATGGTTGTTAATTTCTAGATGTTGTATTGGTGAGAAAGAACATAATTAACTGCATTTTTACTTTACATGTTAGTTAAATGTTTTTACATTAACCTAATAAATTTTAGAAGCTTAAAATGAGAATAAATCCAATTTTTAGCATAAAATACTCTAATATTTTTAAAAGGTTAGTTTACCGCATTTTGATGGAGATCATTTTTATAATATTTATTTTGAAAAAATTATATGTTATATTTTAAAAAATAAACTTCTTATTTATAATAATTACATCAAAATATACTTTGGATTATATTTTGTTATTTTTCTAATGAAATTCATTTTTTAACGAATAGTTAAAAATAATGCATTTTAATTCAAAACAACATTTTCATCTAATTTATTTATATTATTATATTATTCTTTTAAATGGTTTTAATATATAATTGGACTATATTTTAATCATTTAATCCAATTTAGGTCATTGGAAAGAATTTTACATTGAAATTGTACATAAACTCATGTCAATCTTTGGGTTGTTTTTTCTTATTAAAGACATTGTTTTTGGTAATAACAATGGGAATTAATTTTAAATTATGTAATGAAACATATATATTTTGAATTTAGAAAAACATATTCTATATTTGGAATTACAAGTTCCAAGTTGTGTAAATAATTTCCTTTTATTTTTAGACATTATGAATAGTAACTCCAGTAATTAATTAATTTACCATGGTTAAAGGGTAAATCTAGTAAATAAGGGTAAAAAATTATATTATAATACTATATATATACCCTAACACATGTCCTAATCCTATTGGATGAGATATGTCTGAACATGTAAATCATTGGGTCGATATTGGGGACCCCATGGACCCACTTGTGAGTGACAATGACATTTTATAATAATTAAGTTAATGTAAGGATAAAAATAACAAACTCATGTATCTTTTTACTAAAACAATATTTATATGGGGTTATATAAGTTATAAAATTAACTATAAATATCTATTAGAAAGATAAAAACATTTCATATATCGTGGTATTTTATTTAAAATTCTTAGACATTAAATAACTAAATTTAATTATGACACAATGATGATAGAGTGGTTGCTTCATTAATAAAGGGTTCAAATAAATGATATTATAACTATTAAAATAAATTTTATTTGATTGTTTTGTGGAAATAAAATAATTTTTGGGATTATATTAAAATATTATATTTCATTTAGTGCCTTTGGATGGAATGAGTCATGTTTTTATGACTTTAACAAAAATCAAACACTTTATAGTGTCAAAATTGACGTAAATGAGTTTCTAAAACAAATAAAATTTTATGAAATGATATAATTGTCATATAAATCTAAGATTCAAAAAAATGACTTATATAATGTTCAAATTATAATTAATGATACACTTATTGTTTTCTTGTCAATTATTGTACAAATAGTTACCATATATTATGAAAATGCAAGAAGAAATTGTAAGAGTTAATGTTTTTAACTAAGGGATAAAGATAAAAGATATGATTAATTTTGTGACCTAAACTTGTCTAAAACATATTAGATGACTTATTTTAGACCCAAAAACATATTATATTTTAAATAAATGTGTTTGGTACCATTTTAAACTAAAAATAAATTTATAATAAAATAATATTTCTAATCTTTCCTAAAGTGTCCCTCCTCCCTCTTATAAAAGGCCACCGCCTCTACCCACATAACACACACCTCTCAATCCACATATATTATCCAAGTTTTTCCTATATAATATCCCAAAATCCCTAAACTCTTCTTATAAGACTAACCTTGATGATAAGAATCATTAAGAAATCCTTTTGGCTCAAATTAAAGGAATTTACCCGATTTAGAGGGTGGTAAAAAGTGAACGAGAGAAGTTAGACTCAAGGTAAAGTACTTCATCTCAATATCCTTTCATTGATGCATACTTTTATTTATAAATGACATTATTTTATATGGTTTACAAACCCCTCTGAATTTTAATTTCATTCAAAGGGATTCTTTTTTTATATGAATCATTTTACTAAAAAACAAAAGGAATGTTTCTTTTTAACGTATGTGGTGAAAATGACCTTTCCGCCACCACAAGAATTTTTTTATATTTGGATTTCATAACAAGACATAATGTTTTTAAAAGAAAAATAAATACCATATTTTTTTATGTATTCTATTTATGAAAAAGGGTTTTTATTAAACATTGATTATGTCATAATCTTGAAATGATATATTTTGATTGCAATGTGAAGATGTTATCATTCGTTTATTCATGTATTATGTGTTATAATTATGTTATGGTTCATGGGAATTGTTTTTGTATATGTTTGGTTCCATGATAAACCGAGGTTGGGTGATCCTTAGATATCTCTCCAATTCATTGGGTAACATGAAAGAGGTAAACATTAATGATTCTCCTAAGAGATTTGGGGAATATACTATGATGGTTATTCCAAACGTAACTCCATATGTAGCTGTGAAAACAGAAATGTAAGTATGTTATGGATTCCACAAGATACCTATTTGATTTATGATTTCTTTGAGTTATTCATAAGTCCTATGATTTTAGGAGGTATGTTAAAGATCTTATGTTTTATGATTGAAAAGTATGAATTCATTTATTTTTATGTATTCATGGACTAATGTTTTATTTACTTATTTTATAACCCTTACTGAGATTTTTTTATGCTCATCCCATGTTTTATAAATGTTTTTCATAGGGTATAAGGAAAGGTAAGTGAGATTAAGAATTCCAGAATATTTTTATCATTAAAATAATTCTTGTTTTAATCAACCAGTTTTGATATTGTGAAAAAATTGGATAGAGTAGAACTGTCTACTTTGTAATATTTAAGATGTAATGTGACAGTTATGGAATTATTATCTAAAAATATAAACCTAAAAAGATCTTGAATTTGAATTATTTAATAATTCTTGATAATTTAATGTTTTTGGATGGGGCCTTACACCTTAGCTCTCACATTAAAACCCATACAATATAAATATAATTGACTTAGTTTTTATTATCTATTGATTGAATAACTAATGTCTATTATTAACTTATATAGCTATATATGTGATGTTCCATTGATAAAAAAAATTCATATAGTTTCTTATTCATTTCAATATTATATTCTTTTAATATTCATACATTATACTAAATTAAATGTTTTATTATTATAATTATATTTTTTATATCACCTCAAGGGAAAACATATAACTGAAATAACATTGAATTTTAATTGTTATATGTTTTGATATATTATTTTTATTTTTTGTATTATTATTATGGTTTTTTTGTAATGTTAATATAGTATTACCAAAAATATTACCTAACTTTTAATAGTCTATTTTCTCAAATAATCATTATGGTTAAATTATGTAATATATAAAATTTTCATTTTAAATTTTATTCTGTTTATGATTATCATAAAGGATGATATTCTAATAGTTTTTTAAATTCAAAATATCCAATGTGTTGATGATCACAATATCCAATGTCTATTTTATAAAAAATATTTCATTATATGTATATCAAAAAATTTATTAAAGGTATTTAGATTTTTTAAATGACTATTTTTATTAGGATTATTATTGGATTCTTTAAGGTTATTATTCATATATTTTATATGAGTTCTATAAAATTTTCTAAATGTTGTAGTTATAATTATGTGAATAAAATAAATTAAGTATTAAATCCTTATATAATTTGAATTTATTCATCCATAATCTAATCAAATAATAAAATAATCTTATATGAATAAAATATACTATGTAAAACATCATAAATACTATGCTCAAGTTTTAATGTAATCATATATGTTATATTTATACAATGTGTGAAAACCTATGTAGATACTTAAAGTTAGAAAAAAATTATTATGTGGAGAATGATTTATTCTTACTTGATTTCGAATATCATTTTCTTCATACATAAATATAATAAATATGATGATGCACTTACGAGATCAATATTTTTTGAAATTTATGTAGCATGGAGAAATGTGATGTGTTTATACAATTTAGGTTTTAATTTTTAATATGAATTAATTAAATTGTTTTAGTTTTTGACTACAATAAAGTATCTTTCATATACCAAATGTTCTATTTAAAAATTAATGTTTTTTAAGAAAATTGTTGACTGGGATATTGAGAGTTATTTTCAAGGGAAACTATAGAATTCAATTGGGTATTTTTATTAACATATTTTATAGGGAAAATAATTGAACCTATTGACTCTAATTAATTTTTATTATACTAAATTATTCAAAAGTTGAATGTTTTAAATAATAATAAAATCTATGAATTTCTTAAAAAAATTAATCTACTCTTCAAATAATCATTTTCAAATTTAATATTATAGAAGAAAAAATGAAAGAAACTATTAAATATTGATTTACTATTTATGTGTTCAAATGATAAGTGGATTATTTCATGAAGATTTTTTTGCACCAATAATTCTGATTCAAAACACCTATATACTTTCTTATATCTATTTTCTAAATAATATCATCATATATTAATTATGTATCAACCCAATTTTCTGTTTATTCTATCTTTAAACAATACTCTTTATATTTTTCTTTGTGTATGCACATCTTGTAAAAAGTATGGGATTATGAGGTCAAGGAAGCTGTTTTTATAAAATCCAAGTTAGAATCTATTTTATTTTAAAAGGAACTACGTGTTAGTTTCTTATAATCATATATAAAGATTCATAATAAATGGATATTAATTAAATAACCATGCCCATAATTGGTGTTGGTAGAGTAGAGTATGTGATTTCTTTAGTGACCCAAAACCCCCATAAAAATTTAGTACTAACACCTACTTTTTCCACTTCATATCTAATTTAAAAATATAACAAAATAAATAGAAATTTTTGAATTGGGGAGACTAATGTTTTTGAATGGAAAACATAATAACTCTATTCACCCCCATGGAATTTTATTATATAAAATTGGTAAAATATAATCATTTACACAAATATATTTAGGTGAAATGTAAGATATTTATTTATTTAACTATCATTCAATTGTTTGTTGTGATAAAGTGACATATGAAATTTTATTGGATTACACAAATAATATTAACCTTGGTTTCATTTTTAAAACAAATAAATTCTTTCGAACTAATTTGATGTTGATTTTGATTATATGTAAGAAAATTTATTAGATTAATGATTTAAAAGAAATGAATTATTTTTTATTTTTTATTTTCTAAATATTTATGAGGTTGGGATATTGAAATAATTAATTCATGTAATTGAAAGGCGAATTATATGGTATAATTTCATGAACTCTTTCACAAATTAAACATTTGTAAATTTTTTATTAATATTAGAACTAATAAAAATGGTTCCCAATTAATATATATATTTAATGAATAAATGATAATGTGTTAAAATGGTAAAAAAAATTAATATTGTTGTGATATTATGAATGATACTTATATGGCATATTATAAGGGGAAAAACCTTAAGGGGTGGCCTAGTCCATAATAGTCGAGTGTTATCTAATTCTTTTCTATATTATGATATATTATATATTGAATTAACCCTTAGTTGAGAAATTGGGACATGATGATATTTTATAGTGATTTGACCACTAAATGAGGCTTCGTCCCATAATTATATATTATACCTAGATTTACATTGAGATGAGGTATTAGGCTGTGATGTGATATTATGTAATATTTAACATATTATATTAGAATTGGTTGAAATATGTATAACATCATATAAATTTATATTCCCCAGAATTTTCCAAATTAGGTAAAATTAAACATTTTTATGGCTTAATAATAATACATAATTCTTTAATATACTTTCTTTTTAATTCATATAATTTCCTAAATTCATTGCATTTCATTCTTTTATTGACATGTCACATCTAGATAAATGAAAGGGGACTTTAGTTTTATAATGTTTTATTTATAATGAGACTTGTGAGTGTAAAGAATTATTATATCTTGTTATTAGAATGACTAAATTTCATAACCCAACTGGTAGAAACCCCGCATGGGACTATTTTGTCCTGATAATCCTGCCTCTAATAGGATACATGATGGAGACCAGCTCTAAGGGTTTTCATCACAATTATGTGTCTAATTGACCTATTAATTCAAAGGAAAACATAACCAATCCACTAATAATATATATATATATATATAAAGAATCTAATATTAATAAATCATAACTATAACTATATAAAACACAACAATAAAACTATAGAGAATGAAATAATGATTTTTAAAATATCTTCTTCATCAAACCAAATAGAAACATCCCCATTATCCTTGGTGCCTTCCAGCAAAAAAACTCTGAAAAAACCACAGAGGGGTGAGAAGTTATAACACATCAATGGGACCATATTTCAAAAAATCGACATCCATTTGAAATTAATGAGATGAGGCATATATTGCTGATAATAACTATGTAAGTAATGTTTTAAACAAGTTGAAGCTCATAACAATAATAAAAATCAATATATAATTATCAAATATCAATAATAACCATCATCAAGGGAGATATCCCACATCTCAAGAAAAAAATAATCAAGGAAGATTTCATGCATCTAAAGTAACCACACTCTCTTCTATATACTTCCTTCCATGTAACTATTTCCATTACCTATATGAAATACTCATAAAGAATAATGGGAGATATAAATGATATATATATATATATATTATGAAAATGGATCAAAAATTTACCGCAACTCTCACAAATCAATTAAAAGATTCATCCAACTAAATCGTATAGTAAGTTGATAGTAGAAACCCTTACTAAATGATGTGGAACAAGGGTAAAATGAAACATCAAAAAAATTAATACTATAAAATCATTATATCAATCATATATATAATTAACTTTGAATTTTAGGATCATTATCATTTGGGGGAGTTTTAATTTTTTTGATGGTTCAGTATACATTCCAATAATTAGGAATCAGATTACGAATATAATAATTGGGATATCTTCCAAATACTTTTTGGACATGGAATGAGGCCCAGTTTATGGTTCATGTTTGTGGGGGAACATTGGAGTATGGTTGGAGTAGCTGATAACTAAATTTTATCATCCTATAGTAGATCAATATGTGACTCGGGAAAATAATGTTGTGAATAAGGCTCGTCGGGGTTGGATCCTCCTCTCTATTGGAGTGCTTCATGTTATGAAGGGAACTATCCCTTAGGATTCACATCGTGAAGCCAAATTACCAATGGGAATGACTCTTACATATATGATCCATGCTATGAATGATCAAAGTCATTCCTTGGAGATAACCCTTATGTATTGGTTTGAAGACCCTTATATGGCGATTTGATCTACAACCCCATATCACACCATAATAATGGTCAAGGTAAGGTATGCTTCCAATCTAGGGGGCTTCATCACATCCTCCTAGGTCCCACTGAAAATGAGATATCGTTCTATATAATTTTAGGGTAAAATAATTTTTTTCAGAGTCCCCTCGGTATTAGGGGTTTTGGAGTCTTAGGAGAGGCCATTTTGAGATCATTACCCCTCCATTATTCTTCTCATGGATCTATCATATTGGAGGATCTTCTTATTGTATTTTTGTGGTGTCTAGGGGAATGTTTTTAATTTCATATTAATAATTTATATTTTATTCCATTCATTGAATCTAATTTAGTGTGATTAAGATAGGTTTTGGGGGGATTCCTCTGAATGATGATGGATCCATCCCAACTCTATGGTGATTTCATGTGTAATGGATACAACGTGTACTATATGAATAAACACAACCAGATTGGAGAGGTTCTAGTGTGGAAAGGATGCATGGGGAATTTTTAAGGGATTATACCAATTTGAATTGTATTAAATATTTATTTATTAATAGTTACAATTCATTAACTACTCTTTTTGGTATATGATAGGTTCTCAAGTGCATCGATGGGATTTCCCAAGGTGGTTTAAAGTTGTTCTTGGGTGATAAATCTGTTATGGGTATTTTTAGTCCCTATATTACTTGTAGGTATGCCTTTATATTCTTAATTGTGTAACTATATTCATATTTCTTTTTCCTGGGTAGATAGAAGGGGACTAAGAGTAACCTTTAGAAAACTATGGGAAGGCATATGTCCTAGCATGCTAAGGTTTCATGAACGTTATCTCTTTCATTGTTTTGGATTCACCCGGTGACAATGTCGAATGGGGGTGGAGGTGTTGATTGTATGGATGATAGACCTTGGGTAGGTCTTTGGATGTGATATGTGATGTCAATAGCCTAGGTTGGTTTTCATAGGGATAATCAACAGACTATGAAATTCCTTGGTCTAGTGGGAATGGTGAGAAGACCACACGTCTCATGCCTAGTGAGAAGCAAAATTCTGAGGGTGGATTTATCTTTATGAGCATTGTAAAAATGATATTTCCTTTGGGAATAGAATTGTAGATACTTGATGGGGTTTCACCCAGGTGACGATTTTTACAGCCTTAAGATATGTGATATGGGACCCAGCTGTGGTCCATGGGAACTGTTCAGGACCTGGAGTTAGGTTTCCTAAGGGCTTAGAGTTGGATATCCTGAGATAGTCCCTATGTAATAAGATCAGATGTGATATGTTTGGATCATACCTCATGATATGGGAACAAGTACCCTAAAAGATGAGTTTTCATCGATGGGAGATGGCTATAATATGGGTTTTAGGATATAGTGCACACTCTAATGGGTTAGACGAGATGTTCTTCAAGATGAAGGGAAATATCATGACTGACTAGTACCCAAGGACCAGTTAGGGAGATATGTAGTGGGCTACGAGGAATATGTGTTATTCTATATTTGTTCTTTGTATCACCTCATGATTTTAGAATATATATCTATTTAATAAATAACTTTGTTCGATTGGTTGTAAAACACACAACCCTAAACATATGTGAATATTTTTTATATATTATAATTTTAACCACATTTTATTGTATTAAATTGAATATATTGTTCAAAAATAATTTATAATTCCCCAAGGAAATACTATTGATTCTAGAGAACTATTTTGAATTTTTTTTATGAGAATCTCTTTTTTCAAAAAATTAATTCATTTTTTTAATCAAATTATAAAATAATTTTTTAAAAATTTATAATGTAAATTCATTTATTATTCATTGTTTAGAAATGAAAATAAATGAATTTGAAGATAAAAATTTGATGTTTTTCCAAAATACTTCTTTTATGAATGCAATGTCGTTTTACCAAAATAAATTAAATTAATCACTATTGATGAATAATTATAATGAAATTTGATGAAAATATATTAAATATAGTATCTTCACATTCTATTAATTGTTATTAGTAGATAAATAAAGAGAATTAAATTCATTTTTAGGTTTTAAAATTCGTTTTTCTAAAGACAATTTTCATAGAATTTTGTGAAAAATGTAACAATGTAATTATAACACATATTGAAATAAATTTAAAAATATTTTTTGAATTTTTGGAATTAGAATCTATAAATATTTTAATGAGGCCACATTCATTTTCTAGCATAATATATAATAACTATTGTAAAATTTTGTTACATCAGTTAAGGTTAAGAGGGGTTAATGAGGTGGTTAATCAAAAAGATAAGGACTAAAATATCAATTAAAATACGGATAAATGTGATTTATTGAATTAGGATAGATCCATTAGTATATTTTCATCTAATATGGATTTACTCGGAGCCACTTTCACTATAATATGACTTATATTATATTTTAATATTTTATGTATTTATATGAGTACCACTCATGTCACATATAAATGGAATTCATCTTCCCTTTTTCCTTTTAAAAATATTAAGACATCTATATCATCCATTACCTAAAAAATAATATATTAAATTCTCTCCCCATATTATATATTTCATTTTGTTCCCAAATACCAAACATTGAAGGATTGAGCTCTATTTAAAAGAAGGTATCCCAAAGAAGAGGTAATTGTTATTACCAATCTACTTTGAGTTTCTTATTTCCATAAAATCCTCAAAATGTTCTATAAAAATTATAAAATAACTAAATAAGTATCATTATTATAATAAAATTTTATGTTAATGCTATATCTTTTTTTCTCTTATATTCTATAGCGAATGATAATGTCATTTGTGTGTACATGTGGACTACCACCTCCACAAAGTGATGTGATTCTATTATAATTTACACCATACGAGTATTGTAATATGGATGGGTTTAATGAATATATATTATATTTATGACATTATTATGATTATATAACTTTATATTTTTATTTACCTTTATTTATTTCTATTTTTGGAAAATGAAAACATTATTCAGGTGTAAGTGCGAACTAATATCATGATGAAGTAATGTAGTTTATATTTCTTCAACAATTTATATGATTGGTTTTAAAATTGTATACCAAGAATAAATTTTATACTTATAAAATTATTATTATTCTCATACTATTGGAAACATGAAAAAGGTGAACGGAACGAAACCCTTGATCTAGAATATGCATGGGAGGCAGAATAATGAACACCTAAATGTTTATTTTAATAATAAATTTTTAATAATTGAGTAATTTAAAATTATAAGTTTATAAAAAAATATTTGGTAAGTATAAATATCATCTTATGACATAATTATAACAAAACTACGTTTATTTTACATGATCATAAGAGTGTATATGATTAAAATCAAGAGCATAGTTAAGGGTTTAGTTTCCAATTTAATTTTAAATTAGTGTTATTTATTCCAGAAACTTATTTGTGAAATTTCATTTTATATATCTCTTAAACCTCATATAGTTTCATATAATCTAGTTATATTCTTGATTTTTCATGTTTTACTTTGATTCCTGTCTTTGGTCCTTAAAATGACTAAGAAAATTTTCTTTAAGAAAAGACAACCTTAAATATTCCTTATCCAAAGAACTTTTTCTTCCATTCCCATGTTATTTAACCTATTTTCAGGAATATTGTTCTCTATAATTATATTATTTTATAAATCCACTTTTTCCATATTTTAATTTATTTCCAAATTAGTGAATGTGGGTTTTTATAATGATTCTAAACATGTTATTTTTGACTTTTTACAAAAAAAGTGTGAATGAAATCATTGTTTTAACATTTAACATAAAAACAAATATTCCCACCATCTTAACAATTATTTTATTTAAATATTATATTAAAACTTTAAATGGTTATTTTAGAAGAAAATAATTATCTGATTATTCTAGGAATTCTTATTTAAAATTTAATCAATATAAAATGATGTTTTTCTCATGTTTCCAATTAAATGTTCGAATGTTTTTAAAGGCTCTTTTCATCTATATCAACATACTTTAATTTTTTTTTGATTTATTGAGTATATGATATAATAATATAATCCTTTTTATTTTACTCTATATGTATTATGAATATCTTATGTTTAACTCTTTAAAAAAACATTTTCTATCGAATGGGGTTTTCTTATTGAATTAACGAATATTTTTCTGATCTTGTGGCGCAATTGTGTATGATTTTTCTTATGTGATGTATGGGATAGGAATTATAAATCCATATATTTAATTTGTTAATTATTGATATATCATTAGATAATATGAAATTAAATAAAAATTCAACCCATTAACGGAATGAAAAGATGTTGAGGAGTAAACTCATTCCATTATGGGACTTTGTCCACTATGTTATGTTTGTCATAGTAGTGAAGATTTACTAATGAAATAATTTTCTAGACTTAAAATAATTCAATGAATCCTACAACATGATATTATTTTTATTATACTCCCTCAAGTATCATTATTAGTTAATGATAATTACTAACTCTTATGACTTGTGTATTTTGAAATTCAAAATCATTATACCATAGATCCTGATTTATATTCTGTGATGGATTGTGTGAGATAATAATAAGTTGTCATCACGATATCAAAAATATATTCTAATAAATTATTCCTATATAAGATAATTTGTTGGTATTCCTCATGTTTACCCATACTACAAATCAGAGCTCAACCTTTCTTATGTTTTAATATTCCCATATTATGAATAAATGTGTGATGTAAGATATGACTAAGAATGGTATTATTGAGAAAATAACTTTATGGGATATATTAAATATCATTCCTAAAATAAATTTATTATTTAATATTCATCACTGACCCTAAACCATTATGGTGATGGTTTGTCAATTATTTTGAAATATATTATTTTTTCATCTAAAATGATAAAATATGTAAGTATTATTTTCTTATGTATCCATAGTTGGTATCAAAGTATGATTTAATTTTATTTTTAGATTAGTTTATGAATAAAATGAATATTAAAAATAATAAAACCAATTATGATCTAAAACTAATATAGGGTGACCTAAAATTTTTATAGTTAGATAAGAATGTGTCATAATTTAGGACATATCAGGATTCATATAAATGATTATAATATTTGAGAATAATAGTATTTAATCGTGTTGTTTACACTAACCATTTTGGTTTTTTTAAATGGATAGAAACCTGTGTAATTGTGTTAAAAAATAATATGGTGGCCAGTGAAATTATATTTCTAAAGATACCAATTCCTCATAAATTTATATTACATATTATTAGAAAAATATTAATTACATAACATAATGATTCATGCTGGAATCATTTTGGTCTAGTGCCTTTGGAAACATGGACAAATAAAAAATTTGATCATTCGTGATCTAATTATCTCCCACTATGATCTTTATATCTATTAACCTTCTTAGGAAAATTATAAATAATTCATATCTTCGTATTCGGGATAAAGGAAACATATGAATGGTTGAGATCAGATGCTCAGTAATGATAAACAAGGGAGATACATAAGAACAATATGAACATAAGTGTATCAGAATAAGTGAATACATATAAAAACAATATCCTACAAATAAAATACCCAAACATTGATTCATGGAATAAGTATGGTGTATGATAAGACATGAACCATTTAGAAACCAGAGAATGTGATCCATGATTTTATTATATTTACATAAGACATATATTTATGGCATACATATATGTATAGAAAATACAATGTTGAGGATACCCATAAAGACATTCATAACATGTCTGGCCTAGTCTAACCACCCATGTACCAGCTTCTGGCTTGGCATGGGCCCCATGTGCCCTCTTTCAGACTTTGGATAACCTCTTATGTACCCGTTGAGTTCAAATAAAATTTATCATTACTCAATACATTGGAGGGAGATGTAGGTCCCACCCATAACATAATGAAACCCATATTTATGTGTTCTACAAGATCATAATCATTTATCATATCATAACCCATGAAATAATTGGGTTTTATAAATAATTCATCTTATCATAATCTATGGAAAAGAACCAATTTTCATAACCATTTCATTATAACATAACCCATGAAAAGGAACGTATTTCATAAGCATCTTATCATGGTTTTACCGAGGGAAAAGGAAAGGGTTTCATAATCATCATTCCATAAAAACATAAAAAAATTATAAAATGATTCTTAATGGTATCATTTGACCATATCCACATAAAGTCATATGTAACATTGAATGATGTAATCTCAGATGGAAAATATTTTTAAATGATCATCCAAATCATTTCATGGAAAAAATATACTTTTGACATTGAAAAAAATATTTTTAAAATGTAAAATCATTTGGAAACATTTTTCATCAAAAATAAACATAAAAACCAATGTAATCTTTAAATCAATTATTTATCATGATTTTAGATGATTTTTTTAATGTTGTGCACATTAAAATGATGATTCCTTTTATGCTTTTCTAAAACCCAAATATGAATTGTTTGAAAAAATACACGGCGACTCCTCTGATAAAAGCGTGATAAGTCAAAAATGGGAAAATATTTATTTTTTAAATAGTAAGTTATTAATAAAATATTTTTTTTAACATTTTCTAAAACATTTTAAGATAACAATGTTTTGGAGGATGAGATATTTCCAAATGAAGATAAAAATAATGTTGGATTCATAAAAAATATTATTCATTATTTTAGGTAAAAATAGTGTAAAATGGTACCATTACATGAATATATCATGAATAAATTAGGGAGAATAAACTAAATAGTAATTATTCATAGGTGGATCATGATATTTCAACATTATTGACTTAGGAATAAACAAATCTGGTTGATGATGTTATTGGATGAAAAAAGCTTTACCACTCTGGTAACATTGATTCATAAGACACGTGAAGGGAAAATACTAAATGGAACATATAATATTATGAGGATAAATATTTTTATTATATTACATGTCAATGTTTTTTTACATACACCTCATGAAATAGTATAGTTGTATAACATTATGTATATCTCAAATAAGTAAAATTGAGAAAAAAATCACATACCATATGTTTTAACTTCTGTTGAACTCATTGAAACCTCATGTATCATAAATATAAGTTCATTTTAAAAAAATTTCAGAATCATATTCATATATTTCATACCATATATTATTTTCTTATGAACTTTTATTTCCTATTTATTAACAATTCTATGTTAATGTTTGGTTTCAGGTAATTACAACTTTTTTTTGTATATGTTTGGATTTGTTATACTCTAGGTCCTATTACATTGATCATGGTTCCATAGTATCTTAAATGAAAACCTTGATTTAAATATCTTCTATTTTTAGCACATATATATATAGTAATTATTAAATTTTTGTGACAAAAAATGAAATACACCATTCATGGAGATGGTATGTAGTATGTACTCATGAAAAATGATTTCATTTTCTTTTATTATCGAATGATAGAAAATTAAATGATATATATTATCATTGATGAATTATTTTTATTTCATATATATCACAAATATTTTTTAACTCCATCATTAATACATCACATGTAAATAATGAATGAATCACATCGCTTCGTGAGGCAGTAGTCCCCCTACACGCGAACGACGTTATCGTAATCCCACAAAATGTAAATCTTGAATTTATGTGTGATGTAACCTTTAACAAATCATAATAACATCATAAATATCATTTATATAATATAAAAACTATAAATTTGTCATTATGACCATTCTTGATAAGCGATAATTAAAAACAAATGACATAGGTTCAGGAAATAGAATTCCTTGATACACACTAACGATTATTTCGTAACCTATTTTATGGGAGTGGAGATAGTTTTTGTTCATTAAAATAACATAAAAAACTAATTATATGTAATAAATTGAGTTTATTATATAAAAATTACATAAAAATAATATAAGGGGTGGAAGAGGAGATATAATAAAAACACTTGTTGATGAATGTTATCTCTTATTCAGGTATCCTCTTTAGTTTTGCACTAAAAGCCTTCCAATGATGGTTGTTTTACAAAAATATGGATTATTGGATGAGAGGAGGAAATTTGGGAAGTTATTTTTTCTAGTCATGGTCAAACCATAAAGCAGTGAATTTGTGAAGAAAATAGGAGAGGGGTAGCCTTTTATATATGGGGGAGAGGACCAACATGGTATTTTGGAAAAGAGTTGACTGCTCCCAAATTCAACATATGCCAGAAGGGTAAATATTATTCCATTATAGAACATCATATAATTAAATGATTAAATATTGATAAAATAGTTTCTATATAAGTGGTTAGGTAAATTTAACCATTAACAATGTAGTTTCATCCCCAATAAACCCATGTTTTCCTAAACAACGGTAATTAATTTTTACTGCATTCGCTATTCATTTTTGTTAAAAATTAAGTAGGAATTATTAGAAGTTATAAATTTAGATAATTCCAAATATTAAATCAATTTTCAAAAATTATATTCAAAAAATTGGAAAATATTAATTTAAATGTAATCTCATAGACGTGATGACAAAGTGGGTTTTTAGAGTAAGAATGATCAAAATTTGACAATGTTTTTATATCCACATTCAATATGTAATTGATTAGAATTACTTAAATGGTGTTAATATATGTATAATTGCACTAATTTTAATTTAAAACAACATTAAAAAAGTTTAAATATTTAAAAAATTAAATGACAAGACAGTTTTCCAATAAAACTCAGTATGTTTCACTATTCATCAACAAATGAATCATTTTTGAAAAATCCCAAAATCAACCAAAATATAATTTTAACATTCAGAATTAAAAAATGATTTCTATTTTATTTTCGGTACTAGAAAACACATCCACAAGATGTACTTAATGCTTCCATACTTGGTCCAAGAGTATAGTCTATTTTACAAACATCAATATGAGTGGTTGCGGAGCCCGAATAGAGTTACATATTAGAAGTTATGGTCATTCAGAGTTGGGCTATAAAATTGGTTCGTGGAGGCCATTCTTGGTGCCCCCTATGTGGCCATATGAATGTATGTGCATCGTGACATCCATTTTCCTTATGGAACGCTTGCCAGCATCGTGGTTCACGAAGATCCCCACAAGGAATTTATCTCCTCTACGCACAACACTTCCATTATGATCCATCATGAACGTATCTACACCGCACATTACTTTTTCATCACAATTCGACAACAAACCTAGGTTATTCATAGCATCACTTTTTCCTAATAGCTCCCATTTGTTCTATGTGGTGAGCTCCCCTGACCTCCATTGCCGATAAATAGCGGGTTCAACCCCTTCATAAGTATTGTTATGCCGCCCCTTCAGGGGTCGATCTCCCATTTCATGGTGATCTTGAGCACCAAAAATTGATTTCCTTCATGAATTACTCCACACATTGTAGAGGAGGGATCCCCTTGGGGTTTCCCAGGGCTCCGCAAATCATTGAGCCTTTGTGGAGCACTCTCTATGAAATGAGACTTTTTCTAAAGTGATTCCTTGCTCCGTGAGACCTGGAGCACAGTGAGTCCCCATGCTTCACGAGACCCTGAGCTACATGAATCCCCATGCTATGTGAGACGCTGAGCACCAAGAATCTCAATCCATCATGAGACACTAAGATTCATGAACTGATTTTCTTCATGAAGCCCTATCCTTCACGGAGCTCCTAGCTTCATGCCCACTGGTACAAACCATGGGGGATTATCCCCTGCACCCCCACTCGAGATTAGTGTCGGGTTGTGGTCCTAGCCCTCCGGCATGTCCCTTCGCTGTCCTCACTGACCCCTATGAAAAATGGAGATTTACACCATGAACTACTCAAGTTGGGTCATCGATAATTTACCTTGCACACCCACCTTCCACTTATCAAATACCATTATTCAAGGTACTCCTCCGTAATACATGAAACACCTTGAGTCGACATATTCTTCTTGGTCACTTTCCCATGTCGTGAGTTGAGATTATCATCATCAATTTCCCAAGTAGCATGATTCATACAATTCCTCAAGGAACTCATCCCAACCCCATCACCTGGTTGCAATGTCTGGTTAGTCTATAAAGGGCTGCTCTTACCTAAGTCCCAACACCATCCATAGCTATCTGCCTTATTCCTAGTAGTCCTCACTCCAGAACATTAGATTTAGTACAGCCTATATTAAAAACATAGTATGCCTCATGTTACAAACATGATATACGTTATACTACAACAATAAGATGAAAATAGACATCACGACATAACTTTAAACTGTAGCATTATCCCTTATTCAGTTATAGGATGCCTCTCGTTCCAAACAATAGATGCCTTATGCTCCAATCATAAGATGCTAATAGTCCTCACTAAATAACATTAAAATTTATCACTCAATTTCATTAAATTATATGATTCCTTTGGTTCCAAATTAGATACACCTTATGTGACAAGAATAATATGCCCCATGCCATTATCATTGTTGCGTAATTTCAAGAGGGTTGGAATCTATTCAAACATTCGATCACTCCACCTCATAAATTGTGTTTCCTTCATTTAGATCATCATAACTTTTCATGTATGAAGTGACCCCAAATGTTATGGATGATCAGCCTCTGGGATCACATACCGTATAGGGATAACACCACATAGTACATTGGGAAACACTTTGAGTCAGGTCTTATATATCGAACACAGTCAATAGTTGACCCTCGTTTTCTTCTCCCTGTTATAGGCTAACATAAAATGGATACGTTTTTGTGAACATGGTCAATAGTTATCCTCCATCGTCATTCAACCCTCACTACATTTCAAATATTAGGCATGTGATTCACCTGTATCATATTCCTTTGTTTGTATTGATTCCAACCCCGTTGGCATTTTCCCGCTTGTGCAATAGTGCACATTTCTAGCCACCAATTATATCTCTCAACCCACTAGTGAGTTGGGATGCCCTCATGGTCAAACTTGAGGAATATATCATGTGAATTTGCAGTGTGTAATCCCCATTCACCATTATCTCTATATAGTAGCACTCGACCATCCATTACTTAATCCCCAAGACTCATTGATAGGGTGATCCATTTATGGTGGCCATATCCTCCATGCACAAATGGATCCCTACTCCGTCTTCAATCTAAGATTATGTGCCAACCTTTCATTATTTGTACCACTACCATGAATAATCCCCACATCATTCCTCGTGGACACACCTCTCATGACCTGATCATCAGGTCCCTTGCCACCTCTTATTACTCAAAATGACTATGGCTCACTTGGGCTTAGATTAAGAATCAAATGTCACTTCCTTTATGGGTTGTTGACCATGTATAAGCCCCAATCCACTCTCTATCGATCTATGAGTACATTGATCCTTGACCATTTTTATGAAAGGTATGTAGGAAGCCTCTTTGAGGTTCAATCCAATCACCCATCTGTCTACACAACTTCACATCAGTCCACCCCAATCCCATATGATATTAAAATGTATGCTCTCTTCATCCCGCATGACACAAAATGGTATCTCTAAACTACACGGGTTTTTATCCCATTAGGATATGTAGGAAGACTCTTCGAGGTTCAATCCCAACCAATGGTAAACTCTAGTGCTCCCTTCTAGGGATGTACCCTATTGATGTGACATCATCCCTTTTTGGGACACATCTCCTTATATCCATCCTTTGAGATTTTCTGATCAACTCGTAAATATTACCATGCATACTACCCTCAATTCACCATACTCCTTCAACCAATAGTGTCCCTCATAAGATGGATTGTTAACCAAGCGTATGCCTCAACATGTCTCTGGGTAGCATCTATTTGCTTACAATAGGATTCTATGCCCCATCCTAAACTACTCGTACTTTGATTCCAGGCCACATGGATATTTAGGAAGCCTCCCTGAGGATAAAGATCATTATCCAAGTATCATCCTGGTCTCTCCCTTGAGCCCATGTATTTAGGAAGGATCATTTCTCAACCCAATGTCCGACTTCCTTTCGGTCCCATCAATGAATCCACTCTCATGAGTTGACTCCTCAGGTGTTTCATCCCCGCACCAAAGTACATTGACATTTCCCACCCACTGGGATAAATAGGATGAATCCTCTAGGTTTAATCCCAACACCATCATCATCTTCATGTTGGTTCCTTCCAACTTATCTCATCCTTGTCATCAAATTATCCATAATCCATCTGGGTTTTACCCAGGCCACTACAACCTAGTGATATTATTCCCCCACTTGATCACTACTCCTAGAACCACTTAGGAAACTATCCATCCATAATCCCTACACATCATATCCATCCAACCAATAGTGACGCTCTTGTGATAGGTAGCTAACCATGTTTAACCCCCAACATGTCGTCGGTTTTTTCCATTGTGTACAGCCCAATCCTATGCCTCACCTCTTCAAAATACCTAGGTTTTTATCACTTTATTATAAATATGGGTCATATAAAGCCTTCATGGGGTTCAATCCCATCAAATGGTAAACCTCAGGGTCCCCTATTTTGGAACCCACCATCCTCTGATCACCCCTTTTTGGTTTCTAGACCAGCCTTCGAGGTGTGACATGTTCCCTTCTTCGGACACAACACCCTGAGTCCACTATTTTGGGTATTTTGATCCATCAATATAGTGATCTTTTTTTGGGATGCACCCTCACAGAGTGAAATACTCTCTTTTCGGGACACACTGTTATGGATCCTCCAACCTTGGGCATTTTGATCCATACATCTGATAAACCGTCCATGTTATCCCTCCTAGGGATCCACCAATATGATCCATCTCCATGAGACATTATGATCGCTCTAATATTGTCTCTTATAGACATTAATCTCTTGGAATAACATATGTTATACATGGGATTCCTGAGGAATACCTCAAAAGGTATGCCTTTGTAATAACTGTCTCCCTATGATGTTAAACTCACAGTGTACCCCTTGTTAAACCTGAGAAGCTGAGGAAAGATTTAGATATATGCCTCTAGAATAGGATTCCCCATGAATGATGTATAATTCCTTGGGTTTATGATCCCTTGATATGCACTCCTTGGTGGAAGAATACATTTGACCAATGAAACCGCATCCAGAGATGCCACGACATGCCTGATGTTACCATCTACTCTGACTAAATGTTGTTTCCCTATCGAAACCCATAGTAATTTCTTGAAAGAGGCAGAATAATTAACCAGCTTCCACAAAGATATCGAATTGGGAATGAGATTTAAGAACCTAGAATAAAATCTATGAGGGAGACTTGAGCTAGGACACAAATTCCGACGAGGAATTCATAGAAGAAGAGACCAACATCCCATCATCATATTTCTTTCAAGGAGAAAAAAGATATAAAGAAGTGATGAATTTTTCATACCTTTAGAAAGTGGTAATGTGGGGAAACAATTAGTGTTTCCTCCCAGACTATTTGTGCCCCATAAAAAAGTGTCGGAGAAATTATCAATGTAAATTTTTATAATTTTCCAAAAGTTAATTTAATTTTTGATTACTAAAAGACATAAAAAGTTTTTTTGATGAAATAATATTTTCAAAACAAATTAACACTTTCCAAAAGTTGTGTATTTTATTATAAATATAATTTAAATATATATATAAAAGTTATATTTAATATTTAAAAATTATTTATTTCTATTTATGTCACTATTTTTAACTTCTAGTTTATAACGGTCACATATAAAAAACTAAATTAATAATATGTCACTATTTTCCTAAAAAATAAGTGTTATATATAATGTAAGCTATAAAAGTGCTATATGTAGATCATTTTTACCATGTTGTTTCATATAAATGAACCAATAAATGAAATATAATTTTTTCAAATAAATTCATAAAATATTTGTGTGATACATTCAACCCCCCCTATGAATTTCACCATCAAAGTTAATCGCTTTGATATAAACAAATGAGGATACTTCCAGCTCATCTTATCCTCAAGTTCCCATATAGGTTTCGAAAACTGGTGGTTTCTCCAAAAAACATTTACCAGGTGAGTGGTTTTGTTTCATATAACATTAACTTCATGATCCATAATCTCAAGTATTTGATCATTATAAAAATGATATTTCTCTATTTGTTCGAACTATCAGTTTAGTACATATGATGGGACGGGTATACACTTCCTTAGGAAAGATACATAGATCACATAATGAATTTAATAGAGGTTAAGTGGATATTTCGACTGGTAGGTTATCATCTCAATATAAACAATAATTTCACAGGGAGAAACATACCTAGGTCTTTGTTTCCATTACAATACAAATATCATAACCATATTCTGTGGGGAAATTATTAAAAAAACCTTATCACCAACTTCAAATTCAAGATCAATTCAGAAATTTTCAGCCCTAAATTTTTTTCATCTCTAAGCTGCATGTGCAAGATTCTTAATGGCTTTAATCTCCTCTTCTATTTCATCATCTATCTCATGTCTTAATAGATTTATTTCTCCAACTTCATTCCAGAAAATTGGAGCTCTGCACTTCTTTCCATAGAGATATTCATATGGATTGATTTAAATTCTTGGGTAAAAAATATTATGATAATAAAAATCAACTATATTATGTACTTGAAACCTAAAACATTTGAAATGTTGAAACAAATAACATACACACATATCCTCTAGGTTTTGAATTATTCTTTCATACTGAACATCTATTTGGGGATTATATACAGTGTTGAAACTCAACTCTATATCAAGAGATTGTTGCAGACTTTACTAGAACATTAAGATATCCTCATATCAAGATCATACACAATGAAATGTGTTACTCCATGAAACTATACATCTTTTTAAATTTTTATATTGTAAAGAAGATCTATATATAATTTTTCTTTAATAATGATTAAGTGTGATAACTTAGTACTCTGATCGACTACATCCTATATAACATTATTCCCTTTAGATATTGTGATTTCTCCCAATTCCATTCTAGTATGGGTAATGGAAACAACAACCCCCTAAACTATTATCTTTCATCATGGAATTGTTGAAACACCAAGCACTAAGATACAAAATTTGTGATATTTCCCTTCATGTCATCCCATTAGAATTACTCATTAAAATATCTATAAATCATCATACCTCTTGGATGAATAAAGATTGATGAACTATGAGTTTCCTATAACAAATCCTTCTTCAAGTCCAATATGGACAAAACACATTCACAGTATCTATATATTTTTCATTATATTATGATCATGTTTACACATAAAAACATTTCTCGAATTGTTTTTACAACTCTACAACATCCTTTTGCGCCTCTTTAATATTCACTTCGATAGATGGATGTATATTCATTTGTGAAAGAAAATAATTTTCCCCTTCCTTCGGGATTTACAGATCAATCCTTTACAAATACATAAATATTATATCTTTTCTAATCCTCATTATAGATAAGTTTTCATTATTATGTCAAATAATATCATCAATTACCTTTTTCACATTCCCAGGGTGGTAATTTATTGAGAAATCATATTTTTAATCATTTGTAACATTCTTATTTGGTTTAATTTCAACTCCTTCTGTTTGAATAAATACTTTAAACTTTTATTATAGGTATATATATCACAATTTTCAACATAAAGATAATTAATCGATATCTTTACTGGAAAAATAATTTTAGCTAATTCCCAATCATGATTTGGGTAACCTGTATTCTAAAAAAATCAATTTTCATGGGGGTGTAATCTATAAGTATTTCATTCCACATAATAACACATTTGAATCCCTTCTTGGATATAGAACTATTGAATAAAAACCATTCTCCAATACATGGGTAATGTAAGTATAGGTATGTATACTAATATTCTCTTAAATTCCTTAAAACTTTCAGCCTATTAATTTATCCAAAAGAAACATTACACCATTCTAAGTTAAATTGGTTTGGGGATTAGATGGCTAGGAGGTATTCTACATAATCGGCTGATAATATCCTACTAACCCAATAAAAGTATGCATATTAGTCTCTATAGTTGGTCTAGGATAATATTTTATAGCCTCTATACTTCATGCATCTACTTATATACCTTATCTTGAGATTATATGAACCAAAAATGAATCCTCTTGTATGAAAATTTCACACATATTATATTTTTCATATAGTCCCTATAATTAGGATCTTTTGTACAATTCTCTTGTGGTTTACCAGATCTTCCTTACTCCTTTAATAGATATTATAGTTATATGAAAATAATACCGAAATTTGTTCAATTTAATCTACAAATAATATGTTGATTAAATACATCAAGATTACAGGGTAATAAGTTGACTAAATGGAGTAATTATATATTCATCGTGTCTATACATTATACAATATATTTTATTGGAAAAATCCTCCTTCATGGCCCCTAATAATGATATCTAAAATGAAGGTAAATCTTTTAAAAGTATTGATCTTTGTGCAGTTGATCAAACAAGTAATCAATATAGGGAAGATGCTACTTCTTCTTAATAAAAATCTTTCTCAACTATCGATAATCATTGAAGAGTCTCATTGATTCATGTACCTTTTCAATAAAAAGAACATGTGCACCCCTAAAGTGTCATGTTGGACCAAATGAATCCATTTTCAAGGTTTTCCTAGAGTCTCTACTACAATTATTGTAACTACATTGGCGACATCTAATTGAGAGTATTTGAAATTCATGTGGCTCTGGGTTTGAGTTCTATTCAGAAATCAACATCAGATTTTGGTGGATGGTTAGGAAAATATTCTATAAATATGTCCAAAAATTATAAAACAATAGAAATATCATAGATTTTGATATTATCCCTATCTATATGAGATAAACACCCATTATGAATGGTAACTATGAGCCATAAAATGGATGAAATCTCCAGCAGTTGCTCCTAATTATTGTCACATTGATTGATGATCATAGGTTGGCTTGAAATATCAAACATGGATTATATTCCAATAAAATTTATTTTGGGTTTATGAAAATAAATATAATTCATTCCTATGATTAAATATAATTCTACTAGAGGAAGAATGACAAGATTTGTAGGAAGAAAATTCCCACCAACATCAACCAAAGAGGAATCATACACTTGACCTGTGTTCATCATACCATTATGTATTATGACTAATAATTTCATATTTAATCAATCTTTGGCATATTAATACCCTTATAAAATTATTTAGATATGAAATAATTTTTAGATCCATATTCAAATAAGATACTACTAGGTCTCGATTGGATGGAAACTGCACCTTTCTCCATATCATTATCTCAACCCTCATGAGAAACATTTATAAAAGGA
Source organism: Viscum album (assembly GCA_963277665.1). Taxonomy (NCBI): domain Eukaryota; kingdom Viridiplantae; phylum Streptophyta; class Magnoliopsida; order Santalales; family Viscaceae; genus Viscum; species Viscum album. Next base: position 1,244,784,653 of record OY728130.1, on the reverse strand, counting down.
GAGTTCCCCTTGCCCCTGGACTTAATATGCTAATAGGTTTGGTCACTATAATTATCCATTTGATTAGGGAACTTGTTATCATAATTCACAGAATCATTTCATTTGAAGCACTTCAGTTTGGGTAGTGTATTCTATGGAGATATCTCATTATTTGTATCATTGGATAACATATTCCCATCACATTATCATTCAACTAATCAATGACCTACCCTTAAAAATTAAAACATTTTCTAGTCCCCTTATGATAATTTACAACATGATTATTCTGACACATTGATCCTAATGGAATCCACATATTCCACTCACCATGCTATTTAAATTTTACCTTGAACTCATTCTTTCATTTCCTATCACAACCATAAGTTTAATATGTAATTCCAACCTCCACTTCCACATTAATTGAAATTGGAATTATCTATTTATTGATACCAAAGTCTCTAATGGATAATACTATTTGGAGACTTTGTTTTAAGACACTAAAGAATCTTAAAACCTGAATTTCAAGTTAGATGATAATAACAAAAGTGCTCCTTGAAAGTATTATAAAATTTTCCTCAGAGGCACCAATAGATTACTTATCCCTTTTTAAGCTAAAGGAACTCCTTATGTAAATTTTAATAAAGAATATGAGTAAATTAATTATTAAAAAAACTAGTTCTCGAACTCATACCAATCCATGGAGGTGTTTTTATCATTCTTTATTGAATTTATGATTAATTTATAGCATCTATCTCCTCCACCTTTCAAATGATAGATAAAAAAATTAGTTTTTCATGTTCTACACACTAAAGAAAAGAAAATATATTTTCATTGGTAATAATCCATTTATCAAAACCTAATAGATAATTCGATCCATTAAAGGATGTTAGACATTGCCTCATAAAGCAATCAACAAAATATTATTCCCTCCTTTTCTTGTATGGAATTATAGTATGATTCATATCTTGAGAGGTTTTGTGAGATTTGAAATAAGATATTTTATTCCAGGTCCTATAACGTTTTTCTACTCAGTATGAAAATAATTTCATTTCCCATAAATCATAGAATTAACACATACCATTTAGGTTCTAGACATTTACAAAAACTAAAAAACATATCCTGGGAAACAATAATCATGATGGGGAACCAAATAATCATGAAACAACTTATAGGATTTCAAAATCATGACACGTTATTTTTAATATATGAAACCTTAATTTTATCCTAGTTCATTCATAGTCATTATATATTTAAATACTACATAATGGTTCATAAGGAGTTCTTATATTTAAATATCATATATTATTGGAGTGACAGACTAGGTGTGTAGCAAGGACCATTATCATGAACCAATTATTGATTGATTCTTTCTCAATTCGGGGATTTTAACCATAGGTAAATATGTTCTAGAGCCACATACACTTGTAGTATCTAGGTTTGGATTTATTATTATGAAACCTCAAGATCTGTCCTTTACCAAAAATCCATGATATTTTTATATACTTTGACTCATACATGGACTTATTATTAGCCATGTCCTTAGGGATCTTGCTAATGTTTTCTCATCATTATCTCCAAAGGATACCCACAACATGCCCTGATATCAACATTGAGGACCCAAATTCCACATACATTAATATTACATATTATTAGAGAAAAAAAATCATTACTTAATATAATGATCCATTCTGAAATTGTTTAGGTCATGTGCCTTTGGAAGTATGGTCACATAAACAACTGTTTTGTAGTTGAGATACATCATATCACAATATGTTGTTGATATATAGAACCATTCTTATAAAAATCATACACAATTCATATCTTCATATCCTAGGGAAATGAAAAATTAGAAATATTGAGCTCAGATACTCAGTAAGCATAAACAAGGGATATATGTAACCACAATATGATCATATGGGTATCATAATAGGACAATACCTATGAAAATCATATTCTAAATATCAAATATCATAATATTAAGTAAAGGAATAAAAAAAGGTAGTTCATAAGACATAAATCATAAGGAAATCAAATAAAATTATCCATGAATTAATAACATTTTCATAAGAAATTGATTTATGAAATACACATAATAATAGAAACTCTTATGTAAAGGCTACCCACTAAGACATTCAAAACATATTTAGGTTGGTATTACCACTAATTTACCTACTTCTAGCATGGTATGACCTATTTGGTACCCTATTTTAGTCTTAGGATAACCTCCCATGTAACCTTTGATCTCATATAACATTATTCATTACCCAATACATTGCAAGGAGATATAAGTACCACCCATCAAATAAGGAAATTCATATTTATTTGTACATCAAGATCACAAATATTAATCAAATCATAGCCCATAAAATGAAATGGGTTTCATAAAAATTTCAACATATCACAAACGAAGGGAAAGATATAGGTTTCATAATCATATCATTATAGAATAACCCAGGACATGGATTGTATTTCATAATTATCTTATCCTTGTACGATTTGAGGAAATGTAATGAGTTTCTAAATAATCATGACTTAAAAACACAAACCATTCATGTAAATAATAATAATGGTATCCAGGGAACATTTCCTCAGAAACTAACATGTAACATCGATATATGTCATCTTAGATGGAATTTATTTTAAAATACCATTTATAAAATTTCTTGAGGAAAAAATCCTTTTCTTTTTGAAAAAATAATTTTTAAAATATACAAAATTTTGGAAACCATTTTAATTAAAAATAAACATGAAAAAATATAATTTAATCTTTGAAGAAATGATTGGTCTTGATTTCAGATGATTCCATTTGTTCCATACATGTTAAAATTAATATTCCTTTCACTTCTCATTAAAAGACAAATGGGCCATGTTTGGTAAAATACAAGAAGACTCATTTAAACAAACAATTAAAAAGTAAAAAGTTGGTAAAAATGTATTTTGAAAATAATAAGAGTGTAATAAATAATTTATGAAAAATGAATAGAAAACATGAATTTGGAGGAAAATATATTTATGACCAAAGATATAAATAAAAGAGGATTTTCATAAAAAACATGTTTTAAATAATTTTATATACCAAAGATTTGGAAAATGTTTAAATTACAAAATGATATCATTAATAAATAGAAAATAAAAAAATAATGATAATTATTGAAATGTAGATCGTCATTTTTCAATATTGGAGACTTAATCATAAATAAAACTTATAAAGGATGATATTGTAACATAAAATCATAACTACATTAGTAGCATTGAATCATAATTTATGTGAAGGAATTACATAAAAGTGAACATAAAATATCATTAATATAAAAAAATTTATTATATTACATGTCAATGGGGATGTATATACACCTCTTGAAATAATATAGGTGCATAGCATAACGTGCATCTCACATAAGACAAATTACGGAAATAATATATTATTATAAGTCTTGACATCCATCGAACACATTGAAACATAACTAATAATAAATATATGTTTATTAGACATATATTAAATAAAAATATTCATATATATCATACCCTATATTATATTTTTATGAACATTTATTACTCATTTGTTAAAAATTCTATGTTAGAGTTTTGTTTGGGGTAATAACCTCTTGGTTTTTAATATATGTTTTGATTTGTTATATTTTTGGACCTCAAAAATGGATCATAGTTCTATAAACTCCAAAATTATAATCCTGATATAAATATAATATATATTTTGTATATATGTTTTTATATTAATCAATAATATCTTCAGATATAAATGAGATACACAATTCATGGAGACGGTATGTCATACATATTCATGAACGTTATTTTAAATTTCTTTTCAGATTTAAATAATTAAAAATAAATTATATATATTATCATTTAAAAATACTTTTTTTCATATATATCACAATATTTTATTAAAAACATCCTTAATACATTATATCTAAAGAGTGAATGAATGACATCGCTTCGTGAGGCGATCGTCTGCCTTACAGATGAATGACGTTATTATATTCCAACAAAATAGAAATCATGAATGCATGTGTGAAATAAAAATTAAAAAAAATAATAGAATCATATACATCATATATATTATATATATTATATATAAATAATAAATACATCATTATGAAAATCCTTGATAGGTGGTAATGGAAAAACAAGCAACATATGTTTAGGAGGTGGTACTCTTCCTTACACTACAATGATGATTTCATAACTCATTTTATGAAAGTGGAGATGGTTTTAGGTCAATAAATTAATATAAAAACATATAAGTATATGAAATATAATAATGTTTTTATAATCTGGATATAAAATGAACTTATGGAGATGGATAAGGAAATAAAACAAAAATGCTTGTTGCTGAAGTCACTACTAGAAAAGGGTGCTTTGGAGCCCCCAAACATGGGTGACCTCCAATGGCAGTCGCTAAGCTTAAAAAACATTCATCTTCCCCTCCCCCACCCACCCCCTCGCACTCGAACCCCCCTCACGCACCCCCTAGTGCCGCTGGAACCCTACCACGCAACACCGACTGCTGCCGCCCTCGCGTCGACCACCACCACCCTCGCGCCAATAGATGTCGTCTTCGGGATGACCGTCGTTGCACTCGCACCGACCGCTTCTGCCCTCGCACCAACTGTCATCTCCCACAAGCTTCATCACCATTATATAGATTTTTATTCAAAGAAAAGAGGCAAATAACAACAACACAAAACACTCACCACACCCCCACACACCTGCCCCCGCCCCCAAAGACATGAGCTAAGTGGGGGTGTAATTTCGGCCCGGCCTGGCCTGGACAGGGTCGGGCCTGCCATGCAAAGAGTCAGGCTGCTGACCACTATTCGGGTCGGGCCGGGCTTTTTCGGGTCAGGCTGGGCTTTTTGAAGTCGGGCCGTGGTGGGATTTTATTATTTTCAAAATAATTGTCTCTTAATTTTTTTTATTTAAGCATTTTTATAACATTTATTTAAAACATTTCTTTACATTTATTTTTAAATGCATGTTTGTTGTAAAAACATTTATTTTATTTTTTATTAACATTTTACAGTGAGTGGATATGTTTTTTGTCTAAATAAATAAATATATATATATTATTTGGAAATTGTAAAAAAAATAATGAGGGGTGCGCAATTGCCATGGGTGAGTTTAAAGCCTTATAATTTAAACGTTTTTCTAACATTTATTTAAAACATTTTTTACATTTACTTTTTTAACTTATTTATAATTTTTAATCATTTTTAGTATTTTTTATTTAAACATTTTTATTTAAACCGTTTTTTTAACATCTGTTTAAAATACTTTTTTACATTTATTTTTAAATGACTAATTTAAAACATTTTTTATTTTTTTAAACACATGTTTTTTAAATGTATTTTTTAAAAACCTTTAACTTTTTTTCACATTTTAATGTAAAAAGTATTTTTTAAGTGTTTGTTTTAAACAAATTAATTTAAATGTTTGTTTTAAAAACTTTATAAACATTTTTATTTAAACCATTTGTTAACACTTGTTTAAAATGTTTTTTTACATTTATTTTTAGACGTTTAATTTAAAAAGTTTTTTTGAACGCATATTTTTTACATATATTTTTTTAAACAGTTTACACGTTTTTTTGTAAAAACATTTTACAGTGGGTGAATATGTTGTTTTTTTTCTAAATAAATTTACACATGTATGTGAATTTATATATATTGTGTACAAATTAAAAAAAAATTAATGAGTTATTGGGGGGTGCGCAGCAGTGAGTGTTGAGTTTAAATTGTTGTTATTTAAATGTTTTTTATCATTTATTTAAAACGTTTTTTTACATTTATTTTTTTAACTTATTTTTTAAAAGTATTTTTTCGAGTTTGTTTAATTTAAAACATTTTTTTAAACGTTTTTTAATTTTTTGCAGGGCAGGCCTGACCCGGCCCTGTCTGGACTGAAATTACACCCTTAGCGGGTGCACAATAGAGGGTGAGTTAATTTTTTTTAAATATATTTATATATGTATATATAGTATAAATAATATATGAAATTTTTATCATATTTTAAAAAAAATAATGAGGTTGGGGGTGTGCGAATATCATTTAGTGAGTAGTTATTTTTTGTTAATATATAATAAGTTATTATATATATATATATATATAATATGAGAAAATTGTAAAAAAATAATTAGGGGTTTAGGGGTGCGCTGCAGTGGGCGGGTTAATTTTTTTTCTAAATAAATTTATATATAATATATGGAAGTTGCAACATATTTAAAAAAATAATGAGGTTGGAGGACGTGCACGAACTTCGTTAGGTGAGTGTGTTATTTTTTTTGTTAATATAAAATAAGTTATTATATAATATTAAATCATTGATACACACACATATATTATTAATGGATTTTTAAAAGCCACACTTAATTGATATATATTATTAATACCTTTATATATAATATTAATGACTTTGTTTATATATATATATTGGGTGTGTGCGCGAACATCATTGGGTGAGTTAATTTTTTTTTCTAAATAGATTTATATCTGTATAGTATATATAATTTATGCATGTTGCAACATACTTAAAAAAAATTAATGAAGTTGATGGACTTGCACGAACATCATTAGGTGAGTGTGTTATTTTTTTATTAATATACAACAAGTTATTATATATATATATAAGATTAAATCATTGATATAAATATATATATATATTGCTTTTTTATATATATATATATTATATTAAATCATATACACATACACATACATACATACATACATACATACATACATACATACATATATATATTATTAATGGATTTTTAAAAACCATACTTAATTGATGTATATTATTAATGATTTTGTTTATATATATACACTATTATATTAAATCATCGATATATATATATATATATATATATATATATATATTAATAGCTTTGTTTATATACATATATATTATATTATATCATATACATATACATATACACACACATATATATATATATATATTATCAATGGATTTTTAAAAACCACACTTATTTTTTTATTAATATACAACAAGTTATTATATATATATATATATAATATTAAATCATTGATATATATATATATATATATATTAATAGCTTTGTTTATATATAAATATATTATATTAAATCATATACATATACATATACACACACACATACATATATTATTGATGGATTTTTCAAAACCACACTTAATTGATATATATTATTAATGGCTTTGTTTATATATGTACACTATTATATTAAATCATTGATATATATATATATATATATTAAATCATATACATATACATATACATACATACATACATATATTATTAATGGATTTTTAAAAACCATACTTATTTTTTATTAATATACAATAACTTATTATATATATATAATATTAAATCATTGATATATATATATATATTAATAGCTTTGTTTATATATATATATTATATTAAATCATATACTTATACATATATATATATTATTAATGGATTCTTAAAAACCACACTTAATTGATATATATTATTAATGGATTTGTTTATATATATAAACTATTATATATATACACTATTATATATATAATTATATATGGTTGTATATATATATTTATACACACATTATAATTATATATAATAATAATTATATGTATATATATAATATCATTTTTTGTTAATATATAATGATATATCCACACATAGATAAAAATACACACACACACACACACATATATAGATACATATATAGATAAATATAAATGTATAAAGATACATGTAAATATAGTTATATAGGTAGATATATATATAGATGTATGTATATATGTATGTATATATACAAATATATAAAGAGATATATGTATATAGATATAGAGATATATATATTAATATATTTATATATATATGTATATATATATATATATATATAGATATATAGATATAGAGATATATATACATAGATATATGTATATATAGATAGATATATACATGTAGATATAGATATAGATATAGATATATATAAATATATATATAAATAGAGAGATATATATATATATACATATATCTATATATAAATATATATATCTATATATAGATAAATGTATATATAGATAGATATATCCATATATATATATATATATAGATCTATATATATATATATATATATATATATATAAATATATCTATCCAGGCGCAGCCTTGGGAGCTCGAGGTAGGGGGATCAAATCCCCCTACCTGTAGTTCTCCCGTTATATTTTTTACAGCAAGCGGGCCGCGGGCCGGGCTTCGCGCGGGCCGGGCTTTTTCGGGCCGACCCGGCCTGGCCCGCGGGCCTCCCCGAAAAGCCGCAGGCCTGACCCGCTGAACCTGCGGCCCGAGCCCGGCCTGGCCCGATGCGGGCTTTGCCAGGCCGGGCCGCTCGGGCTTTCGGGTCGGGCCTGTCGGGCTTTCAGGCCGCCGGGCCAAAATTACACCCTTAGAGCTAAGGAGGTCTGAAATAGTGAAGACCAAGAACATCCCCTCTAATTAAATCGACCCCCTTAGGTTTCAAGATAGCCCCAGTGTGAAAGAATACGTCCTCAGGCCCTGAAATAACCTGATAAGTGAGGTGATCCGCCACATTGTTACCCTCCCTCCAAGTGTGTAGCACTTTAATGTTGCTGCCAAGTAAGAACCGACATTTTCTGATGGCATAGGTGATCGACGAGGGAGAGAGAACCTGGTCCTGTAAGGACTTGTGCACCGACATTGAGTCGGTTTCCGCTTCAAAGATGTCCAACTCCTTCAAACCACATAAGATGAGACTGTGGAGCATTGTAAGGGCCTCTGCCTATAAAGCAGAACCTTGCCCCAACCTTACTGAAAACGCCGTGAGCACCGACGTACTTGTGTCACACACCACTCCTCCTCCCTGCATTAAACCCAAAGAACAAGACCCATCTATATTGAGTTTTAACCCTCTATATGGAGTGTTCCAGCGAACCCATTTTCCCTTAGTTCCACTGACTGTGGGCGCCACACATGCCCTTGCTTGAAACTGAGCTACAGATGGGGCTTCCCTCCGGTTGCTGATAGCCCTGGCCTGGTCTCCTAAAAGGTTCTTCGTCCAAACAATTACTGTAAGTGCCATCACACCCACCCCTTCATGTCTCACCTTATTCCTCGCCGTCCAGAGGCCCCAGCATCCTGCATGCAGCAACACTGTTCACGCCATTCTTTCAGGGCCACTGCTTCCCGAGCCAGGGTACCAGCTATCCAGAAAGGGAAGGCCATCCATGCTGGTATTGGAGACCGCAATGAAACTCCTAAAACAAGTCCACACCTCGCGTGCCTAGTCACTTTCAAAAAACAAATGTACTGTGCTTTCCTCCCTGTAGGAATTACAACACACACATCTTGACGCCATGTTATCACCACACCTCTTGACGTTCTCATCTTTCAGGATGGATTTGTTACGAATTCTCCATGTGTGGAAATTGAATTTGGTAGCTATATCTTTCACCCACAGAACCTCATCCCACGTCTCCCCATTTTTCTAAACCTACCCCCTAGAAATTCGCTGGAAGTCCTTTGACGTGAAGGGCCCGTAGGGGGATGCGGTGAAGACACATATATCTCGTTCAAACTCAGTTTGATTAGGTTGAATATTATTTGTTGCTCCCTATCAAGAACCATCGTGACAAAAGACGGGAAGCACCTCACCTCTCTGAAGGTGATGATGTTGGCGGGGAACCCGGGAAAACAGAACATGGAGCCACTCCAGTTCTGGTGCCAAAAGGATATCCCCCTCTCCCCACGAGCCAGCGCACCTGCGGACGGAGGGTGGAGATGATCAGCCTAATCACCGAGCAAATAGATAGTGTATGGGATCCAGCTTGTGCCTGTCTCCCCAAAGAGTATTTGTGGACAATATTCCCCCATAGGGTGTGTTTCTCCAGAACAACCCATGCTAATCTCCCATGCATGAAGTAAAGGGTGTTTTCCAGGCTTTGAACATTAATTCCGCTTTCACAGATCGGTCACGCCATCTTGCTCCAGGAGTCCCAGTGCCTTTTTCCTACGGAGGTGGGGTCCCATATGAATCTAGCAAGGATCCTTTTGATATTATGAATAACACTATTGGAGAATTTAATAGAAGAGAGGACATGCACTAGAGTCGCTAGTAGAACATTGTTCACCAACGTGATCCGTCCCACGAAGGACAAGTACTTGTTCTTCCAGTTCAACACCCGGTCAGTTATTTTGGTGATAAGGTGGTCGAATTCGGAGATACGAGGTCTTCTCGACGAGATGGGGGTGCCCAGGTATCCCATGGGGATATCACCCCTCTGCATGTCTAGTTTGGAGCTCACCAAGGAGACCCGCAAGGAGGTGCATGCTTTTGATATGTAGAAGTTTCTCTTGTTATTGTTGATGATCTACCCACTCCAATGTCCATACTCCTCCAACACGTTTTTCAGTCCACGAAGAGATTTGCTCGAGTAATTCATGAAAATGATGATATCGTCCCTGAACCTGAGGTGAGACACTGTAGGAAGCCTCCATTTTCTATGATATGGGAGGATCACACCATTATTAACACTCCGATAAAGAAGCCGACTAAGAACGTCCTGGATAAGAACGAACAAACTCGGAGAGATCGGGTCCCCTTGACTTAGACTGCGTGATTCCTTGAAGAATCTATAGGATTTCCCCATGAAGGTGACTGATAACCAAGAAGATCTAGAACAACACAAGATGATATCAATGTTCCCAGAGGAAAAACCCATACCTTCAACCCCCTTATTGATCAAGCTCCACTCCACACGATCATATGATTTGTTCATATCGATCTTGATGGAAATGTTGGAACCAAATGTTTTGAAGTTAATATCACAAAACATTTCTTGAGCTAGAGCAATGGCTTCCTGTATTGAGTGTCCCTTAACAAATCCATGTTGTTCCAACGAAACCCACCGAGGTAAATGACTTGCCTTCCTGGAGTTAATAATACTGGCCAAGATTTTATAAGGAGTGTTGCACATACTAACCGGTCTATATTGTGCTATAGAAGAGGGGTTCTTGGATTTAGGCAGAAGCACCATAGTGGTGGCAAAGGAAACTCGAGGAAAGCTCCCTCCCCAGAAAAATTCTTGTACTGCATTCACCAAATCCTCCTTCACAATGTCGCATACTGATTTGTAAAAGGATGTCGGAAATCCGTCTGGACCCGCCGCACTCTTAGGATTAAAATGCATCATAGCTTCGCAAATTTCTTCCTCACCAGGTATTACTCTGAGGCCGTCGTTATCCCTGGCCGATACTAAAGAGGGAATAACATCAAACAAGTCTGTCGCCTCTTTAGGGTATCTATTCTGCATGCGTTCATTAGGACCTGCAATCAAATCAAAGAATAAGGTGTTGTCCAGGCCTCCCACCACATTCCAATCATCTGTAAAAGAGCCATCCTCCAGGCGGATATTTGGTTTTAACAACCGTCTCCTTTCCTTGATACACTATTGAATATAGGCGGTGTTTTTATCACCCTCTTTAAGCCATTTAATTCTCGCCCCCTCCCTAGCCAACCGCTCTTGTTTCAGCAGCATTCCTATGAGGATTTCCTTCTTCCCCATGAGCTCCTCAAAAAACCGATCATCCCATCATCCTCCAGTTTCCTCTCAAGGCCGTCAACTTCCATCGTGATGGTCTCAATCTCTCCATCCAATGGTAGAGGTCTTTCGACCATTCCTGAAGACTCAATTTTAAACGCCTCATTTTATTGTTAAAGGTTGTCCATGTGTGCCCCTGAACCGACATATTCAAGGATATGAGGACTAGTTCCTGGTATGCATGTAAGGTAGTCTAGAGTTGGATGAAGTGAAAGCGCTCATTGTGGACTTGTGCATGGTCCAGAGAAACCAGGAGATGTGAATGATCTGAAACTCCACGGACCAAATGCTCTACCTTTGAGTTGGAGAAGGTGGATATAGCCTGCATGTGGACCAGGCACCAATCCAAACGACTCCACGTGTGCTGGTTTCCCTAATGATTGTTACACCAGTTGAACCGATCCCCTACATAACCGAGATCCGAACGACCATTCCCTGCCATGAAAAGATTAAAGTCGAGGCTCGCATTCCAAGGGAACGGGCCCCTGCCCTGCTGCTCAGCCATATCTGCCACTACATTAAAGTCACCTCCCACTATCCACGCCTCTGACCCCGGATCAAAATCAATGAGGTCTTTCCACATGCCCTCTCTTTGGAAAAGGTCACAACTCCCATAAACATAGGTCACAAATAAAGAGTGCACGTTACTCGATACCTTGGTGGTGATAATCTGATCACCCGCCTGGATCAAATCCACATTGTTGTTCATGTGCCAGAAAATCTAGATATGGCGATTTACTGGATCCGCGTGCATGTATCCATGAAACCTAAGCTTTCTGGAGTACTCCTCGATCCTATGGGAATGCTTCTTGTGTTCGAGGATGGCAACAACTGCTACTTTGTGCTTGGATATTGTTGATGCAAGGAAGTCAGACTTAACCAGGGCGCCCATCCCCCAGGAATTCTAAAGGAGGATGTGTATCATGTATTAAAGAGTGTCTTAGAATTCGCTCTAGAACTCATAGCCTTGACAATGCGAGAAAAAGAGATTCCCTTCTGATTCCTTGATTTGGATCTGGTGCACACTCCAATTGCATTCTCCCTTGTCGCACATCTGATGTCATCCGCCGCCACCCTCACCGCACTACCTCCTCCTCCAGATCCCCTTCGCCATAGCCACCTGTCCCCTCCCTCACGACACCGCCTCATACTCTGGCTCCCCCCCACCGCCCCTCCTCTCTCACACAACACCACCTTCGACTCTCCTTAATTCCAGATTTGTAGCGCTGTCAAGTAGGCCCTAAATTTTGTTTAATAGTTTTTATTTTGGGATTTTACAACACAATGTTGTCATGCATGACGATTATTTGAATATTGGGTGTGAGTAAAAAATGTGGAAATTGAAGTTCATGTGTATATGGGCTTGTTTTCATGAGGAATTATGAAGAAATGTGTGTTAAAAGTGTTTGTATAAGAATACATCACACTTTACTTGAGGTTGGAAGCTAAATACAATGTGCAGTCCATGTATATGTTGACTAGAATAATATTAAGTTGTGTAGTTATTTGATTTATAGAATTTTTTTTTATCTATCTGTGTATCCCATGAGAAAATATTTGAGGCTTGACCACATTTGTGTAAATGTTTGTTATATAGATATTATTATGGATAAGAGTTGGATTGATCTTCAAAATCAAATGTCGACAGAATATTTCGAAGGCATTATTTAGTTCATTAAGTTTACTAGAGGATTTAAAAGTGACTATATTAGTTTTCCATGTATAAAATGTGCAAATAGATATCAATTCACACGAGATACCATGAGGGAGAACCTATTCTTGAATGTATTTTTGAGAAATTATAAGATTTGGAATCTACATGTGGTAGAATATATTCGTTGTTAAAATAAAGATGTAGTTCATATGGATGTGGATATGAGGATTAATGATCCAACGCATGAAATGCTTATTGAAATGGTACATGGGTTGGCTCTTGAAGGCATTGACATCTAGAATGTAGAGACTAGTGAGATAAATATGTGTCATGGTGCAGATCATGATTCGAGAAGGTTTTATGAAGAACTTGGTGATGAGAAAATGGAATTATATCCTATATATACTACATACAATAAACTGTCATTTATCATGGAGTTGTTTCATTTGAATACATTGAATCGATGGTTAGACACATCATTCGACATTCTGTTGGCCTTATTGAAAAATGTTCTTCCTGTAGACGCTAAGATTCCTGGGTCGTATTACCATGATCGAATGTTGAAAGTGAACTTAGTTTTTACATATGAGACTATAGATGCATGTGCAAAAAATTGTATGTTGTTTAGAATGGAAACTGACCATTTGGAAATTTGTATGTTTTGTGGCACTTCTAAGTGGAAAGAGAAAACGAGAAATAAAACTCATCAAAGTCAGACTATGAAACAAGGAAAACCGATTGCTGTAAAGTAAATGAATTACTTTCCCCTAAAGTCGAGGTTGAAAAGTTTTTTTATGTCATCTAAAGTTTCTAATTTAATGAGATTGTATGCGGAAAGGAATCCGGAAAGTGATATTTTGACACACTCGACAGACTTTCGTGTATGGAATGATTTCGATAGAAGACACCCAGACCTTGATAAAGATGTTTGTAATTTTGGATTGGGGTTGGAAGCAGATGGTTTCAATCCATTCAAGCCTGTGGTTGGTGTAACTCATAGCACATGGCCCGTGGTGTTGGTTTCGTATAATCGTCCTCTGGGGAATTGTATGAAACAACAATTTATATTACTTTCCACTCTTATTAATGAACCTAGATGTCTGTGGGGATAAGATTGATGTTTACCTTCATCCATTGATTGGTGGGTTGAATGAATTTTGGGGTGATGGTGTGATGACTTATGACTGTGAAACGAATGAAATGTTCAAATAGCATGCTGCTTTATTGTGTAAAATCAATGATTTCCCGGCTTATGAAAATTTATCAGGCTGGAGTACGAAAGGAGAATTTTCATTCCCTTATTGAAAAAAAGTAATAAATCAGTTTGGATTAAACATTCCAAAAAATGGGCATTCATGGGTCACAAATTTTTTCTACCCCCTCAAAAAAGGTTTATAAAAGACAGAGTGACATTTGATAGTTCAAGAGAGTTCAGACCAACACAAAAGACCATTATAGGAGTTGAAATGTTATTACAGATTAAGGAAAAAATCATCCACATGGTATATGAATTTCAAGATTTAGTGGATCATCCATTATATAATATTAATGGTGCAGGTAGACAACGTAGTCAAAATTGGGAAAAGAAAAATATTTTTTACAATCTCCCCTATTAGAAAACTAACATGATAACGCACAATTTGGATTTCATGCACTTTGAAAAAAATGTCAGTGATAATATATTGTGGACCATTAGAGGTGTTAGTGGAAAATAAAAGGACCATGGTAATGCATGTCTTGATTTTAAAGAAATGGGTTTAAGGAAAGTGTTTCATTTACAGTTATCTGAGTAAAACAAGTCATATATGTCTGATTCACAGTATACAATGACTATATTGGAGAAAGAGACATTTCTTTCCATTTTGAAGATACACATGATGCCTGATGGTTACTCTTCTAATATTTCAAGGTGTGTGATTTTGACTACCAAGGCATTACAAGGGTTTAAATTTCATGACAATCATACATTACTTCACCAGTTGATTCCATTAACAATTTGTGATAGTTTATCCCCCAATGTTGTTCAACCGTTGATTAAGATGAGTAATTTTTTTAGACAGCTTTGTTTAAGAAATCAACGAATGAGTGATTTAAAAAGTTTGCAGGACCAAATTTTACTTATCATTTGTCACACTGAAAACTATTTCCCCCTCATTTTATATGTTATGGTTCACTTGACAGTTCATATAACTGATGAATTAATGAATGTTGGTTCAGTGCAATTCCGGTGGATGTATCATATTGAGCGGTATCTGAATACATTGAAACGATTTGTACACAAAAGAGCTTGTTTAGAAGCATCAATAGCCAATACTTATTTGATATATGTGTGTACTAATTTTTGTTCATAATATCTTATAGATGTTGAAAAAAATTAGATAAGCCCTCTCGGATTCATGATGGTCCAGTTGGAGAAGGAACCACATTTGATATGGACAACATCAAGTGGATACAAGTGCATCGATACATCTTGTTCAATACTCCATAAGTTGCACCATTAATGCAGCAAGTGTCTTATCAATTTTATTATTTAACTTTTGCATGTTTTTTTCCATAAGTTTTTCATTTAAACATCGAGATTGTTCATTCACAGGAAACACATTAATGAGATAAAAGAAGAGATGTATCGTGCGACTGATTATAAAATTCAAAATTCACATTATGTATTATATTATGATTGGTTCAAGGATTTTGTACATATAAATTGATATTCATTATGAGTGAAGTATTATAATAATTTATTTCTGTAGAAATCATTACTGAATTCTATGAATTATGTAGGTTCCTAAGCTGAGGGATTTAGGTGACCCCATGCTAACTGAAGAATTTATCCAACTAGTTGAGGTTCCATCTATAACGACTCATCGTTATAAATCTATAGATGATAAAATCTTTTGATTTCACATTAAATATGTTGACGACAAACAAGCAACACAAAATAGTGGCATCAGTTGTCTATTCGTCGGTTTTGGTTATTACTATGGTTAATTGATAGATATCATTGTAGTTTTATATGCACACGGGTTGAAGTACATATTGTTAAAGTGTAATTGGGTTGATCTAGTGTGTGGAAGTAAATTCAATCAATATCAGTTTACAATGGTGAATTTTAACTATATGTTATAAAGAAATAAAGGAGTTGATAATGATCCTTTCATTTTGACATCACAAGCGGAACAAGTATTCTTCGTTACTTTACCTTCAGATCCTATTTGGCATGTTGTTGTGAAAATGTCCCAGCTAGGAGTGTTTCTATTTGAAAAAGATGAACTTGAGACTGATCCTTTTGTTGCCCAAGATCTTGATCATCATATCATTGTTCAACGTGAAAAAGATATTTATTGGGTCAGAGCGGTCATTGAAGGAGAAACAGTAGATTTGCAGGTTTAATAAAAGGGGTATAATTGTTTTCCCACCAAACCCCTAACATCCCCCCCTGTACAGACCCACAATAGCCCCCCTCCAAATAAAAAAGCCTTTTTTTACAAAATTTTATTTCTATTTTGTTAATTTTATGATGTATTAAAATCAATTTACAACTAATTATTCTATCCTTTATTGTTTGATTGACTACTTTAAAAGTTTAATTTTTTAAAAAAAATCCAATTTATCTTTTTGACATTATAGATGGTACCCTTATTAATGTTTTGTACAATCGCAGGCATGTTAGGGGAATATGAAGTAGATCCACATCATCCATTTGAGTTATCTACGTCTCAGGGTCGAGGTATTTTTGAATGTAACTGTTTCTGATTTTTATGTAATTTCCAAACACACACACATAGATATATATATATATATATATATATATATATATATATATTCACATCTGTCAAATTATGTATAAATTTTTTTTTCACAAGGATCAGACTCGACTGCTTCTTCCTCTCACAAGAGTGGCCCTGTTCATGGCATTTTATCATGGAATTCAAACACGATCTATGATGTTTCCTTTGAGGATAGATTTCATCCCGTGGGTTGACTTCCCCTGTATTTATTCGTTAGCAGGGTCATATCATACGCCGCCCACATTGATTTCCATTGTCCACACGTGACTGGGCTTCAATCCCTCAGGATACATTAGATCGACTTTGGAGGGAAGTTTGGGTAAGAAGACCAATTTAGTTTCTTCCCTATGTTTTAAAAAATACTATCATGTGTGATTTTTTTCTTAAATAGAATATTTTAAAAGTGTGCCTCAATGAGTTTCGGCCTATGTGTATGAGAAAATGTCATAATATGTGGAATATTTATAAATTAAAAGTCAAGAGGGAGCACTGTATACCAAATATGGGTGCCGTAGACATTCTGTTAAAGTCTCGAGAGGTGTTCTCCTGTCTCAATGGTGCGACATATCTTCATATTGTTCTAATGAGGCTTCTATTGTAAGTATATTAATTTTGGTATATATATTTTCAAGAATGTGTGAAATTATATTTGCTTGAAAATGGAATTTATTTTATGTAGGAGGTGTCAGCACGACATTCCGAGAATCGAGCGTTGCAGGGACCACCTCATAGGCTCGGGACTCATCAAGTGTCTCCGATCCGACATGAGGTATTTATTATTCATTTTATTATTATTTATTATTGTTTTGTGTTATATTATTATATTTTATTAGTATACAATTATTGGATCAAGGTGCACCGACTGATAAAATGTCGGTGTGGATGAGGATTCGTGATCGAAATGATCCTGAGGCTGCAACTCTTATAGTAAGTGCTTGTACTCATTGCCCATACTTACATGCATCTCGATATAAAAATATATATGTATATATATTTAAATATTTAACAGGCTCAATTTGAAGCTAAGTTAGAATAGTTTTAAGGTGATCAATGACAACTTCCCATGCGAAGGGATGAAATATTCCATCACATTATTGGTCGTGATAGACATGGATATAGGTTTTCCTAAGGAATGGGGATTTTTCATTCTGTAGAATCACACACTGAGGTTTCTAGTCCTATTGTTGCTCATATGACTGAGAAACGTTTATATTTCGAGGCACGGTTGCATGCTTCTGAGGAGATAAATGCTCAATTGATCGCATAGGTTAGAACGCTGCGGGAATATGTGTGTCTGGGTACTGGTGCAGGAGATCATACGACGTAGGTTTATACTGAATTTATTTATATACTTTATATTATTTTTTTATTAGATCTTTAAAATTTTTATTTGTTATAGGACCCTGGCACACCAGATGGAGGTAGCAGCCATGACTGCACAAGAAACATCATATTCACGAGGTTTGTTTCTCTTATATTTGTTATTGAATTAATGTTATATATTGATTTAGACTTTAAATGTAAAATTTTTTGAGGTGGAGATAACTGAGGGTGAGGGGGATATTTGTGGGGTGGCATGGTTGTCCGAGGTTAGGGGGGCTCTCTGGGGGTGGGGGCTCTCCATGGGTGCAGTGGGGATGTCTGGGGGTGGGGGTAGTCCATGGGGTGGGGGGCTATCCGGGGGGTGGGGGTTGTCCGGGCTGAGGGGGATGTCCGGGGGTGAGGGGGATGTCTGGGGTGAGGGGGGTGTCTGGAGTGAGTGGGGTAGTATGGGGGTGCGGGGGGCTATCCGGGGTGAGGTGGGGATGTCCGGGGTTGGGGGGGGGTTTATTTGGTTGGGGGTGTCTGGGGGGGGGGCTGTCTGGGGTAGGGGCAGTCCGGGGTGAGGGGGGTTTCTTGGGTGTGGGGGATGTCTGAGGTGAGGTGGGGATGTATGGGGGTGTGGGGGATGTCCGGGGGGGGGGGGGGGGGCTATCCGGCATGAGGTGGGGATGTCTGGAAGTGAGGGGGATGTCTGGGGGTGGGGGGGTTGTCCGGGGTGGGGGGTTATCTGAGGTGGGGGGATCTGTCTGGGGTGGGGGGGATGTCCGGGGGTGGGGGCTGTTTGGGGTGAGGGGGGTTGTCTTGGGGTGAGGGGCTGTCCAGGTGAGGGTGGATGTCCGGGGTTGGGGGAGGTATAGGGGTGTGGGGGGGCTGTCCGAGGGGTGGAGGATGTCTGGGGTGTGGGGGTGGGATGAACAGGGTGAGGGAGGTTGTCCGAGGGTGAGGGGGGCTATTCGGGGGGAGGTGGGCATGTAAGGGGGGTGGGGGCGGTCCAAAGGGTGGGGGGATTTCTGGGGTGGGGGGTTGTCCGAGGGTGGTGGGGGCTGTATGGGGCAAGGGGGATGTCTGGGGTGGGAGGGCTATTTGGTGTCGTTGATATTAGCAGAATAAATATATTTTCTTTCAACATTTATTACCATTTATCCTTAATTGTGAACCTTTATGTATTTTTTTAGACATTTATCAGGGTATAATCATATTCATAACATGGTTAATGGAAACATAAGAAAGGGGTGAGATAAAATTCTCTTTAAGGGAAATCATATCATAATATTTCATATCATAAATTTGACGGAGAACATGAGAAAAAAGAAAAAAATATTATTAATAGATCATCCGTCCATTAATGATAACTATAAAATATTATATAGAAACATAAGATCATAAAATGGTCATTTAGGAAGCATAAAAGTTACGACATATCTCAGAATACATATCAATATTCATAAGACATTTGATCATGATATAAAAGTGTGAAATTATTTAAAAATAAAGTGTAATAATTAAAATATTACATTTAATGAATATTAAATGAATTTAAATATGTATAAAAAATTTATAAACAAAATTATCATTTTGAAAAACCATAATAATAGGAAATACTTTGTGAAACAAAATTATTCCGACACTTATTCCAACAGACTCATTATATCCACATCTGGAAATGTGAGTTAACAAACTATTCCCACACAAGTGTGAACAAACTCATTATGTCCATACAAAAACATACCATTACATATACACAAAAACCAATTCATTTGAGGGAGATATAATACCCCATGAATCATCATCCATGAAAATGTATTCCTCCTAAAATCACTCATCCTCATATATTATAGAACCCTTGAAAAAAGAATGGGTTTCTTAAACATTTGAAAAATATCACATAACATAAACATAATATAACATAGGATATCAAAAATCTAATTTCCAAAATGAATCAAATAAAAATAAAATATAAATGGGGATCATAATATCAATTAATGGGAGATAAATCGTAAAGTGAAAAATAAAGTGAAAATATTAAAATTTTCACAACATATTTTAACGCTTGTTATAAATTATGATACACAAATAAATTTCAAAACTAATTTTGATATAGTTAATAGAAGAATTTTTAAAAACATAATATAAATTTTTCCAAATAAATTTTATTTAAAATAGAAAAAATAAAGATAATAAATCTTGGTAGGTAAATACTATAAATATATCCATTTATTAAAATTTTATTTGATTCTTTAAAAAGAATCAAATTTTCGTAATATTTAAAGACGCTAATTATAGAAAAATATTTAAAATCAAATGTGAATAATATATACTATAAAAAATATTTTTATTTTTCTAAAGAGAGACTTTTGATTTGAAATATCTGGTTATGGAAGAAAATGATTCATTGGTGAATATGGGAGTTTTTTTTACCAACATTATTCTTTAATTTAGGAGGAAATTTTATCAAATAAGTGTTTATTATGGATGAGAAGTAGTTTATATAGATTAAAATTTGATATAACATAAAAAATATTGTAACAATGTGACTAATAAATATCAAAAAGTATATTCAAGTAAGAAAGGAAATGACCCAAGTAATCAAAAATTGAGTTGATGAATCCGTTATCTATTTACAATATTGGGTGTCAGTAATCTTGATCATTTTATACTAGTTTCATAATTTTTTATATTATTATTTCTTATTCTCATAAATATATTGATTAATATAACATAAAAAAGGCATTATAATTTATTTATTTTTGGATATTTTATCATGTTATAGTTTCATTCTATGATATTTTTAGTTATGGTCCTTTTAAAGAAAATTGGTGACAAACATGTTTCTATTATTTTTAACAAATGAATTTTACTGTCATGATTAATAAGATAAAATTCTATATTAACAACATGGAACCCCAAAAAATAATTATTTAGTTATTGAAACCATGTATTTGATTCTCACTTCCACACATGATATAAATTTAATTCATTTTTCAATTCAATGGTTAAATCGACCCAATAAGTATATGTGGTAATTTATATGTGATTATGGCTATAGAAGATATTATTTTGATATAATATAACTATAGAAATTATAATGAATTATTTAAATGTTATTGAGGCGATGAAATTTAATTTAAGAGATTTATAAAATTAATGTCACTAAAAAGAAGTTCCCACCTATAAATAAACTTCCTTTCCTCTTAGTATATTTGTTTTAGTCAGTTAGTTTTAAAGTGATCTCTTATTGCTAATATTACATATAAAATGAATATTTTATATTTAGTAAATATAAATATAGAAAAACAATATATATATTTATATATATTCACTTTAACTCATTTCTAGAACCATCCTTTAAATATGGTGATAAAAAGTAAACGCGTCGTTAATTGAGATGGTAGTCTTCACACGCACGTGAGTAATTATTTCATATTTTTGATTGAATAATGGAAATAGATAATGGTTATACCATCAATATAATATATTTTCTTATGTTAATTACACTGAATCCATTATATATATATATATGTTTAGAATATTTATGAATGAGGGCGGTTGAGAAGGATAAATAATGGAAGTTAAAGGCTAAGTAATACTTACAATGATCATTTGGATATTTTCTTGAAATGTCCATTGGGAATGAAGGAATTAGGAAATTTTATAAGTATATGAGTGGAAAAACATGTACAGTGGATCAAGGATAAGTAAATTGTTCATATATTCAATGGAAATTCTAAATAGGCTTGTGGCATGATATTGGTGTATGTGAGATACTTTTATCAGTAAAAAATGGTGACAAACATTGGAAAATAATTTTAGGTTTGGTGTTATAATGAAATTTCATTAGAGCCTGGTGAATTGGGTGGGGAATTGTTGTTGATATATGTAGGTCTTAATTTCCAACCAAATAATGGTATTATTGAAGGTATATGTTTTAAATTAATTTAGTAAAATTCAAGCCACATTATATTACCCATTTAACACTTATTATTCTTGATCAAATATTAATCATGATTATTATTTTATTACAAAAAATATAAGATGGATCCTCTTTCAAAATTTCAATTTTCTAAATCGGAATTTCAAATATATTTAATATATTTAAATTTCAAAATATTAGAAAATTAACTTTCAAAATGAAAAATTATAATTTTTTGAAATAATGTATTCATATAAAAAATATTTGTTTAATGATTAAATGTTTTTAATATTATTTAACAACGATTACCAATTAAATGAGTTCAATTAATGTTTATATATTTTTAAACATTATATTACCATCTTCATTTAAAATAGAGCCATTTAATTTAAAAAATATATAAAATATATAGAAAAGCTTCATTCTTGATAAATATTTTTTTACTAGGGTAATTATTATTTAACTTAGTTACAGTATTTTAGGCCCAAAGTTAAAGTAACCCCATTACATAATTTTATCATTATGATCAAAAATATGAAAATATTTTATCAAATTATATTTCTAAAGTGATAAAAATTAATTTTTATATAACCATGCATAACACATATGAAAATTTGTATAAAATAACATTTTTGACAAAACCTTTTTATATAGTTTTTATAAGGTAGTTAATTGTGTCGATAACTACCAAATTTATGATAATATTAAATAATTTTGTTAGGGTAATGATGTTTCTATTTTAGTTCATTACTGTGTGGAAGTCAAGATACAAACATTATAACTAATCAAGGAAAAGTATTTACTAAAACTTTAGGTCATTACACTCAACCCCCTTTAAAAAAATTTCATCTTTTAAATTTTACTATAAGAAGTAAAACAAGTGAGGGAACATTACTACGATTTCATATTCAGGTTCCCATATATCCTCCTTATACTTATGAATCCTCTATATATTTTTAAAATATGTGTGGAGTTGTTTCTCGAAACCTGGTTTCTTCAATCCAAGATTACCGAATGTTGTTCCTCATACGAAAGGTCACGTTCTAATCAAATATATTTTTAGACTAGTACATGTGATTGGTGTGTTATGTTCTTCCTCTAATGTAATATGTGAAAAACCTCATTCACTTGAAAGTTGTGTGGAGGATTTCTAAGAAATAGGCTACACCTACAACATGATTAATGATCTCAAAGGGACCAGTGTATCTAGGGATCAACTTCAATTCCTTTCCAAATTTCATAACCCACTTCCATAGAGATATTTTAAGAAAACCCCTATCACAATAATCAAATTCTTATACTCATTGATGATTATCTATATAAATATTCTATCAACTTTGATATATATTAATATTTTTATAAATAGACTGGACCTTCTCTATTATTAATTGGATAAGGTCATATCCAATCAACTTACACTCTTCAAATTTATCCCACCATATTGGAGTTTTACATCTATTCTCTTAAATAACTTTATATAAAGTTATATTAATTATATAAAGTAATCTATTGATAAATAATACTCTAGTAGCGGAGGTTTTGATCCCAAAATCCTTAGAAATAATTCAAAAAATATCTCTACATATCATATAGAGTTTGAATGTTTTTTCAAAGAATAAAAATCTATCTAGGGATGATAAGAAGTACTGAAATGTGTCTCATTCTCTAGTTCTTTCAAATTAACTATCTAGAACCTCAAGGAAAACATTGAATCCGAAGTAGACACAATAGAGAGTGGTTCTCCATGTAGTCTTTCCACATCCCTTAAATATATCATGGAGAGTTAATTAATATAAAAAACTTATTTTAGAGGAATGAAATGCACTGCCTTTAGAATGAGACTGATTACAACCGAAATATTTTTTTTTGATGTTAGATGTTTTCAAGATTTATATGAAGAAATACATTCTATTTTTTCCCTCATTACTCATAAGTACAGGTAATGGTTTCAATATAACATTGTAATTTTTCATTTTATCATTAATTTTCTGGAAAATTAGAAATCTATAATTTCTCACATCAAGTTATCACACTAGAAGTTTTTTTATATGAATATAAATATTTTTACTACATAGATAAATAGAAATTTAAGATCTATTTCAATCATCCAAATGTTCCATCTTAAATTCTAGACATTATGGGACACATATCCAAGTTACAAACCATTTAACACCATCTTTATCAATGTTTAACTCTTGAATATTCAAAACATTTTTTATAGATATGAATCATATTTATTGCAATATTTTGTCTTCATGTTAGTGTATGTTTGAGAATATAATTAAAAAGATAGGACTTATATCATATCATTTTTTCTTAAAGATTCATCCTCTTCAATGCATGAGAATTTGGTTTTTTCAATCCTCTTCATGGATAAAGTAGTATGGCCTTTCCTTATTTGAGAATCAGTCGCCATATTTTCCATCCATGTATTGTAATTTTTAGAGAACCCATAATCTATTATCAATTCCAACTATATTCTTTAGTTAAAATTCAAATACTTCTATGTGAATATATATTTCAGGATATTTGGATTATTATATATATCATAATTTTCTCCATATAAATAATTTCACGATATCATTAATGAAAAAATTTCCACTACTAAATTTAAATCATGCATTGGGAAAATTTTCTAATATTAATTTAATTGGGACGAGGAATAAGAAACTACTATACCATTCTGCATGAGTATGCATCCTAATCCCTTTTTAAAATCATCACTATATATTACAAACACTTTCCCACTAGTGAGGTAACGCATACACATGAACTGTGTTAACCCTCTTTTTAATTTCATTTAAAAAATTGTTCATATTCCTTTATCTAAACAAAATTTAATCTGTTTAATTTTAACTGGTTTAGTGGATTTGTTTTCCATGATAAATGACCCATAGAGGGAATATAATATCTAGATAACATGAAATAACTATGAATTTGGGTTAATTTGGTTAGTCCGGTCCATTTCTCTATAAATTTCATCTTTGATGGATCTACTGATATTCCCATTATATTGATTACCTGAAAAAAGAATGATAATTATTTCCCCCCAGAATTAATACTTATAAATTTTTTCATACAGTTTCTCCAATCACAAGGTCTTCAACACAATCTACAAAAGATCTTCTTGTTAATCCTTTTTAATTGAATGTATAATAATATATTCTATAAAAAACCAAAAATTGGTCAATGTTGTTTGTAATGGATATATTAATTATTTTTATGAAGGTAGTGGGAGAATTTTTAATTCTAAATGGAATAAAATGGATTCATTATGTCAATACCCCATATAGAAAGAGGTCTTAGAAATATCCCCCCTTTTAACCCATAACTGATGGTATTTATATGGATGTTCAATCCTTATGATGTATTGATCCCCTTTGAGTTGATTTAATAGATCATTGAAATTAAGAAGAGGATACCTGTTATTGATCATGGTTTTATTAAGCTCATTATAATAGATGAAAATACGCAATAATACATTTTTTTGAAAAAGTGGATAGGTTTACTACATAGTGAAGCACTATGGTATATAGAACCTTTTCCAAGATTCAGTTGTAGTTTCTTCTTAAATTATTCCAAATCAATGAGAGCCTTTCTATATTTTTGTTTTCATATAGAATTGGTTCTAGGTAAGATTTAAATTAAATATAAACATCATGCTCCAGGGGAAGACTAAAAATTTCATCTATAAATATACTGGTATAATCTTGTAAAATATGCATATGATCTCTATTGAAATCCTTCCAGAACATTTTATTGGATTGTAATTTTTTTTGGGTATCATAACCCATATTATAAGATTTTATTCTATATGGAATTTATTTTCATCATTTAATTGATAATTGATAATAGGATGAACTGGGATTTGAAATATGGTTTCCTTATCATGATAGTTGATATATTCTCAATAGAGAGATATTCAATATATTATTACTATTAAATTAAACTCCCCTAAGGGATGTATAAAAAATTTTCCCAAGATTATCTTCCCAGTAGGTCACCTATCATAGTAAAAATCTCAGAAAAGCATGTTCCACTATGGATTTCTAATAGGATATAGTGTATTGATTATTTGGTGATCATAACCATTGTTAAATCTTTATTTCGAGTTCATTACATTACATTGTCTAAAAAATTAGGAATCAATTTACATAAGTTATTGGTGGTAAATTTAAACAAATTATAATCTTAGGGGTAGGAATAAATAAATTTATTACATATTTTAACCCATTAATCTATAGGTTTTAATCTAGGTTATCTATATCTAGTTTTCTGACTGAGATATTTATATATTAAAAATGCTTTTTATTTTATTATAATGAAAATGTTTTTTATAAATGAACATCCCTTGGGAGTATCAAACCAATTGATTAGTTTATCCAATTTTTCATGCACCAGGTGTTGATCAAGTTAATACCCAATCCATCCCTTTCTAGGTTTCTACTAGTAGGTACATCAGTGTTAGAGCCTGTTGTTGTACTACTAATTTTGTTCCAACACATCCCATGTTATTTATGTTTATATGATATAAAAAAAAATTCTTATATTTCTAATTATTTTTTAAGTTCCTTTATTAGGTTTTATTTTATTTAATCTCATAATACTAGAATATTTCATTTCATTATGTTTTACTAGAATTTACATAAGTTTGAAAAATCATTCCCATGATGCAATAAACTACATGGATATTTGGATTTGTAAAGTATCCTCCTAAAATTATCAACTACATGAAAGAATAAACTATATGAAATACATGGATCGTAGGACTGAGTATGTAAAAATATCATATTTCGATCAATCAGTTACGTGAGAAAATTGACACATCGATGAAATGGAAATGTAAATATTCTCTGTGGAGTATTCATATACATGAATTCAATCCGTGGAAATTTTTTATATATAATTAATATAGTAATGTAATTTGGATATGAGATCAAGATAGAAATGTAATTTTCCTATGTGTAGAATTTTGTTACATGAAAAATGAATACAAGGATGAGTTTGGCAAAGTGAATATGAATCAATCGATTTTTGTAAACTAGTTATCAAGAATCATCTTCGCCATTATAAAACTTGAATATTTATTATCATTGGTTTAATTTGTATGGAAATTAAGTTTTTCATAGACAGATTAAATATTATACTCATCCATTATTTTATGATAAATTTATTAAATTATTAAAGTACTATGTTATAAAATTAGTGAAAAATAATTTATTATACAATTTTGGGGTTGAGTTATTTTCAAGATAATTCCATATAGAATTTAATTTAGAGTCTAAATTTTACAGGATACTATCATGCTATGAAATATAAATTAAATATATTTACAAAATATATTCCAATAGTAAAATATTCATTGATGTAAAAATTATAGAGGATTTAACTTGTACTCTCAACTCTCTCTATATCCCTCTCTCCTGATGATTCTTATGCTAATTATCTATGAAACAAAATAGTAGAATAAATTCAAGGGTTTTATAGTTTTGTTATCACGATAATCTTTGTTTTATTTTTATAATAATATCTTTTATCTATTTATCATTATTATATTTCTATTTGATATATATTCTCTTTTTTCAGTCACACTATCACAAATATGTGCTTCGTTTATAAACCATTATTATTCTCCCTCATTGCAAGATGTTTTTAATTCTTGTACTAAGCATCATAATATCACAGTAAAATTAAATAAAGAATTATTTTTTCATAAATCTTTATATTAACATGATAAATTCTCGTTGTTTTTCTCTATGTGATTGTTTTTTATGCTCAATCGAGAAATACCTCAGAAACAGACTGGTGCTAGTAAAAATCACACAACCCTAAGAGTTGAGTGTTGGTGGAGTGGGCTAGGGTATTTTTTTCCCTGAACCACTATATATATCATATGTATGATATTTTTATTTCTTTATTTATTTCCCTTTTTTAATTTTTAATGAAAAGACCAAATTCTTTCAAAACTTCAATGAAGGTGATTTTAATTGAAGAAAATTTCATGATATTAATTTGACCAATATTGACTCTTATTACAGTTGTTCTCCAAACCAAAATTAGTATTATAGGTTTTGACTTTTGAGTTTTCTATGATAAAAGGTTGTAATACTTCAGGTAATCTTCAATGGTTTCTATGGTTGAAATCAGAGAATGTGTGTTTATAGAAAGATATCCCGACTTGAATGGAAAAAACATGTAATGGTAAATGGAAAAAACTTGTAACGGTAAATGGAATGAATAATTATTTACATGAAATATAGTGGTCTTGATATATATTTAAATGATTCCAAGGCATAAAAAATACTCATAAATAAACCCCAAAATTGGGATGATAATACTGAAGGACAATATGATCTGAACTCCAACACTATAAATTATTTAATATGTGTTTTAGGTGTTAATGAGTACGATAGATCTTCACAATGTGCAGAAACTCTTTGATGTTGAAAAAATATCAATATCAAATGAATTTACTGATAATGTAAGAGGGATTAGATATAATAATACCAATCTAAATTTTATTATTTTCTATATGGATGATCAAGAAACCATAGCAAAAAATAAAATATGGTTGATAGATATTATAAATATTGTTTCTTCTCTTGGAGCTCTAATTATTAAATCCGATTAGGAACTAAATTATCGTAGAGTAATACCATCTTAATTGATTGTAATTTTAATTACCATTAGGATATCTACAAATGTGAAAGATTTCAAAATAAAAAATCTCATTGGGACCCTTATGATATATGAATATAATATAGAAACATAATTCGGTGAACATATAATGTTTACAAAAGGGAATATTTCTATGAAAGTCTCCACTTAAAAAATATAACTAGAAGAGTAAAGGAATACAAATTGTTGAATCAACCAATGATAATTCATTAAATAGTTCTTATGTTAATGAAATTTCTCATTTTACTAATAATTCAATGATATTATATAATAAGTGAAAATAATCAATAATGAATATATCAAGTAAAAAAAGTATTGTGGAAGATATAAAGTGGGTAGGTGTTATGAATTCAAAAATCTTTTACATATCAAACCATATTTACTAAATCGTCATGGAAAAAGAAATTTAAAAAACATTTAATTAGAAGCCAGCATACAAGAAGAATAGAAAGAGATCCATGAAGGAAACATTGAGTTATTATGATGATTCAATTGATAATACATATTCAATATCAAAAGTAGAAATGTCCAATAAAAAGGATAACATGTTCTTTATGGCATAATCTTATGAGGTCCATTAATTTTTTTCATTTAATTATTAATCTTATTCTAAAACACTAAATCTCACTTTTAAATAATTAAATGAATATTATACCATTTTTTAAATAAAATATCAAATATTTTTAAATAAAATAATGTAGTAAAAAATCATATAAATATTTCATTATTGGAGAAGAGAACCTAAATAAAAAAGAACATTATTTAAAATCAAGATAGAAAATTCTACTATATCTGGTGTTAAAAATAGAAAAAAAATTAAATCTTACAAAAATAAGTTCAAGACATTAAATATGAAACTATTTTTCAAAAAATGACAATATTATTTAAATAAAATCTTTAGTAATATCAAGATATAGAAAAATAAATTTTGAATAGGAAGTAAGGGTGACAAACCAAATCTATATAATAATTAATTTGTACCCAATTACAAGAAAAAACATATCTAATGTTATTTTTTCATTATTGAGAACCTAGAAAATATAAAATCACCTTTTTCTAATAAACCCTCATTTTTGTGGGGTTAAACATTCCTTTTTTGGAAAAATATCTAAATACCATAATGGAATTTTTGAATAGCATAATAAATTTTGGAATCCAAAAACATTGGTTTCTAATATTTCTAAACCTAAGAGAATATGGGTAGAAAAAATAATCTTATTTTATTTGTATTTATATGAAAATAGTTGAAGGAGAATTAAGGAAATTGGTATATGGATAGTGGATTCCAAAGGAATATTAGTGTATATTTTTCAAATGTCAACTCTATATAAAAAATTAATAGAGGTTGTGTCACATTTGGGGATAATTCAAAAGGAATAATTATGGGATTTGGATATGTTCAATAATACTGTATCAATACTTATTAAAAAATTTCTCTAGGTGAGATGACTAACAAAATATAATATTTTTACCTAAATATGACATGATTGTCAATTGGTAGATTTTTAAAATAATGAATTTTTTGTTTTTAAAAAAATAATTGAGAATGTTTCTACCTTATATATAAATAATTTTTTTAGATTAAAAGTGATTTGTTTAAATAAAGAAACAAATGAATCCATAATTTTTCATTGACTATTTAGATATTTTACTTTATATTTAATGAGAAAATTTTCTATGAAAAAACTAATTTCATATTTACCAGAAGTTAAATTTAATAAAAGATTATATAGGATTATTTCCAAATGGAATATAAACATAGGTAATCATTTAAATAAATTAAAGAGGTTTATAATTATAGGAATATGGGTCTTATCCACATTGATTTTTTGGGACATCTTGAATAGTAATCAAAAGAGATAAATATTTTTGTATATGTGATAGTTTACAATTTTTATAGACATGCATGGTTTTTATTTATGGGTTATAAAATCAAATCTTGTTCTATTTTTATAATTTTCTATAAAATAGTTTAAAAATATAAAGATTCCTAAATTATTTATTTAAGAATTAATAATGGGGATAATTAGAAACCCATGAGTTTAATTCCCAATGTTCAAAACATGGAATCAAACATATGTTTCCATCCCCTAAGAAACCTCAAATGAATAATGTTATTAAAAGTAGAAATATAACCTCTCAAGAAATTCCTAGGAAATTGTTATGTAAATATAACATGCCCACTCACTTTTGGGCCGAATCTGTAAATACAAAATGTTATATCATTAATAAATTTATAATTAAACATATTTTGAATAAGAAAAAATATGAAATATGGAATAAAAAAATCTAACATTTAAATTCATTAAAGCGTTTTGTTAAAAAAATTATATTCTAAACATTATAGAAAATCCTGTTAAGTTTAATCCAAGGGTTGAGGAAGGAATATTTTTTGGTTATTTTACTACTTCAAAGGATTATAAATTTTATAAAATATTCCAAGATTATTGAAGAATCAACTCAAATTAAATTTGATTAAAGTAGTTTTTTCTTATTAAAGAATTTCTCAAGTAGATGATTTAAGTTATTCTTTTGAAAACGTGAGGCATGAACATATTTTTGAAACCAAAATGGATAATTATTTGGAACATTAATTTGGTGAACCAAATCCTTAAATGATGGATACCAGGGAACCAAAATATTTTAATGTTACATTGCCAAGAACCCTAAAAAATTGTACCCTTTTGAATTTTATGGGTGGCTTATATAAATGTAATATGACTAGTTAGATTGCAGGAATCCTTGTAGAGTATTATTATGTCTATATCATCTAGAACCTAATACTTTATAATAGACATTCAATAATGAGAAGTGGTTATTATAAATATTAGTAGAGTGAAAGTAGGTCAATAAGAATAAGGAACGAGAATTTTTAATAGACCCTTTTATTGTACCATCATAGAAAAATAGTTTGTTTTTACAAGCAAACATGATGATAATGGTGTAAAAATAGGATTAAGGATAAACTAATAGATAAAGTACGTAAAAAATAATAAGGGATTGTTTATGAAGTGACCTTTTCACCAATTTCTAGACTAGAATCCATTTATATTCTCCTATACTATGAATCTCATGATAATTTCAAGTTATATATGGTGGATATAAATTCGGAATTTCTAAATTTTTTATTTTTTATAAGGATTATATTGAAGGAGCTCCTTGTTTAAAAAACAATCACTTTTCAAATTCTATTTTCAAACTTACAAGATGTCTATGTGGCCTTAATGGGCACCTAGAGGTGAGTATTAACATTAAAGATATTTTTTTATCAACTAGATTATTAGCATGAGTGGAATATCTTAATATTTTAATGAATACTTTATATTCAGATGTTTTTCTAGTTCAAATATATTTTCATGACGTAAGTTTTAGTTCTATAAATAAAATATTTTTTAATTATTTTTAAATACTTATTTATAACTAATTTGAAATAGGCATGATGGGTGATTTAATATTCCTTATTAGTTTTCATGTTTATCCAAATGAATTTTGGAATGTCCTATATCAAATAAAATATATACATTATTTATATAATAGGATTGGAATCAAAAATAGTAATCGAAATAGAAATCCTTGGAGTTATAAGGAAAAATTTGATTTGGATGAGGCTATGAAAACAATTCACAACAAGTTATATAGAGTAATAATTGGCACTCTAATGTATTTAACTATTAGAATACCATGATTTATGTTTTCAGTATGTTTATGTGAAATATTCCATGAAAATCCCATGTAATATCATTTAAATGAAACTAAAAGAATTATATGATACTTTAAATGATTAGTGTATCTTTATTTACTTTTTCAAAAAAAAACATATATTAATTTCACTTCATACATAGATGTTTAGTTTGGTGGATGTAGAATGGATAGGAAGAGTACCTCAGGAACTTTCCACTTTATAGGTAAATATCAGGTATACCGATCTTGTATTAAACATCACTTAGTTTCATTATCCACCACTGAAGTAGAATATATATCTACTACTAGTTGTTGTGAACATGTTTTAGTAGTGAAACACACTCTGTTGGACAAATGATTCAATTTTATCCAAGTATCAATCATATATAATGACACCAGTTC
Organism: Viscum album; assembly: GCA_963277665.1. Classification (NCBI taxonomy): domain Eukaryota; kingdom Viridiplantae; phylum Streptophyta; class Magnoliopsida; order Santalales; family Viscaceae; genus Viscum; species Viscum album. Next base: position 1,244,751,614 of record OY728130.1, on the reverse strand, counting down.
TATAAACATTTAGAAAAATCAGATAAATCATTTGATAAGGAAGAATATAGATTTAGGGAAACATTTCATGAGAGATCACACTCAGAAGGGTGATATATCTCTTGAATTTATCTATACTCATAACTATATTATTGATATCTTTTCTAATCACATTTCTTGTGAACATTTAAATTTTATTAAGCTTGAATTAGTGTGATTTGACTAAAATGATTTCAATTTATTGTTTTTCCAATTTTTGTATTTATTGTTAAATTCATTGAATTTTACTGCATTATGGATGTTAAATGAATTTATTATAATTTTTTATTGTTTATTTTTTTACAAAATAACTTATGCTCCTATTAAATCAAAGTAATTTTTTATTCAATATTATTTTTTTAATTTTTTATTTTATATTAGATTTGTCCCTAAAGGTAAATCGGCTATATATCCCTTTTATAAATCAAGTATGTGAACTAAAAACCGAATTAACCCTTCACCTCCATTACTTTATACAATGAACCTTTGACAATGATGTTATACCAACACATTCAATCCCTTCATATATCTATTATTGTTCTATACAGATTTCTACAATGTTTAATTCTAATAAAGTAAATTATTGTGGTTTCATATATTCTACAAAAGAAATGTTATACACTATGCTATAGCATGTGCTTATGGGGAAATTCAAGGGAATGTATTAAATAAAAGGAACCTAGATGATATTGAAAGTTTTTTTTAGTTTAACAGTTGGGAGTTTATCTTTGGTGAGATGAAATTAGTATTTCTATATTTAAAATAAGTAAACATGTTCATAATGAATGTTGAGTCCTTGTTTGAGAAAAAAAGTGTATTTGATTTCAAAAAATATAAATAGTAAGTATTTTCTATTTTATTCAGTGAAAATTGATGAGGTTTTTAACTACCATCATGAGGTTTATTATATTTTTATTCATCCTTTAGTTGGTGAAAACATAATTGGACCTACTAAATTTTTATGTTTTTGTTTAGATCATGTACATTTGATAAGAAAGTTGTAAAGGTCTTGGAACAAGATTGAAATATACTATATAAGTTTATCCAGACATGCATTGTTAAAATAGCTAGATAGAGAGAGAATTTTTTATTTTAATACATGTATCTTATATAAATCCTCACTAAAAATGTTAAGTTGAATCTGGAATAGTACATGATGTGGTTAATGAACCACTTCTGTCAAGTGAAAGGGAAGCTGAGTTACTATCCTTATAAATATAGTGTCTAACTACTATTAAATATGAAAAATGTGAATCTCAATGAGGGGGATTATGTGAAGTGTCACAAAACAAACACAATTTTGGTAGTTTTATAAAAACCATTGGTTATAACGTGGATATTTTATCTAGTTTTCTATGGTATTTTGGACTGGATGTTGGATCTTGGTGGTTATACCACCTCTAATACCATCTTAGTGGGATCCATATACTACCTCACCTCTTAGGGATGAAGTACTTACTATGATAATGTCTCCAAGGTATTCTTAGGTGAATTCTATTTTTATAATAGTACTAGAACCAATCAAATATATGAAATGAATAAGTTAGTGTATTTGAAACTATTTATATTTTCCTTACAACTATTGAGACAACTATTGAAGCTAAATAATAAAGTCTAGTTGTGACTATAATAGGTGTTCATGCTTTTGATATTAGATAAGAACCTAATGTTGAGAACATATTATGTGATCCAATCCATGCATCACCAATTATAGATAGTGATGGAATTGGGGATGTGATTATAGAATCTATTGATCACTCTCATACCACTACTGGAAATTTGACCTATACCCACGGTTTGAAACCATGGGTATAGCCCCTAAAACCATGGGTATAGGCTATAACCACGATTTCAGGGAACCGTAGGCTCCCATGGCGTAAGGATATCCCCAGAGCTATGACCACGGTTTTGGAAACCATGGGTATAGGTACAGTCCACCATCTCAGTCATCATGACATCGTATCATTCACTAATACCAATGGTTTTAAAACCGTTGGTAGAGCTTTGATAGAAAAAATCATTTGCGGGATTCGATCCCCGGACTGCTCTTTTATTCCTCCAGCGCATAACTTCTAGTCTATATGTATTACTGGAATATAAATATATATTTAGTTATATATATTTATATAAACCATCATTGTAGTTAGAAACCCGTGGGAATAGATGTTCCCTCGAAAAAAATATTGCCCTGTGAAAAAAAAAATTAGTGTTATAAGGTGGGAAAGCAATACCCACGGTTTACAAATCTTTGGGTATAGTTCTTCAAAACTCAACCCTACACCCATGGTTTCTATTAAACCGTGGGTCTAGGTCTCGAAAAAACCACCCTATACCCACGGTTTAAGTAAAAATGTGGGTATAGGTTCCCATATAATACCAATAACCATGGTTTTGGGTAAACCGTGCATATAGGGGTGCATATACCCACAGTTTTGGGAAAACCCTGGGTATAGCTCTATTTTCCAGTAGTGTACCATATCACCCTTTTAATCACCGCCTCATGTGAAATAGTATACACGTTCTATAAAAAAAATTAAGTGTTTAATATTTAAAGACACATGAAAATATTTTACAGTACAATGATGATAGAATTTGATAATCTCAATAGGTATTATGTTGTTACAAAAAAGAAGATGATATCTTATAAAGATAAAATTAGGCAAATAAATGAAAATTTAGTGACTGAGGCCATTTTTGAAAATCTAGTTTTGATTATGGTTTCCCAAAAAACCTTAATAAAGAACATATAACTTGTTCATCCAATGTTATTTGTTATGAATGCTATATATTTTGATTCTATAAGATACCAAGTGAATGTGCTCAAATGTGTTTATGCCACTATATATGATATGAAATATCATGGAATGTTGATATCATCTCACTGAGAAGAAATTTAGAACATGATAGTATTGAAATCATATATTAGTGTCTACTCATGAAGAGATGTGAAGTTTCAAGACTGATATGGAAGAGGGAATTAACACCCTAAAAAGTGTTGTAGTTGGTGTGTTTTAATTACTCAATAGATTTAATCTAAGTGATTAACAAGTTTCATATTCTTCAGTGACTCTAGATTTCAAGAATCAGTTTGACCAACTACCTTATGATTTGAATTCTGTGTCTTCTTTGATACAGTCTCTTCAGTGTGGCATGTTCACCTCTACTCTAATACAAGAATTCAAGAAGTGCTTGTACATTTAGTTTCATGAATCAAAAGAATTTATCAAAAGACATGGTATTGGAAGTGATGTTTAATTGAATTAAATGTATTTCTATATTCAAGAATTTATTGGTGTTATAGTAGTAAAAAACAAGAGAGTATCCAAGAAAGTGGGAGATATGATGTTATGTTAGATTAGTCTAGTCAATAGAAATCATTATCCATTTTACATAAGCTCATCAAGATTCATGAATGTATTAAATATGTATTCATAGACTCTTCCAAAGAACATTCAAGTTCCTCTAAGTCCACGGAACCCCCTACAATACCAGCTACAACTATTGGGACATGGCTTATTTTTTGCTAGCCTCTTGGGACAATTTCTCTAGCACCAACCGCTACCAGTGATACAGTTACAAATACTACCCATGATATAGGGACTCATGATCCATCCATTATTATGAATTAGGTAGGTATTGTCATAATTGTGAAATTGTCAAACATGTATCACATTTTGGTTTCTTCAGTAGTTTGGAAAATAATTTTTTAATTATTTACTGAAACAATTCATAAAAATGTAGTATTCAGAGTATTATGCTTCTCAATATACTAATCATTCTACATCCAACTTCAGTACATCTTATTGTTTCCCCATTAGTGAAATTTAAATCTTCAAAGGAATACCCAATAATTATTTATATTTTTTTCTAAAATAAAAATACTAAATTCCACAATAATTATTAACATTTCCAAATCATAAAAAATTAATGAGATGGTTATGTGTGCTGATTTAGTATTATCTCTAAAAGAAATAAGTAATCTTAGTCCATTGACTTCAAATTCTTATATAGGTTCTGGGATTATATTGTATTTTTTTACCCATCCAATATTTACCTAAATGATAAATCAAAATTTGAGGCTTCCCTTTCTATTTAATTCTCTATAAAATAAGATAAATCATTAGAACCCCCAATGGATATGCATTTTTCAACTATGTTTTTTATGATTTTAGTGTGACATCAGGGAATCTTGATATTGTTTTGATCATTCTGACACGATTCTATTGTGAAATATTAGATTTTGGGGCTGAATATAGGGTTGTTTAAGGGGTTTTAAAAGGGGTTGTTCCTCATGTAGTTCACCCTCTTGATACATATTCATCTACTATAACATCTATTAAGCCTAAAAAAACCTCTCTATCATTTTAATCTAATACAAAAACTATGTTTATCCATAAAATGTATTTTTATTTGTCGACACATAGTATTTTGGTAAAACTGTACATGATTAATGAAATTCATATTTATTTTTGTTCTTGAGTGATTTTTTTTTCATTTAATGTTTTTCATTTATATCTAATTTTTTAAGTGGTTGTTTTTATTTAATTTTATTCATATTTATGAAAATTTCACTTACTATATTTTCTTAAATTTAGTCATTATATAATTCAAATTTATTATCAGCATTATACTAAAATAGTTCATCATTCAAAGTTATATATTAGAAGTGTTTTTTCATATCTACACTTCCTCTTAAAGGTCACAAAAAAGGAAGAGAAAATAGATTTGATAGATACCTGAGGAGGGGAAGAATAATGTATAATAAAAAAATGTTAGAGTTTATACATAATATAGTTTTCTATAAAATATTCAAGTTAAATATTTAATAGAATTTTTTATCATCAATAATGGGGTGATTGATGTATTAGAAATATTGTTCCAAAATATCCGATTTGATTAATGTCTTTATTATATCAAAAACTAAATATATGTTCTTAATGACTTTATTTTTAAGTTTTATTATCAATTTGGATTTTATTTAAGTTAATTATAGTGTAATTATGTGTCACTTGAGGTTGCTCTGATTTTTTACTAAGTCTAAAAAATTAGAAATGTTTACAAATTAGAAATGTGGGTAGTTAGATAAATTTCAAAATAACATATTTTGATCAACTATATGAAGTAATAGACTATGTGAAATAGTTATGTCCCAAAATCATCTACTTAAAAATTTCAATCATTGATAAATTAGTTTCCTGAGAAAATAGATACATCGATGAAATAGATTTGTAAATCAAGTACATGGAGTATTAAGTTGCATGAATTTGATCCATCAAAAATTCACCTACTTGAGAAGTATTTCTATGTAGTTTTCATATATGGGAAATACGGTTATGTAACTTGTATACATGAAAAATTTAGTAAAATGAATAATAGATACATGGATCAATTCGGCTACATGAATTCGAATCCATGGATCTTGGCTACATAGTGATATGAAATCGGCTACCTCATTCTGAAACTCGAATATTTATTACCATTGGGGTACTTTAAGTGTAAATTAATGTTTTTCTAGTTGCATTGAATATTATAATAAGTATTTATCCTAAAACAAATTTCATAAAGGTTTCATGTATTGATAGAAAAAATATTAAATAATAATTTATTTCATAACCATGAGGCTGAGATATTTTCAAGAACAATTCATTTGGAATTTAATTATGAGGCTAGATTTTATGGGATATTATTGTGTTATGAAATATCTATTAAAAATATATACAGTAGTTTTTCAATAATATTTTTTTTTTGTGTGTGATAAGAACAAAAGAAATCATAACTACTCTCAACTCTCTCTCTCTCGATGATTTTTGAGTTTCTTTTATGAGCAATCTATAAGAAGAATACAATTCATGTTTTCTATTAGGTTGAAATAAAGATTAAATTTTGTATATTTTTATAAGAATCTCACTAAGATATTCTTCACTCTTATATTCTCTTCTTTAAATTTCTAATTTTTTGTCAGTTTCACCCTTTCCCTCGTGTGCTTAATTTATAAACCTTCATTATTATATATTTTTATTGGAAGTGTTAGATTATTCTACCAACCTATGGAGGATTATAGTAAAATAGCATGAAGGATTGTGTTATTTAAATCCTTGTAGGACCCCTATAAAAACACCTTGTTTTGTACCAACATACGGCTTGTTGCACTCAGTTGGGAAGTACCTATGAAATGGAAGGTTACTAGTAAATATCATCAAGCTCTAGAAATTGACCATCAATTAAGTCAGATTCATGTTCCTTAGACCACTATATATCTATTATTTAAGGTCTTTCTACATTTATTTTTTATTATTTCTTAATTAAAAAAATACCAAATTCATTGATACCATTAATATGGCTATTATTAACTAAATAAATTTTCATGAACTCAATTCACCCCCTCATGAGTATTTGTGTCAGTGTTATCTAGGAAACACCTTTAACCACTTGTAGTATCTTGAAAAAAATGTTATTTCAATGAAAAAAAAAATCTCAATTTTACCAATATTTTTGGATTTTATCCTACAATTAGACTTATACCTCATATTTACACCTAGTGGTTTTACTAAAGTTCATAAAAATAATCCACAAAATAAATAAATTAATATCTAAAAATAATTAATCACCCATTTTATGCCATCTATAGTGACCAAATATAAACATAACATAAGAAATAACTAAGTTTCATGATTTAGATAATATATCTCTCAAGCTATCACACAACTAGAGGACCTAAAGGTTTTATGTATTATTTATTATCTCTATAAAAAACAAATTCTCAATAATTTTGAATAATTATTCTTGATCGCACTTCTTTTGACCCATTTCTTGACCTATAATGTGATATAATCATTCCTATAAACTTGGTAATGAGAGAAATAAAGGTTCCATATCAAACACTTGTTAAATAAAGACCATATCATAATGTATCTGATCATAAACAAAAAGGATAATATGAGGAAGATGGTAGGTATCATATTAAAATCTCATAAGAACATAGTTTCTAATTATAAAACATTTATAGGGAAATATAAGAAAATAAAATTATCATTAATCAAGCATATAATTTATGACATGGCTCAAAATAGATGTTCATATTCATAAAATTTTTGAGCATGATATAATAGTTACTGTGTCAGATATAAATAAGACGTAGATACAAGAGGGGTGGTAAATTTTAATCCTTAAAAATCTTTCATAAATTCAGATTATTTCTCTCAACATGCAGTGATTCATTCCTTTTGTCTCTTAAAATCGAGTATGTGATAGATATAAATAATTACACGAATATAGGGATGTGTAGTTTTTTAGGTAATAGTGTCCACTTAGTCTAAACCACCATCACTCTCAGAATTTTTTTCAATTTTACTAATAATACCTTTTACAGGGTACTTTTGTAACTGAGTACAGGTAGTTGATACCTTTATAATATTTATTTTACAAGATCTCTAGGTTCTTTTACAAGAAACTGAATTATCCATAGCTTAGTATGAAAAAATAATACTCTATCACCACCACAACTGGCTCCAATCTATTGATACTATAATAAATCAATAGATATTGATTTTATTCAAAATATATATTTTTTCTCATAGATGTGTATTGAAACTGAAAGATTTATTTGATCTCTAATATTTTATAGAATTAGAGAAATAATCTTTAATGTTACATGATATTTTATCAAAAAGTGAGAGAGAAAACATCAAATAGATGTATAAACATATATGTCTCCCAAGTATAATTTTGAAAAATGATTTTTCTTACTTTTAGAAAAATATGTAACAGTACGTTACATCAATAAAAATGTCAACACTAGCGATTTGATCAAATAGATCTAAACATGTATGCCTCAAAAGTGTAACATTAAATTCAATGATATAAAATTATTTAGAATCACACAGTTCTTTCATATAACACTATATTTTGTGTTTATAAATCTCTATATTTATTAGATGATCATATCAATATTTATAATGTAGTTAAAAAGGATCTAGGTCAAACCATCTCCTAAAATACATCACATTAAATTGGAAAATTTTTTATTCAAAATCATTCAAGAGAGTCATAAAATCCCTTAGAAATATGAATGATTTAATATATTGAGTATGAGCCTTTGAGTAGTTCCTAAAACATATTTCAAATTATTTTTACTTCTGACGTGACCATTCTAGAAATAATAGAAAATATCTTTAAATAAACTTCATCATTTGAATTATCAAACTTGTGGTTACTCCATGTAATGACAGAACTCTAACGGTATGTTTTTCAATGTATGGTTGTTCAAAAATATAGGGTTTTTAAACATTATGTTAATTCCTTAAAAGTAGGGTTTATTCCAAATGTTGTGTTGATGATCCATACATTATCTTCCAATCATAGGTTTGATGATCCATGCATTCTCTTCCAAGGGTATGGTTGATGATCCATACGTTATGCTCAAAATTATAGGTTCTAAAAAATGTTTTCAAAATAATTTAAAAAAATATTTAGAATTATTAATAAAATATTCTTCCACTAATCTAAAACTTGTATATGTATCCTAAATTAATATAATAATGAATATTATATTCTTGAAATTCACTTAAAATAAAACTAATTAGAAACATAAATGCTCGTGGTTTTTGAGAATCAATTTCAAAAGTATATTAATTAAATTGTTGAATCAACATATTCTCAACAATTATCACGACCCGTCCTCGTGAAAAATTGGTATCAGAGGATTTCGGTTCTACCACAGAACTCAGGACTCTGATATTTTTCTATGTGAAGTAATAGTGTTAAGAGTATTGAGTGTGGTTATTAGTACAAGGAGTCCAGTGTTGGTGCGGCGGCCGACATATCCGTACACCAGGACCCTGACTTCAAATTTCCGACTTAGTGCACGAAAACATTGATTGCATGTGTGTTTCAGGTTTTCTTTGTGATTACTTTGTGTCAACTCACCAGGTATACTGTTTTTACTGTAGTGAACCTGTCTCTTTTCAGGATGGCCCCACGATGGCAGCTAGCTAGGGTTCCGAGCGTTGTACGTGACGACAAACCACCAAGCGACGAGGACTCGGTGCAGGGCCCTTTGACAGCAGAGGCTCTGGCTGTACCTCTACCCACCGAGCCACCGATGCTACCAACCACAACCGCTGACGGTGCACGTTGCCTTAGTGCACTGCATGAGTTTCTGTGTTAGCGATCACCCAGGTTCTGCGGGGAGACGGACCCTCAGATAGCCGAGGATTGGTTGGAGTCAGTTGTACGAGTTTTCTGTTTAGTAGGGACACCAGCAGACCTCATGGTGATCCTTACAATGAGTCTCTTGCACGCGGTAGCAGGGAAATGGTGGAGCTTGATGCTTCAGGTGCATGATGAGGCATCTCTTCTCTGGATGGACTTTGAGAGCCTCTTCCACTCGGAGTTCGTCCCAGCCACCCTCCGTGCAGTGCGCATCCAGGAGCTACTACATCTGCGGCAGGGCAACATGACGGTCGCCCAGTACTCGGCGAGATTTACCGATATCTTGCGCTATTCGACGGACATGGTACAAGACCCATTCTTTCAGGCTCGGACCTTCGAGTAAGGACTAAGGCATGAGATCAGGGCATCGCTGATCTCCCTCAGCATTCCGACGCAGGAAGGGGTACTGGAGCAAGCCCTTCACATCGAGAGATTCCTTGCAGAGCCTACATCAGTAGCGAGACCTACCGCAGGGCAGCATGTAGCAGAGTCTTCTGCAAAAGGCATTCAACGGATGACACATGGGTCTAGGCAGACCAGACCCTCAGGCAGACGACCTCAGGACACTGGCTCAGAGGTGCGGGGCACTCAGCGTAGATCCAGTCTTTCGATAGGTAGATAGTGCTACGCATGCGGCGGGTAGGGCCACATGGCTCGTGACTGACCGACCCGCCGTACTGATGAGCAACAGACAGTTGAGGGACCCCCCAAGTAGAGGCAGAGGGTCGACCTTGGAGGTCCGTAAGGAAGAGGTGGATGAGGAAGAGGAGCTGGCTGAGCAGTAGGTGGTGGGTGACGCTTTGAGGCTCTACCACCACCACCACGAGGAGGTCCACCCCGACCACAGGGAGCTGGCGGGCAGAGACAAGAAAAGCTCCAGGCAGTGGAGGCCTACGACCACGGCACAACCAAGATGATTCAAAGTATGATCTATGTCTATTCCACCCTTGTCGCAGTTCTTATAGACACAGGAGCGAGTCATTCTTTCATAGCCGCTGCCCTTGTTCGAAGCTCAGAGATTCTGACAGAGCTGTTGTCTCGATCCTTATGGCTAGAGACTCTTATGGGAGCAGACTCGACGATTATGAACTGGTGGCGACAGTGTGAGATTACTCTAGGAGGCGAGAGATTCAAATGGGATCTTCTTGTAGCGGCGTCGAGGCCTTACGACGTCATCTTGGGCATGGATTGGTTATCTACAGTCCATGCTCAGATTGACTGTAGTAGGCGCATGGTGCGATGTGTATGCACCGACGGGAGAAGGTTCACCTTCACCGGCGAGAAGAGAGCCTTTGCAGCACAGGATGGACTCTCGCAGAGGAGAGGAAAACACATCACTCATCAGTTGGATAGCCTCATCCTAGGAGTAGTTGATGTGCGGAGTCCTGTTTTTCCTACAGTGGTGGATCAGTATGCGGACGTTTTCCCCGATGACGTCCCAGGGCTACCTCCTCGCAGATAGGTAGAATTTTATATTGACCTATACCCCGGGACAGCCATGATATCCACCCCAGCATATCGGATGGCTCCTGTCGAGCTTCGAGAGCTACGGGTATAGTTGGAGGACGTGCAGGGCAAGGGATTCATTCGACCCAGGGTTTCACCCTGGGCTTCCCCGATATTGTTCACCAAGAAGGAGGACGAAAGCTTACAACTGTGTGTCAATTACCGTCGCCTGAACCAGGTGACCGTGAAGAAAAAGTATCCGCTACTGAGGATTGATGACCTCTTCGATCTGCACAAGGGAGCACGGTGGTTCTCGAAGATAGACCTCAGGTCAGGCTATCATCAGCTCAGAGTTCGGGATGAGGACGTGCAGAAGACGACCTTCAGATGTCGGTATGGCCACTATGAGTTCTTGGTTATTCCATTCGGCGTAACCAATGATCCAGCAGTGTTCATGGGCCTCATGAATAGGATCTTTCAGCCATACCTCGATCGATTTTTCATGGTCTTCATTGAAGACATTTTGATATACTTGACGACAGAGGAGGAGAATGACTACCACTTGCGGGTTGTACTGGACACACTCCGAGAGCACCAGCTTTATGGTAAGCTCTCGAAGAGTCAGTTCTAGATACGTGAGGTCCACTTCTTGGGACACTTCATCTCTGAGGCGGGAGTTGCGGTGGATCCTGTGAAGATCGAGGCAGTGCTAGCATGGGAGCCACCTAGGAGCGTGACGGAGGTGCGAAGTTTATTGGGACTGGCCGTGTACTACCAGAGATTCGTGCCAGACTTCTCCAGAGTTCCAGCACCACTCTAAGCTTTGATGAAGAAGGGGAAACCCTTTATGTGGTCAGAAAGATGACAGTAGAGCTTCCAAGAGCTGAGACAGATATTGACCAGCGAGCCTATCTTGAGGTTGCCGGAGGAGGGAGTAGGGTACGTAGTCTACTGCGATGCATCAGTGACTGGACTCGGATGTGTCCTGATGTAGGAGCATGCCGTGATCGCATATGGATCACGTCATTTGAGGCAACATGAGAAGAACTATGCTACCTATGACTTGGAGTTAGAAGTAGTGGTCTTTGCTCTAAAGATGTGGCGGCACTATCTGATGGGTGAGCGCTTTATAGTCTATTCTGACCACCAAAGTCTCAGGTACATCTTCTCATAGAAGGACCTGAACCTGAGATAGTGGCGATGGATCGAGTTCCTCCAAGACTATGACTTTGAGATAGTATATAATCCTGGAAAGGGGAACGTAGTAGCTGATTCCCTCAGCAGGAGGACGGGCATTCAGCTACTTGGGGAGGCGACAGAGCAGCTAGCTGCTTTGCAGATATCCTTCGTGGATAGAGATGGAGCAGCCTTTCTTCAGTCACTCACAGTCACTCCTCCACTACTGCAACGGGTCAGAGAGGCACAACGTGGGGACACAGACTGTGAGACGTGACGTGCGCAGATACTCTCAGGACATGCACCTGATGGATTCTCTTTAGGAGGAGAGCATGACGTCCTTTTCATAGGACGTACCTTGGTACCTGCTACTTTACAGGTGGAGGTGCCGAGGGAGTTCCACACTTCCCCTCTAGTGGTACATCTAGGAGTGGTGAAGATGTACCAGGACCTTAGACAACAACACTTGTGGCTGGGTATGAAGAAGGCTGTAGTAGAGTTCGTTTCTCGATGCCTCACCTACCTGTAGGTGAAGGCGAAGCACCAGGTAACAGCAGGCTTGGTACATCCCTTGGAGGTCCCAGAGTGGAAGTGGGACAGGATATATATGGATTTCATGACTGGAATTCCATGCACTTCTAGAGGTCACGACTCCATTTGGGTGATTGTCGACCGACTCACAAAGTCGGCACACTTCTTACCCATCAGAGAGCAGGGCTCAGTGGAGAGATTGGGGTGCCTCTACGTTCAGGAGATTGTATGGCTTCACGGTGTGCCATCATCTATCATCTCCGATCAAGATGATCACTTTACTTCCTGGATTTGGAAGGGGTTGCAGGAGGCGTTTGGGACGCAGTTACGTCTATGCACCACCTTTCACCCTCAGACAGATGGTCAGAGAGAGAGGACCATTCAGACTCTTGAGGACATGCTACGTGCATGTGTCCTCGACTTTGGTCATAGCTGGGAGGACCAGCTACCCTTGGTGGAATTCGCGTACAACAACAGTTATCACTACACCATCGGGATGGCACCATACGAGGTGTTGTACGTCCGACCTTGCAGATCACCTCTGTGCTGGACAGACCCTAGGGAGTCAGCACTTGTGGGACCAGAGATGGTCCAGGCCACAACAGAGAAGGTCCAGGTCATCCATGAGCGGATGAGGATAGCTCAGAGCCCACATAAGTCTTATGCTGATAAGAGTTGGAGACCACTGGAGTTCGAGGATGGCGACCACGTCTTCTTGCGGGTCTCACCTCGACGTGGATTACAGAGATTTGGCCAAGGCGGAAAGTTGTCTCCACGCTTCATCGGACCATTCCAGGTTCTCAGCAGGATTAGCGAGGTGGTTTATTGCCAGGCTCTACCACATCAGTTGCACCGAGTGCATGACATCTTCCACGTATCTCAGCTGAGGAGATACGTGCACGACCCGACACATATCATCGACCATGGGGATCTGGACATTGATGATGGGGAGACTTTTGCAGAGGTCCCAGTGGAGATCGAGGATCGACATGAGAGGGTCCTACGTGGACGGTCGATTCCTCTAGTGCGCATCAGATGGCAGCATGGGAACCTCCAGGAGAGCACTTGGGAGCAGGAGGCTCAGATGCGTGCTCATTACCCACATTTTTCTCCTAGTTTATGATGTATCTTTACGGGGACATAAATCCCTGAGGTGGGAGTAATGTAAAGACCCGTAAAATTCAAGGGAATTTTTTTTCTCTTAATTTTCTTTAGAATTTTACAAGAACGCAGTTCTTGACGACACCTGATTTCGAGGCCCGGTGTGCCCGGAATCATTTTCCAAAGTTTAGCTCGGGTACGTTCAGTGAACGAACGAGTGGGTTTTTCTAACTTTTGAACCGGTGCTCGGAATCGAATTATGAGGGCACTGATGGAATCGCAGTGCCGATAATTGCTTAAGAACACCTTTTCTGGAGTTGCGTTTGCTCGGGTGTGGTTTTTTTTAAATTTTTGGGTTAAGTAAAGAAATAAAATAAAAGTGGTGCAACCAATTTTATTTTATTTTGTTTAACCTAAACTAAGTGGATGAAGTGGGACCCACAATATCCTACCCACTAGGTAGGATATTTGTGATGTGGGGCCCACACGATCCCCACCATTTCTTTTCTTCCTAAACCACCTCCTTTAATAAGGTAACGCACCCGCACCCCCCTTTTAATTGGAAGTCAACTCTTGCATTTAAACATAGTATGAAACGCCTCTATTAATTTGGCGGTTTAAACATTTCAATTAATTAAATTAATTGGTTGTTTCAATTTTTGAATTTCAAAGAGGTTGGCTTGTGGGTTAATAAAATAAGACAAGTCTTATTTTATTAAGGGGTTTTCGTTATGTGTGAAGGCTTGGGAGAATTTGATCAAGTTCTTGAAGTTCTTCTTCCTCGACGAAGAACATGAAGAACGCCGACCTCCGACGACGGACGACGGTGAGAGACTCCTTCCTCGAAGATCGACGACCCGACACTCATCCTTTCGTTCCTTCTTCCCGCGTCAAAGGAAGGGAGACACCATTCCTCCTCGGACGATCTCCATCAACGTGTATGGAACCATCTTCCACAATGATCAATTCCACGACGTCCCTTTCCGCAACAGACCTCGTTTGATGACTACGCTCGAGGTAGGGGATTTATTGTTTTTATTCGTGATTACTTCCGTCATCGTTCCTCATTTCAAATTGGACCGCTTGCTATCAATTAACGGGAGGGGGCCGGACCGCACAAACACGGCCAACCCCCCTCCCTTAATTCTGTTGATTAATCTTGTTGTGGTTTGGAACGGAGATGGCGCAGTGCCGTCGCACCGCGCGGGATCATGAGGCAAGGATGCGTGTCGCCATCGCGCCGTGCCATTGCAGTCGAACAAGGTCCCGGCGCCGTCGCGCCGCGCTGGAAAATCACAAAAACACTGCGGCTAGAGCGGGGCCATGGAGGAGGGGTGCGGCGCCGTCGCGCCGCGCCGGACGGACCAAGGCCGCGACCTTAGGCCGCGACGGAGCAGGGAGCGGCGGCCGGTTTCCGGACACCGGTGTCGGAGCAGGGGGACCGGCCCGCGCCTATCCCGTGGTGCAGTAGCCGGTCGGCCGGAGTGGGCTGGCAGGTCAGGGGAGAACCAGGGGTTCGAAACCCCTGGCTGGGAGCAGGAGAGACCGCCACGTGGGGGTCCTCGTTTCATTAAACCGGGGGGGGGGGGCAGCGCCTTCCCCCCAAATCGCTCAGCCGTTTCGGCCGAGCCACCTGGCCGCGCCCAACGGGCCAGACCTAGACCTGGGTCGGGTCGCCCCGGTTCGGGCCGACCTGGGGGGGGTCTCGGGCCGGGTCGGTCTGGGCCCAAACCCCTACTTTCAGACCTCTTCCGGTCATCCACTCATAACTTGGGCTACAGACCTCCGATCGACGCACCGTTATCTGCGATGAGATCCTTGGATCGAGGAGGTCGTTTCAATATAATACACTCAAGGTTTCAGAATACTTTGGGTTCGGCCAGGTTGGTTCGTACACGAAACCAACCGGGCCCTCGGAGCGGAAACACTTATAACTTGAGCTCCGGACGTCCGATTGACGCGCCTTCGACTTTGTTGGATTCCTCTTGGTGAGACGGAACTTTTGGCTTACTCCACTCGAGGTTTGGACACAGATGGAGTATGGTCCGGTTGGTTTTGACTTAAAAACCAACCGGGCCCCTGGGACAAAAAAGCCAATAACTCTCAAACCGGGCATCCGATTGACGTGCTGTCTGTGACGTTGAGTTCCTGTTGACGATACGGAACTTTTGGATACATCAACTCCGAACTACATGTCAGTTGATGCATCAGCCCCTCGGCTCATGGAGAGGACCCTCCCAAATGAGCTTCCTATGTGTGGGAATCTTAGAGCTGGCTGCGACTGCGGCGACGATGACGACTGTGCAGAAATCCTCCGTGGATTCGACGGCGACGACTAAAGCACTCATCGATCCTACGTGGATTAGTGCTACCGATATTTTGTGGGTCTGATCCTGTGTGGGTCAGTGCTCAACGGTCTTGTGTGGGCCAGCGCCTACCGATCCTGTGTGGGTCAGATCCTGTGTGGGTCATTGTGGGGGTTAGTTACCTATCGATCCTGTGTGGATCATTGCGGGGGTTAGTACCTATCGATCCTATGTGGGTATGACGACTTAGATGAATCAGTGGCTACATCTGATCATCTCTATCATCTTACGAATAAGTATACCTGTGTGAGTTGAATCTTGACTTTCAATCATTATCTTCAATATGATTGACTTGCTTTCCTTTGTGGATTGTGTTGTGCTATCCTGTGTGGACGTGATCGAACTTGGGCTCAGATGTTGGAGCCGAACTGGAGTTGATGACTTCAGTATATGTATGGGCATATACCAGTACTGTCAGATGTTACTTCGTGATTGTGTTTTTCCTTTGTGGATTATCCTTTTTGGATTCTGGGAGACCTTCGGGAGTCTCGGGGTCCCTACTGAGTAGCTTATACTCACCCCTGCACGGTCAATGCCCGCACTACGTTGTGTTGGATGCAGACGACATACAACTCTAATTGTGGTAGAGGCTAGTAGAGCAGTCGGTACCTGGAGGTAGACCACTATGCGGGACGTACTCGGAGTGGACGGCTGGACCCGAGGAGCTGTGGAGGCTATCTGTACCCACCCTTCAGGTGGGACTTCCAGTGGACGGCTCGACGCTGCGGATTTACTTTTCAGTTGCTGTACTCCCTTTTTCAGTTGTACTTTACTTTCAGTTTGGTTTTGTATTCTGGCCCACTTACTTTTCCGCACTTACTATTGTACCCATTTTTTACTTAATGTTTACTTCTGCTTACTTGCTCTGTGGTGTTTGTTTACTTTACAAAGGCAATGCCTTCCCTTTTTGTCGGGATTTACGCCTTGGTGCTAGTCACCAGCCCCTGGCCTATGGAAGGCGGGCTTAGGGTAGTCATGGCACGGGACCCAAGGACGGGTCGTGACAACAATATCCACCTTCTGATGATCACAAAATCGATTAAAAATCACAATATTAATATTAAAATTATAACAATCTTTTAGAATATTTAATTCTCCACGAAAATAAATAAATAAATAATAATTAGATTTCTCCCCTTTCATATTTATTAAACATTTTTCTTATGAAAATATATTATATAAAACTCACATGAAAAGTTTTCTTCATGATTTAAAATTTATCCCATATAAAATTCTCCCCCATAATGATAAACATATGAAATTATTCCTATTTTTGTAACATTAGATATATGACAGTAAAATGTAGCAATAAAAACTCTCAAAATTCACGCTTCCTTAAAAAAATATGTAAATGTCTAAACAAGGAGAATATAGGAATAAAATAAGTCAGTAATAAATAAAAAATTCATGTTGTTATCAAAATTAATCCACCTTAGACATAGAATTTTGGAAAAATAAATCTAGTGAATTGAAATATTTTCCACTAATTTTTAAACATTTCATATGAGAAAAAAAATATCTATTACTCATAATAATAGACTAATTTATTTGTTATAATTAGATAATCAAATATTAAATAAATTATTTCATAAGATAAACATCTTCATAAATTTTATATGTGTGTAAAACTTAAAAATAAATTATGGAACAATTTATAAAATTGATTTAAAAAATATAGACATTAAACTACAAAAATTAATGACTGAGTTTTATGAAGGATTAGATCGATCATTATACCTTTCTAAAATTTGATCTTTTTCACTAAAATATACTAAAAATATTGATAGTTGTTCAATAATAACTTGAACCGCTATAGTTCATTGATATATTGAAGAAGAAGAAAATTATTCAAACAACGATAGTTTCAACTTATCATGGTATAGCTTAGTAATAGCTTTCCCTCTAAGAAACTCCATTTGACATAACTTTTCCTTCTCAAATTCATGGAAATATTATTTGGAAATCTAACCTAATTTTACATGATGATAAAACTTTTTCAGTTGTTTATACAAATTTTATGATATATCCAAATTATTATATATCTTTCCTTTTTTCATTATTCTAATTACTGTCCTTAAACAAAATATCTTCACATGAAATTTTACTTTTGACCATTTTAGATGACGCTACTTCTGCTTCATCATAACCATGAACTACCCTTTATTTTTCATAAGATTTTTCAAATGAATCCTTAACATACAAAGCTGATAGTTATATTAACAGATTAGTAGAAGTATTTCATTTTATTTTCCTTTGAGAAAGACTTTCCATTGAACTCAAATTTCTAGATTATTTAATTTTTCTTAGTCTAGGTTTAGAACTATTTTGAAAATATATTTCCAAGAAGATAGAAAAAAAATTAAAAGGTTTTCAGAAGAAGATTTTGGGGTTTTAAAGATAAATTAATACATTTTTTTGGAAAATCTATTGATGACTCTTCACATTCTAAAGATGAAAAAATAAAATAATCCTTCTAGATTAAATTTTTGAAAATACATTTTTATGTAAGAAATCATTTCTAATTGAAAATTGTACATAAAAAAATAATATTTTTAGAGCATGAAATATAAACATGATAATAGGATTAAAATATTAAATAAACATTTTTATTATTAGCCAAGCACTGTATTGTCTAAATATTTCATCAATATTTATATACAATTGGAAATTTAGAAAATTAAATATGTAATAATTGAAATAATGACTTGACTCAAATAGTAAGGAAGGATTTATCTTTTAAACACAAAACATCTCTCTCCCCTATAAAAATAGTTAGTAAAAAAAGAATAATATATATGAAAATAGTAATGAAATAGTAATGAAATACTTCCTAGATCAAATATTCATGTTCTAAGGATTTTTTGATAATTAACTACTTTAGATTTGATCTCTCGTTTGGTAGAGATTTCCCCACATCACTTTAGATAACCAAATTTACATAATATAACAATTTATTTTAATGGTGTAGTGCCGTAAGAACATTAAACACAAGTTCCTTTTGGTGCACATATTCATTTTGGTCTGAATGTATTAGAAACTAAATTTTTGGGTAAACAAATCTCTTTATTATTCAAAGAAATTATACCATTCCAGTTTAATAAAAATGAACAATAAACATTCTTAATACCATAATATCGAGGACTTTTAAAAAATGTTTATTTTCATAATTTCTATTAATACCACAATAAAAACATTTAACTTTACTTATTATTTATCTATTTATACAAGGAAAAAAATAGTTCTTATATAGTTTTGGTCTTCTAACATTACTATCAATTCTAATTATTCATTTATGAATCTTATTTTTACCAAGAATTGGATTTAAATAATTTTATTCTTTGATAAGTAGACTAGTCGCATGTTTTAATATATCTACTTCACATAATGATTCTTTAATTTTAAGTTATTGTAGATCACGTGAAACATTGAAACTATTAGATTTTAAATTCTTATATTTTTTTGAAAAATTATCTTTTTCAATTGAACTAGTATTGTAATATTTTAAAAGATATTTGTGGCCTATTTTTAAGGACTCATACAAATATTTAATCATGAAACAATTTTTATTAAGTTACTCATTAGAATGTTTTTCTGAATTAAGACATTGAAAGAAATAAGATTATACCTCATTCGTAAGATCCATAATACAAAGATTCATCATTTGATTTTTATGACTAGTCTTTGAGTACATAGTATATTCATCATTCAAACTATAGGTAGAATTCTATCTTGTCTTAATAAGTTTCTTTCCTTTCCTTTCAAAATTGGTTCTCCTCTGTGCATTGATCATATGAAATTCAAAATTTTTGTATCCTTTTTCCATGAATTCATATCATCTCCCATTATTATCCTTTTTTATTTTTTTTCCTTTAGTATATTTTTTCAAATATAAGACTGAGATCTAATAAATCATTGGTTAATTATATATAACATGAATCAGATTATTCAACCATGGTATTTCTAAGTGATTCTTGATCATTTTTTTAGAAACTTGATTTTCAGCTTCATCTTACAAATCATCTTCATACATTATAAATATACCAATCCGTTATTTCATTATCAATTTCATAACAGGTTTAGATCATCTTAGAAATAGTTATACCATTCCAGTTTATAGGAAAAACTCAAATCACTTTTAATACTAAATGAGATTGTGAAATTAGATCTCCAAATGGAGAAACATTATTTATATTCTCACTCAATCACTCATTCATTATAGTGATTATTTCACTATCATTAATTCTGAAAGGATAAAATCTCATTATTGTGGTAATAGAAATTAATTGTCTAATATTATTTGTTCCTACATAGGAAAAAGAAATAGTTTTCTATATTTCATAGTTAGTATAAAATTGTGATAATATATTAATATCATTAGTTCCTAATCAAAAAATAATATCATTAATTTCTATAGAATTCAAATCATAATCTTCTTAATTATCCCTATACCATATTTCTAGAAATTCTTTATGAATTTCACAATACGTAAAATCTTTTAAATAAACTCATATTCCATGATTTTTTAAATTTGTACACATTTGATCTTTTCATCATCTATAATTATCACAATTAAAATAAGTAGCATGGATCATTGACATACCTTCTCTTATATTAGTAATTCTGAGATTTTATATTGTACAAATCTTTAACTCATTCTTGATAGAGTAAAAATAAATATTCATATTTTTACAAGATCCAAAAACTCTTATACCACATGTTTTTCTTATATTTTGGATTCTTTGATACCTTTTTTGATAAAGGATAAAAAAATATAGTCTTATGCTCTAATATCACTTGTTTCTAATAGAATATTCATGCATTTTAAAAAGAATAATATAGTATTAGAGCCCTTATTTTGATACTTATTTTTTATATCTATTAAAAATACATTTCATGAAATTAAAATATCTTCAATAAATTCCAAATTATGATACCACTTTTTTTGTCAAATATTAATATGATGATGATGAAATAGGGTTGGTTAATTATTATAATTCAAAATATTGGTTAAA
Source organism: Viscum album (assembly GCA_963277665.1). Classification (NCBI taxonomy): domain Eukaryota; kingdom Viridiplantae; phylum Streptophyta; class Magnoliopsida; order Santalales; family Viscaceae; genus Viscum; species Viscum album. The sequence continues at coordinate 1,244,730,754 of OY728130.1, read as the reverse complement.
TTTAGTGCCTCCCACTCAATATGAAATGATTCAATCTTTTTCTCTATTAAAGTAGAGTATGTGGTGGGAATAAATAATGAAAAGAAAACAGTAATGTATAATGTTTTAGGGTACAAAGATCTCATATTTTACTCCAACAACATTATCCAAATGAGTTGAGTGAATTTTAACAGTAATTATTTTTACCGAGGACTTCCAAAACTAAGTACAAGAAGTTGATACCTTTACAATAAGGCTTTTACAAGACCATTTTGTTTTTTATAAGGAAATATATTATCAAAATCAGAGTAAGAGAAGGTAATACACCTTCACCTCTATAACTTAGTTCAAGTAGTAGATACTCTAGAAAATAAATATAGATTTATTTGGTTGAAAAAATATGTTTCACTAACAGTTTAACCATGAAACTCACAATTTTTTGATATTCAATAACATAAAGTAGGAGAAAAATAGTCTTAAATGTTACACAACATTTCTTTAAATAGTTCTAGGGAAAACAACAGACCTATGTATAAACATTTAAGTCACCTAAGTGTAATTCTGGAAAATGATTTATCAAACTTCTAGAAGGAGATATATTAATAAGATACAACAATAACTATAGAAACAACATCGAGTCGATCAAATAGATCTAAACATCTATGTCAAAAAAGTGAAACAATGATAGTGATGATAAACTATTATTTAAAATCTCATTGTTCTTTCATATAACTCTGTATTATATGTGTATATATCCATTTTTTCAAAAAATGATCATGTAAATACTCATACTATAGTTTGAAAAGATCCAAGTCAAACCTACTCCATAACTACCATATTTTAAATCATTAATATTTTAATTCAAATTCATTCCTGAAAGTTTTAACTTCCCTTAGAAATAGTGACTATTTAATCAGTTGAGTTGAGCCTTTGATTCAGTGTAAAACATCTCTGAAATGATATTTACTTCTAACAATACCATTAAAGAAATCAAGTATAATAAAGTAAAATAACACTCCATAATTTTAATTTTTAAACATATGGTTACTACATGTAAAAAAACTCCAAATGTAGGGTATCAACAGTATTTTTGTTGAAAAAAAAAGTGTTAATTAACATTATATTTATTCCTTAAACATAGGGTTTCTTCCAAATATAGGGTTTCTGATCCATATTTTATCTTCCAGTAGTAGGGTTGATGATCCATACATTCACTTACAAGAATAGTATTTTTGATCTATATGTCATTATTACAAACATACGGTGTGAACAATTTCACAAAGTACTTTTAAAAAGTATTTAGAATACTTACTCAAATATTCTTCTATGGATTAATGACATATAGATGCGTCCAGAATAAATATTCTAATGAATATTATCTTCCTTAAATTCACTTTAAATAAAATAAATTAGTATCATAATTGTGTCTTTTTTGAGCATTAAAACCAAAAACAAATTAAATAAATTGTTGAATAAACACATTCTCAATAAAATTATGGAGTACTTTAAAAATAAATTATAATCATGAAATCATGGAATTTCATGAAAATAAATTTCAACTTCAAACTTTTTCATAACTCTATAAACAACATTGAGATATGGCACAACCATATAAATAGGGAAACCTTCTTGATAAAACACATTATGTCCACCCTTCTGTGAATAAAAACATTATATATACGCCAAAAAAAACTGAGCGAATACATTATGCCCAACTATGTGTGGACAAGATGATTATCTCCATGCCTAATTATATCACGAGATATAAACACAAACCACCTCATTTTAGGATGATATAGGACCCCATCCAACATCAATAATATATGTTTCTGCCACATATAATCAATCATCATCATATCTAAAAGAACCTCTAAAAAGGAAATAGGATTCATAAAATTTTGAAAAAACATCACATAATATGAATAAAGAAATCATATGATATAAAAAATATCATTTTAAAAAATTAATCATGTAATATTAACATTGTTGGAACCGGAAAATGCATCCCCAAAATTTTCCAAATGCTTACATACATGATCCAAGATCGTATCCCATTTTACAAACTTCGATTTGTTAGGTTGTAGGGCCTAAATGGAGTTACAGATTAGGATTTATAGACATTTGAAGTTGGGCTGGAAAACTAGTTCGCACAGCCCGATCGCGAAGCCCCCTCTGCGATCGCAAAGCACCGCCGCAAAGCAAGGAGGCGAGAGGCTCCGCGAACTCCCTGACATTCACAAACCTTCCGTGAAGCACCAGAGGTAGTAACGCTCCACGAACGCCCTGACGTTCGTGAACCTGCCGCAAAGCAGAAGAGGCGGTACCTCTCCGCGAACCCGGTTGACGTTCGCGACCCACCGCGAAGCAACTGAAGCCCCCTTCATGCCGTGTGAGCTCTGCTTCGCGGCTTCCCTTGCCTATAATTAACCAGATTATAACAACCCATACTTTACATACATTGTTATTACTTTAGAATTGAACTACACTTATTACAACATATAACAAAACCATGAAAGGACCGTATAGGTATAGTGTCTTTAGAAACTGGGAAACATAAACAAATGGTTCATAAAGCATCTACATTGTATCCCATTTATTTTATCATATCTAGAGACCCTTTTGGCATATCCTACTTAATAACCTTCTTCCTAACCTGGGGTAAAGAAAACATACAAAAGTGTGAGCTCAAATGATCAGTAAGGGTAAACAAAAGAAAAATCAATCACATCATATTCATAAGAACATAACATTTTGGAAATATTAACCTGCAAAAGAAATCATAATTTCATAACATGGGATAAATCATAGAAGTGAAATTTAATCCCAATAATCATAACATAAAACATGAAGCTTTGTGGAATACACACATAATCATAGAGAATCATTTCTTAGTAGTCAAGACTCATATCCAAGAGTATCTTAGTGGACAAAGTACATTTCTGAACCGAGTTCACTCCTCGTTTCAGTCCTGTTTCACTGAACCGGATTAACCTGCTGTTCTAGCCATGTCTATCTCATGAGATATAAATCTTTACCCAATGAATTTGAGGGAGATATAGGTCCCACCCATCTCATAATGATACCATTCTTATGTGTGCCACAAAATCATAAATCATACATCATAGCATAACCCATGTAATAAAAATAGGATTCTTAAACATCATGCCATCATAACATAATCCATATAAGATAAAAGAAAATTATAAAATTAATTCCATCATAACATAATCAAATAAATTTAAAAATAGGTATAGAAATATAACCCTATATTATCTTAGATGGAAAATAATTTTGATAAAACGCTTGAACTCCATTCTTGAGGAAAATATCATTTCTACTTCAAAAACATTTTCCTTTCTTAAAATGTCATATAATTTTAAACTAAAAGAAGTTGATTAAAAATAAACTTGAAAACTTGTAAAGGAAGCATCATGAAAATAATTTTCTATGAATCCATTCATTCCGTATAAGTTAAAAAAACATTCTTCTCATACTTTGGCCAGAAAAGACAAAAAGTACCTCGTACTAAAAACGACAAAATATTCCTTTCATATCTTTTACTAAAAACTCACCAATGGGTAAAATTGGATTTAAAAAAATTGTAGGTGGATGGAAATAATATTTCATATTTAGGAAACATGGATGTGGATGATAAATATTCCCCCAGTAAATTCTGAAGTATAAACAATCTCAGATAAAAATGAGATTGTGAGATTTTCCCTTACCTTAGGTCTGATTTGCTCCGTAAGTGTCCGAAACTCCTGTATAATGATTTTAATAATGTCATTGACTTATTACAGAATCATACTCATTGTTATTATATCATATATGGTCATATTCTTAGCTTCTTATTAGTAATATTTCATTACTACTTGTTATTCGGGTGTTTATTACTTTTTGTTCTTATGCGTGTTTTGTCGAATAAATTATTACTCTTATTTTTAGGTTGTAGATACCTCATTTCCATAATGGTATTAGTGTAATATATATCATATTAATTCATTCAATTCATTTATAAAATCATTATGAAATGAAGATCATGTAGAACGAGTCGCATCACATCGTGGAGACGGTATTCCGTACGTACGCACGAGCGATGATACAGTTCCCATGATCGTGGAATTGTATTGGAGTTTATGTATACTATTTCAGAATCAATATCACTTTACAATAATCATATATAGTTATTATCTACACCATTATACCCATCCATGTAAGGTGGTGGTGGAAAATAGATTACACCACGATGTGGAGACGGTATTCCGTACGTACGCACGCGCGGTGATTTTGTTTTCCGTAGGATGGATAGATGGTGAAATAGGGTTGTTTCATACTTATAATAACATATAATTATATTAGTGATACTGATGTTAATACTTCATAATGAAACAACTATAGAAGAAGAAGTGGAAGAAGAAATAAAGTTGAAATAATCTGTAACGGACATTACCTCTTCTTTGAAGCGCCTCTTTGAGACCTGCTTTTAGGGCACTAAAATTGGTCTTTGAAGCATACCAGGACCTCTAGGATGTTTCTAGGTAAGTTGAGAAGAGAATTTGGCAGGGTATGGCCGAGCTTGAAGGCTCAAAGTGGTGTGAGGAAGAGAGGGAGGAGGTTCCCTTTTATAAGGGAGGAGAGGGGCACCTTAGGAAAAACTAATACTATTATTTTATTATAAGGTCATATTCGGTTTTTAATAGATCCAAATTGATTTATTTCAAATATAAGGTAAATATGGGTCTAAATACTCTCATCCAATAGAATTTATACAAGTTTAGATTTTTATTTTAACCTTATCATTTAAATTTAACATTAAGTTAGATAATTTAACTTTTACCGTGTCTTCTTGTTTTCTTACACTATATGGTTAATAAACTTGCTATAACAAGACAGAAGAACCCCAAGTTTTTTATAATTAATATATATAACCTTATATAAGTCATTTGGTCTAACCATATATTTTTAGGAATAAAATAACAATTAATAATATAATATTTGTTTTAAAAACTATTTTATGTCAAGTTTGAAACTATTTGGTAATTGATTTTTGTGAAAATCATAACAGAAAGATTAGTTTGAGTAAAGTTAATTAAATCTGTAATAATATGTAATATTAACCATGAAAATTATTGGAATTCATAAAAAGTCTCAAATTAAATTTATTTGGGTATTTATAACATCAATTATGTCAATATTTAATTAATAAGAAAATTATTGCATCATCATTGTGTCAAAAATAAATTAAATTATTTAATGTCTAAAAATTAAAAATAAAATACCATTATGTAGGAAATATTTTTATATTTATAATGAATATTTATAGGATAATTTATCTTATGTATAACCCTATATTAAAAATGATTTAGTTATTAAACTTTGATTTTAACTATTTTAACCCTTCTTTAAATAAATTAATAATAAATGTCCTAATCTAATCCAACTGGGCCTAAATGGTCATATTTTATTCCTAAGGTTATTTTTCTTCGAATTACACTTATCCAATAGAATTAATACATGTGTTAGGGTAATAATAATATCATTTTTACCCTTAATTACCCTATTTACTTTTAACCATGGTAAAAAAAGTAAAAAGTTACTATTCACAAAAAATTATTTTCATCTCATTGAACTACATTTTAGTCCTTGATATTAACCATTTATCTTGGATTTTCGAAATTCCACTCACAGAAATGGTAAAATTAAATTTTATGTAAATTTGCAAATTCTCCTAGGAGGTGGTTAAAAGACGGTGAAAAGTTCAATAAAATTTTTTTATATCTAAAATTATTATAAAATGAATCCAATGAATTAAATTGAACTTATATAGGTGTTATGTATCAATTTTTACCTAAAATAAATTTAAATAAAATAAATAATTAATTAAATAAAAAGTCGGTTTTTAAATAGTAACCTAGTGTTTTCACTATTCATCCAAAATTGAATGTTTTCAGAAAAATACCAAAATTTCACCCTAGGCTAATTTCGATATTCTGAATCCAAAAATGAAGTCCATTTTGAAATATGAAATTTACAAAATTCCAAAAAGTGGGTATTACTATTCATAACTGTTAGTTTTAATAATATTTTAATAGCAAATCGTTGTTTAGTGAAACTCGGTATTGCGTATGAGGCAAACTATCGAGGAAGGTCGCAATTGCATGTAAAGCAAGCCAAGCTTGTGTTGTGTGTAGTGAAATATTCCTTTGATGATTTATATAACATAAAAACAAAATATTTCTCATAAAAGTCTCGGGTGTTACACAACTCACCCCCATTCTTCGGACAACCATTTTTCTGCCCTTTGGGCGGCCGATCTCCCAGTTCACGGAGGACCTCTTTCCTTTGAGAAGCGGCTCTGCGAAGCCATGCTCCGCGAGAAGCTTCTTTCGTGTTGCTGCTCTGCGAGTCCCTGCTCCGTGAGCCAATGCTCCGTGAGAAAATGCTCCGTGAAGCCCTGCTCCGCGAGCTAATGCTCCGTGAGTCCATGCTCCGCGATGATGCTCCGTGAGTCCATGCACCACGATGCTTCTCCGCGAGTCGATGCTCCGCGATGCAATTCTTTGCGACACCCCATGCTCCCCGAGCCCCTTTGCTCCGTGAATTTACTTTGCTAAGACCTATCCTTCATGCCCACCGGTCCATACCGCGGGGGCTGCGCCCCCGCACCCCCGCTCGAGGTCAGTGCTAGGCTGCAGTCCCCCCTTCTGGGCTGGTCCCTTTACTGCCGTCACAGACCCCCCCTGAAAAATGGAGATTCGCACCGTAAACTTTTTGGACTGGGATGTCGGGATTTTCCATTGCGCACCCACCTTCCACCTATGGAAGACCATGATCTGAGATACTCTTGCACACACCATGAAACACCTTTAGTCGACATATTCCTCTTGGTTTCATTCCCATGCCGTGAGTTGAGATTCCCATCATCAATTACCCGAGTACCTCAAGTCGAACCAATCCTTAGGAAACTCCTCCAAACCCAATCACTTGGTTCCTATGCCAAGTGGAAGCAAAAGGGCCTCCCTTGTGTAAGACCCAACACCATCCATTCCCAGTCACCTTATGCCTACCAGTCATCTCTACACGACTATAAACTATAGTGATCTCCCTATGTTCCAGACATAGGATGCCTCTTCCTCCAAATTAGAGATTCCTTATTCTCCAAGAATGAGATGCCAATAGTCCTACCTACATCACTTTAAACTGTAGTACTCCCTATGTTCCAAACATAGGATGCCTCTGCTCCAAACAAGAGATGTCTTATGCTCCAACCATAAGAGACTAACAATCCTTTCTACATGACTCTAAACTATAGGAAACCTTATGTTCCAAACATAGGATGCCTCTTTCTCCAAATAAGGTATGACTTATGCTCCAAGCATGAGATGCCAACAGTCCTATCTACATGACTAAAAACTGTAGTGATCTCCCTATGTTCCAAACATAGGATGCCTCTTCCTCCAAATAAGAGATTCCTTACGCTCCAAGCATGAGATGCCAATAGTCCTATCTACATGACTTTAAACTGTAGTAATCCCTATATGATCAATATAGGATGCCTCTTTCCCAATACAAGAGATGCCATATGCTCCACACATAAGATTCCAGTAGTCCTATCTACAAGACTTTAAACTCTAGTACACCATTTGTTCCAATCATAAGATGCCTCTTGCACTAAAAAAGAGATGCCTTATGCTCCAACCATAAGATGCCTAATGCCACGATTACAGTATAATAATTACAACGCCCCTTGGCATTATCCCTATTGTGCACTAGCGCATAGGTGAAGGCCTCAACCCACCAGTGGTTTGGGATTCCCTCATGGCCAGACATGAGGAAGACATTATGGGAAGCTTCTTTTCATAAGCCACATTCACCATTACCGCTCCTTAGCGGCACCTGGGCTGCTACCTTGCGTAAGCCCCATTCACCATTGCCTTTCCTTAGCGGTACCCGGTAATCTCTCTCCCGTAAGCCCCATTCACCATTGCCGCTCCATAGTGGAACCCAAGCAGCTCTCTCGCGTAATCCCCATTCACTATTGCCGCTCAATAGTGGCACCCGGGCAGCATCCTTGCGTAAGCCCCATTCACTATTGCCGCTTCATAGTGGTACTCAGGAATCATCCTTGCGTAAGTCCCATTTACCCTTGCCACTCCATAGCGGCACCTGGGCAGCTTCCTTGTGTAATCCCCATTCACCGTTGCCACTCCATAGCGGCACTCGGGCAGCTTCCTTGTGTAAGCCCCATACACTGTTGTTACTCCATCAGTGGTAAGCCGTTGTGATCCTTATCCAGTGGTAAGCCATTGTGATCTTATCTAGCGGTAATCTGTTGTAATCCTTATCCAGTGGTAAGCCGTTACGACCCCATCAAGCGTTATGCCGTTGACATCCTTATTTAGCGGTAAGCCATTGTGATCCAATCCAGCGGTAAGCTGTTGAAACCCCTAATCGGCAGTAATAAGTCATCAAATGAACTACATGGACTTTGATTCTCTGCCACAAGGATACATAGTTAGCCTCTTCAAGGCTCAAGCTCGAAACCATCGTCATCCTCATGATGGTTCCATACCATTCACCATTTCCGTTTTATAGCGGCACACGGGCCTCCATCCCAGAGTAAGTCACGGCACCATGGGACGCTCAACCTGTAAGCTCCTCTTTGCTTCTCTTGGATGCACCCTTCACGACGTGATCATTAGGTCTCTGCCGCCTCTTGTTTCTCACACCGAGCATGACTCACGTGGGCTTAGAGTAAGCATTGACCATGACAATACCCTCATCTATCATGAGGTTAAATTGTATGCACTCATCCAACATGTGGTTAAACTGTATGCTGTCCCGGATGACACTAAACTGTACATCCATATAAACTACGGGGTCGTTGATCCATGTCAAGGAACAATACGTAGGAAGCCTCCACAAGGTTCAAGCCCACCGCCCGATCGTTTCTTCATGTTAGGTTCCACACTCGTCCCGCATGACGTTAAACTATATTCCAGTCCAGCGGTAAGCCATCGTGACTAACCTGAACTATGGGAACTTTGATCCATGTTAAGTCATGGTATATAGGAAACCTCATGAGGTTCAATCCCACCACTCGTTGGTCGTCCTGATCTCCTTCACGTCGGTTCACCAAACTCCACCATGGGCCACCTCAGAGCGTAAGCCCCAAATGCTCCCCATCCAGCATGATGTTAAACTACACACCTGAACTATGAGGACTTTGATCCATGTCAAGGCATGGTACGTAGGAAGCCTCACAAGGTTCAATCCCACCATTAGTGGACCCATGGGTTCACCTTCACGTCGGTTCGCTAACGAAACCACACCCTAACTACGAAGACTTTTTCATGTCAAGGCATTGTACGTAGGAAGCCTTCCTGAGGTTCAATCCCACCACCAGTGGACCCACGAGTTCACCTTCACGTCGGTTCACCGGAAAAAACCCTACCTGAACTACGTGGACTTTGATCCATGTCAAGGCATGGTACGTAGGAAGCCTCTCTGAGGTTCAAGCCCCATCATGCATCGGACCAAGGTCCTACTTCACTCCGGTTAGCTGACACCCACATTCATATCCGAACTATGAGGACTTTGATCCATGTAAAGGCATGGTATATAGGAAGCCTCCCTGAGTTTCAATCCCAACAATCATTGGACCCGACCATCTCCGTGTCAGTGTGCCAAGCCCCCATTTTCACCTGAACTACGTGGTCATTGATCCATGTCAAGTCATGGTACGTAGGAAGCCTTCCTGAGGTTCAAGCCCACCATCCACCTGGGCCAAGGTCCTTCTTCACTTTGGTTCTCTGACACGCCCCCATCCCACATGACTTTAAACTGCATCCCAACCTAGAGGTAAGCCGTTGTGACCCTTCCATCCAGTTGTTCCGACACCCCTTCGTGTCTGTTCAACATCCATTTTTTCCAAACTATGTGGACTTTGATCTATGCTAAGGCATGGTATGTGGGAAGTATCACGAGGTTCAAAGACTACCACACATTGGATCAAGGTCCTTCTTCATGTCGGTTCGCCGGTGTCCAACCCGAACTACGTGGACTTTGATCCATGCCAAGGCATGGTATGTAGGAAGCCTCACGAGGTTCAAGACCATCACCCATTGGACCAAGGTCCATCTTCACGTCGGTTCGACAATTCCCCATTCTGAACTACGTGAAATTTGATCCATGTCAAGTCATGGTACGTAGGAGGCCTCCCGGAGTATCAATCCCACCACCTGTTGGTCGCTCTGACCCCCTTCACATCGGTTCTCACCATACCGAACTACGCAGACTTTGATTCCCTGGCACGGGGATACGTAGGAAGCCTCCATGTGGCTCATGCTGATCAATCATGTCTCATCCTGATCTATCCCTCGAGCCTATGTGTCTCAGGAAGGTCATTCCCCAACCCCGAGGTTCCACTTCTTCTAGGTCCCATCCATGCGTCCACTCTCACGGGTCGCCTCCTCAGGTGTCCCACCGTATCATCGAACTATGAAGACTTTGATTCCCTACCACGGGGATACGTAGGAAGTATCTTCAAGGCTCAAGAACAACACTACCGTCACCTTAACAACGGTCCCATTTCATTCCCCCTCTACTCCATGCAATTCTCTATCATCCATCCAAATTCTTACCCGGGCCGCCACATCCCGGTGGGATCATGTCATCCACCCTCCTCGCTGCTCTTAGAGGTACTTGGGCCACTATCCACGCATAAGCCCCAACATGTCTCTGGGTATTTGTCTTCTGTGTACACCCTGATTCATCACCCCTTCACACTACGTGGGTTTTGATCCCTATCCTCTATACAGGGTACGTAGGAAACCTCCCTGAGGTTCAATCCCAGCCAGTGGTAAGCCATGGTGTCCCCCATCCTCAGGTGCACTCTCCCAGATCTGCCCTCAGTGGTGTTCAGATCATCCATTAAGGTGTGACATCTCCCCTCTTTGAGGCGCACCACATTGGATCTGTCCTCATTGGGCATTCTGATCCATCCATTCGGTAAACCTTCCAGGTGTTCCCTCCTAGGGATGTACCAATATGATCAGTCACTATGGAATGTTCTGATCACTCTTATTTTATCTCCACAAGACTTTAAACTTGCGGAATACCTCGTGAAAATCATGAGATGCCTGAGGAAAACCTCGGAAGACATTCCTTTGGCGTAATCATATCTGCAAGACGTTAAAATTGCGGCCTACCTCATGGCAATCGTGAGATGCCTGAGGAAAACCTCAGAAGACATGCCTTTGGAACAATCGTTTCTGCAAGACGTTAAACTCGTATCCTACCTCGTGATAAACATGACATGCACGAGGAAAACCTCGGATGGGACGCCTTTGGTGTAACCATCTTTTCAAGACGTTAAACATACTGCATAACCTGTGTTAAACATGGGAAGCTGAGGAAAACCTCAGGTACATGGCTATGGAATATGGTTCTCGGAATTCAACATGGGATGCCTCGGGTTCTAAAACCTTGAGATTCTCTCTTATGAGGAATAATACAGGTTCCCCAATGTCCACGCACCCAGATATTCCTCGATATTCCTGATGTTGTCATCTACTCTGACCGAAGGTTGGTACCATGTCAGGACCCCATGGGATGTCCGGACGGAAGTATTTTAATTAACCGGCGTCCATGAAGATATAACACTAGGAACAAGATTAATGAACCACGTATTAAATCTATAAGGGAGACCCGAACTAGGTGACGAGTTCTGAGGAGGAATCCACAGAAGGAATAACTGACATCCCATCATCCTGTTTCGATCAAGGAGCAAACTTCCCTAAACAAGGAACAGATTCCACCTGCCTTTGGAAAGCGGGAATGTGGGGAACAGCTGCATGTCCTCACGTACGGATGTGCGTGCCCCAGCAAAAGCGTCGGAGGCACACATATATAGGGAGATAAAAACATCACTTCTTGAAATATAAACAGTAGAGTAATCATAAAAGTATAGAATCAAGAAATTTTGACCAAAACTTTTAATCCTTGATATAAATGATGATGTTCAAATTAATTTAAAAAAATAGACAGTAAAGGGAATAATTTTCAAAACCTTATTATAAATATTTTAAAATAAATTATTCTAGAAAAGTAATGAAAATCAGGCTAATAAATCTAGTGTGCTAAATAATGAAAAAATATATTTATTACGATTTCCGGCTATTTTTAAAACAAACCCCATCATATAAAATTTTAAATAATTTCATTTAATAAAATATTTAAATAAAGATATTAATAATTTAAAATAAACAATATATTTGGAATTAATTAAATTAAATAATTTTGATATTAAAAACATGGATATGGAATAAAATGTTTCATTGGTAATATTGGGAGTTATTCTTATAGAAGTTTTAATTTTATATTGGAAAACACATTATCAAGGAATAGGTTATTCATAATGAGAAGTAATATATCAATAGAATAATGGGATATACCATAAAAAATAATGGAATTTTATGACCAAATAAATCTTGAAAATTAGATTCATGTAATAAATAATATGACCAAATGAATCAAAAATTGAATTGATAAAATCCTTAAGATATTGGTAACATAAGAATCAAATGATATCGAGATGATGATCCTGAAATGGAAATTAAAATCCCATGAAATGAATGATATTTTCATATTTTTAATGAAATATTATATTCAATACAACATATAAAATAATTGATATTGGAAAATGTCAAACGTGTCACATTGATTTGAAAATGATACAAAGAACCCATTTTCATGAATTATTACCTAGTTGATCGCATTATAACCACCTATATAAAAAATAACTACCCTAATTACCTATCTCATAGCCTTACTCATATCTATAAATTTTTATAAACATCATCTAAGGTAGTTCTATATAAATATATTAGTTTTTTTATATATTTTCAATATTGGGTGTGATTAGTCTTGATCATTTTGTACTATTTTTATAATTACCAGTGTCATTTATCATTATTTTTCACAATTTAATCATTATAAAAGAGTAAAAGGCAAATTTTTTTTTTCTGGTACATTTTATAAATCTATAGTTTCATTAAATGAGTGTTTTAGCAATGATTCTTACAGAAAAATTTGTTGATTAACATGTTTCAGTGATTTTTATTAAATGAGTTTTGGAATCATAATTATTGATTTAAATGTTTATATTACCAGTATAAAAACAAAAAACCTTATTTAATAATTAAAATACAATATTACGTTCTCAATTCCAAACATTATAGATATTTATATCATTTTTCATATTTGCAGTTAAACTTCCCCAATAAGAATATCCAATAATATAAGTGTCAATATGGCTATAGAAGATATTCTTTTATTATAATTGCACAATCAAAATAGTGTAAAATTTTATTAAGATTATATTAAGGTGATGAATCATAATTGGGAAGATTTAGAACAAGAAAAATGGAAAAAATGTACCTTAAAAATTAACCATTTTCCTCTTGGTATATTCGTTTCAGGAAGTTAGTTTTACAATTGTCGCTTATTTGTAATATTACTCACAAAATTCATAAATTATATATATACAATATCAATCCTCACATAAATAACATATCTACTCACTACACAGATTTCTAGAAGTATCCTTGAATGGTGGGGTTGAAAAGATTAATATGGCATTTGTGGAGGTGGCAGTCCACACAAGCACATGATAATTTTTTTCATTTTTTTCAATTTAATGGGTACAAAATAGTTCATGGTAATAAAATAAATATAAATTTTTTTATTATATTATTTATATTGATGTAATTGTATACATTTTGGTATAATAGGTTTGGATAAGGGCGGATGAGAAGGATAAATAATGGGATTTAAAGGGTATGTAATACTAACATTGAGAATTTGTATGTTCTCTTGAATTATACTTTGCAAATAAAGGACCTAGGGGATTTTTTTAATGCTAGAGTGTAACACATGAGCATCATTTATAGTAAAATTTCCATTCACGAAAAATATTAAAATAATTCACATAATTAAATTCACGAATGTGATTAAAAAATAAAATTAATTTTTCTTAAAATTAATTTTTATTAAATTAATTTCAATTTTTATATCATCTTATGAAAATTAACTTATTGTTGAATTTTGGTATTTTTATGAAATGATTAATTTTTCAGTTTATTGTGAAGAATATTTCCATTTTATTTTGTTAAATAATTTAATTTTAAAGTCTTATTATATTTTTAATTAGTTTTAAAAGTTAAATATAATCCATTTTTTTATAGTAATCTAATTAATTAAACTTGAATTAGCACTTTTAAATATTTCAATGTAAGTTGATTGTTTTTCATAAAAGTAACCTTTTCTAAAAAGATTTTTTCATCACATTTTATGAATTTATATTAAAAATAATTTATAAGACTTATAAAAATAGAATATTTATAAAGTTATTCCATCATTGGAATCATGAGGTCAAATTTTGGTAAATATGTCCCTTTTATTTTGAGTCAAATTTAATTGTAATCATAGCAATGTTTTATTACCATTGTAATGGAAGAATGTGTTAGTTAAAAAATAAATTAATGATATGATTCTTTTAATTCATTATAAAACTTAATTTTATTTCATTGGATGATTATATTTCAACCATAATCATCCGAATTTATAAAATTTTACCTTTTTCCATTTTTCTTTGATTTTTACCATTATAATACTTTAGTAAATGCTAAAGTAAATAATTTATTTCTCTTTCTTTTACTACATATATTATTTTTTATAGGGATAAAAATAATTTTTTTGGATATAAATTATTTTATAACATATTAATGAAATATGTTTTCCATAAAAATTTATTTTTAATTTTTATTGATGATATAATTTCCTCAAATTCTTATGTAATGTAGACGCATTGTCTATGCATGCAATAGAAAAATCATGAAAATGATTTTAAAAACAATTGATGTAATATTTTTTGGATTATTTAAGGTGTAAATATAATTTTATAGAAGAATATAACATCACATTGATATGATAAAGGGTTCTATTATAATTAATTTATTATCATAATGTCATTAAATTCAATAAAAATTTATAGTTTCAAAAATGGAATTAATGAAATGAAATTAAATATAATATTTTATTAAAGTATTTTAAAATTATTGGAATAATTTAATATAGAATTTAAATAATAAATAGATGAAAATTTCATAACTTTTCTATTTATGATCTAATTGTTACCTAATATGTAAAATTATAACCATATGACATTGATAAGAATTGTTTTAGTGGATAAGGTTAGAAATGGTTAACAAATATGTTAAACAAAACGATACAGGTTAAAATGAACTTAAATCCTACTTAAACATCAATATTTTGTTGCATTTATGAAATAACCATATCACCATCGAATATGAGTCATTATGGATCCATTTTTCAATGAAATTTACATAATAAATTTTAAAACATTTACAAATTTCAAGTATACCACTCCCCTGAATTATAAATGGGAACCTCTTCCAAACTCGTATTCAATACTATAGAGCATTATATCTTTACCAAACCATGAAAAATTTACTCCCCTACATCCTTATCTACATTATAGAGATTATTATAATTTATAAAGACCAACCATATGGTTCTTAAGAAGATATCCAAATGAGGTTTCTCTAAGAGAAGTTCACTACTATAAAATTTATTTCTTATTATGCATCTTATAAATACATTGTACCCATACTAAAATAATAATTAAAATATCATAAATATAATACAATCTTATTTTGATTATTAAACAACCATTTTTCATTTTTTTGCACTGTAAAAATGAGAAAAACATTACTCGTGTGTGCGTAAGGCTTAACAAATCCACAAGGAGGTGTAACTTTTTTCCATCAAAAATTTACTTTGATGGTTATAAATATTCAAATAATTAATATATATGTTATTTATTAATTAATTATTATTTTATAATTATAATATCATATCTAACTTCTTACCTTCCAATATGTAGGGAAAAAAAATTTCACTCATGTGTATTTGTGGACTACCACCTCCACGAAGCGATGTGATTCATTTTTCATTTATGTTTTACTTGAATGGTAATAATTTTAGATATAATTAATATAAATGATATATATAATAAAATTATTATTATATAATTGTTAATTTTTATCAGAATTTATTTTACTCTGCCCTTCAAAATGTAAAAATAGCATTCAATTGTACATATATCCTACCGTATCCATGGATTGTGTAATACATTTTTCTATCGCAAAAATTAAAGGATGATTAAGAATATTTTTATAATGAATACATATTATATTTATATCATAATTAACATATTATAGATAATGGAACCCTGAATAAGATTCAATATCAGAAAATTACACAAAAATGATAGAGTTAACACTTAGAAACAATTATTTTAATAAATAATTACAAATAAATGGGAAATGGAAGGTTATAAGTTGATAATGTCACAAAAAATCCCAAATATACCGGTAACCTAATACCTAATTTGGAACTGGCATATCCTGGAAGATATTCTTAACCCCCTTGGGTTGGTGACTGGAACCAAGTACCGTGAACAATAAAATAATGGATGAATTTTCAATAAATTTGTGGAAGATTAAGGATAAAATTCAATATGATCAACACTCCAAAAAGGTGAAAGTACCATAAACAAAAGGTATAAAAAATCCAAAGTATTAAATCATCAAATTATTCAACATCCTATAAGATGAAAATTCAAACATCCCATGTAACAAGTGGGTAACATCTCTATCGGTCAACTCCAACACTCCACAGTCCAAATGAATAAGAAAATCCTCTACCACCATGTGGGAAATTTCCTTTACTCTTAAATGGAATAAAAAAAATCTAAATATGACCATGGAAAATGATAGTGTGTAAGAAAAAAATCCCAGTATGGTCTCACCAAGTGTTCCATATGTAGCACAAATATAAAAACTATTTTATACTATCAATTTAAATCAAACAAGGTAAGGAAAAGCATTTATATAAATTTTTAAACATTACTTTCATTAAAAATATGGAATATATGTCAAATAATATTTCAATAGGATTTAATTAAAATATTATATTGATATTTTAAATAAATCAATGGCCATTGGTAAAATAGTTCCTAATCACAAGCTTAAATATCAAATCAATGAACTCATAGAACCATGCTCAAATTACTTGTGGTATATTAAGTATTATCTATAGGATCCTCACATATCTCATCTATGATGACAACTAAATAACCACTCCCACTTAAGGGAATATTACCATCATCCACTCCCACATAATAGAAAATTATAATCATCTTCATCCACTTAAGGGAAAATTACTATACAGACATGAATTATTTAGTGTTTTCATCATAAATCCAATGTTATGGGATCATGACCCAGGATTTATTGTCCAAAACACCTAAAATCTACACAAGATATCATGTTATTAAATACATCAACCAATAAATCAAATTTCAAAATAATAATTTTAAATCATTTAAAATATAATATCCTAATTTTTAGTTTTCAACATGCATTTTCATTTCATAACCAAATCATAGGTTTTGATCATTTCATACCATTTCAATTCATATTTCAGTTCAATATTTTTTCTCAAGATCAAAAATCAAATCATTACATCAAATTATATTCAAATCACTCAATCATTTTTTACAAATTCACCATAAACATTAAATTCTATTGAAATTAGGGCTTCTTTTTAAAATTACATACACCTTTCAAATAAAATATCATATTATTCAAATCCATTTTTTAAAATAATTTAAAAAATATTCTAAAATAAATCAAGAAATATAATCTTATAATTTAATGGTAAATTTATAAGGAACCACCTACCCTTAATCACGAAATCAAATAATCAGTACCTGTAATGGGTATGCCAACATGGATCAATGATAAAGGAGATCTGGATATCAAACCTAGAATCAAAATCTAATAAAAATAATTTTAGATCTATTAATTACACAATGATACGTCAATATTTAAGGATGATAGAAAGAGGTGATGAAAGAAACTACACAATAGAATATACACTTACCTTAATGATATTAAATGATATCCACAACACTTTGATCTGCCAAAAGAAGGGTTTTAATGACATGAAACTACTTCATGAGAGCCTCCAAATTATAGAAAATCATGTTTGGGACCAATGGATGGATGTGGGGATTATACTGGTAGTGTAGGAATTTTGGATGAAAAAAAACCTATGTGAATTGTTTATTGGGTAAATTTTTATGGTTAATCAAACGGTACGCCCTAGTTGTGTGCATGTACTATATGTTGTGCATAGTCCCTACATGGTGGGAACAAAGTCTTTCAAACTATTTTCCATTCATCAAAACCCTAACTTCCAAATGTTTCATTGTTTGGATGATCTGGCTTCGTAGTTTGGAAATACCATGCACGCCCTCTAGAGAACCATCAAAGGGTGCAAAATTTTCCCTAACCATGATCCAATCATGCATATCCCAAAGAGGTTCCGAAATTCCCTAACGTTCTCCCAAAACATCTGAAAACAAGAACCATATGTAGAATTCTCAAAAAAAGTAACGGGATTTCTTAAAAACTTGTATTGGAATGTTTCAACCTTCCCACCTTAAAAACATTATATCTCTAGAAATCCTACCAAGATGTTTCCATAACAAAGAGATAAGGCCACTTCCATATCATTAGTTCCTACCTATCCCAAGTATCATGAGAATCGGAACCATGATTACATTGCACATGAACCAAAGTTATTATCCTCCAATGAAGTACCCTTTTCTTTAAATCACCTAACCTGGTTGGATGCTCAGTTGCTGATAAACTTGACTCAATGTCAAGATCCTCACAAAATCAAGGAAATAGGTGGGTTAGAATGATACTTTTGGAGATGTAATGCATGGAAAACAATACATGTTGAAATATATTTTGGTGAAAGTGGTAAATTGTAAGACACTTTACCCACCTTTCCCCCATCCTCAAATGGTCTCATTAAATATATCTGGAATTTCCCCTATTTTCTAATTCTTTAATGACCCAAACAAGGTGAAATATTCAAAAACACCAAGTTACCAACTAGAAACTCCAATGGTCACAAATGATAGTCAACGTAATATTTTTAATAACTCTATTTCATAAAAATTATCTAAAAAATCAACTAAATCTTTGACATATTCTCTTGTTAAAAAAAAGGTACATCCTTAAAATTTTCAAAAATACCCAACTAACATGGTAGATATTAAGATAACCTACTATATAAGCCCCCAAATAGATCCATTCTAAATGTATACTAATTTCTATTTTTAAAATATAAATCATCCCATACCAACTGGCCAACCCAAGCTCCACCAAATTTTTTAATGCAATCATAAAGCATATTTTCAAGAATCAGTATTGACCTATCTACATAGCCATCTCACTATGGATGGTATTTCTTACTCTGTCAAACCTGAGATCATATTACCTCTTAGAGGAATCTCTAAAAAAATAGGTAAAGTATGCATATATATTAAAGAATATATAATACAGGACTCTGTGAAAATGAAAAATCTATTTCACATAAAAATTTCACAACTCCTCAACTTTATTTGTATCAAGAATTGGTATAAAGAGAGCCAGTTTGTGCAGTTTATTGTTCCAAAACCATATCAAATTCTTATTTATAAGGGTACATGGAAACCCAACAACAAATTCAACAGAGATATCCTCCCACATCCAAGTCAACACAGTAAGGGGATGGAGAAACCCAGAATTATTTTTATGCACATCCTTGACATGTTAGAAATTATAACAATATGAAACAAAGTTAGACATGTATCATCTCATACTTGGCCACCATAATCATAACATCTTGTCATAAAACATCTTCATGGTTTCATGGTGCACTACCCACTAGAAATTTTGGAAATCCCCAATCCCAACATTTCTCATTGGTAAATGTACAACATACTAGTTCTAGAAAAATAGGATTCCCTCAAGAGAGAATGAAAATTAACTAATGGTATCTACACTATAAAGAGAGTCCCTAATGAAATAGAATTAATCATCAATATGGTATTCTTGAAGAATAATCTCAATAAGAGAAGAGTCCAACTGAACAATATCCAAAACAACCATATCCCTTATTTTTTAGACTTCTATATGAATATATAAAAAAGATCCATCATGTTCAAATAATTCAATGATTATTTCATAGAATGGGTTGGAAGTTTCCTTCTAATGGAATCAACTAAAAACATTCCCTTCCCTGGGGTATAGAAAATTGTGAATTCAAAAGTTCATAGGTAGTTCAACCAATTCCTCTGTTGAATGTTTAAATAATTTTGTGGGAAGATATAACATAGTATTTTATGTTTAGAAAATAAGTCGAAGCTTTCTATAAATGGGTAATGTTTTAAACTCTTAAGAGAATACATCACATATGTGAGTTCAAGGTAATGGGTCGTGTAATTCTTCTCATGTGTCCTAAGTTGTTGATAACCATAAGCTACCACGTGATCGCCTAGGAAAACAACACATCCCAAACCCAAACTTGACGTGTCACAAAACACCACATAGCTCTTCCCTACCTCTAGAAGATTAAAAACTAATACCAAATTCAACATATTTTTCATCTCAATAAAATAACTCTTACAATTATCATAATAAAAGGACTTCACACCCTTCTAGATAAGAATTATCATCAGAGAAGCCAACTTTGATAAATCCTTTACAAACCAACAATAATACCCCATTATACCTCAAAATATATAAATCGTTAAAGAACTACATGGATTTTTCCCATTTCATAGAAAATTACACATTGTTTTGATCAACTAGGACTCCATGTTCCAAGACCATGTATCCCAAGAACATCACCTCCCAAATACAGAAGTCACATTTTGATACCTTGGCATTAAGTGAATGGTTTCTCAACATTTCTAGAACTTATCTCAGATGAAGAACATGATATTACTTATACATATACTAAAACATGATGTTATACACAAATAACACTATGAAAATATCAAAATAGTCATGGAATATCATGTTCATCAAATCCATAAATACTATTTGTTCATTGGATACACAAAATGGCATGGAAAGATACTCATAATTGACATAAATTCCATAGAAATTGGTTTTATGAATGTCATATTATTTTATTCTCAACTGTTGATGACTATATTGAAGATAAATACTCGAGAACCAATTCACCCCTTTCAACTGGTCAAATATATCATTAATCTATGGAAACAAATACATGTTCATTATGGTAACTCAATTTAATTTCCAATAATCAACACATAATAAAATTGTTTCATATAATTTTATGTAAATGTGAATGAGTTCCACCTAAGGAAACACACTCATGCATATAAATCCTTTCTTCAACATGTATTCCAACTAATTTTTCATCTCTTCTAGTTTATTTGTTTCCATATGGGTAGAAGGAATGGATAATGGTTGAGTACCAAGAACTAAATCAATAGAGAACTCTCCCTATATTACCAATGGAAAATGATGGAATCACTGGTAAATACATTGGGAAACATGAAAACAATACGAAGGATATTTATACTCTAATATTCATGTTATAGATCAAAATAAAACATTGATATTACGTTCCCCTACTCTAGATACAAAAATACATCTCTACTTGACCTCAGGTCTCATTTTCACTAAACGTTGATATACACCCCATATATCATAAAAAATGAGTCATTTTGAGGATATTAGTAAACTTTATCTTTATTAGAATTGAAAAAATCCCTCCTAAAATAACCTTAAGAGGTTTCATGTTAATAACTATAAAATCCTAGACATGTTCAATCCTGATTAATATTAAACATAAGAAGGAAATTAGAGACCCTTCCCTCTCTTCATTCTAAGGGGTGTAGTAATATCCATCATGTAAGAAACAAATATACATAGGATGATTTATTAGGTTCACAATGTGAATTAATATAAATAAATGAAATTCATTAGTATTAAATAAAGCAGTCACTAAAGATGAATATACAGTTATGGTACCTTTCATAGTTATTGGACCGATATCAACTTTCTTTTAAGACTCTTCCACTACATGAAAAATATTCATTTTGGATGTGTATGGTTGTAATATCTTAGATTTCAAAGAATATAATTTCATAATAGTACATTTGGGTTTTGATGATCCTATTCCACTATGTGGGGTGGAAAACAATTAGAGGAATTTCTATTGGTGTCATAAGTGACTAGATAAACTGCAAATCTTTAGGATCTATGTACAAACACATCTTGAATTCCCAACATTATCACACTTGAAGAAAGTAAAAGATACTTTTCCATACACTATTGTAGGTATATAGGTCTCCTTTTGTCAATAAACATCATGAGACTCATCCCACTTCTTGTTTAATTTAAAAAAATCATACAATTTCTAGTGGGAGAAGAAGGAAATATTTTCAATGCTTACTTTCCAACCAGCTAAAGGTTAGTAATCAAAGCCCTATCCAATACATCAGTATATAAAGAGAGATTATGTATGAGTACCTATGAATAAATATCAGGTTGGAGACCCATATTGAACCTTAAATTTTTCATCTTCTCATTTGATTCAATATAAAGTGAAAAGTGTACAAGCACAACGAAGCAGTTCAATTAATCTATCATGGTCTTCTTTGCCTAATGATGGGTAAAAAACTCTATAGACATATCTTGCACCAAATATTATATCTAGAACTGATAAGTGAAAATAACTCTAAGGTACATCCCCTCAAAAACCTTGTGTTTCTTCACAATTACCATCAAATAAAACCATCTCCTGTAGTATCTTTCTACCTAGAAGGTGGTACATTTCACCTTAAACAAATTAGGTGTTTCAAAGAAATAAAATTTAAGATCAATATTTCTCAACAAAACCTAATCCTATTGAGAATCATTAGATCATTGGGACACTGGGGGATTTGAGAGATGTAACTATTGATCAAGATTCTAAGATTCATTCCTCTGAGGTTTCACAGCTTGAGCCTGAAGATGAATATTTGTTAGTGTTTGTCCCAGATTTTGGATAGCATACAGAACTATCTCAACAATATTATGGTCTATGGGAGTTTCCTCTTATTATGGATCTCCATAATCTTTCTCCATGGACCTACTTACATGTCTTATCGAATTCATGATTCTACAAAACATCGACAAAAAACTCTAAAGACATCATAAGATTAAAAATATTCAAAACAAAAAACAAGAAAAATGGGAAACAATTACATGATATAAGATATAATTATTTGTATTTAAAAATATCCAAATAAAAAGCAATCAAAAGATTATAATTATGTAAAATTATTCATCAAGATTCCATTCTTCAAACACCCATGTTTACTTAAGGCTCATTATGATTATATCTAACTTGTAACTCCCTCATAACTACCTCATAAGTTTTAACAATACATTGCAACCCACAAACATTCATCATGGAAATATGATTAACCTACTCCTTTGGTAAAACATTTTCATGAACCAACACAGATACTCTGGTACCCACATACTTGTTCAAAAACTGACATATCCATAAGTTAAACCCTAATTCCCATGTATTGGTGACTATCACCTAGAATTATGCCTAATAAAACAGGGGACAAATTTTCCAAAAAACAGCTAAATATAAAATATATAAGTTAGTATGTTCAACCCCAAAAAATGGTGTAAGTAACATAAAAAATTTATAAAAAACCAAAATCATTACATAATTAAATTAATCCACATCCAAAAATATAAAGACTCAAACATCCCATGAAACATGTGGATAAAATCTCCACTGGTCACCTCAAACACTACACAATCCAATGAATCAATAACATACACCACCACCAAGTGGTACATTCATTTTTCATTAACCTTGCATAAGGAAATATACATATCACCAAAGGAAAAGTTAGGGTGTGGGCTACAAATCCTAGTAGGGTCTCGCCAATTCTTTCATAAGCAATACCAAATTAATAAAAAATTTATGATAACACTTTAAAAAACATACCTATAGAGAGGCATTTATATATTTTATCAAAAAATGATTTTAAATCAAAAGATGATAGATATTTAAAAATAGCTTTCAATATTATTAAATAATCCTTTTATATAAAAATAGTTTATATAAATGAACTATCTAGAGTAAAATAGTTCATAATCAGAGGCATGCATATTAAAACAAATAACTCATAGAACAATAGTCAAACAACTTGCAGTATGTTAGTTATTGTATATAGGAAACTAACACATCTAATTTATGATCATGGGAAAATATCAACTCCCAATTAATGAATAATTTTAATCATCCAATCCCAATTAAGTAAAAATTAAAATCATTCACTCCCACTTAAGGGAAAACTATTAGCCAAACATGGTTTAGCTAGTTCTATCATTATAAATCTAGTTCTAAGGGATTAAGATCATGACATTCTTGTCCCCACCCCCTTCCAACAACCAATGATCCAATGTTATTTAATCAATCAATAAATAAATATAATTTAAAATTAACCTTTTCATGTCATTTAAAATATAATTACACAATTTTTAGTTTTCAACATGCCTTTTGATTTCAAAACAAAATTGTAGGATTTTTTCATTTCGTGCCATTTAAAATTTTTGTAAAATTGGATACTTTTAACAAGATAAAAAATCAAATCATTTCATAAAATAATTTTCTAATCATACCATCATTTCCAAAAAATTCACTACACAATTTGATTCCATCGAAATTGGTAATTCTTTTTCAAAATCCCTATACATTTAAAATCAATGATAAAGTCATTAAAATCCATGTTTTTAAAATAATTTAAAAATAAATTTCAAATTAATCAAGAAAAATAAGGCTTCAACTGAATGAATCATCCCTAAAGAACCAAATACCTTCAATCATGGAATAAAATGATTATCAACAAAAATTGAAACACTATCATAGATAAAAGGTGAATGATAACTATAAATAAAATATAAATTAAAAAACAAATCAAAAAGTGTTTATATAATTCAATTACATGATGATCTATAAAAATTTATGGAGGAGAGAAAGATAGAATGGAAGAAAATACAAGATAGAATACCCACTTACCCAAAAGAGATTAAATCAGATCAGCCACACTTTGATCCCCCATGAGATGGGGTTTAGGGATCCAAAACTACTTCTTGAGAGCCTATAAATTCAATGAAATTATGGTAGGGATGAACGGATGGATTAGGGGACTTATGTAGTTGGTTCAGAATTGTTAAATATATTTTATGAGAAATAAATCACACTTTACATGGTTTTTTTGGAAATGTTACACAGTTAATCAAACTGTGCACGCTAACTGTGTGCCCCTGCCATATGAGGGTCATAGTTTCTCCTTGGTGGGTGCATGGTTTATAAAACCTTGAGCTAACTGTGAAATCCATTACTTCCTGATGATTCATGGTTTAGAAGGTTTGGATTCCTGATTTAAAAATATTATACACCCCCTGTTGAGAAAAATCATAGGGAAAACCATTTTTTAGTCCAAACTATAAAGTTTTCCCTAACAATGGTACATCTATGTACATCCCAAAGAGCTCCCAAAATTATCCAACCATCACCCAAAACATCCCAAAACAAGACCCAACTAAATAATGATAAAAATAAGGGTCTAAGAGTACCTAAAAATAAGTAATGGGATGTTTCAAATCATATATGATATTATAAGTATGTATATGGGTATTTTATAAACGTATAATAAATTTGAATTTAATATACTGGGATCTAAGAGTACATACAATTATATTTGAAAATAAGGTAAGTTTTTATATAAAAAACCTATAATTATTCATGATTTTTATGTTTAATACTTCATTGGGGAGAATTGTTTTATCATCCTATCGTAAACCCAATAAATTTCTTCTCCTCTAGTTCCTTCTAAAAATTACAAGTTTTCATTTAATTTTCCTTTATTAAAGGAATCAATATACTAAAATAATGTTTTCAAGGAAAAATGACTTTGTTTTCAATTCAAACCTGAATCATTTTTTCCATATACATATATTATTAATAATTCTTTTAAGAATGTTTTTAATATTCTACGATGAATGATTAAATAAATATTGGCCCCTATTTCATCCTTTATAAAATAAATTAAAAATAATTTTATTGTCATTTTATGAATGAGGTACTTTTGAATTTTTAAAAAAAAATGTGAAAGGAATATTTGGTTTTATATATAACGTATATATGGATTTTCCCACAATCATAACTAATTAGTGAAATGAGCCTTACTTTATAATTTTCGAATATTTTTTTCAAAGAAAATTATTTCCTTAATATTTTGAAAATTTATAAATATTAAATAAGTTGTTTCAAAATAAAAAGGGAATATTTCTCCAAAATTATTCCAATGATGTTTTTAATTTATTTTTATCTATATAAATATAATATGGTGAATATTAGGTTTTTCTAGGGATATAATCTTTTATTCCATCTTCCATATTCCTTTGGTTCACTTCTGATCATGTTATATATATTGATTGGGGAAAATATTAACATTTAATATGATAGTTTTGTTAATAAAAATATATTTGTTGATTATGTATTCACTTGATACTCACCCCATATATATGATGAATGAATTTTACTTATGAAGTGATGAGAAGGGGTCATTATAGCTGCTCGATGCATCAATAGGTCTCATGAGAAAACTAATTTGGGTATTTGGTGTATGCCTCACGTATATACAAATTTTTTCATTGAAATACTCTTTAATGTTAAGATTATAATATCCAACATCATTCATTATATATTTAGAAAACTAGTTATACATATCCTTGATATTATTTTTTCTATTATCCAGGTATTTAGTCTTCTTTTACGTTATTAGTTATAAGGAATATATTATTATTTTTTGTCTCGACCATATTTTTTTTAATTTTATGATAGATTCTATTATACTCTTTCCCGTATTGAGCATCTAAACTCACCATTTATTATGTTTTCCTTTCCCTGGGATAATAATAAAGAATATATCAATGAAATCAAGGATTTTATAGATTATATAATAAATTTATAATAATAATTATTATATTATATTTCAATTTTCATATGTAATGTGTGAATCATGTATATATTCAGTCTCCCAATGTTAAAAAAAATCAATAATTCATAATTTCATCCACTGTTTTT
This sequence comes from Viscum album, assembly GCA_963277665.1. Lineage (NCBI taxonomy): Eukaryota > Viridiplantae > Streptophyta > Magnoliopsida > Santalales > Viscaceae > Viscum > Viscum album. The sequence continues at coordinate 1,244,703,655 of OY728130.1, read as the reverse complement.
CTAATGTTTTATAATAACCACGGGATCTAGAATACTAGATTTAGAGTGTTATAGTTTGCATCATAGGAAGTTTAGTAAATTACTTGGGGACTATATTCTAGAAAACATAAACCAGGTAATGAGTCCTTGTGAAAACCACTGAGGAAATATACAATTGTAGGATAATATGAAGGTTTTTGGGTATGATATAGATTTTGTTGTTTTTATAGAAATTCATTCACGTATGTATACTACAAGTGGATGTGGTTCTACATATATGCACCTAGGGGTAATAACCCCAAAATGAGTTGGTCAATTTTATTTTAGAAATCATTCAGATTAATGGGGGGTGTTCCCCAACATTTTATGTATTTTGACACTCCCAAAATATATTCTTAGATTAAATGAAATTTTCTTCACAGAATATTATGATATATTTGAAATCATTTTTATTATTTTTGAATTTTTTAAATGATACAATATGTATGATTCTATGATTAACTATGAATAAATTTTCATGTTATAAAAGTGATTAAATATTTTCAGAATTAATCTTTATTATTCATAAATTAATGATCTAATATCATATATCTGGTTGTTTATAAATATTTCCAAGTGAAAGGATTGGAAATCATATGAACACACATAATCTATTTGAGGGTATCCCTCTATTTCAAGATAATGAAACAAGAGGTTGAATTCTATCTGGAGTAGGAGATGAAAAAATTATAAGTATATTGGGAATATTTAATCATGTTTTGACCAATAACGTTTCTCATATACAGAATCCTTCTGATTCATAATGTGGTGAAAAAATGTTGGACCGCTTCATGCTCTATCAACCTCCATCAATCAATGGGACTATTAATCAAATTTTATCTAACCAATGGATAAGTTCACAAGTGATTATATTACAATATTTTGGAAGTAATGAAAGGATAAAGGTGTTCATGATATTTTATATTCTCAAAGGGGATTCTTATCAATGTGGTTCATTGATTCAAAAAAATAAGGATGAGAACGAAATAAAAAACATGGAGTGGAAGGATTTTATGGAACGTGTCTTGGAAAAATAATTTCATGATAAATGAGGTGATATGAAGAGAAAATTCATGAGTTTAAGATAAAATAAATATGAAAATGTTTCTAAGTATAAGGGTAATAATAAAAGGTTAGAAAATAAAACTATAGACAACATATGTAATCGAAAGAGTAGGAGTTATTTCTTCTTTATTGGGATAAAATGAATCCTTTTGAGGGAACTTTTCTTCCAAAAGTTCTCATTATTTGAGGACATAGTATCATGTGTTATCATGGAAAAAAATAATTCCCTTTGTCTTATGACATCAAAATAAATCATGATATGAAGAGGGTAGTTGACCTCTATGTAAAAATAAATATAAAAAATGGGAGGATGGAAATGATGGAATTTCTACTTGAAATAAATTTTGAATGGAAAATCATGGAACATGATTTTTGGGAATCATATCTTCCATTAAGTGTTGAGGGAAAGTCTATCAGGATTGTTATTGAAATGGGAATAAAGAAGCTACGAATTCTAAATTCTTCAACTATAAGGATATGAATCACTATGAGAATTAATGTCTTACATGTCAAGGTAATTTTCCACATAAAATTACATGAGGTCAAGGATAGGATAATATGATCACTACAATGGAGGTTGAGGTTATTAAATATGTATTAATGGGTATATTTAACATAACCTCAAATTTAGAAATTTATTTATTTGATTCTAGATCTTAGAACTCTTTTATATCATTCATGTTTACTAAGAAATTTTTATATTTACCTAAAACCTTAACAAGGAAATTATCAATCCATAATCTCAGTGGAAATCTTTCTACAAAACAGATATTATGTTATCTTTCCATTATGACACATATACATACCCTATTTACAAACTTGATCATTATACATGTGGTTTACTTCAACATAATCCTTGATATGGATTATATTTCATGTTATAAATAAAGTATTATTTTTGAGTAAAGGATATTACAATTTCTAGGTATGGAATCACTCAACTTTTTAGGAGGTACTACAACTTACAAATCGTGTATATATATACACCTATAATATATCTCCTTAATAAAATAATGGTAGTTGAATATAATACACAACCTATGGAAGGAAAAGGTAACCCGATGATAGAAGATATTCTTATTGTGCATTAATATATCGATGTGTTTGTGGAAAAACTACATGTACATCAACCATACCATGATTTTTAGTTTTCTATTAAATTATTCCAATATGAAAAAACTATATCTATGACTCCCTATTGGATCGATACTATGGATGTAACATCTTGTTACCCTCTTTCAAAAATATACCTATTCATTTATTTTTTTCCACTTCAATAGGGTGTGTCATGGGACTCCTAAGGGTAGAGAAAATTTCTTGAGAATGATAAAATATTGTTGGGGAATGGATTTTTATTTAAATTAATGTATTATGGGTATTAATGTGTATTACCATTATGGGATTTTCCCTTAGCTCCGCAGATTTCTGAGTTAGTTCTAGATTTTTCTATTATGCGATGGGTTATTACATGATGTGTATAGGGATTACACAATGTGTACTTGGTCAAATAACACAATTCATGAAATTTGGACATGGCATGAAAGGATCACCCTTATAATAATGGTTACATAATGTGTAATGATAAAATATCAATTTTAATTTAAAAGTTTATGGGTTTTCCGATGTATGGGATTATCGTTGATTATACAATGTATAAAGGGATTATACCCCACATAATTGAAAAGTGTATGTATTTTAGTGTGTTTATTGGCTGAAATTTTATTTCATTATCCCATAGATCAATTGTATCTCGACCTAGAAGTATTCTCTAGTGATTTTGGGATTTTCCAATCAATCTAGATTGGACTGTTTGGTGTTGGATAACCATAGCAGTTCATTCTCATCTCTCTAGATTCATGGTACAATATTTTTATGGGGGTCGTTTCCATTGTTGGTTATGGATTGGTGTGTTTATGTTATTGAGTTGTGTGTTCTTTTCTCTTCCCAACCAACCCTTTTGTTAAATTGTATAAATTATAATATTTGTGGATTGATTCTAGGTTATTTATTGTCATTGTTGCATTTTTCTTATTACTGGATCATATTTGGGTGAGTGTGACTCAATGTTGAGGTAGGTGGTTCCATAACTAACATGTGTTGATGAACAGTATTTCTCCTGATCCTTTTATAAATTGATTCAAAAATAAATTTGCATGATTTTTTTAGTGTGTAAATGGATTTTTGATAAAAAGTGGTTTTACCCAGGTTTTTGGTAAATGGAAAAAAAGAATATTCTCAATTCATAAAAATTATATATGAAACGAAACACATGGGAGGCCTTGGGTATATAGGTATAAGGCTTATCGTAGGTTCATAATCCCGTATACCGTTTTTTTAAAATGGTAATTTTATCAACTCTATAGGTCACTTATTCTAGGAACATGCTTTTATATTTTTGGGTGGTTTACTCATTTGGTGTTTCTCTCCTCCTTAGACCTGTGTTCTAGGGACATAATGAAAATAATTCATTTGTTATAGTTTGTGTATTTTGTTATGCTGGCTTGCTTAGTTCCCTGGAGTTAATTACCAATGTTTTAGCATTGTACTACTTTGGTATTTGATATGCATGCTTTGATTTTGTAAATTGATATACATTCCTTGGTTTTGGAATTTCTGGAAAAGGGAAAATGTTTACCATGATTTTGGTAAAATTTATTTACTATTAATCATTATATGTTTCATTTAAACTAATAATACATGAGATTATTATACGATTAATTGTTATAAATCACCTAGGTTGGATCCTATAGAGCATGTTATCTTATACCTTGTATACTAATTTCGTGGTATGTCATCCATTATATGACTTTTGATGTGTGGAAATCCAAGACGCTATAGTTATGCAGCATGATTTTCCGTCAGCTAGGTTTGGGTAGTTGGGTGGTGAGATGGTGTAGTTTTTACCACACTATCACTCAGATACGGTTGTGGTAGCTATTTTGGTTTTGTTATTTTTTGTGTTTAGACTTTTAATTTGAGATTTTTTCTTCTCTTATGTTTTTTAGTTTCCACTATTTTCTTTCAATTATGGTATGTATTTATCTATTTTCATCTATTTCATATATTATATATATATATATTCTTTATTTTTGTTGCTTTGGAATTGGATAAATAATTCCCTCTATTTTTTATTTGATACTCAGAAAAAAGTATCCAGTCCGTGGGGATCAAGAACACCCTTTGGGTATGTGGTGTATCGGGTAAGGTACTAGTTTGAGAGGTTATTTGGGTTTATTTAATATGGTTTAGTATCAGATGTGGTATTTCCTCAAGATTCCATTTCTTACAACATTTTCTAGATTGAAGATAGGGTTGTCGGGACTTGAGATGTATATTGTGTTACGTGTTTGTCCATCTCTCGCTATGATGAATCTCAAGATACCATGGTATGTTGGGATGAGTGTCTCTTGATTTTATTTCTCGATGTTAAGATTAATTTTTACCTATGGGTTTTCTAGTTTGAACTATAATTTTTCTATTTTATGATAGTTTCTTTTGTTTTTGTGTGTCATATTATGCCTTTGAGATGTGTTCTATAAGTTCCTTGGGAGGGAGTTGTTGATTCTCCACAAGAAAATCCACTAATGGATTATAAATTTATTGATTCAACAATTTGGAAATTTCGTGTTGTTGAAAATAGTGTTCAAAAACATTTACATAGAATTTTTGAGGTGCATCCAGGAACTGGAGGAGATATGGATCGTTCGTGTAAGTTATTGCATGAAAAACCACCATTCATTAATAGTATGAATGAATCCCAAGAGTAGTTGTAATGGATTGAAAAGATTGATATGGTAATAAAATTTCTATAAAAACCTATTAATATCATGGTAAAGTGTGAAACATTCATTCTTGATGGTTCAAGAAAGATTTGGTGAGATTCCATGGTACAGAAAGATAAGTATTTGGTCTTGGACTAGAAGAGTTTCAAGACTCCATTATTCCATTTTTTTGTCCTAAGTCAATAAATATTGGGAAATAACTAAAGATAATATTATTTTTTCTAGGAGATAATTTTGTGTCGACATACACCAATCTGTTCACTCATCTAGTTCATTTTTCACCAGATGTTTTAAGGAATGACCATCTGAAGGCTTAGAAGTGCTTGTAGGGTTTTCAACCGGAAATCATATCACAAGTATTTATTTTTAGGCTTTATACATATTTGGGGATAGTGGATGCTTCTATGATAGAATAAATTAACATGGAAGGAATGGTTGGTTATTCATACCCTTCTCTTCAACCAGTTGGAAGATTCAGTGGTGTACCAGGGGAAAAGAGGAAGTGACATGATCATCACATGAGTGGTAGTGCTCTTTCTCTATAGCATGACTCTTCATCACCTCTATTTTCAGTTTTTTGGGATCCTATAACTATATAGTGTTCAATGGTTGGAAACACATGACATTACTATCTTACACATGCTAGAATGTGTTACAACTATGGGTGTTATAGTCATCTACAATGTTTCTGGCAGGCTATATCTACTCCTCAACATGGTTTGGGATTGTTAGATCAGAAGACTACACAAGCATGGTGACATGAATTAAAGACTACATAGATCTAGTCACATTCCATAGGAGTGAATATCCTTCATACATTACATAAGTTTCCATTAGAATAAAATGTGGGTCCTACGATAGTGAAAAGTTCCATCTTTATTGCATCTTTTATAGATATTCCTTAATATGATACTAGTACTTCACACACATTTCTATCAAGCCATTGTTTATATATTTATCCTTAAAATAGAACTTATATCCATTTTTATGGAGTTATAAGAGTTAGAGACACCTCTTAGAAAGTGGAATGAGAAGGTTTTTATGTGTCCTTGTGCGCTATCTATAGGTGATTCAAAGTTAGGCTAGAATTTTCTTGATCATAATCTTGATTAATTATTCATTTTCATTGATATTAATTGTATTTTTTCTTATTGATCAGATTTTAATTATTATCATTGGTGTGTCTCATTTCACAATTTTTATGGGGGCTAATGGTTGTTTAGAGAAAGTGGGATTTGAGGTTTGTTCATGACGGACCATCACTCCCAGAGATCGAAAGTTTGTTTTCTTCTATTGCAGTTGAAACCAATGATGTTTATTATATAATTGATCTTCCCATAATTTTTTGGTTTTTCATAACAATTTTCTAGATTATTTATTTGGGCTTCCTCTATAGAGGGAGGTAGAGTGTAAGATTTAGCAGGTTCCAAGAACACATCATGTATGGATACCTTCTTACCGTAAGGCACTGGGAGAGTTGAAAGAACTCAAAATTCAGTTGGTTAAATTATAGAAAAATGGTTTTGTTCCACATAATGTTTCTCCTTGGTAAGCCTCATTTCTCCTTTACATGAAGGTAGACAATTAACTTTGGTTTTATGTGGACTATTGGAAGTCATAATGGGTAATAGTTAAGAACATGTATTCTTTTCCTTTTTTGGATGATTTTTTTGATTCATTAAAGGTTCCAAAGTGGTTTTCAATGATTTATCTTTCATTGGTTTATCATTATATTATATTTAGGGAGTATTATATTAAAAAATAGATCCTCGGGATCATCTATATAAATTTGGAATATCTTGTGGTGTCATTTGCTCAGACTAATTCTTGTGCAATTTTATTGGCTTTGATTAATCAGATATTCCATTGGTGACTTGAAACTTTTATGGTATTGTTTTTTGATAATATTTTTTTACTCATTATTTGAAAGTGATCACAAGAACCATCTAGGTTTGGTTTTGTAAATATTGATAAGTCACCATTTGTTTGTAAATATTTCAAAATACAACTATTGGATTCAAGAAGTGAAATTCTTAGTGCTTGTTATTTCTATGCATGGATTATCAGTTAATCATAAGAAGGAAATGTTTGTATTTTCATGGGAAGATCTAAGAAATGTATTTGATATTTACAGTATCCTTGATCTTTATTGATACTACCAATGATTTGTCAAGGGTTTTTCAAAGTTTGCATCACCTTTGACTAATCTTACCAGGAAAGGGGTGAAATTCACATGGGATAACAAGTGTCAACCTTCTTTTGTTGAGTTGAAAAGACTAATAGAATAGGCACCTATTTTGATATAACATGATCCCGATAAGGGGTTTGTACTTTTATATGATTCTTGTAGAACCGGTTTGGTTTATATGATCATGTTGGATGATCATATAGTGGATTAAAAATCTCTTCAACTTTAACCTCATGAGAATAATTACCCTACTCATTATTTAGAGCTTACTAATGTTACGAATGTGCTTAAGTGTTTTAAGAACTATCTATTTGGGGAAAGATTCATATTCTTTTATGACCACAAGAGTTCAATATATATGTTTTTCTAAAAAAATACTTGAACCATAGATATCGGTGATGGGAGGAATACCATCAAATGTTTGACCTTGATATCTCCAAAACTGCAAGGATGGGGAATTTCATGGAAGTCACTCTTAGTAAGAAATTTCCATCATAAGCTATTTTGGAATCAAAGTAAGAGTAAGACCTTATATGGGTTTTAGCTTAGTTATATCTGGATGATCATAGGGATGTTTCAAGTATGGTTTTAACTAGTGTTTAGTTATCTTCTCCATGAGCCAATATTTTAGAAACAATAGTAGGTCTATGACTTCTGAGGAATTATAGAAATATCGTATGGTGAGGAGACTATTTATGGTTACTCACTCCCTCTTCAGATGGTATTCTTGATTTTGGGGATCATTTCGTCATCCAAACATCTTTCAGAATTTATGTTTTGTTTAATTTTTATATTTTTTCATGGGACACTCATCTAGGTTCTACAAAGATGTATTATGATATGATACGATGAATATAGTGGTTGGGTATAAAGCATGATAACATTGATTATGTATATCACTATTATACCTACCAACATATTAAATCATTGAAATTGAAATCTTTTGGTTTTGTTCATCCTCTTATGGTAAATGTTTTCAAGTGGGATGAGTTATCGATGTAGTTTTTTGTTAGATTACTATGGACTCCCTAAGGGAGAAATGATATTTGTGTGGTGATTGCTTTAGTTGAAAAAGTCATCTCATTTTATTCTGATCATATACACTATTAAATTTGATGATCTGGGTAAGCTATATATACTTGAATTTGTGATGTTATATGGGGTTTATTGTTACTTTGTTTGATGGAGTTATTCAATGTTTACTTTGAGGTTATGGAGAAGTCACTAGAGACGATGTAGACTCAAATCAGGTTTTTTATAGCTTATCATCAATATATAGATGTTTAGTTGGAGTGTGTTATTTAGATTTTGGGTGCTTTTTATTATTCCTTCTTTTTGGATTTTGTTGGATCTTATTATATCCATTTCATACTTGTAAAATTTTTATATAACAATAGTTATTTGTTGTAAATCATAATGGATAATTTTGAGGCTTTGTATAGTCTCCCATGTAGGCCACATCTTTGTTGGGAAGAGGAGGGAAATTCTTATTCGGTGGACAAATTTTGGTTTAGGAGAGGTCTACAAGGTTTCAGGATATACATCAACATCCATTTATATAGTAGAGTGAACATAAATCTTATATAGATCATCGACATCATCCATTGAATTTTTCTATAGGTGACTAGTTTTTAATGAAAGTTTCTCCTCAGTTGGGTAACTGTGTGGGAGGAATACCGGGAATGTTAGATCCAAGTTATGTTTGACCATTTGTGTTCATTGAGAGGATTGGAAAATTTTCTTATTTGTTGTAATTTTTGTCTTATTTGATAGCAATTCATCATATTTTCTTCATATTATAGCTCAGTAAATATCATCATGATCCCTATAACGTTCTTTGTTGGGAAAAGATTTGTTTAGAGAAATATGTATCAATTGTTAAGCATCCAGTTGAGATAATTGACTCTCAAGTGATTGTCTTTGATGGAATTTAATTCCATTGGTAAGAGTGTTATGGAGACACAGATGGAAATCTCATGAGACTTGGGGGTGGGATTCATTGATGAGGGAGTAGTGTCCACACCTCTTTACTATACTTCATTCTTCCACGTGACATCTGTGGGATAGACAAATTTATGGTGGGGAGTTTGTAACATCCCATTACCTACTTTCAGGTAGTTCCCTCATCTATTCTTGTTTTCCTAATTAACTGGGTGTGTCTTGGGGCTCCCAAGGATGAATAAAATTTTCTAGGACAGATGACTTCATGTTCAGGGATATATATTTGTTTGAATTAGTGGAATCTGGTTGTAAATGTGAAATAGATTTTTGGGGTTATCTTTGAGTTTGGAGGATGCCTGAGTTGGTTATGGAATTTTTTATTGTATGATGGGAGATTACACGATGTGTAAATGGGTTACAAGCTTTTTACATTGTATTTAGACACAAGTCATGAAATGTGTACATGGTATGAAATGATTACATACTGTGTAATGGTTACATGACATGCAATGATAATGGAATTATTTTATTAAAAAGAAGATGGGTTTTCTAGAATATGTGATTATCTTGGATTACATAATGTGTATAGGATTAGACACTGTTTAATTGTTTCAAGCATGGATTCTGGGTTTCCACTAAGCTAAAAAGTTATTTCATTATACCGCATCTCCTTTGGCACTCAACCTAGAATGATTCTCTAATGATTTTGGGAGTAACCATTCAATCTAGATTGATATTTTTGGTGTTGGATTACCATATTAATTAGGTCTCATCTCTATGTATTTTTTTGTGTAATATTGTTCTAAGGAACATTTCCCTACTTCATTATGGGGTAGTGAGTGTGTATTCTTGAGGTATGTTTCATTTACTCTTCCCTATCAGTCATTTTGATAAATTGGATCAATTAAAATATGTTTATATTGATTCTAGGGACTCTATAGTACTTTTTTGATCTTCTTGTTGTATATAATTTGTGGGCATCTTCAACCCTGAGATGGGATAGTTGGTTATATCTCTAGCCTATGTTGAGTAACTATATTTCACTTTTTATTTTTATAAATTAATTTATAATCAAATTGGAATTAGAATTGTTTGTGTGTTAATGGATTGCTGATGAATGGTTGGGTTTCCTTGTTTTTTTAATGTATAAAGGGGTGTTTTCAAAGTATAAAAATGATTTATGATATGAAACACATAAGAATTTTTCAGTATGTATGTGGATGTTTTAAGATAGGGCCATCGTCCATGTTACCATCGGAGAATTTTCTCATGTTTTGTTTCTCTACTTCCTTATCCTTTTGTTCCGGGGACATGTGTTGACACTGTTGGTGGCTTATTAATTTGGGTTTTCTCTGCCCCTTAGGCTCATGTTCTATGGAATTTTTGTGCATTATTCTTTTTTAGGTATGAATAGTCTCATATCATAACCAGTTGAGTTCCATTTTGTTATTTAAGTAATATTTTTATTTCTATTACATTGTTTTTTGATATTCATACTTTAAATTTTGATAATTATATACCCTCCTTCTAAATTGAATTGTTGGAAAAGGGAAAATGTTTACCATGGCTTTCATAAAACTACATTACTACAAATTATTCCATGTTTTATTTAAAATGAGAATACTTGAGATTGGTATATATAGGAATATTATGGATCACCTATGTGAGATTCTAACAAGCCTATTAGATCACACCATAAACAATACTTTAGTGGTTCATTGACCTTTGTATTTATTTTAATGTAGGGAAAGGAAAGGTGTCACAGTGAGGTGATGGGGTTTACTTTCAACCGGTTCTTGGTGGATGGATAATGATATGATATAGTTTCTTCCGCATGATCACTGGTAGAATTTTGGTGTGGCTATTTTTTTGTTAGTCCTTTTTTTTACTTTTAATAAGATATCTATTCTTCTCTCGAATTGTTTGGTTTCATCTATTTTATTTATGTAATAGAATGTATTAAATTTTTCAGTAGTTATTACTGTTGTGTATATATATATTCAATATTTTGGTCACTTAAGGTTGGTAGAAATAATTACTTCTAGTTTCTTTTTGATTCAAATGTGACAGTCTCCAGACTGTGGGGATTGGGAATTCCATTCAGGTATATGGCATGTCTGGTCAGGTACCCGTTTGAGAGGGTATTCAGGTTAGTTCATTACATTATAGCTAGTAGAGTTAAAGAAACCACTATAAAATTTGTGTAATAAGGGATTCATACACCAAAGTTTTTTCCTTGTAGAGGTCCTATTTGTTTTTTAAAAATAAGGATTTTACAATGCAGTTTCACATTGATTATAAGGAAGTCAATGTTATTTATTTTAATAAAAACTATTGACTACCTCATATTGATAACATGTTTTATCAACTATAATGGGAATAATAATTTACAAATATTAATCTTAGTTATGGGTATCATTAATGGTGATTAAGGATGGAAGATATTCCAAAGGCAAGATTTCAAATAATGTAAAAACATTATGATTTTACAGTAATTCCATTTGTATTTTCCATTGCACCCTCATTTTTTATGGATCGGATGAAACATGTGTTCAACTAATATCATGATAAATTTCATTGGTATTTATTTATAAGGTATTTTTATAATATAAAATTCATGTAGAGCATAAGAGTCATTCAAAAATTATTTTTGAAGCTATTAGAGAAAAGGACATAAATGAGAAGATTATAAAATGAGAATTATGGCTTCAAAATTTAACTTTTCCGGGCAATATTTTATCTAAGGATGAAAAATCATTGATCCATCTAATAAAAACAAAATAAAAAAATTACTTTTGTTGAAAAACATAAATGAGGTACACGGTTTCCTTGGATTAACATGTTATTATTGGTGGTTTGTTAAAAAAATTACTTTTATCATACATGATAACCAATTTGAAACATAAAGGGATTAAGTTCATATTGATATAATAATTTAAATAATGGTTTTAATTATTATTGATGATTTTGATCAATGTTACATTGTTGAAAATTCCATTTGATTTCGATATATTATTCATATATCTGGATTCATCAAAACATGTAGATGTTTCCTTATAATTAATGACAATGCTATTTTTTGTGCATCAATGATATAAAAGATACTTGAAAAAAACTATCCAACCAATTATCTTGATTTGGAAATTGAAATTTTTTAATTGATGGTATGGAGGAATTATCCATGTGGGTAAATATGTGTGATATTCATAGATCATATGAGTATAAAATATATATTTTAATAGGTAGATATCGACATGAGGAAAAGGAGATGGTTGTAGTTTCTCAAGGAATAGGATGTTTTTATAAACTACTACCCATGGAAGGCTAATAAGGGGTTTGTTGTTTTTAATATGAATGATCATAGAGTGTTTACTAAAATGATTATTTGAAAGGATTCTTCATTTACTGACCAAGTGATGTTGAATATGGGAATTACAAGGGATGGTGAAAAATTACCCTTTTTTCAAATGATTTCCAAAACATCATTATTATAAAATATAAAATGTTTTAAAATTTGGGACAATAATTTTAAAAATTAAATTAAATCTATGAATTATGGGATGGTGAAAAACATATTTTTTAGGATAGTGTTCTTAAATTTGGATAGAGGTTATGTGTTTCATCTATACCTAAGCTGAAAATTGAATTATTCAATGGTTCTCAAAGATCAAATTTCTTTATACACCCTGGTAGCACCAAGATATATATGTATTCGAATGAACATTTTTTGGGATAATACGAGGAATGGAATTTTTGATTATGTATCAAGATACCTATTTTTTTAACAATTTAAAGCTTTTAGATAAATTCCTTGAGGATTCATGAAAACACTGCTTATTGTAATATGAAAATGGTATGACATGAATATGTATTTTTCACTAGATTACCAAAGACTCCAAAAATAAAGGAGTCCAAATTGGTATATGTTGATCGTCTAACCAAATATTATAATTTCCTCACTATAGGATAAGATTTTCCAATAAAGTTTCTTGCATGACTCTTTATTAATAATGTTTTAATACTTTATGAATCACTAATTTCATCTATGTGTGGTCATGATACACAGATCAAATAAATATTTTATATAATTCCTCAAAAGTATCATGATACTGAGATTTTTTTACATCACTTATCATCCACAGACTGATGGGATGTTTGAATGCATTATTCAAACATTAGAATACATGTTAAGGTTATGATCACTTCACTTTTCTGGTATATTGGATCCGTTTTACCTTTAGAAGAGTTTAGATCTAACAATAGTATCTATTCAAGTATTCAAATGGTGATATATGAAGCATTGTATTGAAATAGATTTCATACCCCAACTTGTTGGGATGAAGTTGGTGAAATAAGGCTTGTATGCCCAAAACATGATGAGGAGACAACAAAGAGGTAAAGACTATTCAGACACATATTATAGTAGAAAAAAGACTGAAATATAGATATCTTGATAACTAAAAGAAAAATTATGAATTTCAAGTGAGGGATCAAGTTTTTTGGATATTTTCTCCATGAAAGGTTGTTATAAGATTTTTTATGAAAATAAAACTTATCCCCATATATATCAAACCATTATAAATTTTGGAATTAATTTAAGCTTTTTCTTACTATAGGGAAATTCCATGTAAACTCTATAAAGCACATGATGTCTTCTCAATATCTATATTTAGGAAGTATATGTCAGATCCAAACCATGTTCTATCCTATTATTAAAGACACAAAACCTAATTTATCATACTATGAAGTGTCTATCCAAATTCTGGACACTAAGAACAATTGTTGAGGTATTGGACTAATTTGATGGTAAATAAACATTAGAGAAATCCTATGATTGAAGTGGTGATGTGGGATAATGAATAAGTTAAGATTAATTACAACCTAAATATGTTCATGAGTGGACATTCATGAAACTTTTACATAATTATTTTCTACAGAGGTAAGAATAAAACAATGGAGCTTCATTTATAGTAAGCCTTTCTTTCTAGAGAAACAATGGAATGATACACAAATTTTTATTCAGAAATGTGACTAAAACCTAAATTATAAAATTTTATAAATTCAATTGTCATAATTTAATTTCATTTTAGAAATTAGTGCATAAAAATTAACTTAGGGTTTAATTTTAGGATTTTTTTTGAAATGATTGATTTTTTAATGAATAGTAAAAAATACTATCATTTTATTTCATTAAATAATGTAATTTAAAGGTCACATTATATTTTTGATTCCTTATTAATGTTACATATGATCCAATTTATTTAGAATAATTTATCTAATTCCATTTTAATTAGTTATTTTTATGATTTTGATGTAAATTATTTTTCATGCTTAAAAATTGGGTTTTCATAAAAAAAAAATTTTTCATCTATTTTACACATTAAAATTAAAATTAAATTCTAATAATTATAAAAATTAAATACATAAAAATTTGAACCATATTTTTAATCATAAGGTCAAAATACTTTATATATGTCTCTTTTATTTGTGGAAATTATTAATAATAACTATAATAAATGTTTTATTCTAATGTAAAGGTAAAATGGGTTAATTTTGGTAAAAACTAATGTCATAAGGATTTAAATTCATTTTAAAACATTAATTTATTTCATTTTAGGAATATATTTCTTCCATAATCATCCAAAAATTGAAAAAATTTATAGTTCTTCATTTATCTTTGATTTTTATTTTTATATTATTAAAGTAAAATATACAGTCAAAAATGTCAGTCTATTTCTTTTAATATCTCTAATATTTTCTTATAGAGATAATTTTTTTTTATTATATATGGTTATTTGAAATACGAATGATTTTTTTTATTTTAATTTATTTTAAATTTTTAGTGATTAAATAATTTCCTTAAATGCTTACACAGAGCTGACACAATTCTTGTGCAAGTAGTAGCAAAATCTTGTAAATGATTTTAAAAAATAAAAAAGTAATATTTTTGTGGTGGGTAAAGTTTTTCAAAAATTTTGATATCTGAATATAATATATTACTGATATAATAAAATTTCATATTTTTATTTCATTATTATTTTTAATTGTTTAAGATAAATTAATAAAATAGTGTACAAATGTAATTAATGATATTTTATGACAAATTGTGTTTTTTTAAACTATATAACAATGATAAAGACCATGAAAGAAGACAATTAGGATTATATATAGTCTAAAATTTCATTCTATGTCCATTTATGATCCAATTGTGACCTTATATGTTAAATTATAACCCTTCAAGATTGAAAATATTTGTTACCACGGTTTTGGTTAAAAATGGTTAACGAATGTGTTAAACCTAATGCTAATGGTTAAACTAGCCTAATGACTTTCAAAAACCTCATTTTTTATTTTATTTATACCTTAAACTTATCACCTAACAATATGAGTCATTTTGGAACCATTTTTCTAAGAATGTGACCTAATAATATTTCAAAACATTGAGAAATTACAAGTGTGCCACAAACATCAACAGTAAATGGAAACCACCCCCATCACATATTCACAACTATTTTTTCATATTTCTTGAGAAAAAACTTCTAGAATATCTTTTTTACATCTATAGACACATTATATTGGTTCTGGTAATCCCAAAATTCCAATCCTAGCATCCTTACCAAGATATCCCATGGGGATTTCTCTCTAAGTGGATAATCATTTTTACAATTCTTTCAAATTTATTTCTTATTAAAATTTATATAAATTAGTTGTAACCATACTAGAATAATCTATTATAATAAATATATCAATACTTTTTTATGATTAATGGATAAATATTTTCTATCTCTTCTCCATCCAATAAAATGAAAAAACCATCGCTTGTGTGTACGTACGACTTACCAACACCATGTAGCGATTTAATTAGATTTTCATAAACACTTTAATTGGATGGTTATAAATATGTAAATAATTATTATATATAATATATAAAACATAACTATTATTTTTTAATTATAATATCATTTTGAAATTATTACCTTAAAATCTGTTTGGAAATGATATTGTCACTCATGCGTGCTTGTAGACTACTACCTCCACGATGTGACATGATTATATTTTAATTTTTCTTTACATGGATGGTAATAAAGATATATATAATGAGTATAGATGATAAATATAATATAACTATTATTATTTAAATTTTGAGTTTTTATTAACCTTTCTTGTTTCCATCAGTCGAAATGTGAAAATGATGTTCATGCATATATATGGCAATCATCCCCATGAATGGTGTACATAAATTTTCTCTATCAAAATTTTAAATATAATGGAAAATATTTATTTACTCACATATAAAGTATATATATTTTAATTAATATCCTAGAGATGATGGAACCATGAGAATGATGTAGGTACTAAAACTACAATGTTGAAACTTACATGAAAAATGAAACAGTAAACACTCAAAAGGATGATCTTAATAAATAGTTTTTAATAACAAGGTTTTGAAAGGTTATAAGTAGATAATATATAATAATATAAATAGTTAAATGGTTCTATTATATAATTATATCAAATTTAAATATATTATAAAATAATCTAAAAATACATAAACTCAATTTGTACCATTGGTAAGGGTTTCTTTCAAAATCTCATCAGTATTCGGGTTTGTTTCTGTTTAAGTATCTATTTGAGGAATTGTATGATCTTTAAATAATAAGACAAATATATTTTGTTATCCTATAGTTATTTATTATGATTACATATTTTCATTTCATTTTAGTCTATTTATGTTTTCAATATACCAAAATAATGTTTTAAAGGAAAATTCACATTATTTTTTCGATAAGAAATTGTTTTAACACATGAATATGTTTTATTTAAATTATTTTAATTAATTTTTTAATATTATTAGAAGATTTATTAAATAAATTTTTTCCCATTTTTTAATTTCTATAAAAAATTATGGAATCTTCCTTTCCTTTTCTAAATAAGTTAATTTTTCATTTTACTGAAAATATGAAAGGCATCATTGTTTTTATATAAACAAAATAAATAGAATTACTAAAATCATAAACTATCAGTGATTTGAATATTAATTTACAAGTTTCCTAATTTATTTTAAATAAAATTATTTCCAAAAATATTTTTACATTTATATATTTTAATTAAGTTATTTAAAAATTAAAACAGTATTTTCCTAAATAAATATTCCAGGAATATTTATTACCATTTTTGTGAAAATTATGTGGCGAATATTATGACTTATGAGGGATATACTCATTTGATACCATCACCCATAATACATTGGTTGTTTTATGATCATATTATATTTATTTATTAGGCAAAATATTGACCTTTCATAAGCTATTTTTTCAATACAAATTTTTGCGTACATTATGAATTGATCATTGGTTCACCACATTTATATGATGAATGCATTGGACTTTGTAAATGATGGGAGGGTCCTATTATATCCCATCAATGAATTTTTAAGTCTCATGAGATAATCTGGTTTCGTTATTTTTTTTAACCCTTACCTTTTTATCTATGTTTTCTTAGAACATGGCCGTGATGATAAGATAATGATTTATGACATTATTTTTTATTTCATTATGAAACATTTTATTGTCATTCATGAGATTATTTATGTTGTTATGTTATCTATGTATTTAGTCACCTTTTAGAATATTTTTTATATGTGTAATTTTCTTATTGTTTATCTTGGCCAAAATATTCATTTTTTATGATTATTTCTATCATATGTTTTCCCTTATTGAGCATCTAAGATCACGATTTATTAGGTTTTCCATTCACTGTGATTCTAAGAAGGGGTATATGAATTAACTCATGGATTTAGTAGAAGAAATAATAAAATTTATACAAGAATTAATATATTTTATTTCATTTTTTTAGATTTAAAGTGAGAATAATGTACGTATCTAGTCTCCCAAGATTACTAAATTGTATAATCCTTCAGGATGTGATCCCTTGTATTTTTTTTCAATGTAATAAAATAAACACCCACTCTAGTAAAGTGGATTACAGATTTTACATATTCGTTTTAAAATGCGTTAAGCTGGTTCAGAATAATTAAATTAATAAACCTTTAGTGGGATGTTTTAACAAGGGATTGGTCTCGAAAAGGTTGTGAGTGCACTTCTTATATAGCTAAAAAATAGAGAGAAAATTTGGTAAAATAATGTTTCTTAAGAGGTAATAATAGAATTTCATGATATTTCGCTGTGTTGGGTGGGGAATGTTTTCTGAGACATGTAGGTATGACATGAAAACCAAAAAAGTTATTGAAGAAGGTATATGTTTCAAATCAAATTTATAATATTCAAGACATATTAGATTTTTCATTTGAACACTTATTAATCTTGATCAAATTTTAATCATGGTTACACTTTTATCACTAAAAATGTAAGATGTACCCTATTAAAAAATATTAATATGGTTTATCTAAATTTAGAATTCATTTAATTTAATTCAATATCTAAACTTAATAAATTTTATTTTTAAATTAAAACATATAATTTGTTGAAAAAATAATTTTTGTTGAAAAAATATTGTTTACTGATTAAGTGTTCTTAATCTTATTTAATAACTATAACCAATTAGATGAGTCTTAATTTATCTATATATATTTCTAATGATCATATTATTCTCTTAATTTTAAAATTATCAATTTAATTAAAAGAATAAACAATAATTATAAAAATATCATTTTTTTAAAAATAAATGTGTTATCATGTTGAAAAATATTTACCTTGGTGGAATAATTAATTCCAAAACATAAATTGAACACATTACTCATTTTGACCATACTGATTAAAAATATGAAATTAATTGTATCTGATTCAATTTAATAAAATGATAGAGATTAATTTTAATATAAGTGTATATAACACATAAAAATAGTTTGTATAAAATATAATTTCATTCATTATAAAATTTTATATAGTTTATATAGGGTGATTAATTATATATATTCCTACGAATTTAATGGTAAAATTTAATAATTTTATTTTGGTAATGTGTTTTTCATTTTATTTTAGTGTTTCATAGAATAAAATCTACTCACTTAATATTTTTTTTAAGGAGAATCATTTTCAAAAATCAGGGGTTGTTTGGAAAATAATGAATCTATATTATATATTACCATGATTTCATAAATTCTTGTAAGTTAAAAATTTTCAACACTTTAATAGATCATACATGTTACACCATAGGGGTTAATAATTATAATGTTTTGATCAATTGAACTCATACATAGTATTTTCAATTAATTAAAATAAACTTCATAAATCATAAGTTTGACATGACATGTGAAATGAAATTTCATTTTAAGAAACATTATATGTCACAAACTAGCCTGGGACTTCATCAAACACAACAACCGATATATCCTATAGTGTGGGCTGAAGGGAATTCCGAATTCCCATGGGGTTTTAGCTAGTGTTTGAGAATTTAAAATTTCATTTATGAATAATTTTCTGGTTATAATATCAAAATTAATATGGAGTTACATTAAAAATTTTTCAGAAGCATCATAAATATATTCCATATTAAATTATACAAAGTAGCATACATGTTATGAGTAAAATTTTAATTTTATAATTAAAAAAATGAAAAAAAATGGGGAGGTACCATCAAAACAAATATAATATTACTCTAGAAATGAGGAGCATCAAACACCATTCCACCACCATTACTTGTCCAAAAAAGGAAAAAATTTACCAAGAGTATCCACCACCATACAAAGAGTCCATCCCTTTACCTAAACTAAAGAATTGAAGTCAAAAAATACCCATTGGGTGTATGTAGGATGTAAGATCACTTTTCCAATATTATCTAACTAGGTGTTCAATTATTAGCTATTATAAGAAAAATAAAAGTTCAGTTTTAAATTAATGTAATGATTTTGGTTTGATAACATGCCTTATATTTTCAAAATAAAATAGTAATAGAAAGTAGGTAAAAAAATTATAATCACCATGATAAACCCCTGAGTATCTAGAACATTGGGGTTATAAAAACATCTTATCTTAATGATCAAACTGATAAGGATCTCGTCTATTGTAAGAGTTGTTGGGTTCCAAAAAAATACATCCAGTGGTAGTAGTACATGTAACATTGTTTAATTAGTGTTTCATCATAATCCTACAAGTGGGACTAGGTTGAGGCCCTATTGGCTTGCCTAACTACTAGTCCTAGACTAAATACCTAGGTACCTGTAGTTCCCAAGTTCTTTATTACATTTTAAAACTATACCAACTACCTTTTATTATAAATCAACTCATCCCAAGACAATAATAACAATTTTAAACATTTTAATAGGGGAAAACCCTTTCCAACTACCTAAACACACCAATACCTTTGAATTCGTCAATATTTTGTCACACTAAACTTCTATGAACATTTTTAAATAGAGGATAGCACATTAAAATAACTAAATAATAGTAAAAAACATAACCACCTACCTATTCCTATGGAATCACCACAAACTAGTTGAAACCATAAGGAAAAGTTAGATGATATCTTAGAAAGAAACAACACACCCAATACATAAAAACAAAAAAATTAAAATTAGATTCATCCTACTATAGGTCACTGCAACCATCAGAGAGAAAAAAATAATTAAAATAATGTATAATAAACAATGATAAAAAGAGGTGGAACATAGATTAACTTTATTTAAATATTAAAAATCAAATCACCAAGGGACTGAATCCCAGAGGTTGGTGGAGAATACTGGAGGTGCACCTAGGATGTGACAAGTTGGATGGGGGTAATGAGGGGTTAAAAGAGGGGTAAAGTCAATGAGAGGTATTTATTGAGAAACAATTTCTCAAAACTAGGAAGGCCCGTGATTTTTCAATATGGTATAACATATATTTCCCCAACTATGTTGGAATCTCTACCCCAATAGGTATTGGAATCATGGTTGGGGTAAACTGTATCACAAACCATACACCTAATAATAAAGGAACTCTAGTTCCACTATCGTGGCAACATGGTTTTCTAAGGAATGGAAAATGTACTTGTGCGTAACCATTTGAACTTCCTTGTACCTATTCCATGTAAAAATTGGTTTTTTTGAGGTTGGCACATGGTTTTTAATATATGATTTCTAACTGTTCTCCACCCAAAATATCCAAAACAAATCTCCATTTTTTACTAGAAAACACCCCAAGAAGAAACGGAACAATAGAAAGATAAAATTAAACTAAAAAT
The DNA here is from genome assembly GCA_963277665.1 of Viscum album. Lineage (NCBI taxonomy): Eukaryota > Viridiplantae > Streptophyta > Magnoliopsida > Santalales > Viscaceae > Viscum > Viscum album. The sequence continues at coordinate 1,244,682,481 of OY728130.1, read as the reverse complement.
ACATAAAACACTATGTGTGTAACAATTATCCCCACCAATATACTTTTCACCTGTGAAAATTCAACTCATATTTTAATCAGAGAATAAATGAGGGTACTACTCTTTTATCCAATGCTTCAATTCCTAAGTCTCATGTTCATCATTCTTATCTATATAAATAACCCAAAACTATAGAATAAGTTTTTCATAAAGATCATTCAATTGCTAATTCACAATTAAAATTGGGTTCTTGATTACTAATAGGTCAGGTTCCAACTCAGGATCCTTCCATCCCATCACATGAGACAGATCAAAATTATAACTTTCCAAAAAAGAGATATAAAAATAATTAAGAATCAATTTCAACTAATAATGAATCTGTGAGATGTATGAGACCTTAATAATTCTCTTTGTAATATAAAAAGGTCCAATATATCTTTAAGTAATATTCCCTTACAAACCAAGATGGCTATTCCCAAAGTGTGGTTTCACCCTTAGAAAGATATGATCACCCATTGAGGATAAAAAATATCAGTGTTGATGATTGGAATAGGACTTATTATGACTCTGAGCAATCATCAAATATTTCATGATTATCTAAATATTATGTGTGATCTCCTATATGGTTTTACCATGATCCATTAAAGTCTAGCATGAGGGCATAAAACATATCTTCCAGAATCTAGTTCTCTAGTTCTATATGGCCACCTGTTTAAGGATGGTATGTCATGATATGCCTGACCTATAAACAAATTTCTTTATACAGGCCTTCCCAGGACTGATATGTAAAACATGGGGTCCTAATAGAAAAAATAGAATATTACACACCATAAAATATTATGATATTCTGAATATAAAACTAACCCAACAGTTCCACTTTAGTTTGGTCCATGGCTAGTAAGAATTAGGAAAATTTGGTCAACAATCCCAAACCAACCAATTTTTTTCCTTCCCTGGGGGTTATGAGGTAACATGGTAATGAAATCCATGGCTATGTATTCCAACTTCTAGGTAGGTAATAGAAGAGGCTAAATTAATCCTACTGGATTTTTGTGCTCATATTTGACCCACTAACAAGTATAATATCGATATATGAGGTCTGCGATATCATACATCATACATGGCCAGCAGAACAGGTGACACACTTCATATAACATCCTGGTGGAATGACGAATAATGACCAACTAAGACCGAGTAAAGTTATTCATCACAAAATTTCACATATTCAAATATACAATAAAGTGTCCCTTGAAGCATAAATCACCTTTCATAGTCAACTACCAATCTCTAGGAACTTCCTCACCATTTAAAATTTTTTAAGGACACTAGAAAAAATTGTCCTTTAGATTCTCATCTAGAATCAGTTCTAAAAGGGAAATTTTACACTACATAATATCCAATAACATACCAAATCTCACTTATATGGATTCCAAATGCATTCTAGAAAAATTATCTATCATATCTCATTCACCATTGGATCACTTTAGATCCTTTATTGGAAACATTTTACTCAAGTCATCAACTACAATTTTTCTCTTACATGGAATTTAATAAAATATAGAAGTCGTAACCCTAAAGGTACATAATCCATCATCAATAATTTAGGTTCAAATCCTTCTAAGAAAATATATAGATCATGATTTTATGGTCTTTTAAGACCCTAAAATTCTCTTTTAAAAGATAGTTACACCAGGATTCATCGAAATCCATCACTAACTTAGGATCAATGTCATAGGTTTGGTAATTAATCTCTTGTGGTTGGAGTTGGTGTGATCCATACACTACAACATATTCATGATATATAATCACACAACTCAAACCCATACTCAATGAATCACAAAAATCTACAAAACCTTATATATTCCCGGGTAAAATCAAGATATGGGAAGTGGTTAATTGTTGCTTAAGTTTTCTTGAAATATAATTAACACTAAAAACTCCAAGAAAACGTCACTCATATTTAGATGAGTGATTTCATCAATGTGGTAAGTTGATATAAGTATCTGAAAACAACCAATAATACCCTTTTGTAGAAAAAAAACATCTGATCTTAAAGACATTGTTCAAATCCTCCTATGACATCACTACCTTAGCCCACATTTGAGTAAACTAAAACCCTATGTTATGAGATCATATGTCCCAGATTCTAGACTTCCTAGATCCTTAAATTTTACTTCATTAATTTCATATAAAAATAGTGATCTCCCAGCATTCCCATAATAATCATCAGATGTTTCCTGTGCACCTTCTCTAGACCTGAGTAGACAAATATGTCATTCCCAGACACTATGAAAAAGATGTCATGATATATATAGAACACTTAGTTCATTATAGACATGAAAATAATGATAGGATTCATCAATCCTAAAGTAATTAAAAAATAATCAAAATGGACATACATTCATTGGAAAACAGTCTTCGAAACATCTTATTCCCACACCATGACATGTTGATGCCCTAAATAAAGGTCAATAATTGAATATCATATTTCCCCTTTTATTTGGTAAAAAATATCATCAACATGGTGAAAATGGTATTTTTTTCTTGATGGTAACCCAATTCATCTTTTTTTAATCTGTACAACATCAGAGGGATCTATTGGTCATTTCATTAAAAAACACTAGAGTGGTTGAAGGATATATGCATGGGAAAATGAAATTCATAGATTCTAATTCAACTAGTTGTATATTTAAATCTATTAAATGGGTGGGGAACATAATGAATTAGAGTATATAGTGCATAGTTGATGGTGAACTTTGTATCTTATTCTTAATGTAAACCTAAAAAATCCTCTTAGAATGCCTCATAGAACACATAAAACCTGAAAGGTATCAAAATCATTCATACCCTACTATTATCATCCACCAAGATGAAAAATCTATAATATAAATCTATCCATTCTCAATAATTGGATGTATAAATTGTTTGTGCAATATATCATATTCTCCCAAAAAACCTCATGTTCTCTTATTAGGGGTTGTTATGATCACCTACCAAAAACTACAATTGATGTGGGTTTTTAGAATTTTTCAAATAATAACTCCCAAGGATCATGTCAAAAAGTTCCATCTCTGAGATAAGGAAATCACAGTTCCTCTCAACCGATGATAAAGAGAAAACCCAAGAATGATATCTAAATCACCGCTCTTTTCTCTTACAAATATGTGCAACCATAACCATAGAATAAAGAATAACCTTAGTTGGGAGATTCCATAAATTCACGAGGTGATAGGAGATGAATTAATGATAATAACATGTATCAAATAATATAATTACCATGGTTGATGAAATAAGAACTGTACCTCAAGCTATCATGGGGCTTTCATCTGATTACACTGGAACATGATCCATAATATAGAGGTAACCCACCTTTGACTATGAATGTGTTCAATAAATGACCTATGACCCTAACATTAGATAACTCTACAAAAAAATAAGAAACTTTCCTTCCACCACATCCATCATAATAAGTCCCCATTATTACAAATGCATTATATAGAGCTACTATTTTCTGAGAAACTGTAGAACATTCTTTTCTATGAGAAGGAGGGGAAACCATAAAAACATTTTTAGATGGACCATCCTTCCATAGAGATAGAATATACTGGGTGGGGTTATTCATATGGATAGCATTTGAAAAGATCTCCCACAATCATGGAACATAGTAGATCTGTCACCCATGGATGTTTATGGAGGTGGTTGGTGTGGATACTCAAAGATACTACAGCCATTATTTACATATTCTTTGATTTTGCTATTCCTTTTAAATAATCCACTCCCACTTTAATATATATTTGGAAGAATCAAAGACAATCCCGACATACACACTTTGACAATATCCACCATAAAAGCTCAGTCAACCACCATAGAAAACATATCCAACCTAGAAAACAAGTCTTAAGATTTAATATCAATCTTCAACCCCATTTTAATCCCATGGGATTTCATAATTTTATTATAATATAACTAGATAGAAAATTAAGCTATCCCTATAATCCTTTTGGAATTATTCGACACCAAATTCTCTCCATTCTAGAGTTCTAGAATGTCCAAATACTTTGTGACGTCCAAAGTCTCAAGATATAAATACTTAGTAAAGACATACTTTAATTACTTCTGTCTCATTTACTCATGTTACCTTACGTAAACCACAAACTCCCACCTCCCCAGATTAGGGCCTTCTAAAAAACAAGTACCCATTACCTTAACATGTTTAGGAGTCCCAAGGAACTTGAAGATCTTATCATTTTTTCTCCACCCAATCCTATGCTTCTTGTGGATCTATGAATCCCTGTAAGGAACGAGGTAAGGTTTAATAACTTTTAATCCCATTTATTTTTGGTAACTGGTTAGACTTCCATAAAATGAGAAGGATGAGACCCCTCCGCCAAATCTGGAGCACGTATAGACCAAACCACTAACTAACCTAATATTTGATAAGCTAGTCATGTTAGACCGCATCCTACCACATCTAGTGGTTGTACAGGAGGTCCCAAAGAGGGATAATTCAACCCAGATCAAACAATTAAAAGAGAGAAACCATCAATACATTAACCCATAGAGAATTTATAAACAGGATAAAACACTCACATAAATCAAAATAAAACCATATCAAGTCAATCAAAAATTTAAAACAAACCACCCTACCTCAGTTTTCATTCCATGTCTTCAGAATTTTCATTGCACCTCATGGAGGAGTCAAACCATATTCTCAATAACCCATAGTGGACTAAGTTTTTTCATTAGTTGATTTGGACATACACCCCACTAATAACCAAAATATTAATCTATAATAGTAGTAGATTCTATATGTCTATACTTTTCTAAATAACAAGACCTAGGGAAGGGAAAAGCTACCTCTAATACCACTTTATCATGAAAAATTATGGGTTGACATCCAACTAAACACATGTCCTAGCCTCTAGAATATCCCTAAGGGAATTCCTAATCCACAAAGTCCTGAAACTAGTTCCTAAGTATCTAATATATATTTTCTGAATTATTTTCCTTTAATATAAAAAATCAAAATTGATATTGAGTAACATTTCCACATTTCATGAGGCATCATAACCATCATCCATAGCGAACTATACCAAGGGGCCCGCAAGTTATGTGTCAAAGTATACATTTATAACCAAAAACCAAAACCCAAAAAGGGAGAATGAGGAAATAAAATAAACACAAGTCTCCTTGGGAAATGAGGAATATCATCCACTATACTTCTACCATCCCTTTTACCAAAAAGAAATTCATCTATAAGGAATATCCATGGATTCTCGAAGAGGCCCTAACTTTACCAGAACTAGAAAAAAAAGACATATATATACCCCCATTCGGTAAAAGTAGGTTGTGATCTCAATTTCCTAGTATTATCCCTGCACGTGTTCCATGTATATCCATTATAATACAAACAAAATATCTAGTTTTAAAGGAAAGTAAATAATTTTATTTTAACACATTCCTTATCATTTCAAAGAATGTGAAAGACATAATAGTAAATGAAAGAAGTAAAAAACCATTTATAAGCACCATAAAAAACCTCTAAGTAGCTATTTTATTAGGGTTCTGGGAACATCACACCTAAATGATCAAATACATAAAGATATAATCTTATAGACCAACCATTGGGGGGATCCCAAATGAAAATGGTAGTATTCCATGTCACATAATTTAGTTAGCATTTCTTCATAAGCCGACTAGTAATATCGGGTCAAGGATATTTCAAATCACTTAGATACTAGTCATTGACCACCCATGGTTTGGTGCACATAGTCTCACAAACCATTCGTCTAACTCTGCGAGTACTCTAGTTCCACAATCTGAGCCACATGGTTTTCAAGGGTTTGGTACATGGTTGTGGGCCTAACGATGCGAGCATCCAAGTGCCTCTTCAAATGAAATCATAATTTTTTGGGTTCGGAATATGGTTTATAAAAACCATACTACAACAATGTTCCACCATATCCCTCCCAAAAAATCCATTTTTACCTGAAAAAACCCAAAAAAATCTATAAATTAAAACAAATACATAAAATAAATGAAACATTCTTGAAAACAAAACCATGGTTTTGACATTATATTTTCAAAAATGATGTTGAAGCATTTCATTCAAATACCTTTATCTTAAATTATTAATCAAAAGGGGAATGCCTAATTGGAAGTTTTCTTAGAAAATTTACTCATAGAAAAAAAATATATTTATTCATGGTTCATCATCAATAGTAAATTGTAATTTTATGTCTTAGCATGATTTTATAGGTTCATGAACTAAAATGATTCAAACTATAAGTTGTAACATAAATGGTGATTATTATTGGACACAAGTATCAAATCATATCATAAAATTATATGAAATCATGTAAAAAGGTAGAATGGATACACTTATTAAAATAAATCTGATTTGATTATAAAGACCTCATCATATCTGTATAAATTAGCATAGAAAAACCAATTATCATAGTTATAGAACCATATAATAACTTAGAATGAAACCTATGAGAATGATATATGCACCATTCCAAAATATTCCAACACTATAATAAATGTATTTAAACCAAAATATGTTCAGTAGTCCTACAAGGACAATGCATCAGATTATTTTGGGGAATAAACAACCACGTCCTAACTAGTCTCATCCTCCAATATCACTTATATTGGTTCCTAAAAAATAAACATGGAGTGTGAAAGTACTTTCATGAATCATGTAAGGGTAGAACCATCTTGGATAAAAGAGTTGAAAATTTTTAAGGGCACGAAATCATAAAAGGGTGTCTTAGATCTGCATAGAAACCAATATATACAAGGGGATCTATTTTGTTAGCATTTAACTGTATGGACCACCACTCGGAAAAAAACATCATAAATGAAAATAATTTGTCAGCCCATGAAGCTATTTTCTAGATACTATATACAAAAATCATTTTTGAACTAGTGGCACTATTTACTAGCTACCACAAAAGAAAATCATTTGTGAGCATGTGATTCAATTTTACTACTCCCTAAAAAGATTTTTTTTTTGTCCCATGATGTACTTTTCTATCTTATAGAAATTAATTTTTTTTGAGAGCTAGTGACGTACTTTTTTTGATCCAATAAACAAAGAGACCACATGGTAGATGAAGACAAACTACTATACCAGAAGGTGGTTACATTTGTGCCTCTATAAAAACCCAACAGGGGGAACTAGCACGGTGAGGTTGAAGAGTGGAGAAAAGGTGCGAGAGAAATTAATTTTTAGTAGGTAAATATATTTCATAATTCTATGTTATAAAGAGAAATCACCTGACCATCAACTTACCTAAAATACTGTATACACACCATTTCATGAAACATTTACAGATTAACACTTTATGGGATATCACCCCATTTAGAAAACAACTACATGGAGGGATCCCTTCCTTGTATAGAAAAATTCTACATTGATGGGTCATTTCCCCACATAGTAGAGATTTATGTGAAGGGATCCATTCCTCAAGTAGGAAAAAACCAAGCGGAAGGAACCCAAACCCATATAGAAAAATGCTAAGGGGAAGAAACCCAAACCCACATAGAAATATATTATGCAGAGGTAACCCCAATCCAAGTGGAAAATGCTATGTGGAATGGGGAATTTTGGGGTTTTCTTCTTTACCACTATATTTTATTTTCTCCTTTGTAGAGTTAGGAACTACCGTGGTCCCTCTATGAACCATCCAAATGTCATTATCCTTTGGAATCTTTTATGTGAATCATTACACCCCATGTGACCCCCTTCACAAACCACTACACCAAGTCATCTTTCAAAGCTACTAGATACATGTTATTAGTATATAAGGCACACCAGCATTCCCTATCGATCATACATTCTCATTGTAAATGAGGTCCTATTGGTAAAATACTTAATAAGGTGGATATTCTGAATGTTCTTGATCATACATTCACATTTTAATGAGTATTTCAACCATTAAGGTAGTTCCATGGGATTCACCATTCCAGACAGTGCGGAGGGGGGTCATTCTTGACATTACCATTGATGAGGGGCTGTGTAGGATCCTTATATCATGACATCACAAATTAGGATACTAGAAACCCTCCTAGGGTAAGCCTATAATAGGAGGTCACACCCCTCATCCTCTACATCATCACTTTTTATGAAAACAAGAGAGGAAATAAAAACCAGAGCCCTTTTACTCTTATGTAGCTCAAGCCTCGCCCTCTAGCAGATGAAGGAGATTTTGTGGCTTTCTAGATATTCTGATTCCTCTTTTTTCACACATTGATCATGAATCACATGGGCTTAGAGGTTAGTGATGATTGTAGTATATAGACGATAAAATACATGTCTCAGTAGAGAATCTTTTTTGAATGTTCCTCTTTCCTTCCAACTGAGGGTCTTCATTGGTCTGGTTCCTTGAACCCATGTATCCAAAACTCATGGTCCTCTAATTATGTATATTCCCCAAAACAATTCCTCATCCTTAAAAGATAAGTATTCCTTAATGAAGAACCTTTGCGCCGCTTCCAACGGTGTAAGACCATCCTTTTGAAATATATCTGATTTGATTCTTATATAAATAGGATATTTGAGAAGCCTCTCTAATGTCTAAATATATCACCCCAAACACACCGTAATCTTCTCTAGGCCATATTTCTTGAAGGGACCCATACAACTCAGAGGGCCATATCCCTTTCGTGTCCCTCCATCACCACCCTTATTGGGACATATTTCTAGTAGGATAATATTGATCATGGGAGGATACATCCCTTTCAGGTCCCTCAATCTACTTTGGAATATGTTTTATTATAGCCTTTAACTAGGCACCTTACACAAAGATATTCATGATGTATGATGTTAAATTTCCCAGTTTGGTTCTTCTTACATGACCTTAGAAGGTATGTTGTTTCCCGTTAACTGGCACTGAACTATTTGGGTTTCAATTCCTTTCACATAGATACTTATAAAGAGTATTTAAGGGGCCTAATACTAACATCAAATCAATTATTGTCTTATTTGATTAATGTAAATTCTAGAACACCTCATTATGTGGCTTAAAAATAACATATTGTTGATAAAGGACATGCGAATCTATAATCCATGTATAAATGGTTTAATTAATATAAAACCATGGATATATAAAAATATTTAAAATTAAATACATACTAATGATTGATAAAAAATATAAGGGTGATATATCATGTATATTTGGGACTTTATAAAGGATTCATGAAAATTTCTTAAATCAAATCTATAAGAGAGTCCCATAGTATGAAATAGTTCCCCCCAAACTGGTGTGATGATCTTGAACTCCCATCCTCGTGACTAATGTGAGTTATAAAGTTTCATTGGACAAGTTCCCCAACAAACACTGACCTTTGGAAAGTAGGTCTATGAGTCATCATGTATATGAGATCCAATGGGTGTTTCTGGTTCCACAAAAAAACATTTCGAAAAATAACCATTAAAAATGGGTGAAAAAAATAGTGAACCTGATGTGAAAGGATATTTGGTATATTAATCCCCCCTCACAATCAATTATCATCTTTCTAAAAACACATTCTTTCCCAATAAAAAAAAATAGTGAACTTGACATGAATCCTTGACCAAGTTTATTATGTCGCCCACATGTCATGCCCCTTTCGAGCTATCACAAAATGAAATTAAGAAAAACATGGATCTAAAATGATTGATTATGAATTTTTTTCATTTATCAAGATGCTAATTTGATGAGGTTTTCTTTTTTTTAAGCATGTCATGAAGGCACTTTCATGAGAAATCCCTTCGATCAAAATGGTATCTCACCAGATTTATCAAAAGTATGCCTTGATTATTTCCCAATATGTATCTTCATCAAATAAAAGAATATATTCAATGATAAATATATTTCAATTCATGGTTTAAAATATGACAATTCAATAGTATTACCTCAATGGCAGTCTCTCGAATATGGAGGATGCATAACAGGCCCTCAAGTTCATAAATCCCACTAATCGTTAGATCATCTCTAACATATTTTCAAAAATTCAACAGAACTAGTATCCATATCAAACCATTTTAGGATCCTATCCTCAAAATATGATATCATTTTACTCCCTTACATTATGGATAATGATCAAGTGGTCTTTGGTGACTTCATATCAGTGACACAAGGGTCTCAACCATGGGCTCCTCCTAGCATTCGTCGTCTCCAACGTTGTGTAGACCAGAATCCTATACATGAAGTGAAAACCACACCAAGAGCTCCATACCAATCCATTTATAATTGGTCCCAAAGGTGGACCATTGATGGTGACATTAAAAAAACTAGATAATGAAAAATGTTCTTATTCGAGGTGGATAACCAAAATAGTCAAATATAGTTGAAAATAGTTAGAAGGTGTAAATTCCTAATTATGCATATCATTAATGCCAATAAAATATGGATGTAAAAAATCAACAGGGGATAATACATGCTTTTTAATATCAATCCTTCTATTCAAATAAGATTAAAAAAATGAGTATATGAAAATCCCTTTTTGTTCATATTAATCCCTCCAGTAAGATACACTAGTAGATAATGAGCATAGGAGAATCCTTGCTCATGTATATCTGGCCTGTTAGTCAATTGCTGTGGGAAAAAATGAGATGATATGAATATATGCTCATGAATATCATGGTCACTAGTCAAATACATTCCTAATCCTTTAGCATATACAAATACGTTCTTATTTGTCTCTATCCAAATAGTCAAATACGACAATAATTTGAAGACCTGGTTATCGTGCCCATTTATGAACTGGGGTAAAACACATTTTCCTACTCCAATGCCAAAATGGGTATATATCACCATTCCCACTAAGGATGTCTTTAATTATGTATTATAAATGATATAAATTCATAAATCAATTCCTTGAATCATCCTAAAATCATTCCAATATATAATCATGTCCATGAAAATATCTTGGATTCAAGTGCAGGACTACACCACCTTTAGTAGGGTGACTCACCCACAGAACAAGAATTTCACTTCATAGAATACATAAATCACTTATCCCATCTATGTGGGTTGTCAAAAACACTTTGTGATAAATGGATAACTCGATCTGGTGTACATCCCCATTCTATCTATGGATCCCTAACCCATTTCAAGGACTGCTCTAGGGTAGATATGTATCCCTATTGAAATTCTAGAAACTCACTAGAATAATCTGATAGTAAATTGAAAGTCTCAAAAACTCACTCTCATACATGTGAATCACCATTCACACCACTTGATTTCATCTTCTAATAGGAGAGAATCAAAAAATTAATCCCAACTTGGGAATATCAAACCTTCATTACAGAATTATGACCTTGTATTGTTATAGGCTAGAGTAATTGAGGTAATGAAACATATATCAATTATATCCCATGTTCCTTATAATATATTACCAAATTAAGGTAGTGGAATTGGAATTCATGAAGGTCCTCCCTACATCACCGCTTCTAGCTTATACAGAGTTCCTCCCCAGAATATTTACTGAAAAATATTTCCTTGTGGGAAAAATATGATCGATCATGAGTGCTCATCTCCATATGAACACCCCAGAATCCAACCTCATGCATAGATGATAAATTATCAAGAAGATCCCCCCTTAATGAATAAAATATGATAAATACCTAATATTATAAGGTGTTCCGAAATATGGGTTAAATCATGAATGACGCCCTATAATTGATAAGAAAAAATTCCATCTCAATTAGAAGATGGACTGAGGAAATAGTCATCCTATGAACCACCTATAGATCATTCACATTAAAATAAGACCCACACTATCCCTACTACATATGAAAAAATAGACAGTACATTTATATGTTGGGCTGATCAAATAGAGGGATCTCTAGATGAAGAAATAATAAATATGTTTCCTGTGATAATACTGTTGGCCATGGATAATATACCCATCATGTTTTCTCTATCATCCACTTTTAAATTCAACATTCCACAGGTACTATCGGAAGTGTCTCTACATGAAATCTTTTTGAGTCATTGGACAACTCTCCACCACATGAAAGTGAAGTTATTTCATTATGATAAGCATGAAGACCTTGTTAATGTATTTGAAGAGATTCATCTCCAAATCAACATGGATTCCATTATAGATGCATGGAGACCATGATTATGGAAGCATTGAAAATATATTTAACTAGAATTACTCAATACATTATATAAATTATGTCATATAATCATGAAAACACCACCTGGTGTTCATTTCTGGGGATGGGGTGAACATGGAGCTTTGAATTTTACCACATGACCCAGTTAAAAAAATTCTCCAGAGGTGACATCATGTAATTTCATTTCTCCAAGGTGACTATCATAGAAGACCCCTTCTCAAGAAATATGGTGAACTCAGTAAGAATCAGACTTATATAAGTCCCAAAACATTATTAATGAAGGGAGTTATTCGTTGAAAGCCTTTTTAATCATGAAACCGAGAACATTAGGTAGTATTCTCACATAAGGGAATCCAATCATCAAGAACTAATGATTCTCTTGGAAGCATTTGATTTGCATGTAGATCATGCATTGCATCTAAATCATCTAAAATGAGTATGTGTAAGAAAAAAAGAGATGTTGTAATAGTTGTATTTGTCACATCATGAGATCATCCAAAAACCCTAGGTAAGGGGGAATTTTATTAAAAACTTTTCCCCATTAAAATTGACAAATTCAGCCCATGCCTTAAAAATGAGAGAATAAGGGAAACATCATCCCAAAGTATAGGGATAATTTTTACGTCAACCTCATCTCCAATAGAAATAAGTCCTTTTTTGTGGGTGAACAAAGAAATGAGGTCTCTTAATTCATCCTAACTAGTGACTCACTTCCCTTATAAGGGACACATATGAAAATTTTATATGGTAGTTCCCTCTGAGTCAATATTCAACAATAATCTTCAAGATGATATCAAAAATGAAGTAAGAGGTCCATTGAAGGGAACAAACAACCCTCTTATAATTCGATTCCAAATAGGAAAACTACAATGCATTATAAATTGGAAAATTTAATGGGAATAACTAATGAGTATGGTACCAAAGATAACCCCACAACAAATGCGAATGGAGAGGATGGTTCCATTTGGGAAATGGTTGACACTAAGTTAAATGAACTAGGTGTGTGCACCAAGAATTAGAATCTTGAAAAAAGCATTGGGCATTATTTAATGGTCCACCACCACACTTTAGATGTGTTTCTATTAAGAAAAAGTGTAAAGTACCACTTGTATCCCATCATTTATCATGAAGAGTTGAATTTTTCACATTGGAAGAAATAATTTATTAATATGATCTTCAAATGGTGGATCTGAGGAAGTTAAATTCAGAATTTATAAGGGGAAATATTCATACTTGGTATTCCATTCAATAAAGATGTAATATCACCATAATAAAGGATACCCCTACACCAAATGGGTCCTGATAATAATGAAATTGAATCCCAAAAATCTACACTAACCTATTCTTGGATCATTAGTTTACCGATACCTGACCATGGAAGGAAGTTAATAATTCCCTCAATTAGGGAAAAAAATAATGGATTCACGAGAACCATCAAAATATGACTACTACTAAATGTAATCCATAGATATTGGAAAAGAAAGTGCATTATGTCTTACCTATTTCTGCCCAAATTCAAGATTTTGTCAAAACAAACATTCAACATGGTCTTATTGAACCCATAAAATTATTGTAAAATTGATTAGACATTGTGGAAGATTTGATAAAATCAGTAATTTCGAAACAGAATCCTTATCTGGAGTGGGTGAGCTTTACCCTCCCACACTGAATTTTGGGAGACCTATATTTCCTTTATTCAATGGCTCAAGAGGCCCAAAGCAGCATCTAAATTTTTTTGTGTTTCTTTGTGATCCCATGATAGGAACCCCTACACAACAATAATAAGTGAAACATAGATTCTTCATGAAAACTTTTCAAGGGTATCCATTCATATGGTACACTGGTTTTCCAGCTCACTTAACCATATGATCGGAATATCTCTATTGGCAGTTTCTCTTTCAATTCATCTTAATGATGAAAAATACAACGATCCAAAACCTATAAAAATGAAAATATTGGGTCAATTTTTGGGTCTTGGATTCCTTTTCTAAGTGTAAGTGGATAAAATACTCCCAAAACCAACATTTTCTCCATGAATATTTGATTTCTGCCATTAGAGAGAACCTTCATAACAAGTTGTGAATGTCGCTCAACCTGATAAGATATACGAGTTCTTTAGGATCCCAACATTATTTTTAATTTAATGTAATAATCTATTCTATGAAAAATGATCAATTCTTGAGATATTCTGTTTGCTTTGGGGAAGAGAACGGGAAAGGAAGAGCTTTCATTTGTCACACATAAGCTAGCCTCTATGCAGGATCCAGCTCCAAAACCTACACCTATTGTGAAGAACCCACTAAACATTAACATAAAAACCTTACACATTCAGATGAGTAGAGTGGACAAAGTTAAAATAAATTCGAGGATAAAAATAATAAATCTTATTATTTCTGAAATGAAAAAGTCCTTGAATAATTTATAGTATCTATATTTAATGATTTAATCCTATTTACAGAGCCTATGAGGCCCAACCAGGTTGGTCTTAATGATCATACAAATTATTTCCCCTTCAATCGAATGATGGGGCATTCCATTCATGAAATATTCATTTCCAAATATATCTTGTAAGAAATGGTAAACTCAGAGAATGTAATGTTGGGGAAACCACCATTACACATAGAATATGTTTATGCTACAGATCCTGAGGAAGGATGTGAGTGGTAGGATGTTTATATCAAAGGCTTGTATAAGTATGGTTATTAGATATCTTGAAATATAATCGACTAAACTCATGGTATCCTTCGATAATAGTTTCATCAATCACCTATTCCCCTAGCTACTTTAGTGGTGGTACAACCAAATCTATTAAAATTAGAATCCTCGTAAATCCATTCGTTTAAAAGTTGACCTATTTGAAAGAGTGAGGTAAAATCATGGGAATAATAACTTGCACCAAGTATTAATTATCCTTTTACTCTCTTGGACATTAAAACTTCAGTTTAAAAACCATGGGAACTGGCTTGCCTAATGCTACCACCAGAATTGGTCAACCAGGAAGAATCCTCATTTAATGAGAAATTAATCTTTGATTCCATTAATTTAATTCATTTAATAAATCACTTGTCTGATGAAGAGTATGGATATGAATTTGATTTACCTTCACCCCATTGGAAAATTAGAGGATATCTGCACAATATCCAAGGGTACATGGGAAGATGTGATTGTGGAAAAACTATTGTTCTAGCCACATCCCTACTCAAACAGACAGTGTTGTGGAATATCATAGAAGTTCTATTTAGTGAATCCAAAATAATCATGTAAATACCCATTAATATTCCAAAAATCACCCTAACCCAATAATTCTATAATATCAATTAGAGGGGGTACATGTTTCTGATCACCCTCGGTAGGAAGGAAGACCTATTTGTCCTATCCAACCAAGGAAAAGAGGACCTTCAAATCTTGCTTCAAGGGCTGATCAAAATATTTCAATAATATTTGTTCATAAATAACCTATGAAAGAGATTAAACACACTAGGAAGAATATGAATTTAGTCCAAAAGTACAACATCTGGAATAAATTATCCATGGTGTAGGCCAATTTATCAATCCCGAATGCCATGAGTTTATCAAAAGCCCTTATAAAACCACTAATAGAGGATTTTCTAAGCCCCTTAGAGTTTAAATATGATGTTCTTATTACTGAATTATATTTCTCCGATATCCATCCTATATAATTTATTTCAATTATCTACACCATAGAGTAGGATAAATATTCGTTTATACAAGGACACGTCAGACCAATGTTTGTGTCTGAAAGGATAAATGGCCTTCATTTCTGATGATATTTTATTGAAAAAAGCTCACAATTTAATCTCATTATAGTATGAACACTTCACTAATTGAGATAAACAATTTATAACCTAACACCTAATTCTCTAACGCTATAGGGTTATGAAAAAAATATAAAATCTCTTAGGTAAAATCAAGCTCAGGGACAAGTTTGGATACCGTGTTTTCAACTCATAATTTTTGGTTGTTCGGTAGGATACAAACATTGATGGTTTTATAGGAATTCCTCAATTTAATTAATAGGTGTAAGTACCCTTTTCATACCATATATTCCTCAAATACTATTTTAATGAAAAATCATGATGTTTCACGCAAATAAGTCCATGTTCAAATCTTGTGAGTCACATTTTATCAGAGGGTGGGGAAATTGTCCCTGTTTGATAGTTTGAACTAGGTCACTACCACGAAGGGTCTAGAAATGGACACATACAAAACACTAAAATATATTAGTGAAGAGTGTGTGTTATCCATCAATTAGGTCGAGTAGATGAGTCATAATTTTGATGCATATTCAAAAACTTCCCTCATATCATTTATAGTGAATGAGGTCACCAATTATGAAAATTTTGTTGACCCTTTGAGGAGTAGTGTTGGGTCAAAATTGAATAGATATAATCCATCTCCAAACCTCCATCCATATATAGTTCTTCATAAAATATCTATGATAGTAGTTGGGTCGAATGAATCTATATCATCTTCCAGTTTTCAAAATATTTACTTCTCTCATCACATTAAAAATAACACTCCATTAATTTCTCTCCATATATAATATAAGGAAGAACCTGAGGATAGACTATAGAAATAATATGAGAAATAACAGGAATAAGCGTAGGATTACCTCAGTTTCCTCTCTATTATTCAAGGAAGGCATCCCTACTACTATTTACAAGCTAAGGGAAATATACTTGGGCTTAACGGAGGACCCACAAACCAAATTGATTAGGGATATAAGAAGGTATCCAAAAGGACATGTCTGAATCATGCTATAAAAATTAAAACTTCAATTTGACAATATAATCAAGGAAAAAATTTATTTGGGAGGTCCAATATCCAAAATGGTTGTCCAATATAGACCCTGACAAGAAGAAGATTGGTAAAATCATAGTTTTCATCGACTTCAAAGACCTCAATAAGTATTTTATAAAACCTGACATCGAATTTCTGATTATAGAAATTTTGATTGATGAAATGACTAGGTATCAATCCATTTCTTTTCAGGGATGACTATTCATGATAGAGAAAAATTCATATGGCTCTTATATATGAGTAATATGAAAATTTTAGATCACCTAAAAGAGTATATCGCTACCAGGTGTTTCCTTTTGGTTTGATGAATGCTAGAGCAGTGTACCTATATTCCAGGTATCACATCATCAAGTCCTTTTTAGGAATGTTTTTTGAATGCAACATCAATAATTTGGTAGTTAAATATTAGTTTCATTATTACCAACTTGTAGAAATTCAACCCATTTTTGGTAAACTACAACAACACGACCTAAAAATGAAGACTTCAAAATGTACTTTTAGAATGACATCGGGACAATTTATCTGCATTGGGGTACTCCATCAAGGAATTATAGATGACCTAGAGAATAAAAAGAATATCATTAAAATGTCACATACTTCAAACATCATTGAGTTGAGAGGAATTATAGGACACATGGCCTAAATTATCACTTTAAAGGTAACCTTGTAGGAAAATTATTTCCCTTCACTTAGTTAATGAAAATGGGGGTTAAAAATTACTATACTGATGACTATCAGGATGTGTTTTAGAGTATCAAGAAATATATTTTGACAACACCAGTTTTTATTCCAAATATTGAATAAAGACCGCCCATTTTGTATATGATATCCCTAGGGAGATCATTGGGTGCCTTCCCCAGAAAAATATATGATGTTGGGAGC
This sequence comes from Viscum album, assembly GCA_963277665.1. NCBI lineage: Eukaryota > Viridiplantae > Streptophyta > Magnoliopsida > Santalales > Viscaceae > Viscum > Viscum album. The sequence goes on along the minus strand of OY728130.1, from coordinate 1,244,664,687 downwards.
CTAAATATCCTTTATTACCTCATCCAAAAAATTCCCAATACTAAGAATCATAATTAAGATAGAAAGAATATCTATTTGGAACATATCATTTTAGTCCAGAAGTTGAGGTGTTACATATAGAAAAATGAGGTCCATTTAGTCTCTCATAATAACCTTCTCAAATACATTCTCATCCTTTATATGTTTACTTGACATATATCATGATGTTAGGTCATCCTATGGTAGTTTTATATTCAGTTAATGCCATAGAAAGTTGAAAAAGGGCATGTGTTGGTATACATCCTTATGGAAAACCCCCCCGGTATAAATGATTTCATTTGATATTGAATTACATGATGAAAATGTCATCTCTATCCAAGATGGCCCATATATATGGGAGATTTATTTTGATGGAATGTCTAGAGGCCCAATAGTGAAAATGATGGAATACCTGAAGCTCAACAATGTTGGGGTTGGAGTCATGATCAATCACCCAGAAATGGAATTTATACCCTACTTCATCCCTCTATCAAAATGGTGCACAAAAATATAAATTAGAATATCATGACCTCATTGCGAGGATATATCCAACACTTCAAGTATCATTAAATCAAATGAAGATTAAGGGTGATTCATAATTGGTTATCAAGAAGTCAATGTTGATTATACTATTAGAAAAGAAGACTTTATCCCCCATTGGAATATATCTAAGGATTGATATAAGAATTCCACACAAATCTATATTGGTTCATGTACCACACAAACAAAATTCCTAAGATGATGCCATGGAAAAATTATCTACATCATTAGTAGGTCCAAACATAGACCAAATGTTCATCAGCACTTCACATTGTCTAATGGTGGATCCTTTTGTTCATGAAATCATATAAGAGATGAATGAAATCAATATCATCCACAAACTAGAGGTCATAAAATTAGTTGGATGAAACCCATTATGGAATACTATAAAAATGGACTACTCGCATTAGAAAGAAATAAGAAATATCAAATCACATAGTGAGTAATTATCTTTTTTCTTTATTATGGAAGAAAATCACTCAAAAGTACTCTATAAACAGGGCATTGATGGGGTCCTTCTCAGATGCCTTGATGGGGAAGATACCTTTCCATTCAGGAAAGAAGTCCACACCAGAGCCTACAGTTCACATTCATCTGTGTTAAATAATTCTCATCAAATCTGATGTATTGGGTACTACTAGACCAAAATGACATGGGATTTAATAATATTCACAAGAAAGTTTCATTCATTCTAGGTACATTGTAAATTAATTAATCAACAATAAGAGTTTTTACACACTTCCAAATACTCTTATACATTATCTAAATAGTGAATGGACATTATTATACCATATAATCCTTCTAAATCCATGCAATTAATGTGCATTTTCACTACAAAAGAATTCGTCTACAATTAGTACAAAGTTTTCCCCCTCAAAGAAGTCATGGAAAGAAATATTATCATCATCTTGAGATCAAATATCATCACTATGTTTGGAATCCATTGTACGATAATGATGAATCATGGAAAAAATGTTTTCTCTGATGAGTTAGGAAGGATGTATCGAAGTATAACATTATGTATAACCATTCAACTCTCTGTCATGTCGAATCTAATGGAATAATATAGGTTGTAAACAAAACAATATCAAATATAATCCAATATATGGTAGATATGGAAAAAAAGTCTTTGTCAGAAAATCTCATACATGACTTGTGGGATTAACATACTATAAAATTTTCCACCAAACAAGGGATCTTGTACTCATTTTTATAAAGTACAAAGGAAGTTCTTCTCATTGAGGTTTAATTTCCTTCACATCACATTAAGATTTGTGTATAGTTATCCATAGGAGAGAAGTCCCAAAAGTGGCTAGATAAATTGAAGCAACTAGATGAGAATAGATTTCATTCCATGAATCATTTGGAAGTCCACTATAATAATATTCCATGAGTCTTTAAAAAAATATTTATCCCCATGTCATTCCATGATGGAGATATGGTGTTGGTCCTTAGGACTTGGATCGTACTTGGAAAGAAACCTCTAAATATGGAGCCAAAGTTGAAGGGAAATTATTTTATACAAAAAATATACTCTAATAGATATTATTATTTGATCTCAATTGATAGACATGTTATCATATCCCCCACCAATGAGTGGTTCTTGAAGAATTATTTTCTGCAACAACATGACACTAATCAAGATCTGATGACGTTAAAATACATGATAAAATTTCTTTCCTCCTGACATTAAACTATAGGGTAATCATACTTAGCACATGATGTTATGTTGTATTCATTCCCTATGTAATAGCATGGGTTACCTCATGCCACAAATGTGAGATGTTTAAATGTACTCACTAGAGAGGACATCACCCCTAACTTCAGCCTTCTATTATTCCATGATTCAGAACTATGTTTGTCTTGATTTCAAACCAAACAAGATATATAGTGACACCCCGATCCTTTTTTCTAGACCAACCATAATTTAAAAAAAATAATTCCCTACATATGATCTAGATCTATGTATGGAACATCACACTATGTGGCCAATGCTGGTCCAAATTCTTCTTGTGTGCTCCAAAAAAATCATTCTCAACACCATACTACATCTACTGGGATATTTTGCATCTCCATAAACATTTTTTATCAATTAGTAATAGGATGTTAGATTCAAGAGGTGACATTTTTGTTACTATTCATTCATATTCCTCAGTTTGTATATGCATATGTCTCCCATAAAAATGGAATGTTAACCAGAGAAACATTATCCCTTAGGAGAAACATCTTCTATATCTATAAGTCTAGAAAAAAAAATGCCTGAAACTACTTTTCCAACATGGTCTTCAATCATTCCATGAATTGTTCATCCCATATCATTTCACTTAATCAGAGAACCCTCATGGCCATGGTTTATGATTTTCATTTTCACATCCAAGGACCATCAGAATATCTTTTCCTAGTAATCCTTTTATCACTTATTGATTCCCTGATATATGGTCCTAGGAATATTACCCAAACCAACAAGACAACTTATTCCTTTCTATATGACATTACAAAGAATGGTTTCCCAGAACTGTGTATGGCATGATTCTCATTTTCTCCAGATACATAGTGATTCTAAAATCCTACATCTTGATCCATCCACTATAAGATCAAAACACACCTATCCTTCATTTTAATGGCCTTTATGTTGTACAATAAAATATTCCACTCCTTGATTCTATCATGGATAATAGATCACATGTGATTTAGACTTTTGTAATGGATTTTCCACATGATCAAGGTGTATCAGTCCAAGTCTGGGTCATCATGGATCTAGATGAAAGACCTTAAATGGAACACTGGATGTATTTACCTCATGAAGTTAAACTATATGGTTAATGTTTCTTGCATGATAGAAAACTAAATCTTTTTATGTTCATCAATTGAGGAGAGCCAATATCCTTTATGTTGGTCTCCCACCACACCTCCATTGAAGAACAACATGTTGATTGATTATTTCATTGATGAGATACGTACTGACGCATCTATCCTGTTTATGGTGCCCATCCATGAATAAAGAAATACCCCATTTTTATGTATGGTTTAGACCTATGTGGGAAAAAATACATCCCCATTATTGGGTAATATCGATATGAAATACTCCTTCCATATTAAGGAACATTCCATCCATAAACCAAAATCTGTGATAGGGGAAATCTGAATCTCCACAAGCCTTATTCATCCATGAGTAATGGAATTACATACTCCTAAGGAAAAATTTGTTTGACTATAAAATAATACACCCCAAGTCAGATTTTCATGAGTCTCCCACCAAATGTTCTTTCCAATCATAAGAATATTTCCCCTCAAAAGATACATATTTTATCTCTGTAATCCCCAAAAATATTGGTTTTTTACATGGTCCCTATTAAAGGCCTATAAGAATACAACAAAGTGATTCAAATGGGACCAAATTCTTAATCATAATCAACTTTTCTTCATCATGATTAGATCATATTCTGGTGGTGGGAATTTTTTGGGTTATAAAAACTCAACATGGAATGCGAACATAATTTCGAGAAATTGGTAATGGTACAATTAACATGGAAAATTGAACTGAATTTTTTTGGGCATAAAGTACCAAACGGATAGATTTGTTCCACATAGTTTTCTCGCTATTAAAGGGGATCTAATCTACATAAAAGCTTACAATGTGAACTGCCTCTCCACACAACACCCATAAAAGAATTTTTTTTATTGTCTCATCTTCTATTGTCTAGCTCCAGTAAATGAAAATTGTTTATGGGCCTATGCCACTATTTTTCATCTCCCACAAAAAAATCATTCTCTTGCATGTAATGTTATTTTCTACTTCTAGGAAATGAAATTATTCTGTAGCTCAGGATATCAATTTCTAAATCCCTCTAATGAAAAAAATATTTTACGGGGCCATGAAATCCTTTTTTGGATCTAGTAAATGAGGAGACCCTAGATCGACACAAATTTATGGTTATTCCATAAGGAAGTTACATCCATGCATCTATAAAAAATCCATAGGGGATTTCGGAGAGAGAGATGATGGAAAGTGAATAATATTTTGGAGAGAAATAAATTTTCAAAAGGTAAACTTATCGCATACTTATAAGTTAGAAATGGGAATTTCCCAACCATTCATATACCCAAATTCCTTTATGGAAACCATTTCCTGAACCATATGTGGGTGGCCTTTTTGTGGTCCATCACCCTGTATAGAAAATGGTTACATGGAAGTATCCCTTATTTTTGAAGAAAAAGGATATACAAAAGTTTATTTTCCCCATGTAGAAAAATTATTTGTGAAAGGATCCCTTCCATTTATAGAAAAATACTATCTAGAAGGATCCCTTACTCCCATAAAGAAATATTATGTGGAAAGAGCCCAAAAATGCATAGAAAAATTCTATACGGAGGTAACCCCATCACGTGTGGAAAACAGTATGTAGAATATGGCATCATGGTTATTCCTTCTTTCCCTCTCTCATTTATTTCCTCTAGTGTATCATTTTTCCCCACCACGTCTTCTTTGTGAAATTTCTTAATATCTTTATCCATCAACATCTTTTTTGTGATTTTCCAATCCCCAATTGTGCCCCTTCACAAACCACCATGCCAAGGCCTCTTTAAAAGCCACTAGATACATGTGATCAAAGTAAAAAACATTCCAATATTCCCACTCCATCATACATTCTCATTGTAAATGAGGTTCTATTGGTAACCTACTTACAAAGGGGGATCATCAAAATGTTCTCCATCATACATTTCCATGGTTATGCGGATTTTGAACTTATAGGTAGGATGAATGGCCTCCCTATTTTAGCAAGTGAGTAGGGTGATAATGATTTAATTTCCCTTTGATGAGGGATAGTGTTGGGTCCATATCTCATCCTCTCTAAAATTATGTTATTACCATACATCCTGGAGTAAGCACCAAATAGAAGGTTATACCCCTCCTATTTCACTTCCTAGGTTATAAAAACCATATTCAAATGGGTCGCCAATTACCTTTATCTATTCAATATCCCAAACCACATCCACCAACAAATGAAGGAGATTTTTTGGTTTTATAGATTTTCTGATTCCTCTTGTTTCTCACACCAAGCCTGACTCATGTGGGATTAGAGGTTTGGGATGATCACATCATCTACATGATCAAATACATGTCATGGAAACGAATCATTTTCCCGAACTTCCTCTAACCTTCCTTCAAAGGGCCTCTATAGGTGTGGTTTTTTAATACTATTTATCCAACACTCATGGTCCCCCACTTTATTCTAAGACACAAATGTATGCCATAACTTTAAAAAGGCCATAATGCCAATGAATCAACTTTAGTATTCCTCTATAGTTGTAATACCAAAACTTTTTAACTATGTGGGATTTGATTCCAATCCAAATGGGATAAAAAGTAAGCCTCACTATGGTCCAAATCTATCACCTAAAACTCAAACTAATCTTATCTGGCCCATATTCTCCGTTGGGTCATATCCAACCCATAGGGCCATATTCCTTTTGGGTACCTACATCATAATTTTTATTGATCCATTTTCCTAGTAGGTTCATATCCATCCAAGGAGGATACATCCATCTATGGTCTCTTAGTCTACTTTAGCATAATTCCTACAATAGCCTTTGACTAGGAATCTTCCACCAATATTTCCTTACATCATGAAATTAAATTATACTATTTGGTCATGGTTACATGACTTGAAAAGGTTTTTTGTGTCCCATTATGTGGAAAAAAATTGTGGGTTCTAATTACTTTCACAAGGATACATACGAATCCAAATTAAGGGGTTTTATCCTAACATCAAAACAATTCTCCTCATCTCAGATGAATGTAAATTCTAGAGAACCTCATTATGTGGATTAAAACCAAAATCATGCTAATAAATGAAATAATAATCTTTAATCTATGTATAATTGGTGTCATTAATTGTTAACCAAAAATACATAAAGATGTATCTTAATTCAATACATTATAATGATAATTTATTAACCTAATTGTGACATGTCCTGTATATTTTGAAACTAATAAATTATTGATGAACATGTCATAAATAAAATATATAAGACAGTCTCAGAGTAAAAAATAACTCCACCCAAAAGGGTATGATGATATCAAAATCCCATCCTCTAAACTAGTGTGATTTATTAAGAGTTATTAGAAAAGTTCTCTGATGAATTACTACCATTGGAAATATGGTCCCTAAGTCCTCACATATTTGATATCCTTTGGTTGTTTATGGTTTTGTGAATTAACCCTATTGGAAACCGATACATCATAAACAGGCACAAAAAGACATTCTGGGAATAAATGACATTGTTGACCTACCAGACCCATGAAATCCTAACTTGTGTGTCACATAAAACTTCATCCTATCTATTATTTAAAATCTTTAATACCTAGTTTACATGAACTGCCTCATTGAAACCCCGTTTGTGTCGACATAGAGATAATACTAAACCCCAAATCCCATATTCAACAGGCAACAGGTTGGAAACTAGCACTGAGGGTACCTATCGAAAGTATATGAGGCATTACCCTATTAATTTCTATGACAGTATAATTAATCTAGTTACAAATTCATATATATTGAAATGGAAATTTTAACATTATCCCTTCTCCAATGAGTTATCTTGAAAAAAATGAATGTATGTATATGTGTTATAGCTTTTATGTACTCAGTAGGACCATACTTCAAAGAAAATAAAGATCCACGTGAAATAAATGTGTTTTGAGACATAAATATGTTTGAATAAATAATTATGGTAATATATTAATTTGATAAATTTGAAATCACCAAAACTAATTAAGGGATATGTATCATATATCAACAATAACCATGATCAAGGGTGATTTTTCACATTCCAAGAATTAATAATAAAGGGAGATGTCCCATATCTCAGGTTTTTATATCATTTTCCATTAGAAACCTTACCGAAAATAATTTTTATTTTCAACAAAACAACATAAATTATTGAAGAGGAAATTAATGATACCAGTTAAAAAATTTCACATAAAATTATTACCACTATAACATATTTATTCATAGGAACTTTCAAACCATATTGATTGTGATTCATCACGGGAACCCCTAACCAATTGACAAAAAAGATGAGGATAAAAGAAAAAACCATATGTCATAACTTATATCCAAAAATTGTATCAATCAAATAATTTCATCATTATATAGAACATCCAATAAGTATTTCCATCAGTATTAACCAACATCCTTATAGATGTAGACATATCACCATCCCCAAAAAATCTATCAATACATTACATAATCCTTAAGCTCATAAAAGAAATTTTCATATGTCACCAAATAAATTGATCTCAATAGTGAATTACAAATATATCAATCCAAAATCATAGAAAACATAAAAAATGGATAAAAACAATTTATATCAATTTATAGTGGTAATAAAACAAAAAAACTCAAAATCATAGCATCAAATAGATATCACAATCAATTAAATTTCCATTAAACAATAATTATCCTTGTTATATTATTTTCTTCATTAATTCATCACATTACATACTAATTCAATATAATCCATCTTTTTTAAATTTCTATTTTTGGTAAACATATCTCATTATTATGATACATATTCAATTATTTCATCCAAAATCACATTATCATTTATTCAACCCTTATTCCAGTTACCACTTAATTAATTTAAATAGATGTGATATGAGATTAAATACTGTATGTATTATGTTATTTCACATTTAAATTAATTTAGATGATATTAAATATTGAATAACACCATTGTTTGAAAAATATATACACTTAAATAAACATTAACTTCCTAAGAAAATAATTTAACTGGACATACTTCCACACCCCCAACATACATAATAGGTTAATTGCAAAGGATAAGCCATACTCCAAACTTACCCCCATACATTCCAACTCCCATCACTTAATATAAAATAAAAAACACCTACAAATCCCTATATACTAGAATATCACTCAAATCATCCTAGATCCATAAAAAACACCACCCTAAAAATAAATATCAATCCTACTTATTTAAAGGCCCAATAGATTCTCACTGAACTAGCTGATATTCAAGGAATTTTCCTAAGGAAATGAAATATTTATAGGAAAGTACCCCCCCAACATGGTATTAACAAAACATCCCAATATATCCTAAAGTTTAATAATATCCATAGTTAACCAATTAAGATAGAAAATAAGGATCATATCAATATAATCATAAACCATAAAAATAGTTACCACAAAAAAATGGTTTATAAGGATACATAAACTTAATCAGCCTAAACATAATCCCAACTCTAAGAGAATTGGGCAAAATAACATTAAATATTCCTCTATATTAAATTATTTTCTCCAATCTATTGTATAATACCATTTCTAAGGATATTATAATCACATTAACTATAATAAAAAATTTATATTCTCATCCTTATAACCATATCCCACATATATTTCATCCCAATATATCAATATCAATGAAATATTATTTGAACATAAGTTAGGCATTCATATCAAATATAGAATTAAAATAGGGCTAATAAACCTGATCACATTCTCACTTTTTATTAATATATTTGTTCACACAATCCATAAAATATATTAAAATGTGGTTATAAAAGAATATCACAATATCTTGGTACCAATATATAATAAAAAATAAAATAAAAATTGAATTTCATTTCATGAATTATATCAATTTATGCATAACCATTCTGAGAAAAGTGTAAAGAGGAAACACATAACATCTTCATTCCCAAAATTAAACCAATAACACTAAGACCAAAATAAGGGATTAATATATGGAATTAATAAAATAATTAAATAACCCCTCCCCTTGTACTAAAGAAAAAGAATCATGTTTGACAGAAATGTTATATAGTAAAAATAATAAGTAAACTGAAACTAATCCCCTTGTACCAAACCCTATTCACAAATCCCAATAACATAGCATTAACATATCATATCTAAAGTAATTTCATCTGTGTGTTGATTACTAATGGTTGAAGTGATACAATATGAGGTTCCCTTGACCCTCACACATGGATCTTGTGAAAAAAATCCCATACATAATACATATTCTTTGATACTAATTGAGACATCCAAGCTAAATATATCTTTATTTAAATAATTGTTTAAGTAAAACATTAATCTAACAATAAACACACAATCTCAATCAGGTAATGTTTCATTTAATTGTTGTTCAGTTTCATATGAATCTTATTTTATCATACTTTTGAACATTTATCCATAATCAAACTACACTGAACACCCTTATAGGTTCATTATAGGTTATACTCATCTTTATAACTTGAGGATTGAAAAAATAATAAGGGTTGAGTTCTTATGCACAATAATGGGAAACTTTTACATTTTTCATCAAGGGGTATATAATAAGAAAAAAAATAAGTCATGACCATTGGAGAAACATCTTATTAAAAAGAACATCGAAAAAAATATTTTTTTTTCACAAGTCATGATATTTGTACATGTAATCATAAATAAACAAACATATACCATGATATAAGAGTGTGAGGAAATAATCCTGACCAAGAAGCATAATCATAGTCATATAACTTATAAATGTGGATCAAAATAAGAATAGAAATTATAATATAGTGGATTAGGCATCAATTACTATTTCCCTTACAGGATTAGTGATTACATCTTTTACCCATCATGGATCATGCGTTGCTTCATGATTTCCATAGTGGATCGATAATCGTTACACATTTCCAATTATTATCTCATGAGATGTAAATATTTACCAAAGTAATTGGAGAGTTATATAGAACCCAAATATTTTAGACTATGAAATAGTTTATATCACATAATTAACCCAAGGAAAAGATATGGGTTATATAAAGAAATTCCTATAAGTTTTCATAATCCATCTGGAGAAATAAATTTTATGGTATTATAAGAACATATCTCAAGTGTATTATAATAAATGTTAAAGTAATTTAAAAAGATGTAAATTACCATTTTATGATTATTGTATAGATAAAATTTTTAAAAAATAATTCTTCCTTTTTGAAATTCATGAAGAATATTTAAAATTGATTTCATTAAAATGAAATAATTTTCATTTGATAAAAAAATAATAAGGTACCCTTTAAAAAAAAATATTTTTTGAAAACAAATTTTATGAAAGAAATATATATTTAGAAATTTGTTTTGAGAATATATGAAAACGTTGAGAAATTATTTCTTGAAAAAAATTCTTTAAATTCACTTTTAAGATAAATAAATTATATTTAAAACTCAAACTTTTACTTTTGAAAAATAAAACAATATTTCCTTTCATTTTAAAAATAATTGTTAATTAAAATCATTTATAAAACCATTTTAAAAAATAAAAACTGATATTTGTAATGGATAATAGTCCTAAAATTAAATTCTACTATAAAATATTTCTCAGAAAATGTTTTTACTATAGTTATAAATTATGAAGTTATGGGAAACATTCAAATTTCATTTCCAAAAAGTTGAGGGGATTTTTTTTGAAATTAATACAATTAAAAAAAACATTCCATAATGGATCCTTGAATTATATATAAAGTTTTTTTTGATAAAATTATTGTGTTGAAAATAAAATAAACAATCATGAATGGAAAATAATTTTATATTATTTTTAAAATACCTTCATTGAATCCCACATAAAAATAAGGATAATAAAAAGTTGATTTAAAAATAGGTAAATAGAAATTATAAGATCATTAGAAATGAAATTTATTTTTTTTATTTCAAAAATAATAAATTAAAACAATACAGGTAAGAGTGAATATGGATATGTAAGAGAAGCATCTCATTTATAGAGGAAAAAAATCATTCTTAACATTGTCATGTTTTAGAAAGAATAAATAATTTTTTTTGAATTCTAAATAATTTAAAGAGTAAATTCATTATAATATCATAATAAGACAAGATAATACCATCTTGAAAAAACATATTCAGAAGAATCATTATAACTCAATAAAATAATTTTAGTCAAGAAAACCCCTTCACAAATTCATTATCATTCGAATCAAAACCCCATAAAACATAAAACATGATATGAATTTTTAAATTCCTTAAATTTATATAAGAAAATATATATAATACATCCACGGGTAGTGTTAACTCCATTTAAAATTAAATAACTACTGAATATGGCATAAGTCTTAATGAATGAAAATTGAGATGAGAATCTCTTACCTTCTATCCACGATTATCCGAACACACTCTAATGTTCTTTATAAAAAACATAACTATCTTAAAAACTTATTCCATAACCTTAATACTAAATATTTACTTTATAATATTAAAAAATCATTATTTATTATACATTTAATAGTTTTTTATTGTTTACTTTAGTCATCGATGTTAGAAATTTTGTTTGTTTTATGGAGGATTTAAACTGTTAATATCAATCCCCATTATTTTATAGTAATTAAACGATTCCTATTTTATTTAAGGTACATTAAAATATGTTTTATAATTCTTTATAATGTTATATTTTTATTCCAAAATATTTTTAGAGATAAAATTTTCAGTGATCTTTTTTCTGTAATTTTTAATAAACTAAGGGTGTTTTGTTAATAATGAGTTAAATATAAATATAACATTTACATAACCATAAAACAAAAATTATTTTCCATTTTTTTATAAAAAAATATTTAATCTTTCATATACATCCATGATATAAATTCATACCACTGTTCATGTAGGTGTTTGAACCGACCCAAATAGGAATATGGTATAATCGATGGGTGAGTATGGTTGTAAAATAGATTAATTTGTCATAATATAATTATTTTATAAGAATAATGAAATTATTAATATTTGTTTGTTTTGAATCATATTTTATGAATTTTTTATACAGAATATAATTTTCTATGAAAAATTAAATGCTTGGATTCTTGGTGGTGGTGGTTCTCGCATATACACATGCAAAAATATCATTTTCCATAAAATAAAAAGAGGGAAGGAATCAGTGTATTTTTAATAATCCTAATAATTTTTTAATATAAAAAATATTAATTAAATATAATATTTTAACAAAACCCATAATTCAATGATGAGAATCAGATCATGTCACATATGGATGGGGTGTTCTAAACATACCACATACAAAGTTTTCATTTTTCTAATAGTTGGAAGGAAGATAGAAAAATGTAATACAATAAACATAATAACATTTATGTATACTTATTATAATTATACATTAATGTATAAATTATTAAATTATATTCATAATAGGTAAAAGAATAAATAAAGTAAAAAAATAAACATTTAGAAAATGAGAATTTATCCTTACTTTGGGGAAGAAATCCATTAAAAATTGGATGAAGACTTTGATATGCGGTTTTTTGAAAATACCAAAATAAATGAAAAGTTTCTTGGGTATATTTTTACGAATTTAAGAGGATTAGGTTTTATGTATAAGTAGGGTTGTGATGGATTCTTCTATAAGGGAGATGGGTGGAATTTTTATAATAATATAAAAGGTGAAGTCACTATTCAATGGTCATGTGGATCCAATAATAGGAAGTAATGTAGTGGGGGAATTTTACGGTTTACAAATCATTTAATATATATTTTTACACATGCCTGTAACATTTTTAACTCTTTTAGTCTTAGATATTGTATACTTTTCATTTTTCATTTTTAGACTGGTAATCAACTTTTAACAAATTAATTTAATTTTAATGATGAAAAAATGGAGATTATTAAATAATTTACAAATAATAATTTAAAATAATAGTTCTAGTTTTTTTCAAATAAAACATCTAAGTGTGAAAAAAATTAATATTAGAGAACATAATATGTAAACCCATTCTAAAATAAAAGTGAATTTCTATTGTTAAAAATTATGATGAATAAAAAATTAGAATTTTTTTAACTTCACTAAAATTAATAGATTTATTTTAAACATAATAAAATTTATTTGGATTTAAAAATAATCCAATTCATAATTCCAACATTGGATACATACTGAGAATAAACAGATAACGAATTATTTTTATTAGAGTAGAATATTACTTATGCTTCCAAAATGATCAACATGGATTTGACAAATTTAACTTTTCATTTTAAATTTATTCATTTTAGTTTATAAATATATATTTTCTATATAAAAATTCTTTCATAAAATTTGAAATCAGTCTTGTATTATGGAATTTTCCTAAAGGTGATAATCAATGAAAAATCTGTATTTTTCACTATTCACCCAAAAATTCAAACATTTCAATAAAATATCTCCAATTTATACTAAAATAATTTTGACAAGATGAAATTAGAAAAGAATTTATTTTTTAAAATTAATATTTAAAAATTTAAAAAAACATTTTAACTGAGAATACAAATATAAATAAAAACTACTTTTATTGAAAATGATGTTTTTAAGTGTTCCATATATTATTTTATATAACATTATAATATAAATACTGTTAATATGTTAGTTCATATATTATACATTAAAATAAATTAATTTAATTTTTTACGATAAAATATACAACACAAAATAAGAAAGTTATTTCTGAAACAACAATCCTTTAAAATATTAAATCATGTTTGCTATTTATCTTCCAAAAGTATGTAATATTCGTTGATTAATATCATTTCAAATACTAGATGTTTTACTATTATTATAATTTTATTAAAATTATTATTCCAATTTGTAATGGATCATTTGGGCTTAGTTTTTTGTGTATAGCAAGTTATCTAACACAATATCAATTTAGAGAAAAATATATACTACAATTTTGGGGAGTTACATTCTTCCCACATTAAATTATTTTTTTCCATGAAATTTTAATTATCACTCACTAAAGAAAATATATAAGGACATATAAAATATATAAATTACTCTAGATATAATTTCTTGATATATATGGACCCTACAGAAAAGGGAAATATATTGTTTTTTCCCTCAGAATAGGTCAATCCAAATATTAATATTTCTATAATAACTTGAGATAAAAAAACACTCATGATTATGTATCATAAATTCGATAATAGAATTAGTTTTATGAGATATATCATAGTCGTCCTTGAATTCATAGATGATCATAAGTCGATTTGAGATATGCAATATGATTTCCGTATTTTCTTAATATGGATTTTATGTGGTGATAGACAACTCATTTCCATAATAACATCAAATTCATCATAGAGAAATAATAACAATATTCTTATTTCCAAAAACATTAAATTGATATGAAATAATCATACCACAATAAGTTTTTATTAATAATTCAACTTCATGTCATCAAGGCAGATATTTGATGTTCTTAGAATGTATTCTTGGTAAAAATGATTGTCTTGACTAATAATCAAATACACCAATCACAGTTCTTTACTGGATTAACATTATACCTTACTCCAATTAATTTTATAGAACCACTACAGTTTTTTGGATTACAGATTAATTACCATTTTACCTTGCCTTAGGAAGTTTATAACATTGATTATTTCAATAAACTCATGGATTGGCCTCCTGATTGCTAAAATTGATATAATATTTACAGTAAAATCACAAGAGTTTGAGTATTATTTGGAGCCTTCTTTTTCTCCATTTTAATTACTGGGCTCTTTATCCCCTTTCAATGATGAATTTATTGATAGATATACCTTCAATACTTGAAGTATTAGAACAAAGGATTTTATTTTTTGTAAATTCAGTTTGTTTTGTGTTTTTTTCATCATTCACTTGGTTGGGCAAAGAGTTTTCAAGACAAGTGTTCTTATACTAGAGGTTGACAATAGTATTTAAGGTGGCATCATATCTCAATGTTGCCCAAATTTTTGGGCTCAAAATATGGAGTAAAGATACTAGCATCCTGAATGGTTATTTTATGGAATTAACTATCCATAAATACGGTAAAGGAATGGGTTTTTTGATGAGTATATTTTTTAAAGGAGTGTTTCATGAGTTTGTGAAGGGTTAAATATGTTCACCATTATAATAGGAAGTGGATAATTATGAGTTCATGATGATATTCGTTTCAATGGAAATTTTTACTAGAGCTTTGCGAATGGAGGAGCTTCATGAAGATGTTTTTGGAAGTTAAAAAAAACTAGAAAAAAAGGTAGAGCATCGTGAATGGATAAGAATATAAATATTTCTCTACCCGTGCTTAATTTGACATGAAAATAAATGGAGAAAATCTAGAAACTCTCTGATATCATGATGTTTGATATCTTCATAAATATGGCTCTTTAAGAAATCTTGAGCATCTCAAAAGGACTAGTTAAATCTTAACTGAGGCCAATGCCCCTATATAATGGTTTCCTCATGATGATGGGGTATTATGTAATTACATAGTAGGATTTATGATGGAATTGTGTTTTGAGAAGGTAGTGTTCTTAGAGAAAGTGCATCCCAAATGATAGTATTGAACATTTGGTTTTTAGTGAACAGTGCCTTCAGAGTGCTTTATATCTGGTATATTGTAAAAATAGAGCCTCTTGAAAGTCTGTGACAACTACATCAATTCCAATATACTGAAGGGTCATTCAAGTCAATAATATTAGTAAGACTTCACCCAAGGAACTGAGCTAGAAGGATTTGATGGAACAGTTCTGAGGGACACATTATGTTATCCCTAAAATCTTATAATGGTAGTGTGTCTGGCACAGTGTGGATACATATAAACTTCTACATTCCTCAACAAGTGAATATTAGTGGATTTTGGTATGACCAACACACTCTCAGTGTATGATCCTTGGACTATCACTTTGTAATATCAAATATGTTTAACATTTTACTACTAACATGGGAAAAATATCTATCACTTTTAAAGGAACAATTAACACCCCGATTCACCCCTCTCCCCTCAAGGTTCTCTGGGGTCCTATATGAAGAAACATTGTTACCCATTAAATTAATTTCCTTATTATATCCTCACACATTTTAAGAATATAGGTAGTCTATTTCCCTTCCCTCCAAGGGATATTTCAATCAGGTTTCCATTAAAATATATATTCCTTTTTTTCTCTATAATAAGGATAGTCTCATAATTTTATTTCCAACATATGTACACATGAAAAATATACTAAAATCTACTAATTTATCTTATGAAAATGAATTTTTTTATCCAATAAATAATTGTTCATCATTACTTTTATGGTAAATAAAAAAACTAGATCCATGATTTATGAGTGACATGAAATTATCCTTTAATTTTCCAATGGATTCATCCTCTGTTTGTTTCAAATTTATAAATTATCTCACCATTTTCATACAAATATTCTGGGGAAAATATTTTGAGATTATTTTTTTCTTTATCTATTCCCATTAAATATAATCAATTACCTCTATTTCTATTGTATTCTTAATGATATATACCATTGATCAACCTCACCTTCCAAGTGATAAAGAACTAGAACAATATTCTCCTCTTTTATGAACTTGAGAGTGTAAAATATATTTTCCAACACATAAATATATTTTATAGAAATGAGTTTATCATAAGATATATTGATTTAGAAAAAACATTATCACATAAAAGACTCAATAGAAAGCCGCTACATCCTTGGTTTGTTTGGGAGCTCAACATGGACAACATTATTATTCATAGAATGGTAGTGTTGAGTGAGAACCTGTAACACCCCGATATTTTATGAAAAATATTCTTTTTAACTTCATTAATTTCTTCTGTTGTACGCGACACCAAAAGGAGATTTCACAACACGCATCCTTGACTTGCCTTGCATTACACGTAATCACGACCTTCCTCGATAGCGTGTGTAGTACGCAATACCAAGTTTCACTAAACAACGATATTCTATTATTAAAACTATCCATTATGAATAGTAATAACCACTTTTTGAAATTTTATAAATTTTATCTTTCAAAATTGAGTTCATTTTTGGATTTTGAATATCGAAATTATCTTTGGGTGAAATTTTGGTACTTTTCGGATAGCATTCATATTCTGATGAATTGTGGAAATTACTAAATTTTAATTAAAAACAACTTTTTTAATCGAAATAATTAATAGTGATGAGTTATTAATTTTAGTGGTTTTAAAGTATATTTAGAATATATTTTTACAATTTAATACAATGTTGGTCATTGGATGTAATTTCAAATTTAAACCAGACATAAACAGGTGTCAATCTTTTGATAGTTATTATCTCTTAAGAACACGCTATTTGTTTTGACGACAGGAACTAATTTTTAAATTAATTAATGCAACTGATATGTTCTTAATTTGGTAAAATAGACATAATTTTTGAATTCATAATATCAAATATAGCTTAGGCCTAATTTTTGGTATTTTTCTGGAAACGTTCATTTTTTGATGAATAGTGAAACCACTAAGTGGTAGTTAAAAAACTGAATTTTTCATAAAACATAATTTTACAGCTTCTGTGAGTGGAATTTTGAAAATCCGAGAGACACGGTTAATATCAAGGACTAAAATTT
Source organism: Viscum album (assembly GCA_963277665.1). Lineage (NCBI taxonomy): Eukaryota > Viridiplantae > Streptophyta > Magnoliopsida > Santalales > Viscaceae > Viscum > Viscum album. The sequence continues at coordinate 1,244,646,750 of OY728130.1, read as the reverse complement.
GGTTCAATGAGATGAAAATAATTTTTGGTGAATAGTAACTATTTACTTTTTTTTACCACGGTTAAAAGTAAATAGGGTAATTAAGGGTAAAAATGATATTATTATTACCCTAAAAGATGTCCTAATTCTATTTTATAAGGGTAATTTGAACAAAAACAACCTTAGGAATAAAATATGACCATTTAGGCCCACTTGGATTAGATTAGGACATTTATTATTAATTTATTTAAAGAAGGGTTAAAATAGATAAAATCAAAGTTTAATAAGTAAATCATTTTTAATACAGGGTTATACATAAGATAAATTCAACTATAAATATTAATTAGAAATATAAAGAGATTTCCTACATAATAATATTTTATTTGTAATTTTTAGACATTAAATAATTTAATTTATTTATGACACAACGATGCTGCAGTAATTATCTTATTAACGAAATATTGACATAGTTGATGTTATAAATACCCAAATAAATGTAATTTGAAACTTTTTATGAATTCCACTAATTTTCTAGGTTAATATGACATGTTATTATTTATTTAATTAACTTGGTTTGAACTAATCATTCTGTTAGGAGTATCAAAAAAATCAATTACTAAATAGTGTCAAAATTGACATAAAATAGTTTTTAAAACAAATATTATATTATTAGTTGTTATTTTAGTCCTAATAAGGTTCGGCCAAATGACTTAGATAAGGTTATATATATTAATTATAAACACCTTGGGGTTCGTTTGGCTTATTATAGTTAGTTTATTAACCTTATAGTGTAAGAACACAAGAAGACACGGTAAAAGTAAAATTATTTATGTTAATGTTAAATCTAAATGATAAAGTTACAATAGGAAAATAAACTTGTCTAAATTATATTGTATGAGAGTATTTCGAACCATACCCACCTTAACTTTTAAATATATCAATTTGGATCTATTTAAAACCTAATTTGGCTTTATAATAAAATAATAGTTTTAGTTTTTCCAAAGGAGCCCCTCTCCTCCCTTATAAAAGGGCACCTCCTCCCCCTCTTCCTCACACCACTTTGAGCCTTCAATCTCGGCCAAACCCTGCCAATTTCTTCTCTCCACTTCCCTAGAGACATCATAGAGTTCTTGGTATTCTTCAAAGACCAATTTTAGTTCCCTAAAAGGAGGTATCAAAGAAGCGCTTCAAAGAAGAGGTAATGTCCGTTACCGATTCTTTCATCTTTATTTCTTCTTCCACTTGTTCTTATTTAGTTGTTTCATTATGAAGTAATAACATCAGTATCACTCATATACTGGTATGTTATTATAATTATGAAACAAACCTATTTCACCATCTATCCATCCTACGGAAAATGAAATCACCGCACGTGCGTACGTACGGAATACCGTCTCCACGCCGTGGTGTAATCTATTTTCCACCACCACCTTACTTGGATGGGTCTAATGGTGTAAAGAATGAATATATATGATTATTGTAAAGTGATATTGATTCTTAAATAGTATTCATACAATCCAATACAATTCCACGATCATGAGAATGATATCATCGCTCGTGCGTACGTACGGACTACCGTCTCCACGACGCGATGAGATTCATTCTCCACGTTAACCATTCATGAATGATTATAAAGTATATATAAAAAGTAATCATGAAATATATGACATAATAATTATACTGGATTTATGTGTATATATATGTATGTCATCTACTAAATTCCATTCAACTCAATAAGGAAACGAAAACAACGTTCATGCGTACGTACGACCTACCGTCTCCATGAACGGTGTATTTCTTTCCATTTACTGATCTATTATATATATATGTATATTCTGAATATATATTATATATAAATCATGTTTTATATTCTAGAATTAAGTAATCATGATCTAAGTAATCTTATGAATAATTACAAGTCAAAACACGGACGACAAATGAAACGATTTTACCCAAAACGCTCTTTAACATGGAATTTACAAAAGAACGGGTAATATAAAGTCATAAGTGAACCATATATAATATCATAACAATGAATATGATTCTGTAATAAGTCAATGACATTATTTAAATCATTATACAGGAGGTTCAGAAACTTACGAAGCAAATCAGACATAAGGTAAGGGATAAATTTTGCAAATCTCATTTTTATCCGAGATTGCTTATTCGTAAGTATTTACTGGGGTTATTTCTATCATCCATGTCCATGTTTTATAAAAGTGTTTTCATGTATGTTTAAAGTCATTTTTACCAATTTTTGACTTTTGGACTTTTACTACATGTTATGTAAGGAATCTTTCTTTTGTTTACGTTACGAGGTACTTTTTTAACTTTTTCGACAAAAGTACGAGAAGAATGTTTTTTTAACTTATACGATATGAAAGGATTTTTACGTTTTCATAAAGCCTTATTTTCATGAAGCTTACTCCAAAATATTTCATTTCTATTTTCAACAAAATCTATTTCTTTTAAAATTGGATGATGTTTTGTGAAAAGAAATTTATTTTGAAGAAGAAAGGATATTTTCCTCAAGAATTCATTTCAAGTGTTTTATCAAAACCATTTTCCATCTAAGATGACATTATTTCATATGTGTATGTTTCATGTATAATGTCAATATGATTTAAATGGTTTCACTTTTATTATGAGGAAATGATATCCATTTGTTTTATATGGATTATGTTATGATGGAATGATGTTTATGAAACCCATTTTATTATTTGGGTTATGATGAATGTTTTAAGTTTATTTTGTAGCACAAGTAAGAATGATTTCATTATGAGATGGGTGGGACCTATATCTCCCTCTAATTCATTCAGTAAAGATTTATATCTCATGAGATAGACATGGCTGGAACGGTAAGTTAATCCAGTTCAGTATTACAGGACTGGAACGAGGAGTGAACTCGATTCAGAAAGGGACTTTGTCCCCTAAGATGGTCTTTGCAGTAATGCCTTGGATACTATGGAAATCATTACATGTGCTTAATGGATGCCAAAATTACATGTTTTATTCCCATTCTATTTTATCATGATTGATATTTCCTTGATATATGGCTTACGTACTTCCAAGATTCATGTCTTTGCTCAAGATTTTGATGTTTAGATTTTATGTTCAAGTTTTTTCATTCAAATGTTTATGGATTGTTTTATGTTCTCTATGTTTACCCTTACTGGGCATTTGAGATCACCCCTTTGATGTTTTCATTTCCCCAGGACATAAATAAAGGTTTTAGGTAAGAAAAAAAGGGAAGATCTTTATTGGGAGATGTTGAAGATCTTTCACCACGATTAGAATATTTTATTCCAAGTTTCCAAAGACACTAAACTATTACGGTCCTTGTGTGTCTGTTTTTCTTATGTATTAAGTATTCTGAAAAAGTAATGTAATGTTCATGTTCGTCAAGCTTCGGGTCTCTACAGTTGGTATCAGGGGAAAGGTTTAGTCAACCTTTGGAAACTAGGATGCGAGAACTTTAGTGAGATCCCTAGAGATATTTCTAAGGTATGTCTAGGGATGTCCCTATGGTTAAGTATAAGTATAGGTTATAGTCCTGGAATTGCGCTAACGATCTTAGAATTAAACCTAAGATGTTAGATATTTAAGGTACTCCACCTTTATTATGTTTTTTTCCCTAGCATGATTTTTTCCTCTCACACTATTCTTTTTGGGTTTTAGACGATGGCTGGAAACCGAAGGAACCGTGTTGATCAATGTAATGGACAATGCAATGATTTTCCTCCTGAACAAACAAATGTTATGGTAGATGGAGTGAAAAATCTTATTTCTATACTTACACAAGCTATGAATCATTCTGGACTTCCAAATGAGGAGATAAGGGAACAATATTCTATTGAGTCCTTCATGAGGCAATGTCCACCTTCTTTCAGTGGGTCTTCTGACCCACTTGTTGCTGAACAATGGATCAGTACTACTGAAAAGATATTTTCAGTTCTTCAATGTTCTGAACATGATAAAGTCATCTTAGCAGTGTATCTTTTGGAAGGTGATGCTGATCAATGGTGGAATCTTATCAAGAATACGAGGCCAAGAGATGAAATTGAGTCCATGGAATTGGACGAGTTCAAGAACTTATTTTTCAATAAGTACTTCCCTCGTATTTTTCGAACAAAGATAGAGAAGGAGTTTCTTGAACTAAAGCAAAAGGATGATGAATCTGTTGGTATATATGAAGTGAATATTACAAGGCTTGCAAGGTATGAATCTGGATTTATCATCCAACCCGAAAGTAAAGTTGATCGATTCTTTAGTGGCTTAAAACCAAATCTTCGAAGGGAATTATCTATAGGAGACTTCAGTTGCTATGAAAAAATTTTGCGTTGTGCTATCAAGGTAGAAATGGAAGTTGGTGTTACTTATCCATCTCATAGTTTTGACAAGAAATGAAAGATGGAGTTCAAGGAGAAATCTCAGAATAATGGTGAAAAGAAGATGAATGTTTCCTTATGCTCAAAGTGTGGAAAGAAACATGGTGGAGATTGTCTTAAAGGGACTAGAAAATGTTTTAAGTGTGGAAAAGAAGGTCATCGAGTAGCTGAGTGTCGAAGTAATGGAAAAAGGGTTTCTAATGATGTGAATAAAGAAAAGACTGTAGAGAACGCACCACCAACACTTCAATGCTTCAAGTGCAAGGAAATGGGGCATTATGCTAATAAATTCCCTAATCCAAGGTCTAGTGATGATCGACATGAGCAACCACTTAAGGAAAAGTACAAAGGGAAGTCACATGCGATCACTATTGGCGATGTTGAATATGACAACGATGTGGTGGAATGATTAAGTTTTTATGTAATGGGATTCCAAAATAATGTTGTATATAGTATCGTGGAATATTGGAATATTTATGTATTGGTCTATTGTGGGTTTCAATGGTACTGGTAACCATGGAAAGTGATTTAGATATTTTTTGAAAGAAAGATGATATGCACATAATGAAGGGAAAACGAGAAAATGAAATGGTTGACGGTACTCATGAGCTCATGATTGATATAAGGAATAAGTGATATCATGGTTTGAGTATATAGAATTTTGAAGATTTTGGTATGTGGAAAGAGTAAACTTTTAACAAAACTCATGTTTTCAATAAGGTTCAATGCGTATTCATTTTTTTTCAAGAGAATACATGATTAATGCCTTCGAATGTTTGGAATGTGACCAACAAGACATATCTCATGATATATGGGGATCAATAGTGGTATTAACATGCTAGTTGTATGAACTCTTTGGTAATCGTTTCCACTATAATATGAGATTAGACAGTATTATTTTGGATAAGCCTAAAGATTGGAATAGATTATGTTGGAAATAAGTTAGTATTGTTTAAGGATATAAGTTTCTCCGATATTATTTATGGGATGTTATAGTAATGTAGTTTCAGAAAAAGGACAACCTGCAGGACGGGCGACATCCCATCGCGTCGTACAAGGCTGTGGGAATTGAACCCACAACCAAAGTGCGACTGGACTTTATCGCCTACCAATAGCCTACAGGAAGTCCCTGTTTAGTAGAAACTAGTTTTATTATATTAAGCAGTATGTTATATGAAGTATAATTCCATTTTAGGAACCATATATGGACTTATGTATTTTTGATAACTTTTCTAACCATTTGTTTGAGACAGATGGAATGACCCATCATTCTATCACATGATCAGCTAACACATCACGAATGACAAATTCAACTTCATTTCTATAAGAGATGAAGTGGAAATTGTCCAAAGAATGACCAACGGTGAGACTATACCAAAATCACGAAAGTATTTCTTCTAATTCCAATTTCATCAACTTTAGGGAAATGATCTTGAAAACCAAAAATGTTGTCCTAGTGCTCTTATATCGAATGAATCAGATTTTACCTTAGGTTGTCACAAATTTATGGCTTTGTGATTTTGGGCTCTTCCATAGCCATGTTCTCTACCACTCTCCATCAGAACATGGTGGTTAGATTTCTCTTCCATATCCATATTTTCACCTATATGGAAAGCCAATGATTAGTTTATTTGAGTAACCTTTAAATTTCATACTTTTGTTTTTAAAGATTGGTTTTGGTATTCCTTTTTACAATGTGGGTTTCTATTAAAGAAACATTTGAGTAGTAAACCATTTATAACCTCGACGAATTTCGAGGGCGAAATTCATTTTAAGGGGGGTAGAATGTAACACCCGGATATTTTTTGAAAAATATTCATTTTAATTTCATTAATGTCTTCTGTTGTACGCTACACCAAAAGGATCTTGCACAACACGCATCCTTGACTTTCCTTTCATTACACGCAATCACGACCTTCCTCGATAGCGTGTGTGGTACGCAATACCGAGTTTCACTAAACAACAATATGCTATTATTAAAATTAGCCATTATGAATAGTAATAACCACTTTTTGAAATTTTATAAATTTTATCCTTCAAAATGGAGTTCATTTTTGGATTCGGAATATTGAAATTATCTTAGGGTGAAATTTTAGTACTTTTCGGATAGCTTTCATATTCTGATGAATAGTGGAAATTACTAAGTTTTAATTAAAAACAACTTTTTTAATCGAAATAATTAATAGTGATGAGTTATTAATTTGAGTAGTTTTAAAGTATATTTAGAATATATTTTTACAATTTAATACAATTTTGGTCATTGGATGTAATTTCAAATTTAAACCAGACATAAACAAGTGTCAATCTTTTGATAGTTATTATCTCTTAAGAACACGCTATTTGTTTTGACGATGGGAACTATTTTTTAAATTAATTAATGCAACTGATATGTTATGAATTTGGTAAAATAGACATCATTTTTGAATTCATAATATCAAATATATCTTAGGCCTAATTTTTGGTATTTTTCTGGAAACTTTCATTTTTTGATGAATAGTGAAACCACTAAGTGGTAGTTAAAAAACTGAATTTTTCATAGCACTTAATTTTACCGCTTATGTGAGTGGAATTTCAAAAATCCGAGAGACATGGTTAATATCAAGGACTAAAATTTCGTTCAATGAGATGAAAATAATTTTTGGTGAATAGTAACTTTTTACTTTTTTTTACCACGATTAAAAGTAAATAGGGTAATTAAGGGTAAAAATGATATTATTATTACCCTAACACATGTCCTAATTCTATTGGATAAGTCTAATTCGACCAAAAACAACCTTAGGAATAAAATATGACCATTTAGGCCCACTTGGATTAGATTAGGACATTTATTATTAATTTATTTAAAGAAGGGTTAAAATAGTTAAAATCAAAGTTTAATAAGTAAATCATTTTTAATATAGGGTTATACATAAGATAAATTCGACTATAAAAATTCATTAGAAATATGAAGAGATTTCCTACATAATAGTATTTTATTTGTAATTTTTAGACATTAAATAACTTAATTTATTTATGACACAACGATGATGCAGTAATTATCTTATTAACGAAATATTGACATAATTGATGTTATAAATACCCAAATAAATGTAATTTGAACTGTTTATGAATTAAACTAATTTTCTAGGTTAATATGACATGTTAGTATTGATTTAATTAAATTTTTTAGAACTAATAATTCTGTTATGTGTTTCACAAAAATCAATTACGAAATAGTGTCAAAATTGACAAAAAATAGTTTAAAAAAATATATTTTATTATTAATTGTTATTTTATTCTTAAAAATCTAAGGTTCTGAAAAATGACTTAGATAATGTTATATATATTAATCATAAACAACTTGGTGTTCGTTTGTCTTGTTATAGTAAGTTTATTAACCTTATAGTGTAAGAACACAAGAAGACACGGTAAAAGTAAAATTATTTAACTTAATGTTAAATCTAAATGATAAGGTTAAAATAGGAACCTAAACTTGTCTAAATTATACTTGATGAGAGTATTTAGACCCATACCAACCTTATCTTTGAAATAAATCAATTTGTAGCTATTTAAAACCGAATTTGGCTTTATAATAAATTAATAGTTTTAGTTTTTCCAAAGGAGCCCCTCTCCACCCTTATAAAAGGGCACCTCCTCCCCCTCTTCCTCACACCACTTTGAGCCTTCAAGCTCAGCCAAACCCTACCAATTTCTTCTCTCCACTTACCTAGAGACATCATAGAGGTCCTGGTCTTCTTCAAAGACTAATTTTAGTGTTCTAAAAGGAGGTCTCAAAGAAGCGCTTCAAAGAAGAGGTAATGTCTGTTACCGATTCTTTCATCTTTATTTCTTCTTCCACTTATTCTTATTTAGTTGTTTAATTATGAAGTAATAACATCAGTATCAATCATATAATGATATTTTATTATAATTATGAAACAACCCTATTTCACCATCTATCCATCCTACGGAAAATGAAATCACCGCACGTGCGTACGTACGAAATACCGTCTCCACGCCGTGGTGTGATCTATTTTCCACCACCACCTTACTTGGATGGGTATAATGGTGTAAATAATGAATATATATGATTATTGTAAAGTGATATTTATTCTAAAATAGTATACATACAATCCAATACAATTCCACGATCATGAGAACGATATCATCGCTCGTGCGTACGTACGGACTACCGTCTCCACGACGCGATTAGATTCATTCTCCACATTAACCATTCATGAATGATTATAAAGTATATATAATAAGTAATAATGAAATATATGACATAATAATTATATTGGATTTATGTGTATATATATGTATGTCATCTACTTAATTCCATTCAACTCAATAAGGAAACGAAAACAACGTTCATGCGTACGTACGACCTACCGTCTCCATTAACGGTGTATTTATTTCCATTTAATGATCTATTATATATATGTATATTCTGAATATATATTATATATAAATCATGTTTTATATTCTGGAATTAAGTAATCATGATCTAAGTAATCATATGAATAATTACAAGTCAAAACAGGGACGACAAATGAAACGATTTTACCCAAAACACTCTTTAACATGGAATTTACAAAAGAGCGGGTAATATAAAGTCATAAGTGAACCATATATAATAACATAACAATGAATATTATTCTGGAATAAGTCAATGACATTATTTAAATCATTATACAGGAGGTTCGTAAACTTACGAAGCAAATCAGACCTAAGGTAAGGGATAAATTTTGCAAATCTCATTTTTATCCGAGATTGCTTATTCGTAAGTATTTACTAGGGTTATTTCTATCATCCATGTATATAAGTCCCCAGCCTTAAACCTTAATTAATCTTTATTTATTACAAGATTACACATTGAGGATCTTTTCGTGTTTAGAGTTTTATAGAATTAGATCATAAAACTTGAATTACATTCCACATATAAACAAAGTGGTTACATAAAGATAGTATTATTCTTTCCCATCAATGGAAACATATTTAAAATAAAACATGGATTATTTCTTGAAACTTCCTTGACACTATCATCATATCATGTACCTTTCCCTTGACCTGTGAAAAACATGTCAAAAAAAAATTGGTATGAGCATAAAAAGCTCTGTAAAGGATATAAAAAAATGGAAAGGAAACATGGGTACATATATACATAAGAATGAAATCATACTTTACCCATAAAACATAAGCACTTTAACATACCTCATCAAATCATGAATAAATCATAGAAATCATAAGACATAAAGGTAACTTGAGGCATTCATAACTTTCTTACGTAGGGAGTAACCCTCTTGGTTACCTTTGGAATACCCATCACTGTATATTCCCTAAATCTCTTCGAAGAAACCTTAACGTTTCACTCCTTCGCGTTACCCAATGCATTGGAGAGATATATCGGGCTCACCCGCCCTTAGTCTATCACGGAACCACCCGTCTTCATAATAATGCCCAATAACCTCAACATAATTGTATCACATAAAACATGCATAAAGGAAACATAACATTTCCACCATTCAATCACAAGATATCAATACAACACATTGATATAAAAACATTATAACATAATTGTATCACATAAAACATGCATAAAGGAAACATAACATTTCCACCATTCAATCACAAGATATCAATACAACACATTGATATAAAAACATTATGAAAACAATTTTCAATACCAAAATAAAATAAAAGTAAAACATGGTATTTATTTTTCTTTTTTAAAAAAAGGTATGGCTTGTAGAGGAAGCCGAAACTCAAATAATGGTCACGACGGAGGAGAAGTCATTGTTTCCGCATACGTACGACAATAACATTCCCTTTTGTTGTTTAGTAAACGCTTCTTATAAAAAATATTCCTTTTGAATAAACGTAAAACTCAAAGGGGTTTATACACCGTATAAAAGAAGGTTGTGTATAAAACAAAATATGCCTCAATGAAAGGAGATTGAGACGAAGTCCCATACCTTGGGTCCGACTTGACTCAATCGTTCTTTAATGCCCTGAATAATAAACTTGAGTTAATTTATACTTTCTTAAGAACATTTTTCAAGTTCATTATTCATTTTATATCACTTATTTCCATGTCATGAACAATATGTAATTATTTAAGTTAATAACGGTCGTTTTAACGATCATTGGTACTTGAGTCAAAAATAAACCCTTTATAATTACAAGTTCTTCATGTATCCATTATATCCAGAATTATAATCATGATGTATATATCATATATATCCAGTATATACATGAATTTATAATATTACATAATCATTTAGAGGTAATAAATGAGATGCACCATTCATGGAGACGGTAAGCCGTACGTACGCATGAACGCTACATTCATTTCTATTTCGTATTTTATAGAATGGAATCATAACGATATAAAGGTATATTATAATTCCAGTATAATATCATATATAATATCATAGTTCCATCCTTTATACGTCCCACATATGGTATTTAACGAATCAAATCACTTTGAGGGGACGGTAGTCCGCACTTCCTTAAATGAAGATATCACGTTTAACCATAATGGAAACCATAAAATTATGCCCAAAATAAAAAATACAGAAGCTTAAGGAAAACATAAACATATTATATATCATATATAAATATAGTTACATCTTAATTTCCACCTTTGAAGGTGTTAAAAGAATGTTGAACAATCATCGTTTCGGGAGGCATAAATTCACCATCCACAGAAACAGTATGTTCTTTAACCATTAGATGTAGGTGTGTGTAAGTGTAGATCGAATACTTCTTATAAAAACATACTAGTATATTTAAGATACTGGATTTTTTACAAAAGAAATGAATAAAAAGAGTTCCGGGGGTTGGAGAAGCAAAATAAAACAAAAGGACTCAAGTGAAGACATTACCTTAAAATCGGGTAACTCCCTTTGGTTTGAGATCAAATGCTTCCATGGGAAGACTTATGCCCAAAGTGAGGCTTCAAGAAGTAAGATAGGGATTTGGAGAGACAAAATGGGCAAGTTTTGGCCGAGCCAAAGTCTTTGGGAGTGTGGTTAAAGAGGTATAGGTGGGGGCCTTTTATAATAGGAGAGGAGGGGAACTCTTGGAAAGTAAAGAAATGTTACTTTATTTTAAAATGAGTTTCGGATTCAAAAGGTCCCACATTGATATAATTTGAGGGTAAGTGATAAGGGTTCGAAATACACCCATCAAATAGGTTTTGGTCATGTTTAGTTCATAGATTTTACATTATCATTTCATTTTATTTAAATCCTTTATTAGTGAGGTAATCACTGCATCATCATGATGTCATAAATAATTTAATTTATTTAAAGTCTAAAAATTATAAAAAATATACTATGATGTAGTAAATAGTTTTAGCTTTACAATTACTATTTATAATCAAAAATATGACTCGTATAACCCCATGTAAAAATTGTTTTAGTAAAACATCTCTTGTTTGTGTCATTTTTTACTTTAACATTAAATAAAAAGTTATTTATGTCATTTCCCAACCAAAGTGGCTCCATGGGGTCCCCAAGTTGACCCATGGATTGTATTGGTCGGCCATGACACATCCAATGAGGGTAGGACATGTGTGAAGCTCATCTCATATTATTAAAACATTATTTTTACCTTAAACTACACTATTTACCACTAATCGCGATTAAGAACTTAAAAGTTGCTATTCACCAAAAAATTGTTTTAATCTCATTGAACCACATTTTACTTCGTAATGACAACCATGTATGTCAGATTTTTGAAAATCAAATCACAGAAGTGGAAAAGTTTCATTTAAATGAAAAATCAGTCTCTTTAACTACCACTTAGTGGTTTCACTATTCATTAAAAATTGAAGTTTTTCAGAAAGATACCAAAACTTCACCCTAAGCTATATTTGATATTCCGAATTCAAAAATGATTTCTATTTTAAGAAATTCAAAACATGTAAGTTGCATTAATTAATTTAATAACTAAGTCCCGCTGTCATGACAAATAGCGTGTTTTTATGAAACAATACATATCAAAAGATTGACACTAGTTTAAGTCCAATTTCAAAGTGAAATTGATTCCAATGACCACCATTGGATAAAATGGTAAAAATATATTCTAATTTCACTTCAAAACCAATTCAAAAGATAATCTAATCATATAAATAAATTTGATTAAAAAGTGGTTTTGAATTAAAATACAACATTATTTCACTATTCATTAAAAAATGAACTTTATCGGAAAAATACCAAAAATTCACACAAAGTAAATTTTAATGTCCCAATAATAAATAATAAGTTTATTTTGACAAACATAGCTTATAAAATTGTCAAAAGATAAATTTAAAAAAGGTTTTCCATTAAAAGGAAGTAAAACAATCTTTTAAGAATATTAGTGTATTCCATGCATAAGATTATATTTATTTTCATTTTAAGCCTCTAAAACACTATCTTAATCATTAATAGACATAGATAAAAATATCTATTATTCATTACTTACTTGGGATGTTACATCCTTCCCCCCTTTTAGAAAACTGCGTCCCCAGAATTTATTTACTTATCAAATAAATGGGGGTACTTATCCCTCATTGCATTTTCAGATTCTCATGTTGCCTCTTCCATCATGTGGTTTTTCCAAAAAACCTTTACCTGATTAATCACCTTATTCCGTAACACTTGCTCCCTGTGGTCAAGAATCTGGACCAGTTTTTCCTCATAAGATAGGTTCTCTTCCAGCTGAACTACCTCTGGACTCAAAACATGATATGGATCTGGCATGTACTTTCTCAGCATCGAAACATGAAAAACATTGTGTACCTGAGATAAACTCTGAGGTAAAGCCACTCGGTAAGCAATAGATCCAACTCTCTCCAGAATTTCATATGGTCCAATAAAACTTGGACTTAGCTTTCCTTTCTTAACAAATCACATCACACTTTTCCATGGTGATACTTTGAGAAAAACATGATTACCTACCTCAAAAGAGAGATCCTTACTCCTGTTGTCCGCATAACTCTTCTGCCTACTCTGAGCTGTTCTCATGTGTTTCTGAATCAACTGAACTTTTTCTGCCATCTCTTCTACCAATTCTGGTCCCATCAACTTCCTTTCACCCACTTCATCCCAGAAAGCTAGAGTTCGACACCGCTTCCCATATAATGCCTCAAATGGTGCAATCTGTATACTGGAATGAAAACTGTAATTATATAAAAATTCAACCAAAGAAAGATGTTGGTCCCAACTTCCCTGATAATCCATCGAACAAGCTCGTAGCATATCCTCTAAGGTCTGAATTTTTCGTTCTGACTGCCCATCTGATTGAGGATGAAATGTTGTACTAAAATTTAATTCAGTACCCAACAACTTCTGAAGGCCCTTCCAAAATTTAGAAGTGAACCTGGGATCACGGTCAGATACAATGGAGAGAGGAACTCCATGTAACCTGACTATCTCTTTAAGATACAAACGGGAATGTTGATCTAGGGAAAAGTATCTCGTATAGCAAGGAAATGAGCAGATTTAGTCAAGCGATCAACAATAACCCAGATTGAATTATTTCCTCGAGATGTATTCGGTAATCTCACAACAAAGTCCATGGATATATTCTCCCATTTCCATTCTGGTACTGGTAAAGGCTGAAGCATCCCTTTCGGTAACTGCCACTCAGCTTTAACCTGTGGACATGTCAAACACTTCACTGTAAAATCAGCAATATCTCTTTTCATTCCATCCCACCAGTAATACTCCTGCAGATCTCTGTACATCTTAGTACTGCCAGGATGAACTGAAAACGGAGAACTATGATCTTCACATAACAACTCTCTCTTCAACTGTGAATCACAAGGCACACACAATATCTTCCCAAATCTCAAAACACAACCATTATCAATGTTGAATTCAGGCAACTTACCTTTCTGAACCAGCTCTACCTTTTTCTGCAACTCACTGTCTTGCTTCTGTGCTTGCTTGATTCTGTCTGATAGAGAAGATTTCACTGATACCTGAAACAAAAAAGAAGAACATCTTGCGCCAAAAACTTCTATGACAAAGTTCATCAAATCCTTAACCAAAGGATCACGTTCCAAACACAACATTGTTAATGAAGCATTACTTTTTCGACTCAAAGCATCATCCACTTTATTTTCTTTTCCCGTATGGTAATGAATTGTAAAATAATAATCCTTGATTAATTACAGCCATCTCCTCTGTCTCATGTTTAACTCTTTCTGAGTGAATATATTCTTTAAACTTTTGTGATCAGTATATATTTCACACTTTACTCCATACAAATGATGTCTCCAAATTTTTAAAGCGAAAACAACAGCAGCTAATTCCAAATCATGTGTAGGGTAATTTACCTCATGAGTTTTCAACTGTCGTGAAGCATAAGAAATTACCTGATCATTCTGCATTAGGACGCAACCAAGTCCTTTCAATGAAGCATCACTATAGATAACAAACTCACCATTCCTGGAAGGTAGTGCCAAAACTAGAGCTTTCACCAATCTTCTTTTCAATTCCTGAAAACAATCATCACATTCTTTTGTCCAGATAAACTTAACACCCTTCCGAGTTAGCTTAGTCATTGGAATAGATAACCGTGAAAAATTTATAACAATCCTTCGGTAATAGCCTGCCAAACCAAGGAAGCTATGAATCTCAGTTACATTTGTGGGTCTTGGCCAGTCTTCCAAAACTTTTTTTTTGCAGGATCAACAGTTATCCCATCTTTAGAAACAATGTGACCAAGGAAAGAAATTTGTTGCAACCAAAACTCACACTTGATGAATTTCCCATACAATTTCATTTCTTTTAAGGTTTGCAAGATAAACCTTAAATTTCTTTCATGATCCTATTTACATTTAGAAAACACCAAAATATCATCAATGAAAACCACCACAAACTTATCCAAGAACTCATTGAAAATTCTATTCATTAAGTCCATGAATACAGCAGGTGCATTGGTTAGCCCAAAAGGCATTACTACAAATTCATAATGGCCATATCTTGTACGGAACGTGGTCTTCGGAACATCTGCTTCCTTCACCTTCAGCTGATGGTACCCCGATCTCAAGTCAATCTTTGAAAAATACTGAGCTCCCTAGAGCTGATCAAACAAATCATCGATATGAGGAAAAGGATATTTGTTCTTAACAGTGATGTTATTCAAGGCTCTATAATCAATGCAAAGTCTCATTGAACCATCTTTCTTTTCAACAAATAAAACAGGAGCACCCCATGGCGACGTGCTAGGTCAAATGAAACCTGTCTCTAATAAATCTTGCAATTGCTCCTTCAACTCTAAAAGTTCAATTTGAGCCATTCGATAAGGGGGTTTTGAAATTGGCTTAGCATCAGGAACTAAGTCAACAGTAAATTAAACTTCCCGATCTGGTATTATTCCAGGAAACTCATCCGGAAAAACATTAGGATACTCATTTACCACTGGCACATCATTAATCTGAATAGTTCCTTTATTTTCAACGATGTGTGCAAGGTAACAATCATTTCCATATTTTACAAGTTTCTCGGCCTCTTGATAAGTTATCAACAGTAAGGGTTCATTCTTGTACACAAACTGAAAGTCTTTCTGAAAAGAAACTTCTTTAGCTCTACAGTCAATCTTAGCATGGTAAATAGAGAGCCAATCCATACCCAGGATAACATCAAACTCTACTAGAGGTAGAACAATAAGGTTTGAAAGTAGGTTCTTTCCACAGATAAGGATAGGAAGATTCTTATAAATTATTTTTGCCTCAAAATTTCCCCCAGGTGTTTTTACCAAAAGTTCAGGAGTCATTTATTGAGATGGTATTCCCATTTTACTAGAAAAGTTTTCAGAGATGAAATAATGTGTAGACCCCGAATCAAACAACACACTGGAATAATCTGAAAAAATAAACAAAGTACCTGATACAACTTCATTTGATGGCCCGACATCTGCTGAAGTAGTTGCAAAGGATTTTACCACCCCTTTCTACTTGTAGTCTAACTGCTTCCCATCACTCAAGCTCTTTTTCGGACACTTGTTTGCATAGTGACCCATCTCATTGCACTTATAACATTTCACTAACTGTAAATCAAATTTGGTCTTACCTTCACCTTGATCCTTTTCAGTGCAATTACGAGCCTTATGTCCCATCTTACCACATTGGTAGCACTTTCCAGAATTCAAAAGACATTCCCCAGCATGCCATTTTCCACATTTATCAGAAACTAGAAACTTAGTTTTCTTACCATCAGACTTTTTTGAAGAATTCTTACCTTTCTCCTGCCACCTCGGTCTATTCTTCTGTGGGTTTTTATAGAACACTTGATCATCAGCAAACTCCATTTCCACCTTCTCAGCACATCGAACAAGCTTTTCATAACTTTTAAACTCATGAGAAGCTAATGCCCTTCGATATTTTGGCTTTAATCCTGAGTAAAAATGATTGATTTTACTATCAAGGTCTCGGATAAAATTTGGAGCATACCATGCCAATCGAGTGAACCTTTATTCATATGTAGCCACTGAGTCTTCCTCTTGCCTCAATTCCAAGAATTGATTTTCCATCCTAAGTCAAACAGCCTTAGGAAAATACTTCTCAAGAAACATACCTTTGAATTCATCCCAGTCAAGAGCATCAATCTCATCGGCGTCCCTGATATTTTTAACCATCAACCACCACTGATCTGCCTCACCCTCCAAACGGTAAATAGCAAGACTAACCTTTTGATTGTCTGAACACCCCATGACATCGAAAATCTTCTACATTGATTTAATCCACCCTTCAGCTAGCACAGGGTCAGATGATCCTCTGAATGATGGGGGATGTTGCCTCATGAAATGTTCCACCACTGACATGTTCCTCTGCGGTTGATCTGGATGATCTCGTGCATGGATACCACCACCATTTATCGCTTGAGTCAACTGCGCCATTACTGCAACAAACTATTCAGTTCCAATTCCGACCATCTTAGGATGCTGATTCGGAAGGTTATTTCCTTCTGTATGCCTTCCTAGCACTGCTTCCCTGTTTCCTCTGCGGAAAACCATTCTGAACAAACATGTCTTAGACGAAGCAACATGGTAATCTTCAAATACTATATCACTTCAATTTTATAATAAAAAAAATATTTTTCGATAATCATTTAATAGAATTTTAACTCCTAAAGTTATCTAAACCGACCTCTGATACCAACTATAAGGCCCTATCCTTAAACCTTACCTAATATTGAGTTATTACAAGATTACACATTGAGGATCTTTTCGGGTTTAGAGTTTTAGAGAATTAGATCATAAAACTTGAATTACATTCCACATATATAAAAAGTGGTTACATAAAGATATTATTCTTCTTTCCCATCAATGGAAACATATTTAAAATAAAACATGGATTCTTTCTTGACACTTCCTTGACACTGTCATCATATCATGTACCTTTCCCTTGACCTGTGAAAAACATTTCAAAAAAAATTGGGATGAGCATAAAAAGCTCATTAAGGGATATAAAAATATGGAAAGGAAACATGGGTACATATATACATAAGAATGAAATCATACTTTACCCAAAAAACATAAGCACTTTAACATACCTCATCAAATCATGAATAAATAATAGAAATCATAAGTCATAAAGGTAACTTGAGGCATTCATAACTTTCTTACGTAGGGAGTAACCCTCTTGGTTACGTTTGGAATACCCATCACAGTATATTACCTAAATCTCTTCGGAGAAACCTTAACGTTTCACTCCTTCGCGTTACCTAATGCATTGGAGAGCTATATCGGGCTCACCCGCCCTTAGTCTATCACAAAACCACCCGTCTTCATAATAATGCCCAGGAACCTCAACATAATCGTATCACATAAAACATGCATAAAGGAAACATAACATTTCCACCTTTCAATCACAAGATATCAATACAACACATTGATATAAAAACATTATGAAAACAATTTTCAATACCAAAATAAAAGAAAAGTAAAACATGGTATTTATTTTTATTTTTTTAAAAAAGGAATGTCTTGTAGAGGAAGATGAAACTCAAATAATGGTCACGGCGGCGGAGAAGTCATTGTTGCCGCATACGTATGACAATAACATTCCCTTTTGTCGTTTAGTAAATGCTTCGTATAAAAAGACTCCTTTTGAATAAATGTAAAAGTCAAAGGGGTTTATACACCGTATAAAAGAAGGTTGTGTATAAAACAAAATATGCCTCAATGAAAGGAGATTGAGATGAAGTCCCATACCTCGGTTCCGACTTGAATCGATAGTTCTTCAATGTCCTGAATAATAAACTTGAGTTAATTTATACTTTCTTAAGAACAGTTTTCAAGTTCATTATTCCTTTTATATCACTTATTTCCATGTCATGAACAATATGTAATTATTTAAGTTAATAATGGTCGTTTTAACGATCATTGGTACTTGAGTCAAAAATAAACCCTTTATAATTACAAGTTTTTCATGTATCCATTATATCCGGAATTATAATCATTATGTGTATATCATATATATCCATTATATACATGAATTTATAATATTACATAATCATTTAGAGGTAATAAATGAGACGCACCGTTCATGGAGACGGTAAGCCGTACGTACGCATGAACGCTACTTTCATTTCTATTTCGTATTTTATAGAATGGAATAATAATGATATAAAGGTATATTATAATTCTAGTATAATATCATATATAATATCATAGTTCCATCCTTTATATGTCCCACATATGGTATTTAACGAATCAAATCACTTTGAGGGGGCGGTAGTCCGCACTTCCTTAAATGAAGATATCACGTTTAACCATAATGGAAACCATAAAGGTATGCCCAAAATGAAAAATACATAAGCTTAAGGAAAACATAAACATATTATATATCATATATAAATATAGTGACATCTTAATGGCCACCTTTGAAGGTGTTAAAAGAATGTTGAACAATTATCGTTTCGGGAGGCATAAATTCACCATCCACAGAAACAGTATGTTCTTTAACCATTAGATGTAGGTGTGTGTAAGTGTAGATCGAATCCTTCTTATAACAACATACTAGTATATTGAATATACTGTAGTTGTTACAAAAGAAAATAATAAAGAGAGTTTAGGGGGTTGGAGAAGCAAAATAAAACAAAAGGACTCAAGTGAAAACATTACCTTCAAATCGGGTAACTCCCTTTGGTTTGAGCTCAAAGGCTTCCTTGGGAAGACTTCTGCCCAAAGTGAGGCTTCAAGGAGTACGAGAGGGATTCTTAGAGACAAAATGTTCAGGTTTTGGCCGAGCCAAAGGCTTTGGGAGTGTGGTTAAGGAGGTATAGGTGGGGGCCTTTTATAAGAGGAGAGGAGGGGCACTCTTGGAAAGTAAAGAAATGTTACTTTATTTTAAAATGAGTTTCGGATTAAAAAGGTCCCACATTGATATAATTCTAGGTTAAGGTGATAAGGGTTCAAAAGCCACCCATCAAATTGGTTTTGGACATGTTTAGTTCATATATTTTACATTATCATTTCATTTTATTTAAATCCTTTATTAATGAGGTAATCGCTACATCATCATGATGTCATAAATAATTTAATTTATTTAAAGTCTAAAAATTATAAAAAATATACTATGATGTAGTAAATCTTTTTAGATTTCCAATTAATATTTATAATTAAAAATCTGACTTGTATAACCCCATGTAAAAATTGTTTTATTAAAACATCTCTTGTTTGTGTCATTTTTACTTTAACATTAAATAAAAAGTTATTTATGTCATTTCTCAACCAAAGTGGCTCAATGGGGTCCCCAAGTTTACCCATGGATTGTCTTGGTCGGCCATGACACATCCAATGAGGGTAGGACATGTGTCAAGATCATCTCATATTATTAAAACATTATTTTTACCTTAAACTACACTAATTACCACTAATCGCGATTAAGAACTTAAAAGTTACTATTCACCAAAAAATTATCTCATTGAACAACATTTTACTTATTAATGAAAACCATGTATGTGACATTTTTGAAAACCAAATCATAGAAGTGGAAAAGTTTCATTTAAACGAAAAATCAGTTTCTTTAACTACCACTAAGTGGTTTCACTATTCATCAAAAATTGAAGTTTTTCAGAAAGATACCAAAACCTCACCCTAAGCTATATTTGATATTCCGAATTCAAAAATGATGACTATTTTACAAAATTCAAAACATATAAGTTGCATTAATTAATTTAATAACTAATTCCCACTATCATGACAAATAGCGTGTTTTTATGAAACAATACGTATCAAAAGATTGACACTAGTTTAAGTCCAATTTCAAAGTGAAATTGATTCCAATGACCACCATTGGATAAAATGGTAAAAATATATTCTAATTTCACTTCAAAACCGATTCAAAAGATAATCTAATCATATAAATAAATTAGATTAAAAACAGGTTTTGAATTAAAATACAACATTTTTTCACTATTCATTAAAAAATGAACTTTATCGGAAAAATACCAAAAATTCACACAATGTAAATTTTGATGTCCCAATCATAAATAATAAGTTTATTTTGACAAACATAGCTTATAAAATTGTCAAAATATAGATTTAGAAAAGTTTTACCATCAAAAGGCATTAAAACAATCTTTTAAGAATATTAGTGTATTCCATGCATAAGATTGTATTTATTTTCATTTTAAGCCTCTACAACACTATATTAACCATTAATAGACATAGATAAAAATATCTATTATTCATTACTTACATGGTATGTTACAATGTCCATGTTTTATAAAAGTGTTTTCATGTATGTTTAAAGTCATTTTTACCCATTTTTGGCTTTTTGACTTTACTACATGTTATGTAAGGAATCGTTCTTTTGTTTACGTTACGAGGAAATTTTTTTAACTTTTTCAAGAAAAGTACGAGAAGAATGTTTTTTTAACTTATATGACATGAAAGGATTTTTACGGTTTCATAAAGCCTTATTTTCATGAAGCTTCCTCCAAAATATTTCATTACTATTTTTAACAAAATCTCTTTCTTTTAAAATTGCATGATGTTTTTTGAAAAGAAATTGATTTTGAAGAAGAAAGGATATTTTCCTCAAGAATTCATTTCAAGTGTTTTATCAAAACCATTTTCCATCTAAGATGACTTTATTTCATATGTGTATGTTTCATGTATAATGTCTATATGATTTACATGGTTTCACTTTTCTTATGATGAAATGATATCCATTTGTTTTATATGGATTATGTTATGATGGAATGATGTTTATGAAACTGATTTTATTATTTGGGCTATGATGAATGTTTTAAGTTTATTTTGTGGAACAAGTAAGAATGATTTCATTATGATATGGGTGGGACCTATATCTCCCACCAATGCATTGGGTAAGATTTATATCTCATGAGATAGACATGGCTGGAATGGTAAGTTAATCCGGTTCAGTATTACAGGACTAGAACGAGGAGTGAACTCGATTCAGAAAGGGACTTTTTCCACTAAGATGGTCTTGGAATTAATGCCTTGGCTACTATGGAAATCATTACATGTGATTAATGAATGCCATAATTACATGTTTTATTCCCATGTTATTTTATCATTATTGATGTTCCCTTATGATATATGTCGTACGTACTTCCAAGATTCATGTCTTTGCTCAAGATTTTGATGTTTAGATTTTATGTTCAAGTTTTTGCATTCAAATGTTTATGGATTGTTTTATGTTCTCTATGTTTACCCTTACTAGGCATTTGAGCTCACCCCTTTGATGTTTTCATTTCCCCAGGATATAAAGAAAGGTTTTAGGTATGAAAAAAAGGGAAGATCTTTATTGGGAGATGTTGAAGATCTTTCACCATGATTAGAAGATTTTATTCCGAGTTTCCAAAGACACTAAACTATTACAATCCTTGTGTGTCTGTTTTTCTTATGTATTAAGTATTCCGCAAAAGTAATGTAATGTTCATGTACTTCAAGCTTCGGGTATCTACAGAAACTCCACATGATTTTGTACTCCTTCTCCCATATTTTTTATTTTCTCATTAGTAAAATCACTACATTTCAAATCACACCCATTGTTAACTATGTTTCTCCTTAATATATCCATTTCTAAAACCAAAATCGGTTGACATGAGTGATAAAAAATTAACATAGTAAGAGAATTATCATAAATTATCTCATCAAAAATAAACCTAAAAACTTCTTACTCATTGAAACCAGAACATTAGATTATATTTAACCCTAAATCACTATTGGTTTAATCATTTTTTATTTACATTGGTTTTAATTAAACTTCTTATATTAATTTTCTAATGCAATAAATCCATTGTAATGGATCATAAAGGGAATGTAATCAACCAAATAATATACATATAGAGTTTCAAACCACATGTATATTTATGCGTCATTTTCATTTGCTAAGGGATGATTAAGTTAATACCTAATAAACCCATTTTATGATAACTACCCCTTGGTAGATTGGTTCTAGTTCATTTATCTGATTGAATTGTCTAAGTATTGATGTCATTTCTAAGAACACCACACAATCTATTATTTATCAAAATATAATGAAATTATCTTATACATAGAATTATCCATGGGGATTACACTAAATTTATCTCATCCTAATCACAAAAAATAACAAAAATAGTCCCCAAAAATAACTAATCCATGTTATGATACCATCAGAGGTGACCCAGACCTAGACTCCTAGATCGGATGCTAAAAAATACACTTTACACATAGGCTCTAATAAAAAGTGATATGTCCCATGCTAAACATATATTTTTTACATAATTTATATAAGTAAAACATTACTTATCATAGTGAACATAAAATCCAATGAATATATGGTTTGTACTTTTGGTGATTAGTTATATAGGAAACTAATTTTCTGATATTTGTGAACATTTATTTATAATAAACCCACACTAAACCCCCTTATAGACTGCTCATATGTTATACTCCTAATCATAATATAGGTAATGTGAATATAATAAGGGTTGAGAATAAACATTAACTAAGGAAAAATTGTGAATATTTCATCATGGTTGGTATAATAACCATGTGGGAAAACATGATAATTGGGTAAATACCTTTTTAAATATAACATGGAACAATAATAGTTGAACATAAGTTAGGATAACAAGACATGAAATCTCAAAGGGACAAACATATACCATGAAATAAAGGTGTTAGATAATAAACATGATTCATATATCATAATCATTAGAATATAACATATAAATATGGAAAAAATAATATAATGTTCTATTATATATTGGATCAATCAAAAATTAAATTTTCAATTAATGTATTAAGAATTACCTCTAGTTCCCCATTGTGTATCTAGAATTACCTCGTGTTTTCCCTAGTGTATTGAGCATCCTTAATTGTTTCCCATTATTATATCTTGAGATTTGAATCATTACCCAATAAATTAGAGGGTTATATAATACCAACCTATCCTATAATATTCATCAATATATATGTGTTCTTACAGAACATGAAAACATTCATATCAATTAGATAATATGTTGAAAATTAATGGGTTTCTGGTATACATTTATAGACCATTTCATAATCCATCTCTAAAAATAATGTGGATTGTATCATAATAACATATGTCAAGTGTGTCAAAATTAATTTCAACAGATGTTGAAATTTAGTTAAAATACCCTTTTAAAATTATTAAATAAATAACTCTGAAAAATAACAAGAAATGTAAATTTTTTAAATGCATTAAAACTTCATAAAAATGTTTTCTTTATCAAGAAATAATTTTAACTAAATAATAATTTAAGAAAATACCCTTTGAAAAACATAAGTATTATAAAGTAATTTATAAAATAAATATGTTTTAAAAAACTTTCATTCAAAAGAATAAAAATTAAGAAACCTTTCTAAAATTCAATATTTTTAAATCCCTTTTATCATAGAGAATCTATTTTTATAATTCAAAATTTTACATTGGTGATATATAATAATATTACATTTTCTTTTCAAAATCATTATGAATTAAAATCATTATGAATTAAAATCATTTGGAAAACCAATGGAAGGCATAGAAAGTATTATTTAAATGGATAATTCTCAAAATGGGGAACAAAATCATAGAATATTTTTTTAATGACCCCAACAAAAATAGATCGGAGCTAGAATCCACTTTATTATATTGGAACAGTACACAGGTAATCACATCCTTAAGGACCGAATAGTTTAGTAGTTCTGGTAAACTACAAGCATACATGTTTCTAAAGTTACATTTGAATACACAAATTGCTACATAATTTTTTTTGAGAATAAAATTATTCCATTTATAATAACTTTGCAGATCATTCATAGTACACTACCTAGATTCATGGGGAAAGAAAAAAATAAGGGTGTACTCAGATTCTTAGGAAGTGTCACATAAAGTGGAAGCTATCATTAATAAATGATTCATAATCAATGAGTAATAAAAAATGTAGTATGATAAATATCTGAACACATAATACATTTAATCAATAACATGTATATCATGATTAGATAAGGCATAATAAAATTTCATGGTAAATAACTATAAACACATGTCATTAATTCTATAAAATAAGAAAAAAAATACGTCCAAATATAATATCAGGGATAATAATAAATAAATTCTTAAATAAGAAAATTCTTAATTATTGGATGTCATGATATCAAGAATCATGATTCCTCTACTATAAATACCTATCAAAATACATTGTAAAATATATGGGTAGGTATAAACCATAAAAACTATTTGATCAATGCTATCAAACTTATTCATCTCATAAAACCGGTGATACATTAAGAGTATAACCATAACAAGTCCCCACCATTTACTACATGTCCAAATCATTCCTCATATATTTAATAATGGATTTAATTCATGAATAATATTCCTTATCATCGAATATCCATATAATGTAATGAATAATTTTTTTTTCAATATTCCCCAAATAATAAAATAACTTTCAAATAAAAATTCATATATAAAAATTCTCTTTAGTTTCAGAATGATCACATCCATGATATAAAGAATATGTATATTTAAGAGAAATTTAATTTCTAATAAAAAATGATGAAAATATTATTTTCTCAAAAGAATGTTTAAAATAAAAATATTAAAAAATAAATGATAGCTGTAAATTGATTTATCAAGAATATAGGTTTTTATAATAAAATCACGATTAATAGGTTTTTATGTGAAATAAATCTAAGGGTCAGGATATAAATCACCTGAAAGTGAATTGGTTAATATTAACAAGTATGACATAATGAAATGGTAATAGAGATGAAATCCCTTACAATGATCATAATGTTGAAGTGAGAATTAATAAAAAATATCGATTATGTTTATCAAATTTAAATAAAAATAAAACATGTATAAATAAAAAATAATATAATTAATTTTTTTACACACATAATCTTAAAATATCAAAGATAATGAATAATTAATATAATTCATTGAAAAGAAATCATGTTATGAAATTCTATACCACTTGGTAATTATCAATTAAATTTACCTTGGATGAAACTATAAAACATGAAATTTTAAATTCAATTTAGTGTGAATATTTCATGGTATTACTTATAATGGTGATATTATATATACCATAAAAAATTATGGGCATAACATTATAATATTCTTCAATATAGGAAAATTGAGATGAAGTACTTTACCTCCAGAATCCATTTTTTAACATGAATCAACCTATTGTGTAATGGTTTAAACATGTTATTAATTTAAAAAATATCCATATTATTAGTTATAATATAATATATGGTCTTATTATAACATTTTACCACCCATTTATTTATAATATTCCATTTTGTCATTATTTTGTGTGTAAATTTACTTGTTTTCTCATACATGTTTTGTCTATAAAGTTACAATTATTGATCATATTATATTGGTACAATATCTCCATAATGATATTAATAATTTAAATATTATATTTACTCATTATATATATTTTTATAATTATTATTTAAAGTTGTATAAGGAAAATGAATCACATAACTTCGTGGAGATGGTAGATTGTATGTATGCAAGAGTGACGATTTCATTCCATTAATGAGTGAAGGGATAATGAAATGGATGATATATTAAATTTAATTAGTCAATAAAATTTCATATATGTCACATATATTCACTAAATATATCCTAATAATCATCCATAGTAAGTTTAAGTGAAAAAATAATCACATTGCTTCGCGAGGTGGTAGTTCATCGCACACGTGAGTGATGTTATCACATTTTAAATAGAATAGATGTTAAGAAGGTATTTGTGATATTAAAACTATATAAGTATTATAATATCATAAATATCATATTCATTTGATAAATAAATCATTATATCTATCATTAAAATATGGCTATGGAAAACGAATTACATCATTTCATGGGGTGGTAGTTCATTGTACACACGATCGACAGATTCATTTACCATTTGATATAAAATGATATGAATATAGGTCATGAACATAACATAATAAAATCTAAGTATCTGTAAGGTACTTATTTTATCATATAATTGTGGTTTAATGATATTTTAATGAGGTGGAAGAAGAATAAAATAAAAAAATCACATTTATGAATGTGGAATCTTCTTTTGAGAACTTCTTTAAATTTTCACCTAAATCCTTCCTAGGTTTGATTTATTATCACAAAAAAAGTATCTAGGATGTTATTAAGTGAGTAAAAAATTTATTTGTTCATGTAATTATAAAAAAGTGTCTTTTAAAGTGTGAATAGGGTAGGAGAGTGAGTGCCCTTTTAAAAGTGGGGCAGTGGATAGATATGGAATATTTTAAATAAATCGATTAAAACCATCTTTTCATCTTTAAAAAGGAATAAAAATGGTTAATTACTGATAATAATAGTTTATAAGTTCTATATATGACCTTAAATTTATTTTTTACATCATTTAGAAAATTTTTAACTCGTATCTTCTTATTTTAACAACAATGTAAACTAGTTTTACCTAAAGAATGGTATTTAATTTTTTACTTCTTTTAATTTTAATAACAGTAAAAAATTATGTTTAAATTATTAGATAATATAAATCTATATGAATAAAAATATGGAATAAATTTTTTCCAAATTAAATATATATAAGTGTTAGAATCCAATTTAAAATTATACCCATAGATGCGATGAAAAAAAAAGGTTTCCAAAGAGAAAAGTCCCATTAGTAAAGAAAGTTTTAATATCAAAATTAATTATGAAATTTATTCCAATGACCTAAAAAATTAAATTTTAATATAATTGAACTATGTTTACATTAAAAAAATTAAAATATAATTTAACCTTACAAATTATTTAAATTGGAATAGTATATTTCAATAAAAATCAATATTTTCACTATTAAACAAAAAATGAAACCCCTCAAAAAAATACCAAAAAATCACCCGAAATTGATTTTTATTTGGTGATTTAAAAAATAAAGATAATTTTATAAAATAAATTAACTAAAATGGTAAAAAATTAATTTTAAATTATATGTACAATAAGAGACTAAGCCATCTTTGATAGAAAATATATTTTTTCATAAAAACATTTTTTTAAATTTTAAATGATTCTTATATTATGTTTAATCAATAGATAATAGTAATTTTCATAATTCAATTTGTATTATTCATAACCAAAAATTAAATGTCTAATTAATAATAGTTTACTATATTAGATTTCATTTATACTTAGAGTTGGGTTCTTTGTAATCTATCAAAGAGAATGAGTTTATATAAAAAGAAATATGTCATTAAGTCATAAGGAGTTTCATTATCATCTGAACTCAATGTTTTGTGTAATATACACAATCAAACCAAATTTTATTCATTTATATTATCGGGGTGTAACATTATTCTCTCATTCAATTAATTACCTCCTCAAAATATTATTATTTTCTTAGATGTCAAGGGATTTCTATTTGGACATTCTTTTTTGAAACACCCGTAATAAAATAGGTTAATAAAATATCATGTTGATAAGAGAGAAAGGGAAATAAAAAGTGAAATATGGAAGGAATCATATTGTAACATCCCATTACCTTCCTAACATATACAAAATGAATTTTTTTTGGTTTTCCTTTTTCATTTTCTTTGTAGGGATGAGAAGGAATTAAGAGGATACCTATATTGTTGAAGTCATCAATTTATTGTAATTTTAGCATAAAATCTTTTGTTTCTGTAACCTATTTTTGATTTACACACTATTTAATGTAGATACTTGGAATTTATGTTCTAATAATAATAAATAATATTTTTATCAACAGTCTATCGGGTTTTCAGAGATTATGGGATTTGTTAATTACAAAACGTTTAATTGGGTTACACTCTGTGTAATGTCCAAATGGTTGTTCTTAAATAGGTATCATGGATGAATTTTCTTTTCCTCCTCTCCATTTTCATTCCTCTTGACCCAAAATCCATTCCCATATGTTTTTTGACCCCTCAAACCCTTCCAGGTCATTTGGATCTATGATTCATCATTGTTACGGTTGATGTGTGACTCATTGGAAAATAATTCTTCCCATATCTTCATCTTTTACTATTTCCCTTATTGAAGATTGAAATATCATCTTGGTATTGATGGATCTAAAATTTGTTTTGTCAAATCTTGTTTCTAGTTTGAGATCCAAGATCTTATATTCCTGTTTTGTTATTGAGGGGTTTCTTTTAATCTTTGTGTGTTATTGATAAAGGTACATGGTTCTATTATATTGGATAAATTGGATTAACCCTGAATTTCTTTATTCAAATAAAATTGCTTGATTTAAATTAAATTACTTGATATAATTTAAGTAGGTTTATTGAAACCCAATTCTGTTCAATTATGGGAACTAAAATTTTAATTTAATTTATAAAAATTTGGAAAAATCCTAGATCCATAGAATTATGGATTGTTTTAGAAATTATTGTAAAATTTAGGAATCTAAATTACTGAATTTAAATTATGAAATTGAATAAATGAAATTTATTTAAAATTTGTATTTGAGCAACTGTCTTGAAATTGTTTTTGATAGAAATCCAGTGGTTTTATCTTGGAAAATGCATGATTCTATTAAAACCCTATTTTGGTTTTTAATGGAAAATTGTAAATTTTGGAATGGTGGAATGGGATGAATTTTATTTTTAAATAGATTTGAAATAAATTTCACAAAATTTATTGCACTAGATCACATAAAATCCAAGGAAGTTAGAGAGTTATTGGGATAAAACTCTTTTGACTCTTTTCAATTGAAAAAAAACCAAGTATAGAAAGTCACATTTTTAATGGGACGGCGACAAGAAACATTTCATCAGTGTTAGAGGGATGTGTGTATACACATATTATCATGATCACTATCAAGTGTGTGAGGATGTTGTAGCCACGAACTATCATAACTTTTGGTATATAACCATGTTTCTCGCTGTTTTATATATGAGATATAAAATTTTCCCAATTTTTATAAACTATTATTGATTTCGAATGATTTTATATAAAAATATTTTATTAAATATTTTTGTGAATCCATTTGTTTATATTATTTCCATCGTTGAAACATAAAGCATCAATGGTTTTAATTATACTATGAACTATAATGCATTTTTATTTCACTCTAAATCTTTAATTGATTAGTTAAATGTTTGAATATTTTAATTGAATCCATAGTGATACCCTATTAATATTTAAGCTCACAACCTACCTATGCCTTTAGGTGTTTGTTGTTAATATTATTCCATGTTTGACCCAGGGTATTCTTCCACTTGGTGGAATTATTTTTTGATCCTTGGGCATTGGAGAGTTGCGTCCATTGGGACTTAGGAAGTTATCTTATTTTTTCTGGAACTTTGTTGTATTAATTTTGGGTCTTCTACCTATTTTAATTCATGTACGCAACTCTATTTGGTGTTTTTTGTATGTATAATGACCTGTTTATATGATTCCACAATTTTTGTGGAAAAAATAATTCCCTCAATCATTATATATAATTCCATGTTATAATAACCAAAACATTGGTATAAAGACTTACCTTCATTCCATTTTAGGATCATATCAGTTATGGGGTTACCAGGGTACCCGAGTTGGTTCATGAAATAGTGGTATCATAGGTCTAGGTTGAGATTCTTGTCTTTATGTTAGTATGAATTTTTGGATTCTTTTTAGGACTTAGGAGGTAGTTGAAATTGAATGTTCGAAAAGCTCTCACCCCAATGAACCTTAGTCAACTATGGGTGGTTTAGGAAATGCATCTTTATGTTTAGTTCTATCATTCTTCCCAACTTTTTATTTAGATGGATTGGAATCAAAATATTTTGTTCCTATCTATTGGGATTCATTTCACTTGTTTCTCTGTTTGAGTGTTAATATTATGTACATAATGTTATCTGTTGATGTTTTATAGTGACATGAATCTAAAAATACATGCTAATTGGATTCACGAGGAAGTTACAGATGAACCATAGTGAGAAAATTCTCTTTAGAACCTAATTCTAGCTGTGGTGATTGTCCATAATTTCCAAGCTCTAGGATAGGCACCTACAACAGTCCCCATTTAGTATCCAGTTGTGGAACCTCAAAAGAATGTTATCTAGAGTATTTCCCCTGAGTTACTTCACCATAATCCACCAGTATTTAAATGTTACAATTATCCTCTAGAGGATAAGGAAGGGTTGAGTATGATGGAGTGTTTATTCGAATTCTAAGAGACACCTGAGGAGATAAAGGTGAAGTCTTCCACCTTCGAGTAAAAGGGACCGATCAGATAATGGTAGGGTATGATGGTGATAGTGAAGAAACATGATGGATTGGAGTGGAAATAAATCAAGGATCGTTTCAACCACATATTCAATCCATATTCTATATAGTTAGGAATGGATTTAGAGTTTTTCAAACATGATAAGGTTAACAGAGCTGTGATAGAGTATCTGAACGATTTTGCTGATCTTGTTCAATTTTCAACATGGGTGGTAACAAATGATAAGATAAAGACTCTATAATTTGAGATTGTAATTTGATATCATATTCATTCTTAGATCTTATTTTTGAATCTCCCATCTTATGCTGATGTGATGGATAGAGCATTGATGGTTAAAATGGACCTGGCAGGAAGGTCAAGATTGATAGGTGATTTTTCTCCCCCTAATGGAAATGTGTTTTCCTCTATGGGGAATAAATTTTTTGATGATTCTCATGGTGGATCTGGATAACACAATTTATCTAGACCTATTTTAGTTCGTGGAACAGGTCGTTTCATTTTCTACCAGTGTGGAATGTCTGGTCACTCAAAGAGGTTTTCCGCTGATGAATCCAAGATCTATAGATCCTACAGATGATCAATTAACTTTCATAAGTTATTCAATATACATTCCACTCCTCATCTTGTAATGGGATCATCATCACCTACTAAAACTATGATGCAATCAAAGGCTTCATGAGAAAAGGGATTCTAGCCATATGTATCGAGAAAGAAGATACATCATGCTGATGAGGAGTCACCAGAGGAAGTGGATATAGGTCCAGCAACTGTGAGAGTCACCATCACTATATCTTCATCATTACTAACTGTTTAATATGATAATGGTGCATATAATTCATTTATTTTAACTTTTATTATTAAACTTCTGAAACATACTGTTGATATTTAGTCTTTTGTTATGGATATTACTACACCCCTTAGAATAAGGAGGGAGTAGGGCCTTTGTAGTCCCACATTAACATTCTACCTATTAGATATCGGGCCTACTTGGATTTTTATTTTTATCAACATGAAACCTATTGATGTCTTATTCGGAATGGATTGGTTCACTACCAATAAATCTCAGATTGATTATTATCTCTGATGGGTCTCCTTTTCTACACCCAATAGGGATTTCTGAAAATTTCATGGATAACGGGACTGAAGGTAGATTAGATTTGGACATTCTTATCATGAGTTAGGGAAATTTATATCAATTTTCTTTTTTTATCTTGTGAGATAACATTTCTGTTGTGGTCTCCCTCCACTTTACATTGAGTTTCTAAATTATTTTCCTTTTTAATTCTGTAGTTTTTCATTAGAAAGGGAGGTAGAGTTCTGTATTGATTTAGTACCTGGTACTTAACTAGTGTCAATTCCTTATTATCGCATGAAACCGGCTAAAAATAAATAGTTTACGATTATGTTGGATGATATTCTAAATAAATTATTTATACTCATGAGGGTGTCACCTTCGGTGGTTCTAGTTGTATTTGTTATGAATAATAATGGTTCTCTTCACCTTTTTGTTTATTACTTAAGGCTCAAAAGATTGACGATAAATAAAAAGTATCTTTTGATATGGATTGATGATCTATTTTATCAGTTGAAAGGGGGAATTGGTTACCAAATATTGAACTTTGATCTGGTTACCATCAGTTGAGAATAAAATATTCTGATGTTTGGAAAATTTTCTTTCGGAGCAGATACAACCATTAGGAACACCTTGTTATGACCTTTAGTTTAACCAGTTATCCTATAGTCTTTATGGATTTAATGAATAGTATTTTACATTAGTACCTTGATTATTTTGTAAAAGTATTTTTGTATGACATACTTGATTACCCTAAGTCTCAGTAGGATCTTGTGCATCATATATGGGAAGTGTGGAATTGTTGAAAAATCATCGAATTTATTCCAATATTTCAAAATGTGATTTCTATAATCGGGAATTGAAATTATTGGGATATGTGGAATCAAAACATGGTATTTCAGTTGATCCTAAAAAGTTAATGGATTTTATAAAATTGGAAAAACCATAGTATGTATTCTAAATTCATAGATTCTGGGGATTGGCTAGGTATTGCCATTGGTTAATTAAGGAATTCTAAAATTTAACTTCCCAATGACTATACTAACATAGAATGGAGTAACGTTTTCTTGGGATGAAATATATCATAAATCATTTTTTGAGATGAAACATATTCTAACTACTAATATTTTGTTGACTATTCTAAAGGAACGGTTGGTTTATGTGGTCTTCAATGATGGAATGGGTTCAGGTTTGGACTGAATTATTATATAAGGAGATCATATTGTTACTTTGAGATCTCATAGGAATAGCCCACCAGAGAATAAATATATGAGTGATGAAATTGTACTTGTTTCTATGATGAACATTCTCAATAGTTGGTGGCATTAATTTTTGAGATAAAGTTTTACCATGATTTCAAACCATAAGATCTAAATTTATATATTATCTCAAATATTTTTGAATCTCTTCAAGATGCATTGGGTGGAATATATAAATTCTTTCGAATTAAACATCGCATGTACCTAATGGAAAGGGAATTTCATTACATATGCTTTTAGTAAGAAACCTTTAACCTGGGTCATGAAATAATCTTCAGAAGAGTAGAACTTGTTGGATCTGTTTTTACATATTCATATCGAATTTCAATAATCATGGGATGAGGTTTCTTTGGCCAGTGTTCAGTTGACCTACACTCTTTTAGAATTAATTCTTTATGAGAATCATCCTAGTGATTATTTTCATAGCATTAGGGACTCTCTTTATGGCAGGGAGACCATTGTTGATTTCTCTTTCTCCACTGAGGGAATTCTATACTACCAGAACTACTTTATTGATCCAATAGTGATCTAAAAATATGTTATGGGATATTTACACAACTCCCAATGGGTAGTGCACCCATGAACAAAAAATAGGTTCTATGATGTGTGGCTTAAATTCTGGTTTGTAGGTATAAAACAAGGTATTTATAATTTTTTTCTATCAATGTTATATGTGATAGAAGGTCAAGGTCAGACCCCAAAAACCTTCATTTTTACATTATCCACTTTCGGTGATGAATTTGAAGTATAAAGAGATCTCTATATACTTTTTATCATTGTTCCATACTTAGAGAAAAAATAATGCAATATGGGTTGTGATCAATCAACTAAAAAAATCATATCACTTTGTACCCATTCCTCAAACAACCAACATTGAGGAGTTAGGAAATATCTAGGTGAAATATATTGTTCATTTTCATGGAGTTCCATCTATTGTATTCTCAGACAGGGATCATCAACTCACATATCACTTTTGGAGTGGCTGTCTAGAGGCACATGGAGCTTAGGTCTATTTAAGTACAATATAGTATCCCTAGTCAAATGGATAGTCAAAAATAGGTATATAGATTATTGAGGATATGTTTGAATATTTTTTTCTCAACTTTGGTGGATCTTGGGATGACTTTATGGGACTGGTTGAGTTTTCTTATAAAAAAAGATACTTGTCTACAATCATAATGGTATCTTTTGAGGCCTTTTATATATGGCCTTGCAGATCTCTATTGTGTTGGTCAGATATTAGTGAAAATTATTTGGTTGGACCAATCTTGGTTCAGAAGATGATAAAAAATGTTCAGTTGATTCATTATAGAATGTTGATGGCATAGAGAGGGTATAAATATTATGTTTATCTCTAACACAAACCATTGAAGTTTTAACTTGGTGACTAGGTATTCTTGAAATATTCACCTCAGCTGGGGTCATCAATGGATTAGGAGGTAAATGATACTTGTTCCTCATTTAATGGGACCTTTTGAGGTTATTGAGCATGTGGGGAACATTTCTTACCATTTATAACATCCACCACATTTTAAATTGATACATAATGTGTTCCATGTACCTCTAGTACGAAATTATCAATCTAATCCATCTCTTGTTCTGAGTTGGAGTAATCTTGAGATTGAACCTAATTTATCCATGATTGAATTTAAAGTCAAGATATTTTCTTTTGAAACCAATGTACTTCATGGAGTGATACTTTTGGTAAGAGTGTTTTGGTATCATAGTTCATATTTTCAAGAGATGGGGAACTGATGAGAGAGTAGTGGTGCCACCTTTTTTGAAATGGAAGCTTATTTACAGGAATTTTTTGAATATAGATCTTTTATGGTGGGGAGGTTGTAACATTCTGTTACCTTCCTAAGAGGTACATTTTGAAACTTTTCATGGTTCTCCTTTTTCGTTGTCTGAGTAGGGTCGAAAAGGAATTGGGAGGATACCTATAATGGTGGAGTCATAGATTTGTAGGAATTTAATCCTAAAATCTATTATTTCTACAACTATTTAGGAATTTACACACTATATAAGGTGGATACATAAAGTATATGTTATAATAATAAAAAATACTCCTTTTATCAAGAGGTGATGGGTTTTTCATGATTGTTTTATTTTTCAATTACATAATGTTTAATTCGGTTACACATCAAGTAAAGTCCTGATGATTGTTTATAAATAGGAAGCGCGTATGAATTTTCTTTTCCTCATATCCAGTTTTCAGTGATCTTGAACCCAGAGCCATTCCCATATGATTTTTGATCCCTTAAACCCTTCTTGGTGTTTTTTATCTTTGATTGATTGTTTGTACGGTTGTTGTGTGACTCCCAAAGTAAGTGTTCTCCCCATATCTTCATCTATTTATCTAAATCTTATAAGAGTTCAATAGATTATCAAGGGATTGATCCATCTAAACTCTATATTTTCAAGTCTTGTTTCTAGGTTGAGTTCTTAGATCTTTTATGTCTTCATTATTTTTAGCTGGTTATGTCAGGGGCTGATTATCCACTAAATGAGGCTAATATTCATTGTTAATATATATAATATTCATGTTATTTATTATTCATAAACACCATTTTAGTTCATTTTACACATTGAACATCATTTCACGTTATGATTTTAATTCCTTCTTAAAAAGCACTATTATATGGTAAATTTAACATAATTTAAATTACCCAAATATCTTAATTTTATTTTCATATTTATTTTTCAGGTTTCTCATTATATTGGAAAAAATTCATTCTCGTGTAGTGTTGTAAGATACACATTGTAAGACCACCAAAATGGGATTTCATGCAAACAATTTGGGAGAAGATAGATTGGACACCAACCTACTGATGAGAATTTGGGGGCCCAAATACAGGCCCAATGAATCTAAATTTTAGTGGGATGATATAAGACATATAGAGGAACATATAAGTATTCAGGAGCCAGTTATAATTCGGCCCCCATTGGGATTATTCATGCGGCCAATGTTAGAGATATAATTCTAGGCTAGATTTTGAGGCCCATAAAAATAGCACAGAAATTTTATCATACTTCGGCAACCACAATTTAATTTGGGCTGAAATTTTACAGAGAGCTAGGTTACATCTGGAGAATCTCTTTTGTATTTTATGGAAAACTCTAATTCGGCCATCTAGAAGGCAATCTAGGCACGTCTGTTCGGTGGATGCAAGTTGGCTGCCATTTCGAGTCAAGGATAAAGAAGTCCCCTCTCTCTTACTTTCCACCACCCTCGTCCTACCATAATCAAGTGGGATGCTTTGTACTATTAGAGGCTCGACCCAAGGCTGCAAAAATATCTATTTAAGGTAGTGGTGGTGGAGGAGTTTATCGTCTTTTGAGCTTCCTTTGATTGTAAAGTTATGCTTCCATTTTGTTTTCTCAAGTTTGTCTTTAACATGTATGTTGTTCAATTCACTTAGTTTCTTAAAAAAAGTTCTTCTTCTCCTATTATTCTATTTTTCTTCATATCATTTTGATATCATTGGTTCAAGGGGTGAACATTTTCACACCAAACCTTGTGATATTATCACACAATGGTGGAGTGATCGTTATTTCATTGTTTTTTTACTTCCTCAATTCCCCCCCTCTTGAGTCTACTGTCCACTTCCATTGAAACTATATAATCAATGGAGGGATAACCCACTTATGGGTTGATACAAGGTAGTAGCAAGGGGATGTATTGGATTTTATTTATCACCCCATTAATGTCTAATCACTTCTTTTAATTGGGATTTCTATTTGATGATTTTAAACTTCTTCGTCCTTGTGGAATTTTAAGGCCACATACCTCAAGTGATAATACGAACCTTTACCTTGGAGTGATCATAAGTAAGATCCTCCAAGAGTATAGGCGGTTAGTATTACGGTGTGTTGGTATTAAACCATTAAGTGATGAATTTTTTAATCTTCTTAAATGAACCCATCTTAAATATAAGAATTTGAAATAGTTAAAAGAGGAATGCATCCAATCCACCCCCAAGTGATAACCTAGGATTAACTCATTCTTTTAATTTGAATTAACTAAATTATCTTAGATATCATTTAAAACCATCTTAAATCAACCCAATATGGACACTTCATAGCCAAAAACATTCCAAAGAATGTATGTGTCTGTAGGTTACTTTTTAGGTCCTTGAGGAATCAACAACCCAAGCTAAACTACAAGTGACCGCTTAACCCTAAATCTTGGGTAAATTTGGGCAAGACCAAATTTTGGCATTGTTTTCTGGGACCTAATTATATTATATTTGGCACTAGCTTCCTTTTACCACCCACTTCTCTAATCTCATCCCCAATTTCATTCCTATAGAAAACCCTTTTTAACAAATCCAATCATGGGGAACCTCTCCTTTGATCACTCCACACCAAGTGCGATGTACAATGACCATCCTAGTTTCTACTAGTGGGATAATCAACAACCTATTGAACCACCATTTTTAAACTCATATTCTCCACAAAACATTCCAACCTATTTTGAGTTCCAATCCCAACAAGTCCAATCAGAATATCCTCCTGTGGAATTCCAACAACTTAATTATCCTCTTGGAATTGACCATCTGTCTCAACCCCTTGACCATCTTCATCCACATCCATTAATTGAGAAATTGTAGTAATAAATGTATATAATTACTTCTAATGTTTTATCCTTGATAGTAGAACTACAAAGCATTTAAATAGTTATAGAACCCATTCCCAGTCAGTTTATCCATTCCTCATCTTTCATAGAAGAATATTTTCTCCCAAAAAACAACACATGAAATTATTGAAGAAACAACCCTAGGAAATGGGATAGATGAATAAGATAAAGGAATTTCTAAAGGGTCTTTAAATCAGGAGTAAATTTATTTTTTGGATTCAAAATAAGAGAATTTGACATCATGGATTGAGTGCCCAGATTATATGTCCATTGATGATATTTTAGAAACCCCAATCCCTGAACCATTTGGAGAAATCACAAACATTAACTCTACACTCATCCATAAAACTGATATTTCTAATTTTTTTGGTTGAATATTACATTCAAAAGGCACCAATTCTGTTGAGGAATTTAGAAAATGAAACTGAGTTGGATTCAAAATCTCGACATGTGTCGGAATGTCCTATCCAACCAGAGAACAAAATTATTGTCCCTACTTCCCAAATTAATTATCCCTTCGTAGGATATAACCATGACCTTTTATTTGAAATTCATTATTCTCTTGAAACCAAAAATGATCTAATGATCATTGATGTCTTTATAAAGACTACATTTGAACCCTTATCAACGATTTATAACATTCTTTGTATTTTTTCACCCATGGTAGAACTTTGGTTTGTACATGACACAAATTCTAAACAAAGAATCAATCTCAATAAAGTATAAGTGGATAAATATAGGGTCATTAAAATGTTTGAAGTTGGTATTTTGTATTTTTTGTGGGTTCAAGTTGAGCTAGAGACATTAAACAAAGCGCTGCACGGGAGGCAACCCATGATTTTCATCTTCGTAAATCATTTTTTTAATAAATAAATTTTATTTAAAAAAAAATACTTAACTCTGCATATGATAGTACAACATACTATTGAAATGTTCATCTATTATTAGTATGGATGGGTATGAATGGAGA
Organism: Viscum album; assembly: GCA_963277665.1. Taxonomy (NCBI): domain Eukaryota; kingdom Viridiplantae; phylum Streptophyta; class Magnoliopsida; order Santalales; family Viscaceae; genus Viscum; species Viscum album. The sequence continues at coordinate 1,244,607,774 of OY728130.1, read as the reverse complement.
GCACCATATTCATCTGTGTCACATGGTGTGATCCTTGAGTAATACCTGACCCAAAATTTTAAAAAGAAGACAATGTATCATCAGTTTATTTTTATGGGTTTGTAGGTTAAAATAAAAATACAATATATATATATTAATAATTATATATATATATATATAAGGACATGTTGTAGGTCGTGGGGAAAACCTAGTCACAACCGGCAAAGTCATGGGGACTTGTACCCGGGAACAAAGGGGGACATGGGTACGCGCTTACCACTGACCTACAAGCTATAGTGATTCCTTTTTCTATAATTTCTGTATATATACTTTTATTTTAGTTTTTTTATTATATGAATATATATATCTATATATATATATAGTTTTGTTTTTTTGTTTGTTTATTTTTTCTTCCACTTGGGAATTCATAGAGTGACATGGAGATCAAGGGATTAAAAGAGAGCAGCAAGAACTTCAACTTCAACCACCAGGTGACTTCATTCCATGATCCTTATTTCCAATTACTTTTTTTTAACTCTCATTCTCTAACTCTACCCTCTTCTAATTTTTCATCTCTTTAAACACTGGGGATAGTGTTATTTTATGTCGGGGGAGATAAAATAAAAATATATTGATTTTGTGTCAAAAAAATTAAGGATTTGAAAAAAAAGTGTGCCTTAATTGACAGAATTTTTTCTATCCTTAAACATGATAATAGACATTGTACACTTTGAAACTAAATATCAAATAATTTAGCTTGCCCTGATTCTGATTTTAATCCATGTATATTTCATGAGCATATATTTTGGAAAGTGTGGCTGTCTAGTGTGATATTTCATTGTTTATATTTTCATCTAAATAAAAAAAGAATCACAACACACGTCCTTTTCATAGTGGGGTATTAGTTTGAGTTCATTGGGTCCCCCAAATAAATAAAATAGGTTTGGTGATCATTTTAGTTTTAATATGAGTATTTAAAAAAAACAATAACTTTGTGCGTATAGCAATGTAATGACCTAATGTGTGGCTTTTGGCGCTTGGGGATCGTGACTCCATAGTTGTCTGGACCAGAGTTAGTAATTTTATCTCTACTTGTGGTAATATGACTTTCTTTTTGACTGAGTTAACATGAAATAATGCCTGAGTATGTGGAATTCACTTGGTTCCCTAAGGTCTTCGAGCCTGGGAGTCATCGACAATGTCTCGCTTCATGGGTTGACTCTATTGAGTGAAATTTCAATTACCATGGAAAAATTGCAAAATAAAAATAAATAAATAAATATATATATATATATATAGAATTTAATACTCATATTAATATTTAAATTTTATTCTACCTAGCGCTTCCATAATTTTCCCCTTGAATAAAAATAAACCACCATGTCTTTTGTGACACACAACACATTATTATACTTTATTGAAATTGGATGAAATGTGGTGATGAATTTGAACAAAGGAACATTCTTGTGATTGGGATATACTTATGAAAATATATTGTATTAAAATATTTTTATGGTTTTTATATTTTTTTGATATGATGGTTTTTGGTGATCATTGTTTATTAGAATGTTCTTAGAAAATGGAATTCAAATTTCACATTTGTTTAGATATATTTTTCTCGGGACTAGAAAAACTCAAGTTTGGGGGTTTGATTAGCCACAAAATGGGGATAATATTAATTGTTAATATATATATAATATTCCTATGCTTTATTATTCATAAACACCATTTAATGAATTTTACACTTTGATCATCATTGCACATTATGATTGTAATTCCTTCTTAAAATGCACAATTATATGGTACATTTTTTAACATCATTTAAAGTACCCAACGATCTTGATTTTATTTTCATATTTGATTTTCAGGTTTCTCATTATATTGGGAACAATTCATACTAGTGTAGTGTTGGAAGATTCACATTTAAAGACCACCAAAATGGAATTTTATGAAAAACATTCTAGAGAAGGTAGATTTGACACCAGCCCACTGATGAGAATATGGGGCCCAAAATACAGGCCCATTGAATCCCAAATTTCTTGGGATGACATAAGACATTTATAGGAACATATAAGTATTCAGGATTCAGTGCTAGTTTGGTATCTATTATGGTTATTCCGATGGGAAAAGTTCGAGATAATATTCTGGTCCAGATTTTGAGTCCCAAAAAACAACCCACCAATTTAATCATATCTTGGCAACCACAGATTATATTGGGCTGAAAGTTTACATAGAAGTGGGAGACATCTAGATCTTCAATTGTTTCTTCTATGTACCACTCTAATTCAGTCATGTAGAAGGCCATCTAGGTGAGTCTGTTCGGTGGATGCAAGCTGGCATCCATTTCAAGTCAAGGATATAGATGTCCACTCTCCCTTACTTTCCACCACCCTAGGACTACCATAATCAGGTGGGATGCATTTTACTATTGGAGGATCGACCCAAGGCTCTCAAAATTAATTTTTAAGGTAGTGGTGGTAGATGAGTTTTTCATCGTTTGAGCTTCCTTTCATTGTAATGTTATGCTGTAATTTTGTTGTCTCAAGTTTTTCTTTCACATGTAAGTTGTTCAATTCACTTTAGTTTCTTAACAAAATTTCTTATTCTTCTCTTATAATGATGTTCTTCATATCATTTTGATACAGTTGGTTCAAGGTGTTTACTTTTTCACATCAACCCTTGTGATATTATCACACAACGATGGAGAGATCGTTATTTCATTATTATTTTTACTTCTCCAATTCCCCCCTTAGGAGTGTATTGTCTACTTCAATTGAAACCATAGGATAAATGGAGGGATAACCCACTTATGGGTTGATCCTAGAGAGTATCAAGGGGATGGATTGGATTTAATTTATCACTCCATTAATTTCGAATCACTTTTTTAATTGAGATTTTTATTTGATGATTTTAAACTTCTTCTTCCTTATTGAATTTTAAGGACAAATACATCATGTGCTAATATGAACCTTTAACTTGGAGTGCTCATAAGTTTGATCCTCCAAATGTATAGGTTATTAGTATTATGGTGGGTTGTTATTAAACCAGTAAGTGATGAATTTGTTTAATCTTCTTAAATTAACCCATCTCAAATATAAGAATTTGAAATAGTTAAAAGAGGAATGCATCCAATCCACAACCAAGTGATAACCTTTGATTTAATCATTCTTTTAATTTTAATTGACTTAAGTCTCATAGATTTTATTTAAAACCATCTTAAATCAACCCATTTTGGAAAATTCATAGCCAAAAATATTCTATAGAATGTACATGTCCATAGGTTACTTTTTAGGTCCCTGAGGAATCTACAACCCAAGCTAAACTACAAGTGACCGCTTTACCCTAAATCTTGGGTAAATTTGGGCGAGACCACGAGATTTTGTGTTTCCGTGAGAAATGTAGGTGGATTATTTCTGATGGCCAAATTTGATTATCCCTAACTTTATTGATTTAATTTCAATTTTGTTTATTTAAATTCAATTACATGAATTGATTTCAATTGGTTAATTGAAAATACAATTCCATTAAATTGGGGAATTTTAATGTGAAATTGAAAATCTATCATGAAATAGAGAAAATCACCCAATTACATTAAATAGGGGTGTGTTTGAAAAATTTATGGAAATTGGTGAAATTAAATTAAAGAATTTTAATTATGAAATTTAATGTTTAAAATTGATATCAAATATGTATTTAAGTAAATTTGTTGAAATGGTTTTTCATATTAACCTCGTGGTTTTATCTTTGAAAAAGGAATGATTTGATTAAAATTTAATTTTGGTTTTTAAAATAAAAATTACAAATTTTTTAATGGGGAATTGGATGAATTGGATTTTTAAAAAGTTTTAAAATAAAAATCCCATCATTGATTGAATTATAGAACATGCTAGAGTAGGTAGTTAGTGAGTTATTGGGATATCACTCTTTTGACACTTTACAACTAAAAAAACACTAGTGCAGTAGGTCACAACCCTAATGGGATAGTGAAAATTTCCCTTTTTCCAGTGTTAAGGAGGAATGCCTATACACATATTTTCATGATCAGCTTCATGTTTTTGAGGATCTCATATCCTGGAAATATCATACCTTTAGGAAGATGACAATTTTTCTCACTTGTTTATATATGAGATATAAATGTGTGCTAATGGTTTTAAACTGTTTTACATTCCAAATGAGTTTATATAAATTATTTTATATAAATTTCCTTTGAATCCATTTTTTAAAATCATTTTCATCATTTAAAAGTTATGAATTTATTATTGTAATTATTATCTAAATTATCATTCTTGTTTATTTAAACTTGATGTTTTTAATTGTTTAATTAAATGTTGTCATCTTATTATAGAATCCTTGTTGAGACCCAACAGGTTTTTTAGCTCACACCCTACTTATAACTTCATGTGTTTTTAGATTATCTTATTCTAGGTTTGAGAAACGGTAAGGTTCCACTAGGTGGAAATAGTTTTTTATCCTTGGGGATTGGAGAGTTGCGTCCGTTGGGACTCAGGAAGTTATCATTTTTTCTAGTATTTTTCTATAGTGATTTTGGATTTTTTTTACCAATTTTACTTATGCTATGCTACTCTATATGGAGTTTTCTATTGTATTCATATTGACATGATTACTAATTTAACACTGTTTGTAGAAAATATCATTCCCTCTTTCTTTCTCTACGATGAATGGTGCTAGTCACCAACCCATGGGGAATGGGGACACTCTTGGGGTCATTTCAAGTATGACTTGGTTATCAGGTTACTAGGGTACCTAGGTTGGTTTGTGACACCTAAATAGGTTTATAATTAGGATAACATTGGTGGAAAGTGAATATATTTAAGTCGAATAAATGAATAAATAATTATAGATAATGATAGAGATCATTTATCAAAAGAAATCGAATGATCGATGGACTGTTAAGGACATAAAAACCATAAATATGTAATGGGTAAAAATACCATAGATTCATTGGATATTAAGGTGATAGGATAAAATATTTATTTAAATATCCTTCTCCTAATGTTGATAAATTATTTTACTGGCTAAGAATATAAAAAAATATAAATACTTGATATATTTTTATTTCATAATAAAAATTTCATCCTTTGGTTATGTTTTGATCAATTTCCACTTCATCTCTTACTCAAATAAACAAACATCCAAAATGAAATTTTGTCCTATAGAATTAATGTAAATTTTTAATGGATTTTAAGATCCATTATAGAGTGACAATTCTCTCCGCATGTTTCAAAATATATTCCAAAACTAATATGGTTAGAAAAATCTATCCAATATAATACATTAGTCTTTATCCTCAATAGTAACACCACTGGTTCGTCATTAATGTTTTTTTATAAAATCCTTTAAGTAAAAACAGTGAAATATTAACCTAGATATCACATAAGAAGGTTGTAATCACTAAATACTTATAATTCATTGGTTATGGTTTCAAAACCCATGATCTTTTTGGATGAGACAAGTTGTTAATCGTCATGTGGGTTGTCCTTTTCTCCAAACCATAGTAATATAGCTCCTATAAAATTACAAAAATATGATTACCCTTATTTACTATAACACCAAAGATAAGGTAAACCTTAAATTTTATCCATACATTATATCTTATGTCCAAGAAAATGTAAGTTCATTCTTCCTCAAATAACATTTTCATATAATAGTCTATTAGGTTTTATTCCCAAAATAAAAATAAAAAATATCCTTAATCATGTTATATTCCAACCACAAAAATTCAAAATGCGGATTTAATATGTAAAACTTATATTAAAAAATAAAATAAAAAACCCATGATTTTATCAACAAATCTTATGTTAATAAAGATGTATATTCTAAAATTTACACAATCCCTAGATGTTTAATGATTTTTATAACCAAAATACCATTATTAAAAATACATCTAAATTTAATTCTTAAATCACAATACATAAATAATTAAACCAATTTATTTTAACAAATATACTTCCTTGGTCTAGGGGTTATCCTTTAGAAGTGGGAATTGAATTAGATAATTCCCTGGTTTCTCACATTTAACACAAGAAACATTTTATGGATCCCTAGGATGAAATTTATTCCCTTTATCATACTCTTCATTATTTCTTTTCAATTAATTTCTTTATTCCCTTATTTTCTAAACACACCAAAAAATTTCCATTCCTTTAAGACATATACATGGGTTTCTGTCATAATTTTTTTGATATAATGGAAATCGAACATGGTTTCCTCTATGGTTTCCACAAAATGAGCTCTTAGAAAACTCCATCCTCTACTTCATTGTTGAGTTTGGGAGTCAGTTAAGGTATAAGTTGTTAATTGTATTTTGGGATAACTGATTAGTAATAATCATAATAAGTTTTCCCATGTCATCATCTATTTAAATCCTTTATAAATTTTGTAAAGAAAAAGACATTTATCTAAAGAATATCCCTCAGGAGTGCCAACCCAAGTGTGAAGTAAGGCCTGTTGTCATGTACTAAGAAAATCTTGATTCCGACTTGATTTTCCTTTTTAAAATTTATTACCCCTAGGTACATATCTAATAGATCCACATCCTCTTATAGTACTAATATAGAGATATACTACTATAAAAACGCATTTTTATACCTTACCAAAACATTATGACTTCCTCACATAATTATCTCTAATTTCTGTTATAGAGTTATCTTTCCTAATCTATGTTTTAATAAATCATGTTCTTGAGGAATCTAATAATCTTACTCTGATACCAACTATAATAACCAAAAACCTAGTAGACTTAAGCTAGTGCCTTATTTATTATATTGGTACAAGATACTAGGAATCAAATCCTGAATAACCAAACATTTTAGTAGTCCTGGTAAATTAGGATCATAAATGATACCCATATTACATTTGAATACAAAAATTGAAACATAATTTTTTCCATAAAAAAAATTATTCTTTATAGAGTAAACTTTCATATAATTCTTAGTACTCATCCTAGATTCCTAGGAAAGGGAAAACTATGATCTCATAAGCTAAGTAAAATTTATGTAAAGATGAATCAATCATTAATAAATAAATCATAATAAATATGGAATAAAAAAAGGATTGGGTGAAGAGCTAAAACACATTCCATTTAATAATTAACTGACTATCATTATTTGATAAGGAATAATTAATATGGAAAATTAAATAACTGAAAAAACATTCCACTTAATTGATAAAATAAGAATATTAATGAATCTAGAGATAATATCATTGAGAAAATATCATGGAATCTTAATAAAGGAAATGATTAATTATTGGAATACAAGATCTCAGGCATCATGATATCTCAACTATAAGTTCCTTTCATCAGAAAATTTAAAAATTATTGTTAGGTATACACAAGATACCAATTTAACTAAGGATATAAAACTAATTTGTCTCATGAGAATATTGTTGCATTGAGGGGTTATCAATAACCATGACCTTCCCATTTTTAAATTTCCTAATCATTTTTTCTATATTAAAAAATCAATTTAATTCATGAGTAATTTTAATTATCATTAAATTTCTATATAGACCGAAGAATGTGATTTTTTCTATATTTCCCCAAATAATAAATTAACAATAAAAGAAAACAATGGATGTACAAATGGTATATGTTTTAGAAAATAAGCATATCTATTATATAAATAATATATATATTTAATAAAAATGAAATTTACAATGAATAATTATCACAAGAAAGTGATCATCTTAAGATAAAATTAGCAATCAAAACATTAAACAAGATATGAGAGATGTCCATCGATTCATTAGGAGTATACGATTTTATAATAAAATTATCAATAAATAGGAATTAATGTTAAACACCTAAATTGGGTAGTATATACACCACATTAAAATTAATAGGTTCATATTAACAAATATTTCCCAATGAAATGGAAATTTAGACAAAGTCCCTAAAAATGATCATAATATTGATGTAAATATTAATTAATAAATATATTATCTGTATAAAATGTAAATAAACAAAAAATAAGTAGAAATAAAACATAATATATTCAAATATCATTTTCATGTAATATTATAATATCAAATATAATGAAGAAGTAATATAACTCAGTGTAATAGAAATTGAGTTTTGAAATTCTTTACCACTTGGTAATTATCAATTCAAATGACCATAGATGAAATAATTCAAATTAAAATTTATTTTACCATTAATTGTGATGGATTGATGATATTACATGTAAAAGGGGAAGAATATACACCATAAAAACGAAATTTGGTTCATAATATTACAATATTCCTCCATAAAGGGAAATTGAGATGAAGTCCCAAACCTCACACTACCATTTGGATGAAGGTCCATTAACCTCTTTTATAAGGGTTTTAATATTTTTATTAATTTATACTAGAAACATATTAATATTTATAATATCATATATGTTTCTATTATTGTGATTTCCCAATATTTTAAATTATGATAATTGTATTCGATAGTGTTTGTAACACGCAACACCGATCCTAAACACCAACGAAATATATTCCATTAACTTTAATCTTTTCGATGTATTGTAGTATAAGGAACCAGACTTTACATACATTAACATTAAATAACTTTTTTAGAACACATAAAAACATTACAAAAATAGGCTCCTAAAGACCATATTAGTCTAGTGCCTTCGGAAACATGGAAATATAGAAACTGGTACATAAGTGAGCTATATCATCTTCCAATAGGGTCTTCTTGACTAGAACCCTTATTGGACACATCAAAAATAGTATTTATCTTCATAAAATGGGGGAAAAAATTAAAATTGGTGACTTCATATGCTCAGTAATGGTAAACAAGGAAGACATGTAAGTATAACAATGATCACAAGAGTATGAGAACGTGATCAAAACATTTGAAGATCATAACCTACATATCAAATATCAAAAAAAGAAGTCATGGAAAAAATTCTGATAGTTCATAAGAAATGAATCATAAAAAACAAATAACATAATCCATGAAATCAAAACATAGGAATAAAACATGGAAATGTTTCAGACACATAAGTGTATATAATATGATTTCTATAGTAGTAGAGGCATCACTACCAAGATAATCTTAGTAGAATCGGTTCACTCCCCATACCATATTGGTATTCTTGGTGCACTCCCATAGCCATATTATTATAATGAGTTCACTCCTCATACAATCTTGGTATTCATGGTTCACTCCCATGGCCATCATAGAGGTCAAGGATAACTCCAAAGACCGTCTTAATCTATTGTATGAGATATAAATCATTACCCAATGCATTGGAAGAAGATATAGGTCACACCCCTCTCATAATTAAGTCATACATACATATTCCAAAAAATCATAAACAGTAAACATAACCCATTAAATGAAATGGGTACCATAAACATGTAATCATATCACAATCTGTAGAAAAATATACAAGTTTTATAATCATTTCATAAAAAACATAACCCATAAAAAACTGATTTCACAAACATATAACTGATGAAAGATAAACATGATTCATAAAGACGATTAAATTGATCATAAACCATTCAGAGAAATAATATTAATGTAACCTTTAGATCATTTCCAATAAAGGCTTTAGTAATGTTAATTAATATTATCTTATATGGGAAATAATTTTTAATGATCTATTAAAAACATTTCTTGAGTAAAATTTCCATCTTCTTTGAAAACTTATTTTTAAAACATAAAACCTTTCAAAAACAATTTTCTTTGAAAATAATCTTGAAAAATTATAACAAAATCTTGAAAACCTTTTTAAAACCTTTTTTCTTGAAACATGTAAAGAAACATGAAAACCATTTCCAAAAAATTTTCCTTGAGAACATATAAATGATTTTTAAAATCCTTTTGAAACATAAACCAAATTAACAAAATATAATACAATGGATATCTAAATACTCATAACAATAACCATAAGGATCATATAATACATTCATGAGTATTATATACACAAAATAAAAGAAAATATTGGTGAACATGGAATGTATCTCACAGATATAAAAAGTGAGATAAAATTATCTTACCTTGTGTCTTGACTCTCTTAGTACTCATAAAATAATCCTATTTAATAAATGTAAATTTATTATAAATATTTAATGGAATAATATTCTTATATATTATACAATAATTTTTTTTCTTATGACCTTATATTACCCACTTGTTAACAATTCAATGCTATGGTTTTACTTCGAGTAATATCCGATTTGTTTTTCACATGTGTCTTAATTTGTTAAATCATTGTTCCTTATATTTATATAATTATTTACAGAATTTAATCCATGATTTAAATATGATTTATATTCTTAATATTTCGTTACAATAATTCATATGATATATAATTAAGAAATTGAATACACCATTCATGGATACGGTAGGACATATGTGTACATGAACGCTAATTTCATTTAATTGTCATATTGAAAAAAGGAAATTAAAAGAAATGTATGTGTATATATTTATATAATTATTAAATTAGATTTATTATATCATACATATTCACTAAACCAATCCTCAATAGATTAAATGTATCATATAAATGAATCACGTATCTCTGATGGGCCAATAGGCCACACTTCCTCAAATGAAATTATCGTATTTACATAAGGAAAGTATAAAGATATGTGTTGTAAAATAATTAAATATTCTTAATGAAATAATAAAAATAATATATTACATATATAAATATATATCCCATCATAATTTCTATCATGACTGGTGGTAATGAAAAAAAAAATAATCATTATTTAGTCAGACAGTAGTTCACTGTACATGTAAAGAGTATGTTCCTTACACATTAGTTGGAAATGTGTATAAGTGTAGGTAAAAAAACATAATTAAAACATAATAGTATATTTAGTATACTGGTTCCATTATAAAATCATATAATAATAATATTTTATGTATTGGAGGAAAAAAATAAAAGAAAGGAGTTTGAGTGAGGATGCTCCCTCTTAGTCGGGTAACTCCTTTTGGTTTGCACCGAAGGGGTTCCATGGAAGGCTTTCTTCCAAAGGGTGGATTCAAGAAGGATGTTAGGGATATTTCAGAGATATTTGGTAATATTTTTTTCAAATATAAGTGGCTTGATATGTGTGAGTAAGTGGGGGATATAAGGCTTTTTATAATAGACGATGAGTTGAACTTTTGTAATAATTTTGAAAAGGGAAACCTGACCCACATTTTTTTTATTGAAATTGGATCCAATAATAGTAAAAAGTATTGAAATTAGAGTATAAGGTATAAATATATCTATATATGTATTTCTGACAATTTTATAGGTTGTTTTGGTACTTAGGGTTATGGTATTGTCCCCTATTAAGCTTAATATAAGTTTAATCACTATAATTAATTTTAATTACTTTCCCTAATATTCTTGGTAAAAAGCTATGTTTAAATTGTTATAAAATATAAATTATTATTATTGAAAATATGAAATCCATTTTCTCCAAATTACAAACACAAAAGGATCATAAATTAACTTAAATATAATCCTACAGACGGGATGAAAATGATGTTTTTTAAAGTAAAAAAGTTCAAAAGTTTGCTATGTTTTTATACTTGATTTCAAAGTGAAATTCATTCCAATGACCTAAATTGGATTTATTGATAAAAATTGTATCTAATTAAACTTTGAAAATAAAATAAAATATAATATAACTATATAAATAAATTAGATGAAAAAGTACTTTTGGGTTAAATTTTAGTATTTTTCACAATTCCTTAATAATTGAAACTTCACAGAAAAATACCAAAAATTATCTATACATAACTTGTATGTTTATATTTAAAAAATGAATTTTATTTTGACTAAGAAAAATTATAAAATCACCAAAATTTATATTTGTTTTAGGTCCTTCATCAAAAGGTAGTAAAGGTACCTTAATAAAAATATAGGGTTTTTATATAAAATTGTGTTTTTTCTTATGTTATGCTTGTCAAATATATTGGAAGAATATAAAAAATATTATATTAAATAGAATATATATATATATATATCATTAATATATCTCAATAATTATAATTAATTAAATTTGATATTTTAAACCAGCTTTGTGAGCATAAATATAGTTTTTTATAAAAATATTCCATTTATATTTAATTGGTTCATTGTAACTAATAAATTAATTATATATATATATTAACCATAGGATACCATAAGTTATTTTTTAATATTCAAAACCTATAACTTAAATTCTCTGTTATGACTGGATATATAATATTTTAACAATATATTGTTGTTTGGTAAAAATCACTATTGCATGTAATATATGCCAAGTCAGTGTCTTGTGAAAGGAATGTTTGACTTAGTGCATTAATAATCAACAAGGAAAATTAATTAATTTGAACAAGGATAATAAAAACTCAGGTTATTACCTTCTACCCCCCTAAAATTAATTTTCTCCATCAAAATTCGTCATTCTGGTACAAATAAATGAGGATAATTATGCATCATCATATCCTAAACTTCCCACCTAGCTTCCTCTAAGTGGATGTATCTCCAAAAAACCTTGAATAGGTGTCTGGTCTTGATTTATAAAACTTTCTATGTATGATACATAATTTCAATTGGTTTTTCTTTATAAGAAAGATCCATCTCAAATGGTATGACATCAAGGTTTAGTAAAGGTGAAGGGTCAAGTATGTACTTACCCATGAGAGATACATGGAAAAAACAATGGACATGAGATAGATTTTTAGGAAGTTCCAAGTGATAGGCTACCATTCAAATACAATCAAAAAATTAAAAGGGACTGATATACCTAATTCTTATTTTCCCTTTCTTCTGGAATCTCATAACTTTTTTCGAGGGAGAGATTCTTAGAAACACCATTTTAATAAATTCAAATTCAAGATCATGTAGATAGTTATCCGAAAAACATTTATTTTGACTTTAAGCTACCATGATGTGTTGTTTAATGGATCTGACCATATATTCTACTTCTTCAGTGATCTCATGTCCTAATAGATTTCTTTCTCCAACTTTATCCCAATGTATTGGAGCTCTACATTTCTTCCCATAAATGGATTATTAAGAATAAATATTAATGCTTGATCTAAATATATTGCTGTAGGAAAAATCAATTAGAGGAATGTGTTGATCTCAATAACCATTCAAATGTAATTAATAATATCTAAACATATACTCTAGTGTTTGAATTATATTTTCAGATTGACCATCAATCTTAGGATGGTAAAAACCGATGAAAGAAAATTTTATATCAAGTGATTTCCAAAGACTTTACCAAATTTTTTAGGTAAACCTTAGATACCGATGAGATATAGTGGAATATGGTACTCCATGTATCCTTACCACTTCCTTAATTTATATCCTGGAAAGATGATCTATAGGTAAATATTCTCTGATAGCAATGAATTGTGTTGACTTAGTAAGGCTATTAATAACCACCCATATAACATTAAAACCATTAGAGTTTTTGGGTGGTGAAATGAAAAAATATATAGTGATGTTCTCCCATTTCCAAAAAAGTATGGGTAATGGATGAAAAACCCCTTTAGCCATTTTCTTTTCATCCATAACTTATTGGCATACCAATCACTGAGAGACAAAATATGAAATATCTCTCTTTATTCCATCCCGGCAGAAATATTATTTTAATTCAATATACATATTCATACGTCCATGATGAATAGACAATGAAAAACTTTGATCATACCATAAATATCTCCATATTAAAATGTAGTATGGAAGGAACACATACATGGTTTATATACATTGCCATTCCATCCTAATTACAGTTAAATTTGAGAATATTTCTAACTTTATTTTATAGTTCTACATCCTTTTTATATGCCTCTTTAATCTTCACTTGGATACGGGGTTGAAAATTCATTGGATAAAGTTAATATTTTTCCCCTTACTTTAGGATTTAAAGATCTGTCCTTTTAAAATCCCAAAATATTAGATCTTCTATGATCCTCATCATGGATAAACAAGTATGATTTTTGACTTAAATCATCTGTCACCTTCTTCTATATCCCAAGGTGTTAATTTATTTAGGAGTCATAATAATTTATCAGCTCCAAACATATTCTCTAATCCATGTTCAACTCCTATCTTAATATATATTTCATACTATTTTGATCATTGTATATATCACACTTTTATCCACAAAGATAATTCTTCCATATTATTAATGAAAAAATTACAGTTGTTAACTCCAAATCATGAGTTGGTTATTTTTTCCCATGAATAATCAAATTTCATGATTCATAGGGTATAACCATGTTATTATTCATAAGAACACATCCCAATCCCTTCCTAGATGCATCACTATAGATTGCAAACCCTTCTCCATTGTATGGTAATGTAAGCATAAGTGCATTTACCAAACATTTCTATAGTTCCTTGAAATTTTACTCACATTCATCTATCCATATTAACTTGATGTCTTTACATGTGAACTTAGTTAGAGGATTATATGGTCATGATAAATTCTCCACAACCCATTGATAAAATCAGGTTAAACAAAAAAAGCTACGGATCTCAGTCACTGTGCTTGGTCTAGGCCAGCATTTAATATCTTCCTTCTTTAATAGATCTACTACTATACCATCTACTGAGGTTGTGTGACCCAAAAATGAAACCATTACAACTAAAATTCACACTTTTAAAATTTTTCATATTTTTTCTCCTTCATTATGGTATTTAGAACAATTCACAAGTGGTCTTCGTGGTCTTCCTTTAACTTTGAATATAAAATACTGTAATCTATAAAAACTACCAAATACAGATTAAGTTTATCTCTAAAGACTCAATTCATTAAATCTATGAAGATTGTAATATAATTAGTAAGTCCAAAAAAATTACTATATATTAATAGTGTCCATAACATGTATATAATTTTGTCTTGGGTATTTCCTCTTTATTTAACCTAAATTGATGATATCTATAATTAAGGACAATCTTGGAAAAGTATTGAACTATAGGAAGTTGATCAAATAAGTAATCTATATGAGGAAGAGGATAATTATTCTTGATGTGATCTTGTTCAACTCTAAATAATGAATTTAAAATCACATTGATCCACATTTCTTTTTCAAATAAAGAATAGGTGCACCCCATGGTGACAAACATGGTCGGATGAATCCCTTGTCAAGTTTTTCCTAGAGTTTCTTATTCAATTCCTATAACTCAATTGGGGTCATTCTATAAAGAGTTTTTAAAATTGGTGTGGAACGACGTATGAGATATATTGGGAACTCAAATTCTCCTTTTTACAGAATATAAGGAAATCATCCATAAAGACATCTGCAAATTCTTGAATAATGTTTATATCATCGATGTTAATTTTCTCCCTAACCATTTTAGATAAACAACCCCTCTGATGGATAATTAAGACTGATACACTAGATTTAATTTTTATAGGAAGTTCATATTTAACATCACTTTGATGGATGATCATAGGAGGGTCTGAAATATCATAGGTAATGTTACTTACTAAAAATTTGATGTGATCTTTATGTATTTAAATCCAATACTCTATTAAGATGACATTAAATTAAACCAAAGGAAAACTGATATGATTTTTAGCAATCACATTCCCATAAACATCAACCGGATAAGAATCATTGATTTGGGATGCAATCATTGTACCATTAGGTATTTGAACTGTTAATTACAAATATATGTGTTTTGGTGGAATTTTAACACCATTAGTAAATTCTTTATATTTTAAAGAGTGGGTAGATCTAGAATCAAATAACATATTATCAGTTCTAGAGTGTATGGTGAGATTACCTTTTACTACATTGTTATCACAACCCTAACCAGAAATATCAATTTCATATGATTTCCCCTTGTCCATCGACTTAAGAGGTTTCTGATATCGATCATCATAAAAATACCTTGGGTCTTGGAACTAGTTAGCATAATTCACATTCTCCTTTAACTTGTATAATTAGAGCGTGGTAGGTTCATTTTTTGAATGTTTCTCTCTATTAGAACCATTTACAAAATTATTACCATTAATTCAACAATCAAATACATGATATCATTCCCTTCTAGAATTAAAAAATTTATTATAACCCTTAATTATATTTCCTTTATGCTTATTCCCACACATTGAGAATAATGTAAATATTATCTTCTTCTTCTCATGTTTAATAGATTATCCATTAAACTCAATCTTCCTTTTACTATCAAAACATTTAGATTGATATGTTACAACAACTTCCATTTGAACCTTGATTTCACAACAAACCATCTATTCATAGCTACTAAAGTATCTTAAGTCAAACTCCCTTCTGAGACTTATATTTAATAAATTAAAGAACCTATAAACTTTAGTTTCATGTTTTATGATAGTTTATAAAGTATACCTTGAATGCCTTTTGAAATTATCCTCATGGGATCCAACAGAAGAATTACCCCTTTTCTTCAACTTGAGGAACTCCTTCTCCATCATGTTATGAATAATATAGGGAAATTACTTATTGGAAAACAAGTTCTGGAACTCAACCTATTCCATGGATTCAATTTTATCTTGATTCCTCATATTCTTAATTATATTCCACCACTAGTCTGCTTATTCTTATAACCGATAAACATCTAGAATGACTTTCTCATGCTCTAAACACTGGATAACAGAGAAAATAATTTTAGTAGTACTAATCCATTTTCTAGAAAAAACATTATCAAGAGAAACTCTCAAAGAAAGTGTATGTTGCATCATGAAAGACTCATAATACTGATATTCCTTCCTTTTCTCATTTTTATGTACACTATGATTCAAAGATTGAGAAATTTCTAAGGGAATTGGAATAATATATTTCATTACAGATCTCATATAAATCATTTTCTCAAGAGGTAAAATTGTTTCATTTTCCATCGCAATCACCATTAATGTGGTTCCTTCAATTTCTAACAACATACTAATACCAACATCATAGAGTAAGAAATAGTTATCATAATGAGGAACTACATAATCATGAAAAGTAACTTATATAAAGTCTAAGTTATGAAACCTTTCTTAATCTATGACACCTTTGTTTTATCCTAGTGTATTCATAGAAAACATGTTTTTTAAGTCCTTCATAATTTTTTGTGAAGAGTTTGTGAATTTTCAAATCATATCCCCTGAGAGTGTCAAACTAGGTGTGAAACTAGGCCCATTGTTGTTTACCATTTTACCCCAAGTTAGGCACGAGACATCTTGTCGGTGTTGTAACACATAGGTACATCTATTCCAGGTCCACTTCCACATGCAGTTTTCAGAAAGGGATGTATTTCTAGGAAACCACAAACTCAATCCTTTACTAAATTTCCAGGACATTTTCTAATACTTTTACTCATCCTTATAGTTATCTGTAATCATGCCATTATAGTTATCATTAACGTTTTCTTATACTTTTTTTAAAAGGTTAACAAAAACCTCTCTCTAATACCGCCTATAATAACTTAGTCTTTGTATACATTAAAATTACATCACTTTTTCTTAATACTTAAAATATAACAAAAATATATTCCCAAATACTATATTATTCTAGTGCCTTTCGAAACATAGAAACATAAAAACTTTTACATAAATGAGCTAGATCATCACTCACTAGGTTTTTATTTAATAGAACCCTTAGTAGACAGATAAAACATAGTATGTTTTTTATAACCTAGCGAAAAGAAATATAAAAATGGGTGAGCTCAGATGCTCAGTAGCGGTAAACAAGGTAGACATGTAATAATATACATGAGCATAGGATTAAGATAATGTGATCAAAACATTTGAAAATCATTCATAGGATATCAAAGTTCATAACTATGAAACATGGAATAACTCTTGACCGTTCATAAGACATGAATAATAAATAAATAAAGAACATATTCCATGAAATCATAATATATGAATAAAACATAATTGTGGCATGCACATAAGAGTATATAAAATGATTTACATAGAAGTGAAGGAATCATTTCCAAGACCATATTATTAGTACATGTTCACTCCACATACCATATTGGTAGTCATGGTTCACTCTTATGAACATATTAGTTGCATGAGTTAATTTATCATAACATATTGGTAGTCGTGGTTCACTCATGTGGCCATCTTAGTACTCAAGGATCACTTCCCAGACCATCTTATTTTATCTCATGAGATATAAATATTTTCCCAATGAATTGGAGGGAGATATAAGTCCCACCAATCTCATAATAAAACCATACATACATGTGCCAAAAAATCATAAATAAACATATCATAAACCATGAAATCAAATGGGTATCATAAATATGTAATCATATCACAACCATTGAAAAAAGATATAAGTTTCATAATCATTTAATCAAAAACAAAACTGATGAAAAGAAATGGATTTCATAAAAATATAACCCATGAAAGTAAAATATATTTTATAAAGACCATGACATAAAGAATAAACCATTCAAAGAAATAATATTAATTTAACCTTTAGATAATTTCCATGAAAGTCATTATTAATATCAATGAATTTTATCTTATATGGGAAATAATTATGTATGATCATTTCAAAACATTTCTTGAGTAAAATATACTTCTTATTTGAAAATTTATTTTTAATACATAACACCTTTTGAAAATATTTTCTTCAAAAATAATATTTTAAATTGATAACATAATCTTGAAAACATTTTTAAAACCATTTTTCCTAAAACATATAATAAATCTTGATACACATTTCAAAATCATTTTCCTTGAGAACTTATAAAAGAATCCTAAAACCCTTTTGAAACATAATCCCCATTAAAGAAAATCATAGAAGATCTATAAAAATACCAATAAATTTAATAATAAGAATCATATAATACATTCATGAGTATTATATAAACCACATAAAATAAAATAGTGGTAAACATGGCATGTATCTCATGGATATAAAAAGTGATATGAAATTTCCCTACCCTGTGCCTTGACTCACTTCATACCCATAAACGATTCATGTATAATAAATGAAATTTTATTATACCTATTTTAAAGAAAAATATTGTTATATATAATACTATATATAGTTTTATTATGACCTTATTACCCTTTTGTTAACAATTTATGTTAAGGTTTCACTTCAGGTAATATCCGATTTTTTAACATCTGTATTAATTTTTTATATCATCGGTCATTATTATTATATCATGATTTCCCAAATGTAAACCATGATAAAATATAATTTATATTAATTATATTTGTATTATAATAATCCAAATAATATATAAGTATGAAATGGAACACACTGTCCATGGAGACGATAGGTCGTACGTACGCATGAAGGTTATTTCCGTTTAATTATTGTGTTGAAATAAAGAAAGTAAAAAAACATATATTTGTATATATATATATACATAATTATTATAGTATCCTTATAATATCATATATTTCATATATATTCACTAAACCCATCCTTAATACTTTCCATGTAGTCTATGAACAAATCACATCACTGTGTGGGGGAGGTAGTCCACACTTCCTCAAATCAAATTATCGTAATTACATAAGATGTAAAGTATAAAGAAATGCGCTTTAAAAAAAGTAAATATGATTAAAGATATAAAAAATATAATATATTACATATATATGAATATATATATATTATATCATAATATCCACCATGAGAGGCGTTAAAGTAAAAAAATCAACAGTCATCGTTTAGTGAGGCGGTAGTTCACCGTGCATGTAAATAGTATATTCGTTACCCATTACATGTAAGTGTGTGTAAGTCTAGGAATAAAACATAAAATAAAAAAACACTAGTATATTGAGGATACTATTTTAGTTATACAATAATAGAATAATATGATTTTAGGGAGTGTAGAAAGAAAATAAATGAAAGAAGATTGAGGGAGGTTGTTACCTCTTAATCTGGTAACTCTTTTTGGTTTTCACCAAAGTGCTTCCTTGGAAGGATTTATAACCACAGAGGTATTCAATGATAAATTTAGGGACATTGGGAAGATATTTGGTTATATTTTGGCTAAACTTAAGTGGATTTAGAGACATGAGGAAGTGGTATAATAGGAGGCCTTTTATAATGGAGGAGGAGTGACACTCTTGTAATATTTTGGAAAAGGGAAACCCCACCACCATTTTTTTATTTAAAGTGGATCAAATAATGATCCCAAGTAGATATTAGGAAGTATAGGGTAACAATAAGGCCATATAATGAATTTTGGAAAATTTTATAGGTCATTTTGGGCCTTAAGGTTAATGTTTATTCCCTTATTAAGTTTAATTTAACTTAATCATTGTAATTAATTATAAATAGTTTCACTAATGTTTTTGGTCAAAAACTACATTGACCTTATTAGAAATTTTAATCTATGAAGATTCATAATATGGAATCAATTTTACAAAATTATAAACATAAAATTCGTAAAAATTAATTTCAATATAATCAACTATATGGGACGACATTGCGCGTTTTTAAAGTAAAAACCCTTCAAAAGTTTGTTAGCTTTTTATAGTTAATTTTAAACTAAAATTTATTACAATTAACTCATTTGGATTTTTTATAAAAATTTAATATAATTAAACTTTAAAACATACTTCAAATACAACTTAACTATATAAATAAATTATATAAAAAAATTGGGTTAAATTGCAGTATTTTCCCAATTCAATAAAAATTGAAACTTTAGGAGAACATACCAAAAATTTACCTTAACCTAGTTTTTTGTTTCTATTTAAAAAATAAAGTATATTTTGACATATAAAATTTACAAAAGTTCCAGAAGTTATATTTAATTTATGTTCACAATTAAAAGGTTTTAAAAGTACCTTAATAAAAATATAGGTTTATGTGTAAAATTGGGTTTGTTCTTATCTTATGCCTTTTTAATATATTGGATGAATATAAAAAAATATTTTATTGAATATAATATATATATATATATATATATATTACATTATTATCACTTACTAATTATAATTAATTTAATTTATTAGAATAAATCATCTTTATGAGCATAAAAATATTTTTCTATAAAAATATTCCATTTATATTTAATTTGTTAATTGTACTAAGTGAATTTATCTTATATTTTTGTAAAACATAGGTTTTAAAATGTTAGTTAGTATTATTTATACCCGCTAACTTAATGGCTAGGTTAAGTCCAAATGTATAATATTTTAATAATACATTGTTGTTTGGTAAAATTCATTTTTCCATGTAACGTACGCTAATTTGGTTCCATGTGAAAGGAATTTTTGACTATGTTTATTGTAAAAAATAAATTAAAATTAATTCACTCAAAAAAAGGTATATAAAAACATGGGGTATTACATACTGAACACGAAACCCTGATCATAAATGAACTATAATATAATATACCACTATAACCTATTTATTAAATTGGTGGGAATTAATATTACCAATTTAATTATTAAAATTATGGTCTTATTTTAATTATAAATAAAATTAGAATTTTTAAAAGTAAAATTAATTTTTTCGGATAAAAGTGTATTTTTCTAAAAAATTCTTTAGTCGCACTTATGCAAATTATTTAAAATTATTTTTTTTAATTATTGAATCTATATTTTAAAAAATGTACTTCATTTTAGAAATAATACTATGAAAATTATCTTAATGGAAATTTTTGGGATCTTTTTAAAAAAATTATTTTTTAATGAATATCGAAAATGATGTTTTTATTGAAAACTACATTTTTAAAATAAATAAAAAGTTTCAATTACGTTATAAATTTGTTTCAAAGTAATATTAGTTAAATTATATAACAATATACCTCATTTAGTTCATTTTAATCAATTTAATATAGAATTTTTATATTAAAATCTTTCATTCTTATCAAAATTTTCTCTTTATAAACCTGTTTTTTCTTCACAACTATGGATATAATTTTAAATTTGATTCTTCCACTAATTTTGGTTGAATTTTTTAAAATTACTTCCATATTATTAATTCTAATAGTTTATATTGACTAATAAGTTTAACTTAATATTTGACCTTTGTGAATAGTAAAAGAAGTAAAAATTGATTACTGCGGTTTAGGTGAGAATTGATTCATCGGGGGTTAAACTAAAAATATAGGGGCATAAATAACCTAAAAAATAGTCACAAATCCATAATATGAATATATTTAGACATTATAACCTCTAATTATAGAAAATGGAATATTTTGGAGGGTTTTCATGATAAAAACAAGGGTGTAATGAATCTTTTCAAAAATTCCATGTGTCTCATCTCCCCCACTTATAAATGACCACACACTCCCCACTACTCATCACACTTCCAAATCCATTTGTTTTAGAGAATACCAACTCAAATCACTCAATTAATCCCATAATAAATAAATAGATCGATTCTTTATCGTAAATCTAAATTAGGAAGGCTTTTAGTTCAAACCAAAAGAATTTTTTCGAAGAAGAAGTATCATTTATAAATAAGAGTTTTAATTTTTTTCTTCATTCATCACCTTAAAATATTTTTAATTCATGATAATATAATAACATAAGTTCATAACATATAATTATATTTTATTATGTTAATTTTATGACCAATATCCATCTATTATTCCATCAAATGGGAAATGAAATTATCGATCATGTGTACGGTGGACTGCCACCTCGCTAATCGATATAACTCGTTTTGCATCAACACATTTAAA
This sequence comes from Viscum album, assembly GCA_963277665.1. Taxonomy (NCBI): domain Eukaryota; kingdom Viridiplantae; phylum Streptophyta; class Magnoliopsida; order Santalales; family Viscaceae; genus Viscum; species Viscum album. Next base: position 1,244,585,194 of record OY728130.1, on the reverse strand, counting down.
GCATGGATATAATGATTTATTTAACTCATATGTATGGTATTTAAGATATTAGTATACATCATTAATTATAATATCATATATATATATGTCTTCTAATTTTTTATTATGTTTAAATCTTGATAATGTTTTCCATTTTTAAGGAAGATTACCACCTCAAAAAGAGATTTGATTCTTTTTCAACTTATGATTCACATTGATTATAATATGGAAAAATATAGTAAATATATGTGATATATATGATATTATATTTAATTTTCATAATTAATTTATCTCAAAATTCATTACCCATTCACCTATTATAGAAATGATAGTGTCAATTGGGCATACGTACAACATATCTGGTCCACGAAGCAATGTGATCCATTCTACATGCTGAAATTTAAATAATTATTATAAAAAAGTTTAAAATGAGAAAAAAATTATATTTGTAAAATTAATATAATTATTAATATTACTTAACTATATAATATTTCCAATAACTAGAACTTTCATGGAAAACACACTTGAGAAAACAAGGCCACTAACACCTGAAACAATAAAAAAAATGAAATATCATTAACCAAATAGTGATAAGATGATACAATAGGAGAATATATGATATTATAAATTTTAATATGATTTTTTAAAAATATATTAAAATTTATAAAACCATTTTACATTATTTTAATGAACATTCAACAAAAAGTATGTGTGGGGTAAGGGAACTCGTCTCAATTTCCCTTTATAGAGATATATTGAAATGTTATGTACCAAATTTATTTTATGTGGTATATATTATTAAAATTTTATTTATAAAATGGTGATTCATTAATAATTCTTGTTATTTAAAATTTAAATTTGAATTATTTCATATAATTTTATTTTAATTAAAAATTTCCATGTGGGAAAGAATTTCATAATACAATTTCTTTTCATTAGGATATATCACTTCTTCATTGTATTTTATTTCCTTTAATTATGTGTGTATTTAATTTTAACTATATTATATTATATATACATTTATTTTATTTGCACTCAAATATGGTACACATAATCAATTAATTGGTCAATTCTCACTTCAATTTTATGATCTTTGTAAGGTTTTTTTTTCAAAATATAATTTTAATGAATATTATTTATGATTAAATTCTCATTGAAGAAATTATTTATTAATTATCTAATAAAACCATTTTATTTTATTTTCCTATAGTTATTCAAAAAAAATCATGTAATAGTTCCATTTTTTTGACGCTTTGGTACTTAAAATGAATAAGAAAATATTTTTAATAAAATTAAACTTCATTTCTCTCTTAGATAAATATCCTTTTTCATAAATATATGTGTTTTATAAAAAAAATAAAAATGGTTTTAATCCTTTAAAAATGATTTTTAAAATAAATTTCTACCCATTTTGACTTTTTCAAAAGAGATTTTAAAGGAATGTTTATTAATTTTTCAAAACCTTCTTTGTTTTTATTTTACCCAAAAAGTGAAATGAATCATGGTTTTAACTTGTATAGTATAAATTTAATTTAATCCATCATTACCAATCAATGTTTTAAATATTATTTTTTAATATTAAGAGTTTATTTACAATGAAAATTATTTTCCAAATATTTTGTGAACGGTTAGTTTTAAAATGTGTTTTTCAAGATGAAAAGGATATTTTATTTAAGGGTATTTTTCAATATATTTTTATGGTATTTCTATTTTTTAATAATAATAACAATTTATTTTACTTATACTACACTAGAAATATGTTGTATTTATATCATAATTAATCTCTCTAAGAATGGTTTTTGATAATTTTGACCAAGGAAATTTTTAACACTCACATTATCTATTAATTTTTATAGTAATTAACTTTACCTTAAAATATTCACATTTCAATGATATTTGGATATTAAATTTCCCTTTAATATCCATATTATTTACTATGGATATGTGTATTTCTCAAAATACATATAATTTCTACATGATTTTTTCTATATGAAAATTTGTTTATTTTTATTTAGTGAAATATTAATAAATATGTATTCTTTACCCAATACAAATATTTAAATATTAGTCATGTTGTTCATGAATTAAATCTAATATTTGATATATGAGTAATGCTTTCGATGTGTAGTGACCTGTGGTGCCTAGAATTATATATCCCATTGATAAATCAAAAGTCTCATGATACAAATTAGTTATCCAAATTAAATGGGTTTCTACCTATAGTTTTAAACTATCTTATTATAGGTATTTATGATAAAGGTGACATGATGCCTAAGATCATGACCAACAATAATTAATATTTTCCTATATTAAGAATATATTTATTATCATCCATGAGATTTTTGGGATGATATTATCACTACATGCATTTCATTATTAGTTATTTATTAAATGGAATGTGTTTTTAGTTATTTTCCTTTATATACTGATTGTTAGTTATCTATTGAAGATATTCATGTTATTTAAATGTAACATGTGATTAATAAATTAAATTTCCATATTGATTCATCATTATATATTCATGATAGTAATGTTATTTAAATTGAATCTGTGTCAAATTATTCACCAAGAAAAATTGATTTTTCCATATTTAATAATGAAAGTAAGTTTGTTTATCAAATACAATGTGTGTAACGATATTTACTATTCCATAATGACTGTGTCATAATGATTATTCTTCATTTACATTGGATAGATTCCAATTTACATAGCTCTTACTGTGCATTTGATCTCACACAATGTTTTTTTCTAGGAATCTAATAAGTTTACTATGAATTATATACAATGATATTCTATATGTTATAATGATACTCTAAAAAATTATATTTTAATTTTTATATTTAAGTGTAATATGGTAATCATGTATATATCTTGTTCAACAAGACTACTAAACTATTCAGTCATTCGATATGTGAATCTTTGTATCTTATTCAAATGAAATGAAGTATAAATCTAACTAGGTTACTAGTGTTGAGGTTATTAAAATTTTTATAAGATAACATTTAGTAGAAACATTGGAACTATTTTTAAGAAAAAATAGAATAAGGAACATAACCATATGACTTAATTGGAGGATAATTATAGTAGAACGTCCTAATGTTTAGGTAAGGTAGAGATTATGTGGTATTTATTTATAATTTATCCCTATTTAGATATTAATAGTGGATGTGGATTGTGCATATATATACCTAGGGGTAATAGATCTGAAAAAGTTGTGTTGGGATTCACAAGAGTGTAACCCAATACTTGATTAGGGGTCTTACTATGCACCTAGTTTGAAACTATTGGGGGATATTCTTTAGATAATATAAATTTCCATTGGAAGCCATTATTATGTATTTGATTATATGATGAAAATGAATGATCTAGGTTAAACATAAGGTATCTAGATTGAAAATATGGTGTCATGATTTTTACATCCTATAAATGATTATATGGTTTTCCCTCAATGATTATTGTTTCTCATACTATGTATTTTGGTTTTATTCAATGGATAGAACTTGAAGGAGTTATGTTAAAATTGAATATGGTGGAAAATATGGTGACTATAAGCAACCAAATGAGATAATGATAGGACTAAAAGATATTAGGATTATTCCTAATTAGTTGTCCTTAAATATGATTAACCAACTCTTAGACTCAATAATGAAGAGATGGATGGAGTTTTATAAGAGATTGAGTGGTGGAGACCATAGAGGAATGGATGATGAATTTCCTTCAAATCCAAAAAGAGGAAAGGGGTTACTAGGAAAGTGACTCAAATGAATAGTGAAGTGGTTTATGTTTGGAAAAGAAGGGTGTAATGTAATGAATTTATAAGGAAAAATGAAGAGTATGATGGAATGAAATAAATTACATCCTTGGGATCCATTTATAGTTATATACTTAAAATGATGGGAACGTGGGAATTAACCAAGTCAATTTCCACTTCTAAATAATTACCCCAAGAACAAGGAAGTCCTTATGTTGAAATAAAATAGAAGAAATATTTATATATTGGGATTAAATAATTATATTTTTGAAGTATTTTTGGAAATGGTATTTTAGTTTTAAGAACCATTAAATATTATTATGTTGAATTTTAGAAGAATATATTTCTAAGATAACTTAGGATTTAGGGATTCCATCATTGGTTAATAAATTTAAGGTTAATCATATGTTCAAAATCATAAACCCACATTTTGAAAAAAAAATTGTAGGAACATGACATGATTAATGATATATTTGGATAAAGTTTGTAGCAATAAAACCCATTGATTAAATATATATTTTATTCTAAATATTTTTTATGGAAGAATTACCATACTTTTTGTGGGAATAAGTTTAAAGGATTATGAAATATTTCAGTTTTATCATATATTTTATGTTGAGATTATTACAGGTTATTATAATTTGGTAACACTATAAGCATTATATAACTATAGGTTTAGAATAAGAAAAACTCGTTGGATCTAGAGCAGGTTATGGGTATTGAACCTAGAACTGATGGACGATAAGGGAATAACACCTAACACCAGCCTATGTGATATTATGGTTAATATTTCATTATTTTTACTTTAATTACTTGATGAATAAATCGTAATGATTAACAACTAGATTTAAAGTTGAGTTTTATAGATTAATATATTATATTTGATAACTTGGGCAAACCATATCAGTTTTAGAAAATATTTAGCGGAAAACAGAAGGACTCCTCATGCTTTTATAGATTTTATGATATGTTAAAAGTAAATTTTAGTTCATCAAACATAAAAAAATTATTTTTTGTATATTCATTTCAGGGATTAAGAGATAAAGTGGAAATTTATCAAAGAATAATCGAAGAATACAATTATTCTTATTAGTAAAAATAAATCAAGTACATTTTCTCATATTCATAGATAATAAGAGGATTACTCAAATTTATGAAAAGTATCATGAAACAAATCCCTCCTGTCCCATTAAAATCTAATGAATCTAATTTTATTTTAATTCATCATATATTTTTCAGTTTGGGGTCCTAGAATTTCCATTTATTATTCACTTTCTTTTTGTGAATGACCTTTACCAATATCAATAATTATTTATGTTTTTCTTCAATTTTCAAATCTTCACATGACACAAGTGTTTTCCAACATTGAAACTTGTTTCTTTTATTTCAAATGACATTCATATTTCACTTTTCAATCTTATAACGATGAGTTTTTATTTAACATTTTACGATGTGGGTTTTTCAACAATGGTATTTCTAAATGTCAAACCCTAAATTTTTTAGATCATGTTTAAATTGAAATACGAAATTTATTGAAGGTTGGGATAATGTAACACCAACATATATTAAATAAAGAACACAGTATTTCATAATGTATGTTATACACAACACCAAGAATAAAAAACACATTAAATTTATTTCATTAAATTTAATCTCTTTGATAACTTGTGGAACACACCACCCCGAGCATAAATTAATCGTTAAATAGTATAAGGTTATAAAATATTTTTTAGATTGGGAGTATAAATAGTACTATATAAATTAGGAATATTATGGTTATTTATGGATGATAAATAAAAATAGTAATCATTTAAATTCAAAATAATTTTTTCTGAAAAACTATAATTCTCTAATCCACGGTTTAGTCACGTTTTCACACAAAATTTAAAAATATTTTTTAGCACTCTTAGAAAATTTATACTAAAATTTAACATAAGTTTTTAAATAAAATATCAATATTATCTTAGGTTAATTTATTTATATTTTTTTTAAAAAAATATAATTTTTCAATGAATAGAATAAAGTACATATTTTAATTAAAAAATGCATTATCATATAAATAATTTATAAGGTTAAATTAAATTTTAATGTAGTTTTAATGTTCATTTAGTATATTTATATTAATATTTACCAAATTTAGTTCATTTTAATAAATTTAATACTTAAATTTGTAATTAAAACCTTCTATACTTATGAGAATTATCTCTTTTGAACCTCGTTTTTTCGTCGTGTCTGCAGGTATAGTTTTATATTGGATTCTACCAAATTTTTGAATTGAATTTGAAAAAATGGATTCCATATTGGGAATAAAAATAATATATATTATATGATAATTTCAAATTATTTTTTTACCATTATTAATAGTAAAATTAGTAAAAATTAATTTCCATGGTTAAGGTAAAATGTTGATTGTTCAACGAGATAAGATTAAAACGATAAGGGTTAAAATGACCTACCAACTTCTCAAAAATCCATTTTATATCCATATTTCTACCTTATAACCTATAAGGATCATAAATGAACTTTTTTAGAGGCTTTTGTAATGACTAAAATGAGGGTTTAATTGAATCATTTCAAATATTCCATGTATGTATCCTCCCCAACCGATAAAAGGCCACGCACTATCCACCCCTATTCACCCATAAAAATCCATATAATTCAGATATCTCCTGACCAAATAATGTTCTTAATATCCTCCTAACATCCTAGATCCATTTTTTTTGTTCATAAATCTAACCTAGGATAACGTTTTGTGAAAACATAATGTAGTTTCCCAAAAAAGATATAACAGACTTAAACGAGCATTTTTATTTTTATTCTCCTTCCACCTTATTCATATATTTTTAAAACATGGTAATATAATGACCTAAATATATTAAATATACTTATATGTTATTCTTTTAAGTTAATTACCCACATATATCTCCTCTCCCATCAAATGGGAAATGAAATCGTCGATCATGTGTATAGTGGAATACCACTCAACGAACTGATATAACTTGTTTTCTATAACCACCTTAAAAGGATAGATATAATGATGGATGTAAAAAATTAATATGATATATATAATATTACAATAAATATTAATTATAATATTTTATAAACCTTATTACTTTACATTTAATTTAAATTACAATTATGTGGTTTGTGCATACCGAAGACTTCTACATTGCGAAGCGATGTGATCAATTTTTAAATTTCACTTTATATGGTATATAAGGAAAATTTTGTGAATATATGTGATATATTTACAATTATATTTATTCTAGAATTTTAATATATCACATGATTCCCTACCCTTTTACCCTTTAAGGAAATGATAAAGTCACTCGTGTAAAGGTACGACCTACCGTCTCCACGAAGCGATTTGATCCATTCTCCATGATCAAATTTTAATAATGATTTTAATAATATATATAATGATAAAATATTATTTGTAAAATTAATATAATTATTTATATGACATAAATATATAATTTTCACATGAAATAAAACTTTCATGAGAAAACATGCGTGAGAAAACAAGGGAATTAACCCCTAAAACAATGAAAATAATGAATGAACATTAACAAATGAGTGATAATATGTTATAAGAGGATATTATGTGGTATTATAAATATGAATAAGATTTATGTATAAATTAATAACATATTTAAAACCATTATACAGTATTTTAATTATCGTTCAACAAAAAAGAAATTTGAGGTAAGGGACTTCGTCTCAATTGTCCCCACATTGAGGCATATTGATATGCTATGAACCTAATTTAATTTATATGGTGTATATACTACCACATTTAAATGTTTTATAATTATTAATTAATATTTAATGTTATTTTATGTTTCAATTTTAATTATTTCATCCATGGGTATTTGGCCTTAAAATTCACAAGTGGTAATGAATTTCATAACACAATTTTTCATCATTGGGTTTTATTGTTTCTTGTTGTCTTTGATACTGTATTACTATATGTGTATTTGATTTGGACTATATTATATTATATATACACTTATCTACTAGTATTTAAATTTGATACATTTAATCAAATCAATCATTAATTTTCACTTCAATGTTATGATATTTTTTAGGGTTTATTTCCCAATCTCATTTTAATAGGAATTTTTTATTCTTAAATTTACATTAAAGGAAATTATTTGATCATTACCTAATAAACCCATTAAATTTTATTATAACCTTGTTATTAATGAATTTTTCAAGTAATAATGCCATTTTTCTGAAATTTTGTAATTCAAGTGATTTATTAAAGAAATTTTTAAACATTTTTTCTTTTTACACACTGTTCTGAGTTGAATCATCATTTTTTCAAAACATGGTTTGTTTTTCTTTTATCGAAAAATTGAAAGGAATCTCAGTTTTAATAATTACAACATAAATGAAATTTTTATCCTTCACAGCCACTCAACATTGTAGATATTATTTTATATTATTGTAAAATTTATTTCAAATGAAAATTATTTTAAAAATGGTGAACCTTTAGTTTTAAATGGTGATTTTCAAGATAAAAATGATATTTTCCACAAGAAAATTTCTTAATCTATTTTTATGGAATTTCTATTTGTAAAAGACAATAACCCTTTATTTTACATATACTTATCTCGGAATATATTTCATTGATTACAAACTAATTATTTTATAAAATGGTATATGTAATTTTAAAAATTAAAAGTATTGATATTCAGTTTCTATATTCAATTTTGTATTCATTAACATTCCATTGAAATATTCACTTTCCTATGATCATTAGAAATTTAATTTCCGCTAAATATCCAAATTATTTATCCTATATATTTTTATTTATTAAATATATATATATATATATATATTATATTGTTTTTTACATTGAAATTTATTTTTTCATATAGGGATTTATTGATAAATATGTATTCATTACTCAATATAGATATTAGATGATAAGGCTCATTTTTCATGAATTAAATAAATTATTTGATATATTAGGAAGGATTTAAACATTTAGCAACTAGTGGGGATAAGAATTATATGTCCTGTTGATGAATCATTAGTCTCATGAGACAAATTGTTTAGCCTAATTAAATGGGTTACTACCTATAGTTTTGAAAATTCTTGTGAAATTTTTTAATGGTGGACATATCAGGGAGCCTGGGATAATGAAATCTAAAAATTAATAATTTCCTTAATTAATAATTCAGTTATTATTATCCATGATATTTCGGAAATGAAATTATCTTTAGATGCATTAAATTCTCATCTATTGGTTAAATTAAATGTGATTTAAATTACTTACCTTGTCATATTGATTATACCTTATATATTCATGATAGTCAAGTTACTTAAATTGAATGTGTGATCAGTTATTTACCTTTCCATATTAATTATATATTATCTATCTTGATAATCAAGTTATTTAAATATAATTTACCTTCATTTATTTATCATTCCATATTAAATATTTATTATCTAATCCTGATAGTCAGATTATTGATTAAATGGAATGTTTTTAAAATATCTATATTTCCATATTATTTATTCTTCATTTACTCATGATAAATTCCACGTTTCAAAACTCTTACTAAGAAGTTGAGTTTGCCATTAATATTTTCAATTTAATAGGAATCCAAAAAGGGTATCATGAATGATATGTAAGGATATGAAAGGGTGAATAATGATATTCTCAAAAAAATCATGTTTTAATTAGTATATTCAAATTTAATATGGGAATCTTTTATGTATCAATTCTACCAAGAATACTAAACCATCTGGTCTATTGGGATGTTATTTCTTATATATTATTCCAATTTAATAAATTATACATAATTTTCATGTTTCTATAGTTGATTTTGATAAACTTATAACATTTTACCATCCATTTGTTAATAATATTTGATTAAGTTCATTTTTTCAGGATTTAATTGCCTTTCTTTCTTGTACATTTTTCTCTAACAATGTTCTATTTATTGTGATTTTTTTATAGTTACATCACATATAGAAATATATTAATATTATAAATATAATTTACTCATTATGTATAATTTTATAGTCATTCTTGACGTTTGTATATGGAAAAATAATTTCATCACTTCATGGAGACGGATGATTGTTAGTACGCACGAGCAATGATATCATTCCATTAAAGTGTGAATGGGTAACAAAATGTGTCATATATTAGTTTTATAGATTCAATATCATGTTATAAATTCCTTATATATTCACTAAGTTTTTCCTTATTAACTTCCATTTAAATCTTAAGTGAGAAATGAATAACATCGCTTCGTAAAGTGGTTTCCTGTCATACACACAAGTAACGTTATAATATTTTAAATGGAATGGAATGTAAGAAGGTATATATGATATTAAAATTAAAAACGTATAATAATATCAAAATGATAATATAAATTTGTAAAATCCACCATAATATCCATCCATAAAAGGTGGTTATGGAAAACGAATTACATCGATTTGCAATATCATAGTCTACTATACATATGATCGATGGTTTTGTTTCCCATTTTATGGAAGAGGATGTGAATATAGTTAATTCACATATAATAATTACATCTAATTATATGTAATAAACTGTTGTTATTATATAATCATGGTATAATAATATTTTAAAGAGGTGGAATAAGAAACAAAATAAAAACTCTTATTTAAAAACATTACAACTTCTTCAAGAAACTTCTTTAGGTTTTCATAAAAACCGCCATAGTTAAACAATATAAAAAAACCAAGGGATATAGGATGATTATAGGGGACTAATTAATTGATTTTGGTATGTATTTCTTGAACCAAATGTCTTTATAAGTGCGAATTTGTGATGAGAGGGTGACCTTTGATAAGTGGGGAAGAGAACACACATTGATTTTTTGAAGAAAATCAATTACACCCAAGTTTTTATCATAAAAAAAGACCTAAAAATTGGTCATTATAAAACCTTAGATATAATAAGGTTGAAATATATCTATAGAATTTGTATTTATTCAATTTTAGGTCATTATTACCCCTTATAATGTTAGTTTAACCCACCTTCACTCATCTTTCGAGAACTACAGGTGAAATTATCACTATTCTTAAATGAGATAAATGTAAATTTCCTTCCATCTAACTATAGTAAATATGTTTTCTCATATTATAAATCATTGGTGTTTTACCTTTTAAAAAAATGTTAGTTTAACCCCCTATAGTCATGTTTTTACCTTAAATCTGTTAATTAATGTTTATTGCTCTCACTATTTATAATGGTAAAAAATTAAGATGAAAATATTAGATAATAAAAATTTGGTAATTAAAAATATCTAATAAATATTTTAAAATTCAATTTGTAGACATGGTAGAATTAAATTTAACATTATCCCTATACACGTATTGAAAAGTGGGGTTATAAAGAGAAAATTATCCCAAGTATAGATGGTTTTAATATCAAAACTCAAAATTAAATTTATTTAAATGGTCTAAATTATTAAAAAAATTATATATTAATAAAAATTTATTTAAAACCAATTTAAACTATAATCCAGAATTTTAAATTATTTAAATAAAAGGAAGTTTTCAATAAAAACTTGAATTTTCACTATTTATAACAAAAGTAATCATTACATAAAAATATAAATATTCACCCTAAAATAAATTTAATTTTTTGAGTTTAAAATTAATTCTCATTTTATCCAATAAATTTTATAAAATTTATAAAAATTAATTTTAAATGATATTTGAAAATAAAAACAAAACCTTCTTTTAGAAAAATATAGATTTATATAAAACATTTTTTTTTTGAGTGGAGGTTATTTTTTGTAAAATCAATAAATAACCATAATTTTCATAATTTATTTTTTACAATTCATACTCAGTAATTTAATATCTAGTTTTTTAGGATTAGTTAGTTATGGTTCATTTAGACTCGGACATGTTTGTTCTATAACCTATTGAAGAGATTGAATTAAATAAAAAATAAATATATCATAAAGTATTGAGGTGTTTCATTCTCATCTAAGATCATTATTTTTTTAATAGACACTATAAAACCTAATTTTTTCTTTTAAAATATCATGGTGCTTTAATTTTTAGAAAAAATATTGACCATAGTCATTAAAAAAAAGTTACGGTTCACATTCAAAATAAATTTTGAAAAGGTGTAAGTGAAAAATTTTCAAAAAATTTAAATTTAAAAATAAAAATCATTAATTGAGCAATGAATGATATATAAATGTTTTTCAGAGAAAAATGTGGAGTATAAGATAAAATACACAATCTTAAATTGAAAAAAAATTTATAATATTTTTAAAATACCATTTTAAAAACCCACATCATAATGTGACTAATAAATAATTCCTTTGAAAAGTCCTAAAGTAAAAAATTAAATAAATAAATATATATATATATATAACATATTTTTTTTTTCAATATATGAAATGATAACATTTTTGGGAAGAGTGAATACGGATATGGAAGGGAAAGAGCTGATTTGGAGAGAATGGGAAAGTCATCAACTTTAATAAATAAAGATATCCATCATTGTAATTCCCTAAAAAATATGATGGAAAGTAATTAAAATATCATTATACAAAAAAATGAAACCTTCTTTAAAAACCAAAGTCAAAGTGGAATCAATTTGACTCAAAAAAAGATGTTGATTCAAGAAAAAACATGTTACAACTTCGTTTTATTTTTAATTCAAAGCCCATGAAAGGTAGAACATAAGTTTAAATTTTAAATAAATTTAATTTCATGAATAACATGATTATAATACATCCATGGGATGTGTTTACACCTTCCAAAAATTAAAAAACAATTTAATACAGAATAAGTCTCAAATAAAAAAAATTGATACCAAAATCCCTTGCTTTCTATCTCCACCTAATAAAACTATATTAATATATATAACCTTTTTTAGAATTATATTATAATTATTTTTTATATATTTATTTGTTATTTATGATTTATTTTCATCATTAGATGTTAGTAATTTTTTCCCCAAGATTTAAAGTGTTGATATTGATACCCATTCTTCTATACCAATTTCATAATTCCATTATTATTAATTGAACTATAATATATATTTTATAATGACTTTTTAGGTTACAATTTCATTCCCTGATTGTTTTGGTTATAATTCCTGGAGAAAAAAAGTGGTGTTCTTGTTTGGGTAAATTTTAATGAAAAAAGTGAGGTATATTAATATTGATTTAAATATTATTATAAAATTTATAGAAAATTAAAAAAAATATCATATACTAATTTGTTAATATTAATTTTTTAGTTATGTTTCCATTATCATTAATGATAAAAATTATAGAATTATTTCTATGGGCGGTTAAGCCAACCCAAAAAAAGAATACACAATAATATATGGGTGAGTATAGTTAAGAAAGTAATTAATTTTGTTTAATAACATTATTCAAGAGGGATAATGAAATTATTTATATGTTTTTAAGGTGATGATTCATATTTTGAAATATTTGGATAAATAAAAAAATCTACATAAAAAACAAAATATATTTCCTCATGAAGATGGTAGTTTACGTGTATTCACATGAGATGTTCTCATTTTACATTGGATGTAAAATGGGTAAGAATTTTTTTATAATTTAATAATATTAATAATGTTAAACATATATCATTAGTCCAATAAATACCTACTTTAAAGAAACAATGTAAGGTTTTTATAAAAAATGGATTACTTCCCTTATGGTGGCGGTAGTCTTCATGTTACGCAAGCAACGTTTTAATTTTTTGATTGGTTGGGAGAATGGTTATCAGATAATAATAATAAAAGTTTAGTATAATTATTTTAATTATGTAATTATTTAAACATGTGTATATTATATTCAAAAGAGGTATAATAATAAGGATATTAAAATAAATAAAAAATAGTTAATTAATAATTTTACATTACTCATTGGATGATCTATTTTTCAAATTAGATTAAGCATTAAAAATGTGGTATTTTGAGATAATAACCCAATAGTAAGTTTCTTGGACATTTATGGAGTTATTTTGGTTGATTTTTGTGGAATACAAGATGCTTGTAGTGTAAGAATAAGTGGAGTGTTAATTACGCCTTTTATAAGTAAGAATAGTAGGATTTTACTAATAATATAAAAGGTTAAATCACTTTTCAAAGGTCAGGTGGATCAAATAATAGAATATAATGAATCTATATAAGGTACAATTCAAATAAATACTTAATAATACTATTTTAAACCCATTTGGAAATGTTTTTATGATTTTAACTCATAGATATTTCATTATTTACATTTTTTTCTTTTTACTATGGTAACTAATTTTTACTTAAGTAATTTACCATTAATTCCTAAAAATAAAATGGGCGTGAATGAATAATTTGGGCATAATAATTCCAAAAATGAAATACATTTTTTCAATTAAAATTAATAAGGGTGATGAAACTTATTTTTAATATTACACGCATAACATGAAAAAAATCATTATTTGAAAAAGTGGTTTTTTTACTAATTTTTTTTTATTGGGATAATATTATCAATATTATTTAATAATGTGAAATTATTTTTTTTATAATTTACCAAAGAAGCGACATTTGGAATTAAAAATAAGATAATACTAATTCCACCTCGTGGATACTTAGTTTAAAAAAACATACCATAATTTTTTTATATGGGTAAAATATTACTAAAGTTTCCAAGATGTTAAAAATTGTTTTTAAAAGTTCAACGCTATATTTATAAATTATTTATTTTAATTTATAAATATAAAATATAAAATTATTTATTTTATTTTATAAATATATATTTTTATATAAAAAATATTTCACAACATTTCATATCATTCTTGTTTCATAAAATTATCATAAAACTAATAGTAATTGTAAAATCAGTATTTTTTACTATTCACCCAAAAATTCAATCATTTTTTAAATATATTAAAATTTTATTCCTAAAACAATTTTGAAATTATAGACACAAAAATAATTTTCATTTTATAAAATTAAATTTCTAAAATAAATAAATATAGTTTTTAAATGTTATTAAAAAATATAATGAAAAATAGTTTTTATTGAAGGATGACGTTTTTCAGTGTTCATAATTTTATATCATATCACTTTCTATTTTAAAGAATTTTTATATGTTATTTTATATATGATGTTTTAAAATTAGAAAATTTCATTTATTTGGATACAATGAAAAAATTCTGAAAAAATTATTTTCTAAATAATGATTATTTTAAATATAAAATCATATTTATTATTTATCAATTAAATATCAAAAATTTCAGTTGAGTAATATATTTTTATTTTCTATAATTTTTCTTATTCTTATTATTTTCATAATAATATTCATCTAATTTGCTATTTATTTTTTAGTTTGATTTTATTTCTGGACTAAGCTATCAAATAAAGTGTTAATTTAGATAAAATATATTCTGAAATCTCAGGGTGTTACATAAGAAGTCAAACATTATATGGTACAAACTGTAGGATTTCAATCAAGGTGATTGATGGGTGTAACAAACCTTTTTGTGAAGGGGATAAAATTTGAAGGATAATTATAAAATCTTGAATCATTTGGTTCAATAATATATCAATCAAAAGTTTACATTTTTAACTGGGTTAACTTATGAGGTTTTAGAGAATATTATGAAACAGGTAATATTAGAAGATATAATATAGCCCAAAAATCCAATACATCAAGGAATCCAATAAACTATATGTTAAAATAACTGAACCTTAGAAGTAATTAATTCATTATAGACTTCCCTGAACCATTGACATACCACTAATCATCATAATATCAACCATAATCCATTTAGACCAATCACCAATGTTTATTCCTACATCCTAATAGTAAAATAATGAAAGAAAAGAGATAGAAAAAATACCTTAGATCAAATTATTATTCAACCCCCTGAATTGATAAACTAAGTATCTTTAAAAGATGATAACCAAATATTCCAAAATATTCCATATAACCAACTAGGGATCGAGAGAATAGAACATGGTAAAATCAAGTATAATGGTGAACCACTATTTATAGACAAACACGATTGGCCACCACCATGGTATGGTGGAATCAAACACAGATGCACTGGAACTTTTCAAATGATGATTTGAAATCCCATTCCATCAAAACTTTTGATCCCCAATTAATCAATGTTTTCTTTGGCCAATTAAACATAAGAATGACAGTCACTATCGACTCCTTCAAGGCATGTAGAAATTACTTCAATATTTTTAACACATCACAGTTCATACCACAGGGTATGAAAACTTCCCAAACCATTTCCAAAACATATGAACAAACCTAACCTCACCTAGACTTCACCAGACGATACAAAATAATAAGGGATTTTCAACCTTCCCTATTTCCGATAATGAAATCATTGATAAACCACATCTATGGTCTCCACCACAATGGCATGGAACATATCACATTATTTCACAAAAACACTCCACCAAGAAATTCCAAGGAACCATGATCCCTAAAATAGGTTCCACCATGGAATGGGGAAATTTACTCATATCAACTGAATAACTCAAGAATATTCATGACAACAAGACCTTCACCATGATTTAACTTCTCTCCTATTGTTTAATAGAGAAATACCTAAGGTACCATACCCAAAAATTGGGATTCTCACCCCTTGAGTTCACAAAGAGTCACAATGGCTAGTGGGCATGCCCACAACTCCATGAAAACCTCTACCACAGTCCACACCATGTATGTTTTAGACCCATAGAGACTAAAATCAAATCTAAGCTAGTGAAATACTTAGAAACTCACTCTCAACACCTATGAATCCTTGAAACACAAAGGATGTGTTGGCACCTCCTTGTGTGGAGTGTGTTTGACACTGTCTCATTTTAAAGATCACAAAGCATGATTCATTTGTTTATAATGTTCTAGGTTTTATATGATAGTTGTTTATAAGATAATACTACTATGATATTTCTAATATGTATTATGGAAAGTAACCATTGGCTGTTGGGCATTGTTACGGCCAGTACGAGCTACCTATAGACTCTGAGTCACCGTTACTGGTAGTATGAGATACTTCCTGACTCTAAGCCACCGTTACCGCCAGTATAAGATACCGCCTGATTTTGAATCACTCTTACCACCAGTGGAGTCGCCACTGTGGGTGAGATACTACTATATTTTGTGTCACCACCAATATTCTTTTTAGCATTATGGTCTGAGGACTTTGTCATGAATGGATCAACAACTAAGTCTGTTATTGGATATTTTGACCAAGTCTTCAAGACATGGTAAAGGCCAATCCAAGGATTTTGGAACTTCTCCAACTGACACTGATATATATTTGGAAAGGATATCTCTCTTATTATATAGAATAGTAGATATGATATACCATATACTTCATCTCTTGAGAACCAAAATTTTAAATTCTCAAAAACATGCCGATTCACATTCTGTAAAGATAGATGACACATAAGCACAAAACCCCTTACCGATATTGACTGAGACATTAGATAGAGGTCAACTGAAACATTTCTACAGATTTCTATGATCCCTTATTCTTCTTTTATTTTCAAGAACAAAGCACAGACACCTCACAGATGCTGGTTTCAGGACAATGAACATACAAAACACATCAGAATGATCTTTTTCTATTATTATTTGTTATGTCTGTTTTACCTTTGATCAGTGTGTTGTTTTTTCATGTTATCAAACACACACTATCTCATGCACATTCCTATAGAATACTTGTTATTCTCTTCTTTATAAATTCCTTTCCCACTTTGTTTGTGGGAGAGTTCCATGTGCGACCTATGTATTTATTTCATCCTGCAAATAACTAATGAAGAAGCTTTTTAGCCTGGAAAACTTGTTGTAGTTGATTTAATGCCAAATACAGGTTATGTATTTATTTGATTATATTTATAATATTCTTGTCAGTAGGTGATTTCCATGTTTAGGGGATTACGTCTCAACTTGAGACTGAACCTCATGCTTATTCCTCTGTGTCACTGTGTGATTTTTTGGTATTTACTATCGTATTATAGATTATTTTTTTATGAACAAACAAAAAAATTTCTTTGATAATTAATATTAACAAGTGTTTTTATATATTTCTATCTATATAAAATGATTGTGAAATATAAGGTATTTCTAAACTATATTTTAACTAAGACCTAATAAATCTTTATGAAATCTTTTAAAAGTATAGATCTTATATCGATCTACTATTTTGATTAATTGTCCTGTTTATTTTTTGAAGGTCTTTTATTTTTTTCCTATTTATTTATAAAAAAAATATTTTGAACTCAGTTCACCCCCTATTTAGTTACTCACACTGACCAACATTTGGTATCAAAGGGTTTTATTAAATTAACATTTTCTTTTGATTTTAGTTATATTCAAGATATCTCAAATTTTTGTCAATTAAAATTTTATTTCTTTATAGATAATAGACAAGAATACGTTTTAACCAATATAACTCTTTATTTCAATTCTTCCAAATATGATCAATGGAAAATCAAGATGAAAATGCATCTTGATATACGGACCGTAATAGGATATCAATATAAAATACAAAAAACTGTTAGAAGGGCTTGGAATGATGCTACAATAATAGCTTATAATAACAACTGTAAACCTATGAATGCTCTGTCTTTTTGATTTAGGTGATGATGAATTCAATATAATATCTACTTGAAAATATTCTTATGAGATGTGGGATACCTTATCTGTATCACATGAAGGAACATAAAATGCCAATGAAATGATATGAAATACATATAAAATTAAACATGACACTTTTAAAATGAAACTTAATGAACCTATTTATGATATGTATCTCTGGATCAATAAGAGAGTTAATACCATGCACTCACTTAGAAAGAAAGTGATAGAAAAAGTTCAAGTGATGATACAACTTAGATACTTACCTGACATATGGAGATTAACATCTGTGTAAATTAGATAATCATGTGACATTACTAAACAACCTATCAAGGAATTGATAAGAAATATGATGATGTATGATGAAGGTCTTAAATTCAAGAAAGATACTGATATAGATGAACTAAAAAGAAAATCAATAACCTTCAAGATTATGACCTTCTAACAAATAGAAAAGGAGAAAATTATATATACAATTTAAGAATAATCTCTCGATGATGGTAATGAATAAATAAAACTTATGTAGCTATGATTCAAGAAATTTTATACTAAAGAGAAGTTCTTCAAAAATTCAAATTTTGGAGGAAATTATGACACCAAAGGAAAATAGAAAAAGGATTTGCAGAGGGATGACACTGAAAATGAAATCACCTGCTATGAATGTAAGAGAAATTCTAATATTAAAGTTGACTGTCCAAAATTGAAATATAAAATGAAGTATGAGGATAAGGATAGAAGATAAAAAAGGACATGAAAGAAACATGGAGTTCCTTAGAAGATAGTTCAATGGACATAGACACTAATAAATTAGATAAGTCTGATAGATCCAATATGTTATTTATATTAAGCACATTAGATGTAAAAAATTTCTTCCTTCTTCTCGTGCTAATTTTTCATGCATTTATAAAAATGAAGAAAATAATGAAATTGAGGAAAATATAACTTGAAAAGATCTATATGGTTACTGTAACATACTAGAAGACACTTTTCATGAGTTGAAAGATCAATATAAGTAACTCAAGAAACTGTATACCTTAATAGTAAATGTTAAAATAACCTTACTATTAAAAAGGACAAAAATGATCAACTGTTGAAAGAAAACAATGAATTCAATATTTTAAATGAATAGTTAAGGAATGACTTAGAAAAATTTCCCAATGGTAAGAAAATATTATCTCAGCCAGTTCTAAAAGTTCATATATAGCCAATACCTAATCAATTGTACCTAATAAGGTATTATTTGATATAATTATTCAATCGATTTATAAAAAAACTTGGTAGGAAAATATTGTTAGAAAAATATATTATTACTAACATAATTTGACCTAAGTGGATTTGGGTACCAAAATCATTTTTGGCATAAACATTATGTTGTAGGATACCTATACGATTACCTCTAGTAAAATACTATGGTATCTGGATAGTGGATATTCTAGAAATATGTCTGGTGAGTATCCAAACTTCAATAATTTCATCAAAGTTTATGGTGGACATGTTACTTTTACTGAAAATAAAAAATGGAAAATCATCAGCCCTAGACAAATTAGTAATTCTAATTCATTTTTAATTTACAAATTTTTATATGTTTATGGATTAAAATAAAATATTATTAGAATATCCCAATTATGATATGATAGATTTTATGTTTAATTTGAAAAGATTGCATGATATGTTTTAAATGATAAAAATGATTTAATTATTATTACTTAGAGAAATCATAATGTTTATTCTAATAATTTAAATTCTTTATCTACTAATAATTTTTTGATTAAGTTCCATTTATAAGGAAACATGGATTTGGCATAGGATACTAGGACATTGCAATATTCACTCACTTATAAATCTCACTGTGAAAGGGTTAGTTAAAGACATTCCAAAGATTGAATTTTCAAATGATAGAGTTTGTAATCCCAGTCAAAAAGTGAAACTTCATAAAATTACTTTTAAATTTGAGAAAGATGTTTCATCCTCTCAACCTTCAGAGTTAATCTATATAGACTTATTTGGGCATTCTAGATAATCTAGACTATATAGAACAAATATTTTCTATTACCATGTTGATGAATTCTCTAGATACACTTGGGCATACTTTCTATCTCAAAAAAGTGAATATTGTTTTTACATTATTATGTATACCAAATCTTTTGAAAATATTACTGGACTTAGGATTAAAACCTTAAGGAGTGATCATGTTTGAGAATTTAAAATGAAAATATTTTATTAATTTTTTTCACAAAATGGTTATAATAACAACTTTTTTTCTCCTTGGACACCATAGAGAAATGTTGTGGTGGAAATAAGAAATAGTAATCTTCAAGAGATATCTCAAACCATGTTAAATGAGTATGAATTACATATCTACTTTTGGGATGAAGCGGTTAGCACATCTAGTTATATTATAAATAGATTATTGCTTGGACCTCTCTTAAAGAGAACCCCCTATGAGTTTTATAAAAATAAAAAGGAAAAGCTTAAATACTTTAGATTTTTTTGTTGAAAATTATTTAGTCTAAATACAAAGGAAAATTTGGAAAAAATTTACTCCCAGAGCGATGAAGGAATTTTCCTTTGATATTCCACTTCTATTAAAGGTTATAGAGTGTTTATAAGATAACCTGAATAATGGAAGAATATTTTCATATCAAGTTTAATGAAACTAATACCAATGAAGAAAAGACTATCTTATAAGACCCTGCGGATGATCTGTCAACTCTAAATCTCAATTCTAATCCTTTTGAAAGTTATATTAAACAAACAGATATATCAGCCAATAAACATAAAGAAATAGAATTGGAACAAGACCTAGAGTCTAGGATACCCTTTTATCAAAGAACCATTAGTACTCATAGACACCACCCTTTAGATATAGTAATCGGAAACATATACATTGGTTCATAGATTTGAAATTAACTAAGAAATCAAATTGAACATTAATCCATCTTGTCACAGATTGAACCTAAGAACATCAACGATTCCACCAATTATGAATTATGGGTAATAACTATGCAAAAAGAAAGTAATCAGTGTGAAATAAAAATGTCTAGGATATTTTTAACAAACCTAAATTCACCATGACTATTGTAACTAAGTGAGTGTTTAAAAACAAGTTTGATGAGTCTTGAAAAACATTAAGAAATGAATAAATATTAGTTTCATAAGGTTATAATCAAGAATAAGGTATTGATTAGGAAGACAATTTTTCACATGTAGCAAGACTTGTAGTCATTAGGATACAGCTTTCCTATATAGAAAATTTGGAATTCAAACTAAATCAAATGGATGTTAAAAAGTGCATTCATAAAAAAATTTATAGTATAGAATGTTTTTGTTAAAAACCCCCATGATTTCAGAAACCTCATTTTCCAACATGTATTTTTAAATTGAAAAAAGATTTATATGGTTTAAAACATGCTCTTAGAGTTTGGTATGATAGGCTTACCTCATTCAGTATTTCAAAAAGTTATTCAAAATCTATAGTTGATTGAAATATATTTAAAAAATAATTTCCAAAGATGTTTTCATAGTAAAAATATATGTCGGTGATATTATTTTTGGATCTAACAAATATTCCTTATGTATAGATTTTTAAAAATTGGTGCAAAATGAATTTGAAATGAGTTTAATGGGTGAACTCATGTTCTTTCTTGGATTTTAGATTTTTCAATATAAATAAGAAATTATTTTAAATCAATGTAAGTTCACTATAGATATTTTGAAACATTTTTTCCTAGTAAATACTAAAAACAATGATACTCTAATGAGTACCACATGAAAACTAGACCTTGATGAAGCTGGGAAACCAGTATATCAAACCAGATAAGGAGGTATGACTTCTTGTATTTTATACACAACTACTAGTCTTCCCAATATTATGTTTAGTGTGTGTATGTGTGTTTTCTATCATAAAAATCTAAAAGAGTCACATTTTTCAGCTATCAATATGTTTTTTAAATACCTCAAATATACAATCAATTTAGGATTGTTCTATCTAAGAGGTCATACTTTTGACTTATTAAGTTATAAAGATTCTAATTTTGGTGGATTAAAGTTAGATAAAAAATTTACATCAGGAACATCTCATATTTTATGAAAATCACTAGTATCACGGTGTAGTAAGAAGAAAAAGTTTGTGGCACTATTTACAGTTATAGCTGAATACATAGTTTCAGGAAGTTTTTGTACACAAATTCGTTGGATGAAACATACTTTAAAAGACTTTGGGTAAAAATTTACATATGTACCTATATATTTTGATTACAAAAGCTCAATAAACATTTCCAAAAATATAGTATCTAACTCTTGAACAAAAAACAATTGATGCAAGACATCAATATTTGAGAGAACATTATCAAAAGGTTGATTAACTTTTGAATTTATTGTAACTAAACATTACCTGGATGATATATTCAAAATGGATTTGAATTTTTTAAGATTAATCCACATCAAACTTAAATAAATAATGATAAATTATTGTTGATGATTCACCATTTTGGATTCACCGTTGATGAGTCTTCATTGATGAGTCACCACTGATGTGTCCTCAATGAAAGGTCACCATTGATAAGTCACTATTGATGAGTCACAATTGACGAGTCATCGTTGATGAGTCACCATTTATGACCCACTATTGATGAGTCACTATTTTTGAGTCACCATTGATGATTCACTATAGATGAGTCATTGTTAATAAGTCAACATTGATGAGTCACCGTTAATGAGTCGCCATTGATGAGTCACCATTGATGAAGTCGCCATTGAGTAAGTCATTATACCTTTTTGTACCGTTATATTATTACTATTGAAATTTTATTTTACCAATTAAATTTTTTTATTTTAATATTTTTATTATTTATTTAGAATCCGTAAATGGTAAAATTATTGAGATAACTCAAAATCGATACACTACCCCTATCCCTTGATCTCTAGATCCTTTGCCTTCCTTTCAAACTAATCTTCCTTCTTTCTTGATCCACCTAAAGCCTTCAACCAATCCGAATAGAATGTGTGAAGTGAGTTGTAGAATTGAATCCAGAATAGATGAGTGATTCCATGAAATGAAAGTTATCCATAGGTAGTTTGTAAACAATTTTACTAATCCTTTATCTAATAAATCGGGAAGTCGAAGCTGAAAAAGAAATTGATGCACAGTGGATTCTAATAAGAAATACACTAGTGTTAATGGTAGTATAAAAGAAGATTTGGATGAAGTGGTTTATCTCAAATAATCGAGGGTATTATCCAAGGGTATTCATTAAATTTTATCAAAATGTGAGATTTATATTTGGGAAGAAAGCCAATAGAATTCGAATCAGAAAATATGATTTCATTCTCTTCATGAGAATGGGGAAAATGTCTATAGGTTCCTCATAATAGAGTATATGAGGATTTATAAGGAAGTATACAGAGTGACAGTGATAATTTCAATTATGAAAGGGCACTCTTATATTTGACTGGAGATAGATCCCTGAGAATACCTATTGATGTTGATATTGTTGGTGAATGTATGTTACTTTCCAAATTTGTACAACATGTTCTATGTCCTAGGAAAAGGTATTTCAACACCATGAGATATCAAGATGTATACTTCTTGTATATGATGATTAAAGGGAATAGAATAAATTTGTAATGATTTTAAGGATTAATATAAATGAGTTTTTGAAATGAGATTGAGCTCAAATTCCGTAATTTATCACAAGATGATCACTTCAATTTCAGATGAAAAAGGTTATGTCAAAGATGGACAAGATTCTAAAGACAAATTTGGTGGTTTATATATATTTAAAATATTAAATGGAGTAAAATTAAGCTATAATCCCTATAAGGGTTTTTGGGTTAGAGACAATAAAAAATAGTATGATGATTTAAACCCTACTGATCACCCAACTAAACCAAAGGAAACGGTGGACCTAGGTCTTAAATTTGATGATATACCTAAGTACTCTGATGATGATATATTTTCTAAAAGAGATAAGATAGTAGTGGAAGAAGAAGAAGTGGAAGAAGAATAAAAATAAGCTGAATCAATTGAATAATTGAGTGATTGAGAGATCATTAAATCTCCATATAGAGTATCAAGTGGACTTGTCAGTTCATCATGATCTCTACCTTCCATATAAACCATCTTACCTAAAAATGATGATGAAGAAGATACCGAGGTTTCTGTAGAAGCTTAGTTTAAATCATATACCTTTTGGACATCAAGTGAGGAGAGTGGTTATGTATGTAATGATATTCATTCTAAAGAAGCAGATGAAGAGACTGAAGATCTTGAAAATTCTAATGAATCTTCTAGTTAGGTTGATGTGGATGATGATGGAAAAAAATGGTGTCCCTGATCATAGAGATTATTAAAAAGAGGTAATAATCATGAGGGCAGTGATGAGAATAGAGATGACCCTAATCCCAAACAAGACATAGTTAAACATCAATCATCATCAACTATGGTATCTACTTCTCATAGATATAAAAATCAAACATAGGATACCATGATTCTTGATATTACAATAGTTCTTATAGAGGATAAGGAAGATGCAAGTGAGGTGGAGAAAGCTCCCAATCTCGGTGAAAATTTGGATAAAATGGATCAATTGGAACCAGTTTTCAATATGGAAACTAATAATATAGAAGTTCTACCATCTATAATTGCGATTTTGTTTACTACCATTCAACTTCATCAGTTAGTTCTATTTTATTAGTCTCCATAGATATCCAAATTCCAACTGAAACAGAGAGAACACGTGCCCTCAAAAACTAGAATTGGTAAAACTTCTCAAGTGACCAGAGACTCAACCATAATTCTATATATATGATCTTCAGTTATTTCCTTTAAATAATGGAAAATGTCTTGGTTTTGAAAGACTTGGATTGACATATAGTGATTCACCTAATGAGACTAACAATTTTTTCAGAAGGGATGGACCCTTAATAGATCCGATCAATCTATGTGGAGAGTTGCATACTTTTATCCCCATGGAAACGGATAAACCAAATTAGGTTGAAATATCTCATGAACAAAGAAATTTTACAAATATTCAACCTACTTTACCTACTCATGTAGTGACATTGGATGATTTGAATTTTTTTCAGAGGACTGTTAATTCTAATTTGGACACCGTGAGGAAGCATTTGGTTCCAATCATTACTCTTGTCATGAACTCTCAACCATGACCAACTACTTGTCTCAATCAATAAAGAGTTTGATATTTAGATGAATTGGAGATATCGAATATCCAACCAAATGTTAGTTTTCATACTAAAGATATGTAAGTAGATAATAGAAGATTTTCATCTAAGGTAGAAAGTTTTAAATCTTCATTAGAGGGTCTAAAAACATCTATTTCAAATTTAATGAGTTTCATTTTTTAGATGTTGGATAGTTTAGCTACTGGAACCTCTTTCTAATCTATTACACCTTGATAGAGATCTTATACAATAGAAAATGAGATAAAAAGTTATAAATGTTATGGGAGATGTATGAACTCATGAACAACAGATTAGGCAGACACACCTTCTTGGAGAACATATCCCTCAATTTGTAAGAGATTATGCTGGTTTTCATAGACAAGATAAAGAAGTGATAAAAAGAATATACAGTATTATATCCCAAGGATTTACACTAAGAATGACATGTATTATAATTTCATGTTTCTTACTGAGAACTTGAGGATTTCACCAATGATAAAAGCCTTTAAGGAATAGGTGAGTCAATTGAAGGTTCTCACATCATCTCTAAAAATATTTATGGATGAGAAGGTATACTTATTTAATGCAATGGAAAATGGATATTCAATAATTATTGAATTTATAAATCTTATAAAACCCTACCTTCATGTATATCAACCCACTATAATTTCTAGAGAAGTAATACATGTTTCCATAATACTTTCAACCACATCCACATCCTCAGTTCAGTACAGGCCATCTCTCATCACTCAGTTAGCGATTCTTATGCCTCCACCATATCAGCCTCTGATTTTTTCACTAGTTGAATCTATTAGACAACTCAAACTATTTATTTTCATAGATCCACTCCATCCTGCTACCACTTTACCATCAATTGAAAACTTTTCCCTAACATATACTGCAACAATCTCTTCTTAACATAGTACCAAAGACTGGGGAAAAGACAAATGGAAAGATAAAGTGTATCAACTCACAAATTTGAAAAAAATGTATATGTTTTGATGTTATCTCGTTGATAGGGATCATAAAATTTATCACTTTTCTATTTATCTTATCTGTACTTATATCTTTTTTCATATAGGTAATATAAAACCACTATGTTATTTTAGTTAAATTCTAATAATTTATTACAATTTTTAATTTTTGTTAATATCAAAGGAGGAGATAATAGTTAATTTATTTATAAGAATATTAGTTTTAACTCAAATAAATATCTAATTATTATTTATTACATATTTAGTACATACATTATAAAATGACATGTTTTTATCATCAAAAAGGGGGAGAATTTTGGCACCACCTTATATGGAGTGTGTTTGAAACTCTCTTATTTTAATGATCACAAACCACAATTCATTTATTACTAATGTTTCACATGTTATAGGATATCTATTTATATAATAAGAATACTTCTATGATATTTCTACTAATTATTATGGAAAGTCACTGTTGGTTGGAAAAAACTGTTACCACTAGTATGAGATACCTCCAGACTCTAATTCACTGTTACCGCAAGTATGATCCACCACCAGACACTGAGTCACCGTTACCACCAATATGAGATACCACTAGACTCTGAATCACAGTTACTTCCAGGATGATCTATCACCAGACCAAGTCACTTTCACCACCAATAAGAGCTACAACTAGAGGCGAGTCACCGTTACCACCAGTGGGGTCTCTGATAGTGGAGTCATTACTAGAGGCATGTTACTTACATATGCTGAGTCACCACCAGAATTCTTATTACAATTTTTGTCCCATGAGTTTTCCCTAAATGGCTCAATGGTCAAATGTATTCATAGATAGTTTTACCAAGTCTTCAAGACTTAGTAATGGTTTATCTGAGGATTGTGGATCTTTTCCAATTGATGCTGCTATATATTCAAAAATTATCTCTCTCTCAGTATATAGAACAATAGATATGGTAGATAGCTGACATGATCTCTTACTGACCAAATTTGTGTATTCTCACAAACTCACTGGTTCACATTCTGTGAAGTTATAAAACATAGAAGCACAAAACCCATTAAAAAGATTGATTGAGAAATCAGATGGAGATCAACTAAAATATAACATCATATTTCAACGATCCTCTGTTCTGCTTCGATTTTCCAGAACAAAGCATAGACTCTTCACCAATGTGGATCTAAGGACTACTAACTTACAAAAAACATCAAACTGATCCTTTTCTATTCATATTTGTTATATATGTTTTATCTTTTAACAGTGTGTTGTTTTTTCCTTTTATCCAACCCACACTATCTCCTATATATTCCTAGAGAATACTTGTTATTCTCTTCTTCCTCAATCTATTTCCCATTATTTTTAGGGAATAGGTCCTTTTGTGACCGATGTTTTTCATTCATCCTATAAATAACTATGTAAGAGGATTTTAGACTGGATATCTTATTGTGGTTGATTATATATCTAATCTAGATTGTTCATTTATTTTATTATATTTACAATATTCTTGGCAGTAGGGGATTTCCAAGTGGAAAGGAATAAGTCTCACCTTAAGACTGAACTTCATGTTTATTATTCTATGTCACTATGTTATTTCTTTTTTTACTATCATATTCTAGATAACATTTCATTAAAAAACCAGACAATTTCTTTGATAATTAATATTAACTAGTTTTTATATATGTTTCTATCTAAGTAAATTGGTTTTTAATTTTATGGTATTTTTAAACTATATTTTAAATAATACCTAATAACTATTTACTATATCTTTTAAAAGGAGAGATCTTATATTTATCGGCTGTTTTGATTAATTAAGAAGTTTTATTTATAGAGGGTTTTTTAATTTTAATATATTTATTTATAGAAATTTTTTATTAAGAACTCATGTCACCCCCTCTTGAGTTACTCAATCTAACCAACCGGATGGATTTGGAAAAATCCATCACATCCACTAAAGATGCTTTGTGTATGAATAAAATTAATAAATCATTGCATATTTTTTCATGATCTGTTAGATCTAATATGAAGGGTGTGTTTTTTATTTTAATTTTTGTTATTAAATGGTATTTCATGTGGATAATTTAATTTTTTCCCAGTATCATGTTTTATATGATTGTATGACATTCACATGTAATTTTGGTATATTTTCTATATTATGTTGTTCTAATATTTTCATTTTAATTACTATTAATTTATTAAATTATTAGTTTTTTAATTAATTATGATGATCTATTAAAAGTTAAATCACTGTGAATGATAAATTTTTAAAACCAAAATACTAGTCACCAACATTTGGTGATTCAGGTGCACACATGAGGTTAGGGATTCCACCATAGCAAAACATTCATTCTAGAGTGGAAATTATTATTTTTTAGAAGTTCCAAATATTTTTTTGATGATAAAGAGTGTTATATTTTTGGTTAGTATAGATTGATTATTTCTAAAATCTAGCATATTATAACACCTTTAACATCCATAAATAATAAAGATCTAGTTTTTTTAAGAATAATTAGTGACAAACTGCTTTTGAGTTTCTAAATGAAAAGCTTATTAGTTCCCCTACACTTTCTCTACTAGAAGGAGTCATATTTAAGGATTATTATGATTTTTCATCATGGATCAGGTTTTTTATTTATGCAATAGTGATTAAACATATATTATGTGTTTATATAGTTATGACCCGCATTAAAATGACAATATAACCCCTGAGATTGAATAGTCAGATGTGGTGTATGATTTTAAATTATAGAGACATTTTCATATTAGTTAATTCCTAGTGAAATTTGTAAATCAAGAGAGTTTGTGTTATATATTCTCATAGGTAAATATGAACCTGTAAAAATGGTGATGAGTGAAATCCTAGTAAGATTATAATTTTGATATCTCATATACAACATATAATTGAAATTTATTAGCTTATGCAGTAATTTGGAATTCCTAAAGTGATGTTTCTCAATAATTGATAGAAAAATGGGAGATAAAAATGTAAATCTTCAATTTTTATCTATACATAGATGAATTCAATAGTGAAGGGTACTTATAATAAATTATAGTGTATATTCACTTGTTTAACTAGAAGTCTAGGAAGTAAATGTAAAAAGACCGAATTTAGTGAATAGTTATATTCATGATGATTGGATAATGGATTATGAACATCATCAGTTGTCTTATGAGAAGTTACGTCTTCTTAAAATCTTGTGGGGAGTATTTTTATTGAGTTAAATTATTCAAAATTAATGTAATGTTCAATTATTGTGAAGTTGAATAAAAAATTTGAGATTTAATTTTGGTTCCTGAGGATAATGAAATAAGTGGATATGTTCATATCTAGATGTATTTTATGCTGGTTTGTAAAATTAATGAATCAGGTTCTAATGGTTTTTCAAAACCCCTTAACATGCCTTACTGAAAATGGGAAGGCATCTACATGGATTAAGTGATTGTATTATAACATTCATTGAGATTTTATAGTGTTATATGTTTTATTTTTGATATATTAATGAAAACATTCTCATTATCATCAATCATTTAATTATTCTCATGGGATGATTGGAAAAATATTTCATGGTAGAGGTAGTGAATCTTCACAGATTCCCCCAAATAATTATTTTATGTTGTGATTCTATGTTTAAATCAAAAATATGGAAAGGATTCCAACATTATTTTGGTACTTTTGTTGATATTTTACAATATTTTATCTGTAAAATTATGTTTATAATTAGTGGATGATTCATACATTAGAGAGTTTTTTGAGAGCATGTATTCTTAATTTTTGTGGATAATGGGTCAAGAATCTACCAATTTTTTATTTTTGCAAAAGAAAAAATTATAAAGTACCTATTATTGTTTCCTTGATTAAGGTATTTTATGGAATCCATGTCAATAACCATTACTTAAGGTTGAAATTAATGAATTATAAATAATTTGATCTAATTTTTTTTGGATAGAATAAGGAGAGTTCAAGTTTTTAGATAACTCTTAAGGATGCATGGAGTTTTTAAAAACATATAATGGTTGAAGGATGATATTTTTTTGAGTTTTATTGTTGTGATCATGTGTTCTTAAAGGTTTCACTCAATCATGGATAGTATAGGTGTTAGAGAGTTGGAAATATTTATCTACGTTTTTTCATTTCTTTTGAGGTGTTGAAGAGTATTGGTGAAGTGTTGTATAATTAGAACATCGACCCCAATTAGAGGGTGTTCATGAAATTTTCCATTTATCCCAACTAAAAAATTAACATCATGATTAGATAATGGTTTTTATTATAGTTTTCATTATATTATACGGTATATTAAATTATTTGAATGTACTATCTAGATCTAATTTCAAAAATGGAGTTCATTTCATATATAATCATACCATTAATAAAAAGGTCAATGAAAATACAGTGGTTTAATGGAATTAACTTAGGAATGGGAGTTTAAAATTAAATCTAAATGTCATAAATTATTCTTAAATCTTTGTATCATGTATTTATATGACAGATTTTTTAATTTATATATGGTATTTATTCTATTATCTACTAAAATTATATAATTGAACAATATGGGAATGAAAATCCATTGATAGGTACATATTTTGTAGACATATACTTCTTATGGTTGGTATTATTCATTTATGTTATTTTTATTTTTTGAAGTATGAATACTGATTAGATTTTTAAATTATTAATATATTTTAATTGATAATTAATTTTGAATACTAGAATTTTGATTTAATGGGTTTGAGAAATTTATGTGGTATTTCTATGATTATGGGAATTAAAAGTGTATAATGTTTTATTAATGATCTCAAAATTAATTATTAAGTGATATATCTATTTTAAAAAGTTTATTTTACCTTCAATTAAAATCATTGTGAGGATCCATGTCTTTTAGAAAAGTTTAGATAGGTTTTTGAAGGCAGCATGGTTTTCCTATATAGTTAAAATACAATTTATATCCCATGAGTTTCATGAAATTATAAGAAATGGTTGATGCATGGTTTACCACATGATATAATAATAGTTAAAATAATAAATCATCGTCAGTGTTATTTATTAGTATGTATTATAAAGTTAAATTTATTTTTAAATAATTGAGGAAAAATAATAAACATTAATTAAATACAAATTCTTTTATTTTAAAACCCTCAGAAACCCCCATTTTACTCTCATAATTAACATAAAATATAATTTATCTTTTAATAGTTTCCTTAAGGTATATTTGTGTTCTTAGTTTTTGGATTCTAAGAATCATTATCATTGATAAATTAATTTTTCAAAAAATTAATGGTGAGGTCTCTATATTGATTTACATATTCTCCCCTATAATTTTATCACTTGAAAATACATGAGTGGGAAATATTATTTCATTGAAGATTCACATTTGAAAAATTATTTTGGATGAATTATTATCAAGATAGAGAGAATACATTATAGGATCATTGATTTTGTGAAGGTGAGAATATGAGGATGTGGATCAAGGAAATTGATCGGATGTAAATTTAATTTGGCTTCTAACTGGAAATTCAAGTTAAATGACTCACGATTATAAACCATTTATTTATATTTATATATAGAATTTTTTTGTTATATATATAGTAAAATTTGATTTTAATGTAAATATTTTGGTTAAATTAATTAAGGTTGTGTAATAATTAAATTTTATATTGAGTTTAAAAAATTATTATTCTCATTATTATATTTATGGTAATAACATAAGATAATTATTAAATAATAGTGGGTGATAAAATTGTTTATTTTTGGGAAATACTGTCAGTTATTATATATTGAATATTATTGTTGTTTTTTATTTATCTAGAGGTTCTCTTGATATGATATCTCAAAGTGGTGTGACAGATGTAGTATTCTGAGGTGGATAAATGGATATGGCATTAAGATTCATGGTGAAAATAAACTATGTAGTAGTTAATATAAATTTTATGAAATATTTAGATTTCATATACACCTAGAATATTAAAAATTTGAGTTTAATATAATTAAACTTATTTGATCTTGAAAAATATTTATAATTATTAAAGTGTATTTTATTATTATAATATGTTTGGGTTTTTATTTTGGATGTGATGATGTGTGCTATCAGGTTACTAAGAGTGAGAGTATATTACTTTATATTGTCTTATTCCAGTGATCGATCAATGTTTCAATCTTTATTTTCTACACAACAACAACCTAATTTGGGCCTAGAACAATCCAATATCTTTATTGTATTAGAAATAATATGAAATATAGTATTTGAATTTCATTGGTTGGGCAAATAATAGTTCGTAGTCCTTTTATACTAGATATTTTATTCCCTTATACGTATGGGGAATTATATTGATATGCAAATTATTGGATGTTTCATTCAATTATTAATAATTTATTCCCATGTGGAAATAGTTTTTTGGGGTTGGTGGTTATGGGGACCCTCTATTGATATTATTTGGATTATTTTTCAACATATAATATTATATATATTTTTTATGGGAGAGTATGTCTATTTTCATAAAGATTATTATAGTACTCATCTTAATTATTATGTTATATTTAATTTTCTATGGATATTATGTATCTGGTGAGTTAGGGAGAGTTTGGAATTCACCATATAAAATCCAATATTATCATGCTTTTCTATTTAAATTAATTGATATTAAAAATGATTCTTCCATGGGACACATGAGAGATTTGGAGATGGAACCTAATGGTTCTAGTATATAGTCACCCCTAAATTTTTTCTTCATTTTATAATTTTAGTACTATGTTGGAGGTGGTGGTAGGCCTTATAAGTAAATAAATTAGGTATAGGGCAATGGAATTGAAGTTAGTCCATCAAGGATTTAAAAAATTTCATCAATCAAGTGACAATACTTCATCATCTAAAATGATATGAGCCCAAGTAGAGGTCTGAGGATATCACGTGAATTATCAGGGTGCAAAAATATAGTTAATGATTTCATCTTTCAAAAGGAAGAGTTACTGATAACATCTCATCTCCAGAGACCATTGCTCGAAATATCTAAGCTTGAACCACTCAAGATCATCAACCCCTATTTTTAAAATTCCTAGGAACATTTTTCATCATAAACCATGTGCTAGCATAGAAGTATGAAAATTCCTTTAATGTCATGATGATCATCTTAACTCCCTTCCTTAAATCTGTGAAGGTGTTCTTAGATTGAGCACATAGAAACAGTCCTTATATATCTAGGATGTGAGAGTAGAGGGAAGATCTCAATTCTATTAGAATGAATAGTATTTGGAATCGAGCTTCCCCTCTGCTTGTATAGTGGATTCTCAAATACCAAGAAAGTGTTCCATATCCCCTGAAAATAAAACACCCACAAAATAAGTATTAAATGACACATTATGAAGAACCAAATGTGTCATAATTTTATTTATATTTTTTATAAGATAATTTTAATTGTAAGGACCTGTCCATAAACATAACTTATTCTAGAGTTTTCAAACTACAATTAAAATTTGAGGATCTTTTCAGTTTAGAGTTTTAGATAATTAGGAAGAAACTCTAAATAAGTATTTCCAGAAATTACATGTGGACACTTATACTCATTATCCATTTTTTCACCCAACTAGACCCTTTTAAAATAAAAAATGATTTATTTTAATGACACATCTTCAATACTTTATTCATGGAATCTTCTTTGTCCTTACAAATGCTAAGACTTGTGAAAAATATTTTAAATCTGGGGATGAGAACAAATTCTTAGTAAGGGGAGTAAAATAATTAAAGAAACTGTTAGTCTATGAATACTTATAAACTAATGAATTTTTTTCACAAAGTAATATTATTCACCCTTAAAACAAAAACTCTTTAATATACCTCATGAAATCACAAGATTATTGAAAAACATCTCAAAAATAATAAATAATTACGTTAACCTAGGGAATCCATATCATATAGAAATTTTATCTTTTATAGCTATGGAGGGAGTAATGTTCATAGTTTCATTTCGAATTCATGTCACAATATATTCCCCCAATATCTTTAGAAGAACCCAACTGGTAAAATCTATCTCATTACCCAATCCATTGGAGTGCTATTATAGGCTCACCTACCCATGGTTTATCACAGAATAACCCGTATAAATAAATATTGTCCCAAAACCATAACATAATCATACCACATAAAACAAGCTTAAAGGGAAAATAATATTTCCACTTTGAAATCACATTTCATATTTACAAGTTGGGCCCTCATAAATGAAAACACATTATTTTAAAATAAAACTGTTGAATTGTAAGGTAAAAATCAATAAATAATATCTACATGAAATTGATAAGTTCCATTCATTGTGTAAATGTTAAAAAACATTCCAAGCTATTAAAATAATTCATCAATTTTTTAAACACTATTAAATAATTTAAAAAAAATATTTTTGAATAAAAGTGTCACATACCTCACTGAAACCATTGAAAGGAATTAAAATTTTAAAAAATTGAGGTCTATATAAATAAATCAATAAAAATATTTTGAAAACATTGACATAAAATAGAAATATTTATAATAATAAATGATTAGAACATTAAAATAAGGTTTTTTAGTTAAAAAGACCATTACCAAAATTCAAACTTATCTTGTATGATATTTATCTAAATAAACAATAAAATTAGGTTAATATATAATTTCTTTATAACCTTATTATATTTTATTATTCCCTTTATATCACTTATTTCCATGTTATAATAAGTACATAATCATTTAAGCTCACATTAGATGTTTTGTCGATATTCAGTACTTGGGATGAAAATGAACTTGGTATGAGTCCAATAGTCTATGTGGACATAATTCCATCATCTTCAGAATAAAATTCATGAAATACTAAAAAAATTATATATCAATTATTCTTTTAAATCCATTCATTAAATATGGATATAAAAAGAAACAATGTTACCATCATGAAGATGGTAAGGTGTACGTATGCATGAGTAACATTTTTCATTTTTCATTGATCGTTATAGAAAGTGGATAAGTTATATTTTATCTTTAAAAAATTATTATAACATAATTAATATCATATTATTAATTTATATATACTTATATATATCATAAAAGTTATGTAGTGAATAAAAATAAATCACATCGCTTTGTGGAGTGACATGTCACATGTACGCATGAACAACCTTATCATATTTATGTGCAGGGAAAGTATGAAAAAATTTGATATATTAAAATATTAAAATAATTAATAACTCCTTAATATCATGTGTTAATATTAATTTCATAATTATAGTCAGTCTTTAAATACAGTGATGAAAAACAAACTATATCAATTCGTGAGGCGGTAGTCCACCAAATACACGAACGGAAAGTTCATTTACCATTTTATGAAATTGGAGATTGATTAAGGTAATTATATTAAAATAATAACATATTATTATATTTAGTATATGGGAGTTATTATATTATCATATTTAGAGTATATTTTAAGGAAGTGTAAGAATAAATAAAATAGAAATACTTAAAAAAATGATACCTCTTCTTCAGTTGATTGCCTTTTACGAACACATTAACACCTCTAAATATGGTGTTCTACCTAAAATAAGGCCTCAAGAATTAGGGGAGGGATTTTATTAAGGGATATGGGTAGATATTTTCAAAATAAAATGGTTCTTGAAGTGTGATTAATAGAGAAGAGTGGGTACCTTTTATAGGAGAGGGGAGGGGCACCCTAGAAAATTCATAAAATATTTAAATTATATAATTTAATTTTAAATCCAAATAACTCCAAAAGGAGTTACGTAGAAGATTACATGAGGATAGTTTCACTTCCTCTCAAACCATAATTTATAGACGTGTTTTGACTTCATTTTAAACCTTCTCATTTCTTTTTACTCTTAATCACTCCATTTTAATTTTACTTTCGGTAACAACATTTTAAATATTAAAATTCCCTTAATTTTACATATATGAAGTCAATTTTCCTTAAATGACTTATTTATGAACTTTTAGACATTATCATAAATAATTTTTAATTTTTAATTTTTTTTATTATTTTTAAATAATTTATTAAAATATAATTTTTATAAAATATCAAGTGTCAATTTGGACACTATTCATTTCAATGAATTTAAACAAAAATATTAAAAGATATATAACTTAGAAAAAAACCATTTCGATGGACTTATAATATTTCATATTCTCTTATATAATTCATGTAGTTTAATAATTAATTCAAATTATATTTATTTTAATATTTTTTATATCGTTTTTTTAATATTTTTATTAATAAAATAATTACTATATCAATGTTGTGTTAGTATCTATGGTAATTGTTTAATCTATAAAAATTATAAATAAATTTCAATGATTTAGATGATTTTATTATATTTCTAGACACTATTTATGATCTAATTTGTATCATGTTATCCCTATATTAAAATTATTATACATATAATAAATAAGAGGGTGACATGTTGTCATTTTCTTCTATTTCAATAATATTTATATCACTTTAATAGATAAATTTCCATTAAATGAGTCAATTCTGATTCTTATGGGTTAAGGGTCAACTATTATTCATAAAATAGGATTTTTCCCTGTGTTAGAGTAAATTTTATTTTCTTTATCATATTTTTTTACCCTAATTTAATTGATTTACATTTAACCGTGTCAAATAAAAATTATCATAGTGACTATTCATAAAATCCAAAAAAATAAAATTTCCCTACTAAAATAATTTGGACCCACTGATTCCAAATATGGAATCCATTATTTAAAATTTAGAATATATAAATTTTCAGTAAGTAATTTAAAATTAATCTTCGTTGACTAAATGAGAAAATGGGATTTTTAAAAGTAAAATCTATCAAAATATTGACATGTGTTTATATCAAATTTTTATGTGAAATTATATAAAATGATGAACATAGAACTAAATGATAAAATATTTTTTTAATTATACATTAAATAAAAAGTAAAATTATAACCTATCAATATAAATAAATTAGAAGAAACAAGTAGTTTTGAATTAAAATGAATTATTTTTCACTATTAACTTAAATATGAACGGTATCATAAAAAAGACAAATAAAATTAACCAATATAAATTTGGATTTCCTGATTACAATTAAGAATTATATTTTTTTTTCAAATAGAAATTATGAAAGTGTAAAAAAAAGAGATAAAATGGATTCTCCATCAAAATGCAGTAAAACTATATTTTTAAAAAAATACCCCTTTCATCCATCAAATTTAATTTATTATTATATAATGTCTAGGAAATACATAGGATTTATTTTAAACATTAAATTTTATTTATATTTAATTTATTAATATAATCCAACAAGTTTTATTTGATTATTTTATACACACATTTACTCATATTTAAATAGTTTTTCATAAAATCCATCCTTTACATTCAATTAGTTTTTATTTTCATTTCTAGTTAATTTTATAACCTATCATGATCCACCTTCTTCGGGATGAGGGGAGGGACAACAATTTGTCATGCAATTTATTTTTCAACAGGAAAGAGAGATAATAACCGATGATTCATTCCTTCAATAGGCCCCGAAGGGGTGATTAACACCAAGGGTATATAATCTCACACAAAATGGAAGGCATTACCCATTTTAATGAAAATAGGATCAGGATATAAGATGGTAAAAATACAAAAAAAACAAAAAATGTTTATATAAAGGAAACCAAAATCCAAACCATGCATGATTTAAACATAATCTTCCACAAAAGTACAACCAAATATCCAAATAAATGTACCAAAAAAGAGTCTAGGTGCCAGTACAACAACTATCAAGAGGTCCGAGGTAGTGAAGTCCAGCACCATTCTCAAAGTCCTGCAAACTTTAAAATAGTTTTATAACGTAGGGTGAGTATACAAGTATACTCAGTATGGAAACTAAATTCACTCATGCACAAGTGGGAGAAGCACAATAATTCCCCTATAAATACAATAGATGTAAACCGCACATTCCAAGGAAAAATAACAACTAGACCAACCTCACTAAGGCACTCTCACCAAATAAAACAATTCAAGTAAGGAAATAATATAATATCATCGATGATTTGGGTACCACACACCACTTTTCACACTAGTTAAAAACTCATTCCTAATGGATAATGTATTTAATCTACCATCCTTTCCCAAATGTAGTCCCACTGCCAAAATGTTCGCACACACCTTGGCCACAACCCACAAATATCCCACCCGCAGAAACCTGGGTCAAAATAACCAAACCACTCACTCAAAAACACATGTGCCTCATCTCAAAGACACCATAGAAACAAACCTGGCCTGCAGATACTTTGGACCCTCATCTGAAACACAACAAACTTGAAGTATATTAGGCTATATTAAACCTCAAACCATTATATCCTTCTCAGATATGCTCGAGCGGTAAGAACACAAAAGGGGTGTGAGGAATAAATTCAGTAACCATCCATCAATCCTCCCACTAGGATTTTGGGAAAGACACCCTCCCCCATGAAATGGGGGGGTTTGGAACTTAGTGATCACTAAGGATGGGGTTCATATTGAAAATAACTAAGAGATAAAATTTATACATATATGTAAACAAACAATCATCCCAAACTATAGGTCCTATAACAAAAAATCATCCCACCAGAACCACATTTTTTGCAACCCCTAACGCGTTCACTTTAAATTATTTCGTCATTATCAGGGAATCTACAAACCATAACCTTCCCAAAAAACAATAAATCCATTGTGCAGTCCAACCGCACAATGCCACTCAATGAACACAACACAACCAAAGGTAGTCCCACTACCTACAAGTTCATTTATTCCACAAACAACCAAACAGCAACCCCGCTGCACAAACAGGTCATTCCAAAATATATAACAATTATATTTGTCCAAGCCCGTACCCACATCCAAGCTACTGATATTAACATCACACAACCCGCACAAGGGAAAAACTCAACAAAACACCACACATAGACACACCATCAAGCAATGAATATTATGATTTAGCCAACATGGATTCATTAATTTCACTTAGAATAATGGGTGAAATCACATAACCTGTTTGATCCTGGAATATTCATTTATTTAACCACGTGTACATGATTAAATAGATTAATATTTTCAATTATTCATAGAGTATAATTAGAACACGAATATCACTAGTGCGCAAGCAAGGGCCACCAACAACCATGATTTTTAGAAGTCCTTACAGCCACACCAATTAATAATAGGAAAATCAAGGATAATAAAAATAAAACAGGACTCAAAATTCATCCATCTTCAATCCCCTAAATGTTATCATAACAGGTCATGTTATCTTTTTATCATCATCTTCCCACCTCATTTATTACTCTTGTTAAAGAAATAATTCATCTGTTCTATC
Organism: Viscum album; assembly: GCA_963277665.1. Classification (NCBI taxonomy): domain Eukaryota; kingdom Viridiplantae; phylum Streptophyta; class Magnoliopsida; order Santalales; family Viscaceae; genus Viscum; species Viscum album. Next base: position 1,244,545,374 of record OY728130.1, on the reverse strand, counting down.
CCATTAAGCATTACTACTCCCACCCCACACGACACACAATTAAAGAGAGATAAAGTAAAATCCTTACATGGAACTAAAGGTGAATAGAACTCCTCCTTGCGCCAAATAGGGGGAAACACAATCAGTAATAAAATCCAACAAAAAATGGAAAGAAAAGGTCTCTAGCATAGGAACACGACTCATATAGGGAAGAAAACTTCTTCGGGCACCAAGAGAAAAGAGAAGAGAGGACCTAGGATTTTTAAAATCTAGATCATATATCAATGGAATGGGAAATGGTTTCGTATTCCATTATAGTAGGATCATGTTTAGGATTATGCGGTAAGACTATTTCAATGTCTGCAGAGTGTTAGGATATTATAGATATAATTAATATCATACGAAATTCCCTAATAAATTCTCATAAAAAACCTTTAAACTCGATTTATGTCAAATAAAACGTAAGAGGGGAAAAACTAAAAAACTGGGAAAAACTGGAAATTGATGTTGACACCGATGCCAATGCAGATGTTGATGCTGCCGCTAACGTCAACGCTAATGTCGACATTGATGCTGATTCCGATGCTGACGCTAATGCCGACAGTACAAAATGACTCACCGACAACGACAATGAAAAAAACGACTCGTCGACACTGACAGTACAAAAATGACTCTCTGACACTGATAGTATAAAATGAAACATCGAAATCGAAAGTTCAAAATGACACGCTACCACTGATAGTTCAAAATTACACGCTGATAGCGAAGGTTCAAAATGATATGCCGACACCGATAGTTCAAAATGACATGCAGACACCAAAAGTTCAAAATGACATGCTGAAACTGACAGTTCCAAATAATACATTGACACCAACAGTTCCAAATGACATACCAACACTGACATTTAAAAATGAAATGCCAACACTAAAAGTTCAAAATTACACACTGACACCAACCTATAAAAATTTCATTCCAATACTGACAGTTCAAAATGACACACCGAAACCGAAAATTCAAAATGATACACTGACACTGACAGTTCAAAATGATACACCGACATCGAAATTTCAAAATAGCACTCCAATAGAAAAACTGGACTTTTTGGTAAAATTCTCGTTATGAGTCACTGATAGCCCCCAAAACACCCCTAAAATTGGATTTTTACAAAAAAAGGACCAAAGAGTTCCAAATCTTTACATTATATACCTTTCAAAACATTCTCACCCTTGATAATCTGAAACTAATCAAAGGGAAAAAAGTTGGTTCTGAACAACCACCCCATAAGATTCCTCCCAAGGATAAACAACCTGATGTTTTTTGAAAACTGGAGTAAAAACCCAAATATTCATTAACACCTCCATGAAATCGCCTTCCCCAAACATTTATATAGACACCGGAGGTTACAGGTTGAGACAAATGGATTATGGAATTTCTTCCCCAATGTCAAGATATTGTATTCTCTGGGCGACACTGACTCACCCACACAGTTTTAATCACATCTGCATTAAGGTGTCTTGATTAGGGATCAGGTCCTCCCACCCCCTTATGTCGGTAATTATCACACATCAGAGAAAAGGAAACAACCTGTTTCTTACAACAAACTAGGTCAAAAATTTCATTATGAGTAAAGAACAAAAGTATAACACAAAAGAAAAGCTCAAAACTGGTATGGTATTAAGAATGAATTTATGCCTCACACTCCCAAGTACTCTCTTCAAGGAAACCATGCATCCATAACATGTGAACCAATTGAATGTTCTGTCCACAAATCACCTTCTCTTTATGATCCTCAACTCTTACTAGTCGCACGATGAACATTGTGTTCTCCACGATATCCAACTCTCCCCTGTCAATGATGTGGGAGTCATCGTGTAGATACCGATAGAGCTGATAGAAATGTAAGTTATCATGGATCCTCTCTAACTATTGTGGAAACACCAGCTAATATTCCACCTTATCGACTCATACCAACACCTCTAAAGTTCTTATCAACCTAGGAGAAAAATTTCTGCTTCTGCAAAATCTCTGTTGCCTACATCTTGGAAAAACCTTCAATAAGAAATGGTCCCCAACCTTGAAGTACAAAGGCCTACACCTATGATCGGCATATGACTTATGTTAGTTATGTGATGCCTTTATCCTCTCATGGAAAATCTTCATCTTCTATTTTCAACTTTTTACCACGTCCGGACCAAGAGTGGTTTCCTCCACAACTTTCGTCGAGCATAGGGGTGAACGAAGTGACCTCCCATATAGAGCTTCGAACGGATACATACCAATGGAATATTGATAAATATTTTCGTAAGAAAACTCTACCAAGGTATAATGTCACACCCAAGTCCAGCTAAAGTTAATAACACTTTCCAATAACATGTCCTCCAATGTATGGATGATCCTCTCTATCTTCCCATCCGTTTGAGGGTGGAATGCAGTGCTGAGGTGTAACTGGGTGCAGAAGGCATGTTGTAATCCCCACCAGACTCATGATGTAAAATTTGTATCCCAATCCACGACTATATATCTTGGAACTCCATGCAGTCATGCCACCTCATCCACCTACCTATGTGCAATGGCATCCACTGCGCTCGACTCCTTGATTACCAATAATTGAGCTGTCATCATCTACTGATCCACTACTACCCAAAGAAAATCGCATACTCCTAGAGTCTTGGGTAATGTTTTAATGAAAGACATCGATATGTCATCCCTATTCCACTTAGGAACCTCTAATGGATACAACCAACCACCTAGAACACAATTCTCAATATTCACCAGCGAACACACTAGGCAATATTCCCCAAACACTGCCATTATCTTCTTTACCCCATACAACCAAAATTGTTCCCTCAATAATCAATACATCTTAGAGACTCTTGGATGAACTGCTAGTGGTGAGATATGGAACTCAAAGAGAACTCCCTCATGCATTTCCACTAGGACAAACTACTTCCCCTGGGAAAAAAATTTATTCTGCCTATCCTATGGCAATCCCTCCAGAGCATCACCCTAAACAGTGATATCACACATCACATCAGTCGTTGAGTCTCCCCCCTGAGACTCCTCCTCCTGCCACATTAAGGAATATTGCACTATCATCTGAAATAGTTATCCTCAACCGTCATCCACTCTCGAATCTATATGTAATGTTTCCAACAACTCTATTTCATTCCAAGAATCTGTGGATTCCTGAACAACCTCCTTCTGTGATTTTCTACTTAAGAAACTGGCCACCACATTACCCTTTCTTGAGGTGTAAGAGATCTAAATGTTTTAGTCCTGGAGAAACTCCATCCACCTCAACCTTTTCAAGTTCAGGTCTTACACGGAGAAGATATACCACAAGATCTTATGATTAGTGAAGACCAAAAAACGCTCCCCAAAGAGGTAATGTCTCCACAACTTCAGCGTGAACATCACTATTGTAAGCTCCAGATCATGGGTGGTATAGTTAAATTCATGGGTACATAACTTCCTAGACCCGTAAGATATCACTCCCTGCTGCTACATCAGAACACATCCAAATCCTATACCAGAAGCATCACAGAACACTTTAAACGTCACCCGTTCCTCTAGCAACCTGAGCACTCGAGCACTGACCAACTTCTATTTTAGATAGCTGAAAGTTTCCTAATAATTCTCAATCCACACAAAGGCTATGTACTTCATAGTCAAATCTATAAATGAAGCTTCAAATTGAGATAATTTGAGAACAGAACACTGGTAACTGCCATCCAGACCAAAGAAGCTACAATCCTCTACCACATTCTTGGGTGCTACCCAAGAAACAACAGTCTCGACATTAGCTGGTTCCGCTACAATCTCTTATAGAGACACCACTTGTCTAAGTAAGTGCACCTATCTCATCTAGAACATGCACTTGGAAAACATCCAATAGAGATAGTGGTGTTAGAGGAACTCTAATACTATCTTGAGGTGCTCTATATTCTCCTCCTCTCTCTTCGAGTAATTAGGATATCGTTAATGAAATAGATAATGAACCAGGACATAAACCTGTTGAAGTCAAATTTCATGAGACCCATAAACATGGTACCAGAATTTGTGACACTGAACAGAATAACCATGAACTAAAAGTGTCTATACCTTCACATGAAAGCAGTCTTCAAGATATCACCCCCATTACCATCAACAAGTGATATCCATACGACAGATCAATCTTAAAGAACCAACCTTCTCCTCTCAAATAGCCAAAAAAGAACATCTATTATTTGAAGAGGGTAACGGTCCTTAACCATTAACTAATTCAGTATTTGGTATTTTATACACAGCCTCAGACCACTATCTCCCTTCTTTGAGAACAATACTGGAGATACTCACGGAAACACACTCATCCGGATAGATCCCATTATTATTAGTTCATCAAATATGAATCTTCTACTACCACAAATCAGAAGTTGTCATCTGATAGGGATCCCTCGTAATAGGATGAGAACCAGGTTGTAAGTCTATCCAGAACTTGACATCACGTCGAGGGGGTATAGTCACTGCCTCATTGGATAAAATGTCCAAGATCTCCCAGAATATTACTGGAACCTCCCATATATGAGCATTTATATACCCCTCTGACAGCTCAGTGAACATAAAAAGAAGAGGATCCACACATTGGCTGCCCACATAAAAACGATGCTCACCAACAAAAGCTATATGCTAGTCATTCATATCAAAAAACATGAATCTCCTCTGAAATTAGATGATAATGACATGAGAATAGAACATTCAATCGATGGCATGAAAGACATCATGTGGTTGCATCTGTAGCAGAATAAAATCCCCACTGGCCATATGTGGCCCCAGTATCAGTCTACATCCCCAAAAAACATCAAATAAACTGGTCTGAACTCTGACTAGTGTTCACACCACTAGGGGTACGGGAATCCTCTCTATGTCTAGACCCATATTATGAGCTATTTAGGGGTAAAAGGGTGTGCTATGCTCCTGAATCAAACAAAGTACACGCAATAGTACTAACCAGAATAATCATACCTCGAACAACCTCATGACTCATTGGAACTACCGCCTCAATGGTGTGAAACTTCCCACATATAGCTCCTCTAACCCTCGTCTATCAGACACATCCACAACCACACCATGGTCAAGGTCCCTAAGAAGTTACCTGAGGTCAGCCTCCTCCTGCACCATCTTCCCTCAGTGGAGCGGGAGACTACTATTCTTGTTGCTGAAAAGGTCTAGACGACAACTGTTGTTGACGTGGTTGCTAAACCTACCCACCTCCATCGTACTGAGCTCAAACTGGGCACTAGATCCTAAGATGTCCATAACCACTAAAGATAAAGCACCTCATTCCTGGGTCTATGTGTAAAGGGAGAGGACTAGGAGACCAAAAATAGAAATATTGAGGCCTACTCTCCACTGTTTGAAACCTAGAAGGCCCTGACACTAGAAAATTTCTTCTATCTACCATTCCCTTTAATGAACATAGTTGGCTCCCCTCTCATGGTACACCTCCCCATAAGTGTATCCTGTACACTACCCCATCATTCTTCTGGACCTCTATGTTTTTTGGCAGTGTGAAGGGGGTAACAACATACTGAAGAGAAGCTTTAAGGGCCTCCTCCAAGCGTCTCACTTGAGAATCCTCATCCAGAAAGATGTCTGGAGCAAAATGGAGGACGTCCTTGAACTTTATCCCCTGTTCCCTCACCGACATACTCCCCTCCTAAATGGAGATTAGCTTCTATATCTTCTCGGACTTCATCTTCTAGGAGAGAAACTCATCCTAAAACTCCTTCTCAAAGTTGTCCCATGAAATATTGGTCTCCGTCCACTCTCCAAGGAAAAGAATCTACCGCAAATTCACCTCTCCTTACATCTAGCTCACCACCAGAGGAACCCAATACTCCCTCAGATCATGGATCAATGTAAAGGTGATTATAAGCTTCTCAAGCCATCCTTCTATCTCTAGGTATGAAACACTGCCTTTATACATCCTCAAGGACTTTCTCTAGAAAGGAAGAAGGGTCTACATCCAAAATTTATATCCCTCCTCTCGATCAGCACTCCAATGATCAACCAGGTCAGCCTACTAGGCCTCAACCACTCATACCACACATGGGTGATGTCCAAGTTCCATAGCTGAAAAATGTAAACAAGAAACTCCTAATCCTGGGTAGTATGGAAATTACATTTTTAAGATTAATTTAAAATCTTTATTTATATTAAATTCCCAAAACACTGAAGAAACACAATAACACAAGTAATTATGAGGCATGTACCTTTCCTAGGATCTCTAACCCGGAATCAGTGTAGCCTCACCTAGTCATTCAGTAGGTTCAGAGTCCTTGCATCAGATCATGGGGGCCCTAAAATTCCATGTCCTAAGCGATCTTCCCTACACTATTCCACACCGCAAGTTTTCCTAACACTATTTCCTTACCATACCATAAAATCCTCATTGTTCCTAACTCCTAACATCATCTTATATATCAACCATCACCTCTGATACCATTCCTTCATGACCTGACTTTCTCAAGATGAGGAAAGGGATAACAAAGTTCAACGCCCTTCCTTCTTCAAGATGAATGAGATATAATTACCCCTAAGTTTCGCCTTCAATTGTCCCTGGAGTATCGACTATCTCTAAGGGAATAAAATCTCATAGAAAATGGAAAGTATTACCATTTTTAATATAAATAGGATTGGGAGATAATAATGTAAAAGTCCCAAAAAACTCCAAACATTTTTATAAAGGAAATCAAATATCATTCACATACATGTTTTAAATTTAAACTGTGAAAAAAGTACAACCAAAGTTCCAAAGAAAGTACGAAAAGAAATAGAATAAACAAAACCACCACAACTATCATAACGATTGAGCTGGTGAAGTCCATCATGCTCCCCAAAGTCTTCCTGGAAACCTGGAAATAGTTTTACCGACGTCGAGTGAGTATAAAATTATACCCAGTTGGAAAACTAAAGCCAACCATGAACAAGTGGGGGAAACATACTAATACCCCTATGAGAAAATATCAGAAACCAACTTCACATACCAAGGAAAAATAATAACCAGTGCAACCTCCCCAAGGCACACTCACCAAATAACGCAAGTCAAGTAAGGTAGTAATATAATAATATCGATGATTTGAGTACCCTGTGCCAATTTTCCCTCTGGTTAATGACTCATTCCAAATGGTTAATGTCTTGACGCTACTACCCTTCCCCAAATTTAGTACCACTACATAAATACCTGCACACACCTGGACCACAAACCACACATATCCCACCCATTGAAACTTTGTTCATAATAACCACAGCTCTCACTTGAAAACACTTGGGCCTCATCCATAAGAAACATGGGAAACAAACCTGTCCCGCAGACACCTGAACCCCTTATCTACTACAAAACCTTCCCAAAGGATCTTGGGATACAGTAATACTTAAACCATTACAACCTTCTTGAATATGCTCGAGTTGTAAGAACCTAGATGGGGGTGTGAGAAAGAAAGTCAGTAACCATCCATCCATCCTACCACCGAGATGTTGGGAATGACATCATCCCCCCATGAAATGGGGGTGTTCGGAACATGGTACTCTACAAGGGTGTGGTGCATAATTAAAATCACAAGGAACTACAATTTATACATATAGATAAACAAACACTCATCCCAAACTATGTTTCCCAAAACAAACAACCAGCTCACCAAAACCACTTTTGTTGCTACCCCTATATGCACAACCTAAAAAATAGTTAGTAACAAAGCATAAACCCAACCTCTTTTCATTTAACCACATTACATTCATTATTAAGGGGTTCAATTTAATTTATTTCAGCACTAATAGGGAAACTATCAACGATAACCATCCCAAAACAATAAGAAATACATGGTGCAGTCCTACTACATAACACCATTAGATGGCCACAACATAACCAAAGGTAGTCCCACAACCTACAAGTTCATCCATTCCAAAAACCACCAAATAGAATCCATTCTTCAAAAACAGGTTATACCAAAACACTGAATCGTCCTATTTTTCCAACCTTGTACCCACAACCATTCTACTGATAGCAACATCACATAAAACGCATAAGGCACGAACTCAAAAAAATAGTGAAAAAAATCACACCATCAAGCCAATAATATTCATGTTTGGCCAATATGGATTCTTTAATTTCTCTTATAATAATAGTTTTGATCATTGAATAGGTTTTATCTTAGGTCGTCCATTTATTTAACCAAGTGTTCGTGATTAAATTGTTTGATATTTGAAATTATTCACAGAGTATCAACAAAAAGAACAAGAACACCACTAGTGCACAAGAAAAGGCCACCAACGACCATGATTTTCAAAAGTAATTACATCATAAATAATTAATAATAAAAAAATGATAAAAAAATAAAATAGCGCTCAACATCCATCAATATTTAATCCCCTTACTGTAATCATAAGTGGTCCTGTTAACTTTTTATCATCATCTTCCCAATCATTTATTACTCTTATTAAAGAAATAATTCATTTTTTATCTCCCAAGAATCATTACTACACTCACCCCACATTATACACATTTAAAGAGATATGAAATAAAATACCTACTTGGAAAAATAGGTGATGAGAACTCCTCCTTGCACCAAATAGGGGGTCACATGAGTAGTAGGAAACTCTAAGAAACACTGGGTATGAAAAGGCTATATAATAGGCGCACGACTCATCTAGGGAAGAAAATTTCTCCGCGCACCAATAGAAAAGAGAATTCAGGTCCTTGGATTTAGAAAAGAAATATCCTATATCAACAGAACGGGAAAAGGTTTCAAGGTCCATTAAAGTAAAATCATGGTAAAGATTATAAGGCTTGACTATTTCAAAGTCTGGGGAATGTTATGATAAAAAATATATAATTAATATCCTTTGAAACACCTTTAGAAATTCTCAAACACACCATTAAAAATGATTTACATCAAATAAAACATACAAGGGGTGAAAATGCAAAAACTATGAAAAATTTGAAAATGATGCTGATGCTGACGTCAACGCTGTTGCTAACACTAACTCGAACGCAGACACCAATGTCAATAATGACACTGGAACCAATGATGATGTTGATGCTGACACTGACATTAATAGTACAAAATGACTCACCGACAATGAAAATATATAAAATGAATCACCAACACCAATAGTACAAAATTACATGTCAAAACCGATAGTTAAAAATGAAAGGCCGACACCAATAGTTCAAAATGACATTTAAACATTGATAGTTCAAAATGACACGCTGACACTGACATTTCAAAATAACATGCTGACATTATCAGTTCAAAATGACATGCCGAAACCGACTGTTCAAAATGACACGCCAACACCAACTGTTCAAAATGACGCGCTGACATCGACAGTTCAAAATGACGTGTCGATACCAGAATTCAAAATGACATTCCAACACCAAAATCTCAAAATGACTTACTGACACTGACAATTTAAAGGGTATTTCTGACACATATAGTTCAAAATGATACACTGACACTGATTATTCAAAGAGACACACTGACACCAATAGTTCAAAAAGACACGTCGATAGAAAAACTAGACTTTTTGAGTAAAGTTATTAGAATGAGTAATCGATAGCCCCTAGAACACCCCAAAAACTATATTTTCACAAATTAATGGACCCAAGAGGTATGGGTCATTACATAAAAAATGAATAATTATATAAATTTCTGTAAACCATATTTTTATTATCCAATTAATACTCTTCATTCCTTCCATTCTAATGAATATGTTATAATTGAAATATTTAAAAAAATAATATTTTTTAGTTCATTTAAACATGATGTATTGTATCAGGTATGATATTGAACATAATATTTCTTTTAAACATTCAGGATGTTACATTCCCCACCCCCTTTGGAAATTTCATCCTCTCGATTTTAATTTGGGGTCAGTAATGAAGGTATGACATTTCAAAATACCTTTATTGAAATCCCACATTGGAAAAAGGATTAATAAAACATCCACTTTAAAAGAAATAAAGGACAATACGACTGTCACTTGAGATAATAAATACTAGGATTCCATATAGGGAAACATTGACAAGGATGATAAAACTAATTCTCAAATAATAATAAAGAGTAATAGATAACATAATCATTAGAAAGTTATCCATCAAAAAACCATAAATATGCGATGGGTCGAAAAACCATTGAGAAAAGTAAATGAGTAATGTGTTTGTTTTAAGATCATTCTAATAGAGTTGAGGAATTTATTTACTACTGAGATAGAGAATATAAGGAAACATACTTGGGAGGTAAGGTTTCATTCATTAGTCAATTTCCACCATAAATTCGTCTTTTTTTCCAAATAATGAGTATTTAAGATGAATTTTTCATTCCTGAATCAACTTCTAAAGAATCAAATAATCCATAAAATTTTAACTTCATATTTCTCTTATTGTGAAACAATAAATAAATAATAACATAGTTAGGATAAGAAAATATAATTCCCCTAAAATAATAATCCTTTATACGAAAAAAGAAAGAATGCTCTTAATCTCTAAAATTCAATAGTGATACCCAAAGTTCAATAAAGAAAATTCAAAAAATAACTATCCTTAAAATTCCATAATATAATTAAAACTAAGATTGAACCCAAAATTCAGAAGTATTTGATCAAATATACTTCTAGAATAAATTTTAACATTTATCTCCAAATAATAATAACCAATCATAATATCTTTATACAAAAATGTAATTAAACTAATCACATATTCTCAAAGATAGGTTAGTAATTTTCATAAATAACCCAAATATCCGTAAGTCTAAAATAAAAATAATAGATTCTTCGAAAATATAAATAAACATTTAATCCTCAATTAAAACCCCACAGTATTCTATTTACCTTAATCATATAAAGTTACCAAAATAGTGAATGTATTCCAAAATAATATTCATTACTTATTTCCCAAATCATTTTTTAATACAAAATATATCAATTTAATAAAACATAAGTTCCCAAAATAAACTTATTATTATTTCATCAACTCGTTCAACTAAAAATAAAATTTCATACTAACCAAAGACTTCATGTAGGACAGTGGTAGGAAATTCACCCTTTTCTCCCTTCGTTTGTGGGTTCGATTCCTACAACCTTACTAGATGTGACTGGTTGTCACCCATCCTGTGGGTTATCCCTTTTCTAAAACCATATAATTCTTATACCATTCCTAAAATGAGATTCAATCCTCAAAAATAACCATAACAGGACTTAACCTCAATTTGTATCTCATAACTTTCAATTTTCATCCCAAAAATTAATAACCCATAATCACCTCAAAAATAAATTTCTCCGAAAATACCGTTAAACACCATAAAATTTCAGAACATAATGCCTCAAAACATGTTTCTAAGATATTGAACATTTTATAAACATGAACGTTATAAACCAATATGGATATCCATAACCCTTAAGAAAACATCCAAATATAAAAAGTTGTCTAAACCATACTCTAATACCAACTATAAGGACTCAAACTTAAACATAACTTATTATAGTGTTTTTGAACTAGAGTTCACATTCTAGGATCTTTTCAGTATAGAGTTATAGGGAATTAGGAAAAAAACACTTATAAAGTAGGTGTAAACATTACATGTGGAATCTTATGCTCAATATCCATTTTTTCACCAAATTAAACCCTTTTAAAATAAAACACGATTTCTTTTCATGACACATATTCAATAATTTCATCAAGGAATAATTTTTGTGCTTACCTATGTTAAGACAAGTGAAAAAAAGTTGAAACATGGGATGAGCACAAAATCTCAGTAAGGGGAATAAAATATGTAAATAAACATTTAGTCTATGAATACTTATAAACTCATGAAGACTTTTTCAAAAAGTTATACTTTTATCCCATAAAACATAAACTTGTTAACATGCCTCATGAAATAAAATGATTTCTGAAAAACATCTTAGAAATCATAAATCATAATGGTAACTTGTGGTAGTCATATAATACTTACATTGTAGCTTGAACAACTACATAGAGAGTAACCTTCATGGTTACATTTAGAATACCCATCATAGTATTTTCCCAAAATATCTTAACAGAAACCCAACATGTTAACTCTGTCTCATTACCAAATGCATTAGAGAAAATTATGGCCTCACCCACCCTCAGTTTATCACAGAACAACCTGTATCCAAAAACAATTCTCAAGATCCATAACATAATAATAACACCTAAAACAATCTTAGTGGAAAAAAATAACATTTCAACTTTGAAATCACATTTCATATTTATAAGTCGCACACTCATAAATGAAAACACGTTACTTTAAAATAAAATGGTATACTTGTAATGTAAACATAAATACATAATAGCAACATGAAATAGAGAAATTCTATTCATGGTGTATATGTTAAAAAACATTCCAATTTATTGAAATAATCCATCCATTTTTAAAACACAAATAAAACATTTAAAAATAATATTTTTGAATCAAAGTGTCCCATACCACATTGAAATGTTTGAAAGGAATTAGATTTTTAAAACATTAAAGTCCATATAAATAAATCCTTAAAATCATTTTTAAAACATGGACAAAAAATAGAAACATTTATAGGAATAAATCATAAAAACATTAAAACTATGTTTTTTAGTTAAAAAGTCCCTTACCATGAGTATGACTTGTCCTGTACATTATTTATCTTCCTAAATAATAAACTATGGTTAATTTATACTTTATTTAGAACTGTTATAAATTTTATTATTCGCTTTATATCACTTATTTCAATGATATTATAATTACATAATTATTATGTTCACCTCAAACGTTTTGTCGATATTCGGTACTTGATTCAAAAATGAACTTGGTGTGAGTTTCGTAGTACATGTGGCCAAAAGTCCATAATCTCAACAAAAATATTCATTAAAAACTAAAAAAAATTATATATCAATTTTAATTTTAAATCCATTCATTAAATATGTATATGAAAAATAAAAAATGTTACCATCATTGAGACGGTAATCCATACGTACGAATGAGTAACGTTTTTCATTTTTCATTGATCGTTATGAAAAGAAGGTAAGAAATTTTTTATCTTTAAAATATTATCATGAAATCATTTATATCCTATTAATCATTTAAATATACTTATATATATATCATAAAAGTGATGTAGTTAATAAAAATGAATCACATCGCTTCGTGCAACTGATAGTTCACACGTACGCAAGAACGACGTTATCATTTTTATGTGCAAAGAAGGTAAGAACATACTTGATATATTATTATCTTATAATTATTAATATGTCATTAATATCACATATAAACATTAATTTCGACATTGGAATCAGTCTTTATGTACGGTGATGAAAAAATAACTATATTGGTTCACAGGGTGGTAGTCCTCCATACACACGAATGAAAAGATCATTTCGTATTTGATGAAATTAGAGACAGATTATGGTGATGTTATTAACATTACAACATCTAATTATATTTAAGATACTTGATGTATTATTTCATCATATTTAGAGGATTTTTGAAGTAATTGGAAGAAGAAATAAAATATCTATACTTAAATAAAATGATGCCTCTTCTTCGATTGATCAAATTTTAAGAACACTGTAACACCTATAAGGAGTTTTATATGGCTAAAAAAGACCTGAAGAATGTAGGGAGGGATTTTATAAAGGAGTTTTGGTAGATATGGGTGGCTCTAAAGAATTATTGAAGTATTATTAATATAGAAGAGTGTGTACCTTTTCATAGGAGAGGGGAGGGTCACCCCTGGAAACACTTTAAATATTAATTTAATATAAATTAATTTTATATCCAAATAAATCCATCTAGAGTTATGTAGAAGAGAAGACTATTAAAGTTCAAAAACATCTCTGCCAATAATTTTAAGACATTTTTTATTTCATTTTAAACCTTATCATTTCATTTTATCCATGGTTATTCTCTTTCAATTTTAATTGTTTTAACAATGTTTTAAATATTAAAATTTTATAAATTTTACTTATATGGGGATAATTTACCATAAATGGACACCTTATAAATCATTAGACATTATCATATCCTTTAATGTTTAGAATATAAAATTTAAATGTGGAAAATTATAACAACAAAGGAAAATGAGGAAGAAAATAAGGCAGAATTTATTAATGCAGCAGAGGTTCCTCATTCTATTCTATCTAACACATCTATTGGGGGGGATGCACTGGGTTTTAAAGGCAGTACAAGAAGGGAATTGGATAGGGTGGGAAGCCCACCCCTATTGAAAATGTGAAGCCACCAACGGCTTCCTAACACTCCACCTTGGGATGCACACACACAGAAATGTCATACGTGTTTCGATACTACCTCATTAAAACCCTTTTTCATAAAACTTGGTGGGATAAAAAGTGGAATAAAGAAAAGGGTACAATCATTTTAACACCCCCTAAAAGTTATATTACAAATTTTTTAATCTATGCATCCCTATATTATGTACAATCTTTTTAGAGATGATCATTTTTAGTTCCTTTTCTAAATAAATATACAAAATTTTCACTAGATCGAACATATTGCATGTTGATATATCTTTTCATCATTAACTCTTTTGTGAGAGAGAAAATTTTTGGTAGTATGTGTTTTTTAATCATTCTTGATGAATCCTTCTTTTAGTTTTGTGATTCAAACAACATTATCTTCAAATAAAATTGTTGGGATACTATCCATAGACAATCCACTTACTACTGGAATGTGTGGAGTCATAGACCACAACAAAACACATTCTCGATATGCTTCATGTAATGCTATCACTTCTGTATGATTTCAATTGGTTGAAATGAGTGTTTTCTATTTTTATCTCCAAGATATGGTAGTTCCTATTACTATGTATACATAACCAGTCTATGAATTTTCATTATGCATATCAGATAAATAACCTGCATCTGTAAAACCATCCATCTTCCTTTCTAATTTCTTAGAATAGAATAAAACCAAATCAATAGTTCCACAAAGATAACAAAAAATATGTTTAATACCATTTTATTGTCTTCATGTATGGTATGAACTAAATCTATCTTACAAATTAGATGAAAAACAATTATTAGGATTAGTAAAATTAGAAAGATACATTTATGATATGATGGAACTGAGGTATGGTACTTATGGACCAATCAACTCCTCATTTTCTTCACATGGTAAAAATTTATCTTTCTCAATATTTCAAGATCGGAAAACCAATGGAGTAATTAAAGTATTTACTTTATCCATATTAAAATGTTTTAAGGACGTTTTAGTGTAAGTTGACTAGTGTAAAAATATACCGCTTGGCATATGCTCAATTTGTAATCCATGACAATATGTGTTTTCTCCTAGGTCATTCATTTCAAATTCACCATTTATGTTTCACATTGCATCATTGATATCTTCTGGAGTTGCAATGAAATTTTAATCATCAACATAAATGGAAATGATTGTATACTGATATTGTTTTCATAATAAAAATACATGGGAATATAGTTTTATTTACATACCCTTTATTTAACAAATATTCCCTAAAATGATTATACCACATACGCCTAGATTTTTTTACTCCACACATAGCTTTCTACAATTTAATAGAATATTGGTCATTGGATTTTGATTTTAATACGTTGGGTATTTTGAATACTTCATGGATTCTCATATACATACTATTATCAAATGAACCATATATATAAGTTGCAACAACATCCATAAGATTAAAATTATCCTTCTCAACTATTGCAAGGGAGATTAGATATCGAAAAGTAATAGCAACCATAACATGAGAATATGACTCCTCATAATCAATTCCAGGTCTCTCAGAAAAACCTTATGAAATAACATGAGCTTTTTATCTTATAATATCATTTTTTCATTACGCTTATGCACAAAAACCCATTTATATCCTATAGGTTTCACAACTTCTCGTGTGAGCGTGATTTTTCCAAAAAAAACTATTTACCTATTAAGTGAATTTAATCAACTTTCATTGTGCGTTTCAATTTATTCCAATCGGGTCATTTTTGACAGTCCATAATAGAACTTGGTTCAGGGACTTCATTTTTATATCATGTGACATAGAATATGAAAATATTTCATCAAAATTGTTCATATTACTAGGATTACATATTGTTATGTATAGGGATGGGCAGCGGAAGCCGGTGGTCCGGGAATTTAAATTTTTTTCACCACCAGAGAGACGTTACGAAGATGACTCTGGTGAGCTATCTCGGTACGGTTCGATGACCCCACATTGATTTGAAAGATCACAAATATAAACCGAACATGAACCTAGTTCGGATTTGACGTGTACAATTTTGCTGCAGGATGCCGGTGATCGTTGCTTGAAGAATCTGACATCGAAGCCCTCTATATCGTGCACACACGCCTCTCGAATCTATTCTCGTGACGTTCTTCAAGATCCAGGTGATAACGCAGATCTTCAACGCTCACTTTAGTACAGGGACGATCACCGCTACGCAAGAAGCTTTAATCCAAGATAGATTAACTTGATGATCTTCCTTCGCTTGAGAGACTGTCTCTCAATATTCCTGGAGGAGAGAGAAGCTCTCAATCCTGACTCATGAATAGTTACCGATGGGAGAGAATCTCTCTTACTTATATAGAGAATGTTTAAAACATGCAGTATTGGTTCCCGTCCCCATGTAATAAATGTATGTTATATAAGTGTTATAAATAATAATTTATGGAAAATAAAATTATGACATAAATAATATTTATAATTTATCACTTACTCGTAATATATATATAAGTATATTACATGATAATCTTGATTCTTTAACTCGACTCACACCTCCCATTAAAATTAAACGAACCTAAGATATTAAAATCCAGTCAAATAATATTAATACTTATATTTAATATATAACTTTTAAATACATGTTATAAACAAATTCAACTAATTATTATAAACATGAATTATTAATGAATTTATTTATTCTTTGGTGATCCATAGAACTTGGAGATTGCTCGGACCCTTTGGTAGGGACCACCAAGTTCTATATTGTTATTCCCAAAATAGGGAAGATTCTCAAGGAGCTATTGTGTGTGACCCTATAGGACCTTACCTCAATATTAGTGAATAATATCCACCGACCTAGAGTAGGGTCTATTAACCCATATAGGCCCCTATAGATATAAGGCATATTCAAAGAAACAACTGCCTTCCTATGAACATTGTCCGTGTAATATAATTTATTCTTCACCGATATCTCAATAAAGCAGAATGCACACTAGTGTCATCATTCTTTATCTTGCTTTATTTTTTTTACTGATTTTTTTATAAGGTCTTACCTTCCATTACCATGGACATGGATTTAATGAATGTGAAATCATCCTAATCAAATAGGCTCGAAATATCTCTTCCTAAACTCGGAAGTGAAAAATCCTTTCTCGATCATTCAATCAATGCCATTCCATTAATGATATATCTGATACAAACTACCTCACCACGACTTTGTCACTATGGTTTTCTCCTTGCATCAACTGTACATAATTAAATGACATCCATTAACAATGATATCAAGTAAAAAGACTATTACACATGTATGTAGATATGAACGATCAATGCCACCTAAAACATGTGGTGTTCCTATTATGAGGGTCTATCCTCATAATCTCAACTACTAGAGATCATCAAGTGTGAACTTCATGAGAAGATGTCTCAATGCTTATGATCCCCAAGCACCTGATAGTCACACACCATCTATGTCCTTTCAAAATGATGTAATTGGACTATAGGACGTTACTTTATGATTAGTGTCATGGTATCTTAGGGTTCTCATTGTTTCATGGGATCTAATATAACTCTTTGATGTGACAGGTAATCTAAGGACATTTCCATAAACAATGTGGATGCAGAAGTATCTACACTATTATGGAAAGATAAACAGAAGTATTATAACAAACTGAATACATGTAGCGGTAATAAATTTACAAAAAAAATTGGGTCTAGGCCACCCACTTTCTAAACTACCACTTACACTAGAGAAAACTGCTAACAGGTTTCAATCCGCTATCTCTCACATGTGAATCATGCTTCTAGTGAGAAATGGCATTAGTTAGGGGTCTACCACGTTGCCCTCTATGGATACTCTATTAACTATCACTTCACCTCTTTGAGTAAAATCCCCCAAGATATGAAACCTATGAAGAATATGCTTTGTCTACTAGTGAGAACTAGGATCCTTGGAAAGCACCACTGCAGTAGTATTATCACAATATACTGTAATAGGTTCTATACTGCTAGGCATAACACCAATGTCTTAGATAAATTTGTGTATCCAGACTGCTCGTTTTGTTGCATCGGAAGCTACAATATATTCAAGCTCTACTATAGAATCAGCAACCACAGCTTGCTTCGATATTCTCCAGCTCACTGTACCACTATTCAGGAAAAAGATGTATCCTGACTGTGATTTCATATCATCATGATCTGTCTTGAAACTAGCATCAGTGTATACCCTCATAACTAGTTCCTCATCTCCTCCATACACCAGGAACATATCCTTAGTATTCCTCTAGTACTTTAAGATAGTTTTAATGCAGTCCAATTCATATTTCCTGTATTGGCTTTATATCTACCCACCATGATTAAAGAAAAGGCAACATAAAACCTAGTACATAGTCTGGAATACATGATAGAACCCACTTCCAAAGCATAAGGGACTCTACTAATTCTTTTGATCTCCTCCTGTGTTTGTGGACACATTTTATTGGAGATATTTACACCATGTGACACATGTATCAATCATCTCTTGGATTGTTCCATACTGTACCTTTTTAGTACCTTGTCAATATATGTACTTTGACTTAGCCCAAGCAACCTTTGAGATCTATCTCGATAGATCTTGATCCCTAGAGTGTAGGTTGTTACACATAATTCTTTCATGGAGAAGCATTCATTTAACCAATTCTTAACAGACTGTAAGACTTGCACCTCATTTTCCATAATTAATTTGTCATCAAAATAATATACTAGGAAAAAAATTGTATTCCCTTCATCATTTTTATAGACACAAGGCTCGATTTCATTTTTGACGAAACCAAAATCTCTTATTGCCTCATCAAAAAGAAAATTCCATGATCTTGATGTCATCTTGAATCAATAAATGGATCTCTGTAGCTTCCATACTTTATTGGTATTATTTTACTTAACAAACCCTTCGGGTTAAGTAATATAGTCATCTTCAACCAACATCCCATTTAGTAAAGCAGTTTTGACACCCATTTGCCAAATTTCATAATCATGAAAGGCTGATATTACAATCAATATTCAGATGGATTTAAGCATTGCTACTGGTGAGAAAGTTTCATCATAGGCAATACCTTGACGTTGTCTGAAACACTTTTCAACCAGTCTTTCTTTAAAGGTACTAACCTCACCATCTATGTCCAGCATCTTCTTGAATACCCATTTGAATCCAATGGTCTTTACATCAGCTGGAGGGTCTACCAAAATCCAAACATGATATCGGTACATGGAATCCATATCATAATTCATGTGATCTTTCCATTTAGAAGCTTATTTTACTTCTACTACTTTCTTATAGGTTAGAGGTTCATCATCCTCATTGAATAATGTTTCACCTGACTTTGTGACAAGAAAACCATAAGGCTCTGGTTCTCTAACCTATCACGTAGACCTATGCAGTATCTGTGTCTCAGGAACAACTTCTTCTCCCACTTTTTCTTGTAGAGATTATTCCTCTACCAACTCTTGTGCATCTGGAGAATTGACATCATCAAAGTAAATATTTCTCTCCCTATTTCCACAAGAAATGTGTTCCCCTTCTAGAAATGTTGTGAATCTTTCCACAATGACTTTTCTTTCTAAAGGGTTATATAGGTAGTATCCTCTAGTTTCCTTAGGATAACTTATAAAGATGCACTTAGTGCTTATGGATGATAATTTTTCACTTGGTAATGTATTGAAAAATTCCTCGCACCCCCATACACATATGTGTGTCAGGTTGGGTTTCTTTCCATTCCATAACAGATATATAATCCCATCTACAACTTTAGTTGGTACTCTGTTAAGGTTATATATTGTTGTCAGCAAATTGTATCCCCAAAAGGATAATGGAAGAGTTGTATGACTCATAATTGATCTGACCATGTCATGAAAGGTCATATTCCCACATTCACTAACACCATTCCATTGTGGTGTATAAGGAGGAGTTAGTTGAGATACTATCCCACACTCCATTATGTGATCAATGAAATCATGGTTAAGATATTCCCCACCTCGATCTGAGCGGAGTGATTTTATCTTCTTACCAAGCTGTTTTTCTTCTTCATTTTGGTATTCCTTTAAAAATATGAAAGTAATATGACTTATGCCGCATAAAGTAGATATATCCACACCTAATATAGTCATTGGTAAAAGTAATGAAGTATATAAAACAACCAATTTCCTCTACTGGAAATGGACCACACACATCAGAATGTATTAATTCCATCACTGCATTGGATCTTTCTCCCTTTCCTGAGAAAGGTGGTTTGGTCATATTTCTTTGTAAACAGGGTTGACATACATCTAAGGGTTCTAACTATTCCAAGTCTAGATACCCTTATTGATGCAATCTTTGTAATCACTTCTCGTTTACATGACCAACCCTGAAGTGCCATAAGCAGGTGATATTTGAGTCATGTTGGATATTTTTTTATTGATTTACATTACTAAGTTTTCTAGTTCTAGTATATATAAACCATTGTTAAGATGTTTCATACCATAGCATATGTTATCCCTATAAAAGTGACAACATTTATTTCCAAAGTTGAAATAATAACCCATAGTGCCTAAACATGACACTGAGATATTGTTTCTGATAATAGAAGGTATATAATAGCAATTGTTTAAAACTAGAACGAAACTAGTTGGCAAGGTTCTGTGATAGTCTCCCACTTCCATGGCTGCCAAACATGCACCATTTGCATCTATGAGATCTACTTGACCTTTTGAAATCTTCTTGAATCTACTTTGTTCCTATATATGAATACAAATGTGTGAGCCACATGTCATATCCAATACCCAACTTGCAGATAAAGATAGATTGAATTCAATGACAAAAATACCTAAAGCATAAGCATAAACTTGCTTCTTCTACCCAGCTCTGCAATTCTTCTTCCAATTTCCTTTCTTTCCACGTCAAAAGCAGATAGCTTCCCGCTCATTACTCTGCATCTGAATATTTGGCTTCGTTGTAGGATGATGCGTTGGTGTCATAGGCCATGACTTGGACTTATACCCCTTTTCCTTGCCCTTGTTTTTCTTGTTCACCATAAAGACAGATGAATTGGTATTTTTCATATCCTTATCATCTTGGAGAACTAAACCCAAAAGGTCCGGGAGTGACTTTGTCAAACCATTCATATTATAATTTACAATAAAAGTCGAAAATCTTGACGGTAAAGAGGCAAGAATGAGATCCAATGCTGGTTCTTGGTTCTGTTTGAACCCAAGGGCTTCAAGAATCTCAATATACCCATTCATCTTGAGTATGTGAGGACCGACTTTGTGCCCTTCTACAAGCCTGCACTTATAAAGCACATTTAAGATCTCATAACTTTCTTGCCTATCCCTCTCCTCATATAGTTTTGGGAGATGTGAAAGCATCTTGTAGGCATCCTCATCCTCATTCATTTTTTTTCAATTGGATGGACATGGATGACAACATGATGCATTGCACATCAAGTGCATCATCTACATAATTTCTCCATTTATCTTTTTCCTCCTAACTTTCTCCTTTAGGAGGCTCAGTAGGAATTGTGGATTCCAGCACATATAACATTCTTTCTTAGCATAGTATTATGCGCATGATCCTATACCACTCCTGGAAGTTATTGCCGGTCAGGATATTTTCTTTATCAAAAATTGATCACAGTGATAAAGTACTTTTTGTGTTGGTGATTTCCATTTTGAATCTACATCATATAAACATTTATCAGTTAGTACTTTGTCTTGACTACCTTTTTACATTTCTGATTAATTATATCATGTTAGTTTCTCCTACTATTTTAGAGAACCTTAATAGCCCTCAATATTAGATTCAGAAAACTCTAACTCTTGAGTATTCAAGTGGCAAGGATCCTTACAACCTCTCTCATAGTCAACAAGCTATGGCTACGCCACTACTTGGAGGGTTTCAAGGTAGGTACTATGATGGGAAACCACTTGTTCTTGTGATTCCTTGTGTTGTTGAATAAAGTCCTTGCTTTTGGAATCTGAACTTGATTCCCTCGACATCTTTCCTCTAAAGTGATAGAAAGTTAGCTAAGGCTAATCCTCGACTACTCACTTTAGTTAAGTAAACCCAGTTCTCTCACGAAAATACTCCGGTAGTAATAATAACTCTCAAATATGGTTAATGAGAAACCGAAACAGTTATTTTTTTTAGATGTGAGAAATGGAAGGATTTTAGAATTAATATATCTTTGAGGTATTTTTATATTTATTGACGAATATAATCCATTTCTATTTATTATGTTCAAACTGGGTTGTCACGCTTAGAAATAAACACGAAATAAAATATAATTTGTCACATATTTATGCATTTTATATTGTTTACCATTTTATGTGATCATGCAATAATCATGCAGATGCATAAAATAATAAACTATGCATAAAGTAAATCATGCAATCTAACCGGTCTTGAGTATTCTATAAAGATCGATCCATAATGGATCAGTCTTGACCTAGGGACATCCATACCTAAGCCATGACTTAACATACGTCACAGCTATCCCAGTGTAATGTACTTGGATCCCATATAGTTTATTGCCTTGTCTTGGTGGGGTCTGCATTTCAGATTATCACATAATTACAAATATACTCACATGTGGGCGAGGGGGTCTTGGGGTACAAAAAACATCGTGTTCGTTGGACACAGGCCCTTTTACATGTTTGAAATTAAAAGAACAATTCATAGATCGTCATTTATCAAATTACTTGTTAAAATCATCGCATGCATTGAATAAATAAATAAATAAATAATCCCAAACATACACAGTTCGGTTTCTTGCTCAAGACTAGTCAGTAAATATAAATCACGATTAAAATTAAACTGAAATGAAATTTAAATAGAATGGGTGGGTCCTTATAAATTAATTGAATTTGAATAAATTGAATTAATTTATTTTTATCAATTCCAACTTTTTAATTTAATTTCAATTCCAAAATTAAATTAATAAATCAATTTAATTTAACTATAAAATAAAATTAAACTATTAAATTAATTTTAATTCTAAAATTAAATTAAACTATTAATTTAATTTTAATTATAATTAAATTAATGTTTAGGATTAAAATAAAATTAAACCCCAAACTAATTCTAATTACTTTAATTTAAAAACTAAATTAACTAAAATTGATTTAATATGGGGTTACCTCTAGCTGGGGAGGAGTCCGGAAGGATTACAAGACATCGTAGGGTGTCATCCTGGAGTAGGGCCAAGTCACGACATTACCACAGCGTGACCGCGACGACCCGGTCCAGTGACATCCGTGGGGTAGCTTCTTCCGGACAGGAGCGAAGGGAGCGAGAGGAGGCCGAGCAACATTCCGACTAGCCGAATGTCCGACAGCCCGCTGCTCCAGCCAGCCAGCGGGGCGGTGGTCTGGTCCGACACATCCTGGACCAGTAGCATCCAGGTCCGGTGCGACCGAGACTGAGGCGACACAACTAGGTCGATTCAGCGAGAGGGCGGTCGGGGTTTTAGGGCAGCACGACGCAACGGTCTGGTGGGATTCAATCAAAGGCTGCATGAGGCAGAGGTCTGGAGGTCTCAGTCCAAGGTGGCACGACCAGGCCGGGGTGGGAGCGACGCAGTGCAACGGTCTGGGGTGGCTCTTAGGGCGGCGGTCTGGCGCATCACGGGGCGGAGGTCCGACAAGGGTTTTCTCCCTCAAAGGTGGGGGGGTGGCCTCTTGTGTGTCGCGTGAAAGAGAATACCCTATTGGGTCTTCCTTTTTTTATTTGCAAATAAACAAAATTTTCCACCTAAGTTTCCCTTTTTTTAATTAAAAGGATGAACACCACAAAATGGGGTCTTGGTCTCCCATTTTTTTAAAATTAAAAGGGAAGAAGACCCCAAAATGGGGTCTTGATCTCCCATTTTTTTAAATTAAAAACCAGACTTGACCCCAAGTCTGTTAATAATATATTATTTGAGAAAAATAAAAAAAATATTATTTTATAATATAATTTTATTTTGTCTCCTAAAAATTAACTTACCAGATTAGTTCCGGATACCGGATTCCGGCCATAGCGTGGCTGGATTTCGGTATTTTGGAAGAGAGTATTAATAAAATTAAAACATGTTCTTCTCAAAACATAATTTGAATAAAAATTTAACTAACATATCGATCCCATTAAAATTTTTAAATGGCCATAATTTGGCCATTTGAAAATGGATCGACACGCTGTCTATTCCATTGGAACTGATTTAATCCCCCGTACTTAAATTTTATGCAATGAAAATTTTCTTTTTTACTCTGAAAAATTGCGCGGTTCCTCTGATACCATTGTTAGGTACCCAGACGGGCAGTGGATGTCAGTGGTCCAGGAATTTAAAATTTTTCACTTCACCAGAGAGACGTTACGATGTCGACTCTAGTGAGCTATTCTGGTGCAGTCCGAGAACCACACGTGGATTTGAAAGAGCACCAAAACAAAATGACCATATACCTAGTTCAGATTTGACATGTGCAAGTCCACCATAGGACACCAACGATCATTTCTCAAATACTCTGATGTCGAAGCCCTCTAGATCGTCCACACATTCCTCTCGAATCTTCTTGCATTTTGTTCGTCAAGATATGGGTGCTAGTGTGGATCTTCAATGCTCACTTCAGCCCAACGGCGATCACCGCAAGGCAAGAAGATTCAATCCAAGATGGATGAACTTCAAGATCTTCCTTCACTTGAGAGACTCTCTCTCTAGATTCCAGGAGGAGATAGAATCTCTCATTCCCAACACATGAATAGTTACCAAGGGGAGATCCCCTCTCTTGCTTATATAGATAATGTTTAAAACACGCAGTATGGGTTCCCGGCCCCGGGTAATAAACGTCTGCTATATAAGTGTTATAAATAACTATTTATGAAAAATAAAATTATGCCATAAATAATATTTATAATTTATCACTTACTCATAATATATACATAAATATATTACGTGATAATATTGAGTCTTTAACTTGACTCACACCTCCTGCTAATTTTAAGCGAACATAGGATATTAAAATCCATTCGATTAATATTAATACTTTTATTTACTATATAACTTGAAAATACATGTTATAAAAAAATTCAAAGAATTGTTCTAAACATGAATAATTAATGAATTCATTTATTCTTTGGTGATCCATAGAACATAGATAGTGCTCGAACACTTTGGCGGGTCCCACCAAGTTCTATATTGCTATTCCCAGAATAGAGAAGATTCTCAAGGCACTATTGTGTGTGACCCTCTAGGCCCGTACCTCAATAGCAGTGAATAATATCCACCAACCTAGAGGGGGGTCTAACAACCCATCAAGGCCCCTATAGAGATAAGGAAAAGTCAAAGCAATGAATAACATCCTACGAACATGGTCTGTGTAATATAATATCTTCATCATTGATATCTCAATAATGTAGAATTCACACTAGTGTAATCATTCATTATCTTGATTTATTTTATTTGTTGATTTTTCTGGACAGTCATACCTTACACTACCATGGACAAGGATTTAATGAAGGTGAAACCATCAAAATCATCTAGGCTTCATATATCTCTTCCTGAACTCATAAGTGACAAATCCTGTATCGATCATTCAATGAATGCCATGCCATAAATGACATACCTGATACAAACTACCTTTCCATGACTTTGTCACCATGGTTTTCTCCTTGCATCAAATGTATGTAATTAAATGGTATCCATTAACAATGATCTCATGTTTGAAGACCATTACAAATGTCCATAGTTAAGAACAACTAATGACACCTAAAACATGTGGTGTTCCTATTATGTGGGTTTGTCCTCATGATCTCAACAACTAGAGATCATCAAGTGTGAACTTCATGAGAAGAAGTCTCAATACTTATGAGCCCCTAGCACCTGATGGTCCCATATCATCTGTGTCCTTTCAGAATGATGTAACTGGACCATAGGACATTACTTTAAGATTACTGTCATGGAATCTCAGGGTTCTCATTATAGCCTGAGATCGACTATAACTCTTTGATGTGATAGGTAATATAAGGTCATTTCCATAAAAAAAGTGGATGCAGAAGTATCTACTCTATTATGGAAAGATAAACACATGTATTATAACAAACTGAATACATGTAGCGTTAATAGAAGTACAAAACAAATTGGGTCTAGGGCACCCACTTTCAACACATATATCACCAACAGTGGTATAATTAAGGGAGATTTCATTATTTTCCAAACCATCAGGGTTTTCTATATCTTGTGAATTATCTTTATGATTATCATCACGTGTTTTTATAAGAACACTTATATTACATGTTTCTTCTAGAACACATGCCTCCATAATTGGGTTTACAATTATACTCATTACTTTTATTTTTTGAGGATTTTTATCCATAGAGATAATTGGTCTTCCATGCTTCAGGAATGTTTTTGAGATTTCTATAACATCATTATGTAATTGTGTCTTCGGGACATCAATTTTAGCTGGTGCATTTATAGCTGTTATATATGATTTAGTCATGACCTTTGAATATGTAAATGCATCAGGTAATTGATTCGCTAGTTCTTGAAAATGTAAAATCTTTTTTACTTCTACCTCACACTGCCATGTGGGAGGATCGAGAAATGATAAAATTTGAACATCCCATGAAATCACATCCCTTTGTTTCTTTTCTCCCCTTAATGATGGGAATACTTCTTAATTGAAGTGAAAATCAGAAAAGTGTGCTATAAATACACCACCAATTTTTGGTTTAAGATATATGATGGTGGATGAGGATTCATATCCTACATTTATTCACACCCTCCTTTGGGGTCCCATATTTGTACGTTGTGGGGGAGAAGTTGTTACATATATTGCACAAACAAAGATTTTTGAGTGGGATATGTCAAGATCTTGGCTAAAAGCCAGTTGGAGTGGATAGTGTTTATGATAAGAACTTGGTCTGATGTGAATTAATGCTGAGGCATACAAAATTTCATGACCCCATACAGATCTTGGGAACTTTTTCTCATTATTAATGGCCTAGAAAGAAGTTATAGGTGATTTATTAGTGATTTAGCTAAATGATTTTTTGTTGCACATGGGTGACTAGGTGATCCACAGTAATCCCCATATCCTTACAATAATCTTGGAAATATTGAGAGGTAAACTCTTCAATTTTATCGAGCCTTACTTTCATGATGAAATGATCAGGGAATTGTTCTCCCAATTTAATTATTTGGGAAAGAAAATGTGAAAACACAACATTACTAGTTGATAGATAACATAAATTTGAACATCTGTGGGATGCATCAATTAATACCATGAAATATTTAAATGGACCACATGATGGATGAATTGGTCCACCTATATCCCCTTGAATTCATTCATTAAAAAATAGTATTTTGGCCTTAATTTTAGCTGGATATCCTCTCACAATCAGCCTTCCTAGAAAACAAGCCTTGTATATAATTTTTCTTAGTGGAGAGATTTGTGGGAACTTTACTGAATATCTATAAGAACTTGTAATTATTTTCACATCATTCCTGAACTAGGATGACCTAATGGGCCATTCCACAAATTAAATATTTATGGTTCATTCTTTACTACCATATGAGTTTTGATTTCACTAATATATGTATAATTCAATCCATATGATAATATAAGTTGTTTTTCTAGTACATGAATCTTACTGAATTTATTAATGGTAATGAACATGTAATTTTCATTTCTATTAGATATAGTTTTATTATCAAACCCATGATGGTATATATAATTGAAACATTAAAAGTTTATTTTGGAATTTGGGGAAAACATCGCATCTTTTATAAAAAAAATTACATCCCATTAGGTGAAGAAAAAATCAATTTACTAGTACCTTATATTAGATCTACAAGTCCTGATATAGTTTTCATAATTTGTGATGTTTAATTATGATCAGAAAAAAATATTCTTAAGAATTGTGTGTTTTGTTCCACTTTCTGGTATGTAAATGTCTATCTTATTTAAAAAGTCTATTCCAATGCTTCGAAGTAAAGAGAATAACCATATGAGAAACACCTTGTGAATTTTAAATAATATAACATCTAAAATATAAAACATAAATAAAAAATGGCATATCATATGTTATAACTACTATAGTTTTTCTAAATTATTTCTTGCTACCATCTCATCAAATTAACAATTAAAATCCCTTGCTTCGAGGTAAGTGAAATCGTTATTTGATGGCATTTGATTCTCATTAAAATTCACCACCATTTATTTATCATTATAGGGTGTCCTATAAATGTGTGATTCATTCTTCTTTGCTTCATGATATGCTTTATAGAGCATACAAAAATGCTCTGTGGTTCGGAAAACTTGAGACCAATTTCCCTTGTAACCAAACTTGTAGTAAGAATCTTTAGGATTTCATGGAGATTTTCAGCTGATATTTCTTTGATTTTGATATTCATTTCAAGAAGGATCATGGTTACGACCATGTCTTTGACCGTGTCTACCACCAAAAACACCTCCACCATGAGAATCATATCCCCGACTTCTACTGTGATTATTTTCATGAAATATAGCATTTTCTTCATGAAATGCTACCATTAAACCTATAGGGAGAGACTGATTTTTTTAATAAAAAGCTCACTATTTTTCTCTACTAAAATTAATGATGATATAATATCCGAATATTTTAAATATCCTAGCATGTGATATTGTTGTTGTAGGGTGCTGTGAGATGCATGAAATGTTGTATATGTATTTTCAATCATATCGGAATCTATAATCCCAATACAACAGTACTTGAGCTACGATATTATTCTATACATGGAAGAATTATAATCACTGACCCTTTTAAAGACTTGTAAGCTTAAATAATTCCATTCATCATGGGTTTCGGGAAGAACAACCCTTTTTTGATGATCATACAACTCTTTCAAACTCTTCTAGTGATTTCATGGATCTCTTTCTGTGAGGTATTAACATTTCAAACTCCCATCGAGATGTCTTCTGATGAATATCATCTCCATTTTTATATTTTGTAGGGTTTGCAAATTATTTTCGTTAATTTTCTATATGAGATTAATTGATTTGAGATGCATTTAGACATCCATCTTCAATGGCATGTAATTACTTCTAGTAATATCAAGAGTGGTGAATTTGAGGTTCACGAGATTTGACATGATGATAACTATAAAATATTACAATCAGGTTAATACTATCATTTAATATTATGTATATATATATATATCTCATCCTAATCCATTAATAAATATTTCATGTGGGAATTAAAAAATAAATAAATAAATATATTGCATTACTTGTTTAAAAACATTACTGCATGTATTGATTTATTAATTATATTGTTCAAGTAGGTAGAGAAAAATAAATAAATTTAAACCGTCCGAACAGGTGGTAAACCAACCATCATGGTGGTAATTAAATTAAACCACATAAACCATCCAATTGGGTGGTAAAATTACGATAAAAAATAATAAATAATTTGAACCATCCAACCAGGCGTTGAAAATAAAAAACAAAAATATACCTTTCTTCGTTTGAGCATTTGTGTTGATAACATGTTTATAATAAAAAGTTGAAATGAGGAAAAATAGAAAAATAAAAAAAATGAGTAAGGAAAGAAGATGAATTTTAATAATGTAGTAGAGTTTCATCCTTCGGTTCCGTGTAACTCATTCATTGGGGGGGGGGGAATTTACTGCCTTTTATAGGCAGTGTAGGAAGAGATTTAGTGGGGTTGGGCATCCCAGCCCCGTTGAAAATGTGCTTCCACAAGAGGTTTCCTAAAATTTCTAAATTTTTAAATGTTGTTTATGATTTTTAGATAATTTAATAAAATATTATTTCTATAAAATATCAATAGTGTTAATTTTGAAACAATTCGTTTCATTAAATTTAAATAAAATACAAAAAGAGAGATGAAATAAAATAAATCATTGAATTGACTTTTAATATGCCATATCCACTAATAAAATTTATGTAGGACCCTAATTGTTTCTATTTATATTTATTTTAATATTTTCCATATAATTTATTTGATATTTCTATTAATAAAATAATTATGATAACATTGTTTGATCAATATTTATGGTAATTATTTAATCTCTAAAAATTATAAATAAATTCTAATTATTTATATAATTTCATTATCATTCTGGAGTCTATTAGTGGTCTATGTTTTATCATTTTTACCCCTATATTAAAATAATTATTCTTATACGAAATATGAGGGTCACATGTTTTCATTTTCTGTTGTTTTAAAAATATTTGTATCACATTAATGGAAGAAAATTCATTAAATGAGTAAATTCTTATCCTTAGGTGTTAAGGGTATACTTTTATTCATCCTATAGGATTTTGGTAGGTGTTATAGTAAGTGTTTCTTCCTTATCATATTTTTTGTTACCTTAATTTAAACGATTTATCTTTAACCGTGTTAAATAAAAATTAACGTTGTTACTATTCATATGATCTAAAAAATTAAAAGTAACCTATTAACATAATTTTCACCCACTGATTTCAAATATTTAATCCATTTTTAAAAATGTAAAACACATAAGTTGTCGTAATTAATTTAAAATTAATCCCAAGTGATGAAACAAAAAACTAGTTTTTTTAAAGTAAAACCCATCAAAAAATTGAAATGTGTTTATATAAAATTTCAATGAAAAATTATTTAAAATGACTGAATTAGGATTTAATGATAATAAAATTATTTAATTATACTTTAAATCCAATTAAAATTACAATATATCAATATAAATAAATCAGAAAAAAAACATTTTTGAATTAAAGTGCATTATTTTTCATTATTCCTTAAAATATGAACTTTATCAGAAAAAATACCAAAATTATAACCAAAGTAAATTTTGATGTCCTACTTCCAAATAATAATTTTATTTTTTAAAATATAACATATATAATTGTAACAACTTGATATTTAAAATTGGTTCCCCATTAAATGGTGGTAAAACTGCATTTTTAGAAAAATAATCCTTTCATCCATAAAATTTAATTTTTTGTTATATCATGTCTATAAAATAAATAGTATTAATGTTAAAAATTATATTTAATTTATATTTTATTTATATAATCCAAAAATAGTGATTCTATTATTTTATAAACACAATTATTCATATTTAAATACCTTTTCATAAAAATGCATCATTTATATTCAATTTGTTTTTATTTTCATTTATAATTAGTTTTTTAACCAATGAATCATTATATAATCATGTGTCTAACATATTTTATTTATTAAATTAATACTATTCATTCCTTTCATTCAAAAAAATATTTTATAATGAAAATGCTTAAATAATAATATTTAGTTGTTCATTTAAACTTGATGTGGTGTATCATGTATGCTATTGAACATAATATTTATTTTAAATCATAGGATTTTATAGTTATATATAATAAATATATAACGTGATAAAATTGAATCATTAAATCTACTCATAAATTCTTCAGTACTAAAATAACCTTGAATATTATAATAATGATCATTCAAGTATTATTTTTCCTCATATTCACTTAATACCTTGTAAATACTTTGACTAAATAAATTCAACCTTATTATTCTATAGATTAATAATAATGTATTTATTTATTTATCAGTGATCATTAAAACTTGAAAAACTCTCAGGCCTCAGGGTGGTGCCCAATATGTCATATACACTTATTCACCAGAATTAGGAAGACTCTTGAATATTTTATTGTTTTTGACCCTTTGGACCTTTATCTAGATAGTATTGAATAATATTCATAGACTATTAAAGGAGTCTAGAAATTATTCAAGTCACCTAAATAGATAATTAATCTTCAGAGCAATGACAACCATCCTATGAACACACTTTGTATAATATAATCTCCTTATTTTAGGATATCTCATAAATTAGGAGACACACATGTTTCATGATCCTTTCTTGCTTTATTATTCCTTGACCTTACAATATGGGCTTACCTTCTTCTACCATTAACATGGATTTAGTGATGGTAATACTATACATATCAACTAGGATTGAGAAAACAGTTCAACAACTCATAAGAAAAAAATGTATATTGATCATTCAACTAATGTTGTACCACCAATGATGCACCTACCTCAAGATGCCTCACCAAGACATCAATGTAAAGGTTTTTTCTTTACATCAAAGTACACTATCAAATGGTATGCATTGATAATGATCTCATGTTAGGAGAACAATACATACATTCTTATATAGGAACAAATAATGGCACATAAAACATGTGGTTTTCTTGTAGGGGGTCTTTCCTCATGATCTCACCTACTATATATCCATAAGTGCGAATTTCATGAGAAAAATTCTCAATTATTATGATTCCCCAACACCTGATAGTCATACATAAATTGATTCCACTGAATATAATGTATTTATACCATAGGAAATAGGTTTGAGATTATTGTGATAGTAATTAAAGAAACTAATTATATCTTGGGAAATACTATAATCGTTTGATATGATAATTTATCTATGGATATTACCATATAAATAGTGGATAAAAAATATGAACACTATTATGGTAAAAATTAATCATGTATAAATCACTATATACAAGGATATTTAATCAAAAAAGTATAGTTGATGTTCAGTCTAGAGAACCCACTATAACAACACACGCTTGAACTAGATCCAAATTTATAACTATCCTTGTTATCCATCACATGATAAGATCATTTTTATATTGATATATTCCTTTAGTCCTACATGTTCCATGACACCACTATTTTCTTATTCTATTATCTATAACCTCTCATCCTTGAGTAAGACTCCTAAGGAGATGTAAACCCCAAGAATAGTTTCTTTTTTTTTCATTTTATAAACTTTTTTTCTTGGATGGTAATTGTAGAATAATTTTTGTTGGGATAAAATTTTACTCACTTTGTGTGATTCTGATAACTTGAACAAATCATTACATGTTTTATACCACATATTTAGCTACATCCGAAGTAACAACACACTCGATATTTTTATATATGGATACCACTAGCTTTAATGAGCATGTATTGATCATGAACTTATCTTAATAGTGTTATAATACCATATTGGTCTATATGAAGACTATTTTGTGTCCCCTTAGTATCCCATACAATCCATATATTGCTACATACATTTTGTACTTACTCATGTAAAACTGGATTATTCTAACTTCTTCTACTATAGTTCTCATGGGGACCTGAGATATTTTCCTACCATAGAATATATATGTTTCCAGTATCATTTATTGTATATAAAAAGGAATATTTTATAGATGCATTGTAGGATCTTATGGAATTCAATTCACCAAATTATTCTCCTCTTATTCCCCATACATTTTTTCTTAGGGAAACTTATGTCATGTAACACTGGTTACAATTCTCACTTGAATTATTCCAACTTATGTTTTCTATCATTGAAAAAATATGTATTGTTTACTAGGTCTAAGAAACCATTAGATCTACATCAACACATCTCGTTCTTTATAACTTATGTTGCTACATTAAGAAAATTTATGGAGAGTTCCCTTCATTATAGTTTTAAGTAACTATAATACAAATAGCTATTTTCTAAATGTTATTGAACATATTTTCCTTGGAAAACCATGGTTCTCAAAATAAACTATTGTATACACATAAAAAAAATTCATTCTAAATGGATATTAAGTGATCTTTTCACTTGATTTAATCCTAAACTATATTTTAGTAACTTTCACACCTTATTGGAATTATATAGTGTCACCATCACTTTCAGGTTGTATCATATGGACACCTTCCATGATTGGTGCACTTGACATCCAATTAATAATAAAATGATCATTAAAAGTATTGATTACAAGTGAAATTCTAATGGATTTATGCATAACAAATTGGTATTACCAATCAAGCCTTATTAGTACCACACTTTTACCACCCATGTATAGTCTCACTTGAATACCCACCACATTATTCACAATAATATTCCCTTTCTATTTGATACATGGAATACATTATTGAATTTTATTTGATCGTGTGAATCTTAGATGATTACCATATAATTCTTATTTAAAGGATTCATTATTCTTAAAGAATAATCCATCACCATCCATGGTAAATACAAAACCATTACCATTGTTTTATCTATCCTATGTAGTATGTGTCTCTAAAAAAATTCTCTTCCACATGATCTTGTTGAACTTGTTCTTATGTAAACTATTATATGCATCTCTAGAATTGAATAAACCCAAGTCAATATTCATCCCACTATCTCATATTGAAATATGTACATTTTTGTAGAAATATATTCTATAACATGACTATCATTTTTATCATTGGGATTTTTGTAATATCCTATTAAAACTGTAGGATAACAAATTTAGATTCACAACATGTTTATCTTGATGAAATTTTGTTTACATTAAAAGAAGTCTCTACATCAAAACACACGTTCTTTTGAAAAAAAATTATATTAGACTATAAATTATATGATATTCATTTATTATCTTAGTCAGAATATGTTTACGAGATAATGCCAATATTTATGATGCATGTCTTAAAATTAATGTATTTTCATGAAATAAATATAAGTTCAAAAATTGATACTCCATTTAATTACCTCATTACTATGATCTATATAAGAAAATTTTTATTTATGAATTTATCCATGCTAAATTTTGTTGATCAAGGTTTTCATATAAGAAAAACCATCAATCCTCTTTACCAATATCATAACTTTGATATATATGAAGGTGATTTTCATTTAGGAATTACTCCATGATACATTATAATGATCGACGAATACTTAGTAAAGATATTCCTCAAAAAATTTTCCCAAATATACTCATATATTCTAACCATGTGTATACCATTTTTCACATTCACATTCCTTAAAAAAACCTATAGGTATATTATAATGTATATTTATCACTATCTTAACCTTTGAATAGTTCACAATCTCTAACTGAACTAATTCCAATATAATTTTAACTTACATTTATTTATAAAGGTTTCATTTTCCAATACTAAGTACATAGGTGTTTCAATAATACCTAAGGTTTTACCTCCAAAAAATCTAAAACTATACTCTGTATATACTTAAAAAGTACACAGTTTATCTAAAAAAAGGTTACATTTACAAAACATGGTATATAAGTGCTACATTTTACATTCATCGGGTATTTATGATTATTAATGCATTGTAAAACTATTTGTTGAGTATTAAACAGAACAAATTAAATTCATTCCAATACTAGAATAATAGATCCTTGTGACCATTGGAAACATGAGATTAATGTTTTGGAAATATATAACAATATCTCAACTAGAACCATTCATCTTAGTGATGAGAATCCAGTGCACTTCTCTCCAATAAATTAAGAATCACCCTTTCTCAATAACTTGTAGGATTACCTAACTAATTATAATGTTTATTTTCTTAGTTGGTTTCTTTATTTAAATGCACATATTTTATATGTATGTTTTATTCAATACCCAATAAGTATGACTGAAACATCAAATTTTATGTTGATGAATATAGATAAAGAATAATTTACTAATAGAATCTTTAATTCAGTTCATTTCACTTAATCTCCCATGGTCCAATTTCCTGACATGTGAATAAAAAAACCTATTGTATGATAATCATCCCCTTTTCATTCAAGGGATTTGGGAATGTGCCTTTTATGTGACACTTTTCAATGGCCTTTTCACCTTATCTTTCTACCTTTTCACTAAAAGAACTAAGACTTTATTTATGTTCTTATATTACTTGGTGAAGATCACCTAAAATTTAATAATTCATTTTTCTTCATTATATTAATTTTTTAATCTTTAAATAAACTAGAGTAAATTGTTGAAAATGATTTAAAAAAGGGACATCATGAAATATTATGATCTTCCATTAAATTTATTCACATCCAATATAATCATCTCCCTATTTAGATATCACGTCACTTTCACCTACCTATATTCTTTAAGATGAGACAACATGTGGAATCATCCATGTCCTGATGTTGTGTCCACAACTCACATTGAATTTTTATGATAACATTTTTAAAAAACCATCATATGTTTCATATATGAGTCTCTAATATTTATTTTTTATAAACCTAAAATTTTGAGAAGTCTAAGTAGGTATTGTAGACACTAGGACCTTTCTATATAATTTTAGTTTTCACAATCACCGATACTACTCTTAGAAACTCATTCCAGTTTGGACATGTTCTTTGTACAGTAGTAATCACAGTGAAGTTCTGGCATTACTTCCTATTCTACACAAAAAAATATAACATATTGTACTTTTATCTACATTACTAATTAGAAATTATGGATAATAAAATTTCTCCCAATATTTTATCCAACTCTAGAATCCCTCACTACTAGAATCAGAACACTCTTTCTTTTGAGTATTATAGTAGAAAATATCCTTGAAATATATCCTCATAGTCTATGAGATAAGGAAATGAAACTATGTGGAGAGTTTCATGGTAGGTGTTTGACAGGAAAACAATATTAACTTGCTACTCATTGATCTATTGATTGAAGTTTCATCTTCTAAAAATTATAAACATGGTTTACTCAATTCATACCTCTAAAGTTAAAATAAGCAATATTTGAATAATCTTTTTCTTCTAACTTCAACAAAGTAAACCTATCACTCATAAAATGACCTGGTAGTAGGGGAGCCTACAACATTGGATGATAAGAACCCCATACACCCACTTTTTATCAAATTTGGGTGATGTAAAAAGTTAAAAAATTCATATTTATTTTATGGGTTTTTTAATATTTTTATTGAATGTACTTTTTTTTCAATTAAATATGTTTATATTATGTTGCCACACTCATAACTAAGGCTTCATTAATATAGTACATGTATTGAGTCTTTATGAATTATTTTATTTATTATTTTATGTGTCAGTTATAGATCTACACATTCATAAAATAATAAACAATCTATAAATGAAATAAATTACTCGACTGATATGGAGCATCTAATATTGGTTAATTCATTTAATCTTAATGGATCAACCACGGCCCTAGGTATTCATAATAGTGTTGGGTCTTGAATCATTATGCAGCTCAACCTCGGTCCAATGTTTCCACTACTCATCTATTATAACATATTTTATTTGTGTGGTTCATGTCTTTCATCTTCTACGTCTATAGTATAAAAGTACTCAGACACAAGAGAGGGGGTCTCAGAAAGGGACAAATATATACAGTAACAAATTTATGGATATGGAATCTATTATTCATATTTAAATATAGAATATGA
The DNA here is from genome assembly GCA_963277665.1 of Viscum album. NCBI lineage: Eukaryota > Viridiplantae > Streptophyta > Magnoliopsida > Santalales > Viscaceae > Viscum > Viscum album. The sequence continues at coordinate 1,244,507,938 of OY728130.1, read as the reverse complement.
TATGTAAACTATCGAAAAGCATAATTAAATATTAAAAATATCAAATAGAATTATGATAAATATTTAAATAAAAATAACCCATAAAAGCACAGGTTCGGTCACTACTCAGGACTAGTCTATAGGTAAAATAAAGGTGTGATAAAACTAATAAGGAATAAGTTTATGTTAAAGAGAATTTAACAAATTAAATTAATTAAATTAATTAATATAATCTATTTTTTTTCGTTCCCACTCATAATTTAATTTTATTCCATATTTAAATTAATTAAATAATTTAATTTTGGACCAAAATTAAATTAATTTTTTGGTATAATAAAATGGATATTTTTTAAATTCTAACTATTAGTAAATTAATATTTGATATTTCAAAAAACATTCGGGCCCAAAAACCCCACCTAGGGCCATTGCGGGTCCGGCCAACAACAAGAAGGTTTTTTTTAGCAGGGTAGACCCCATAAAGAGCTATTATAGGGCATAAAAACCTACCCTACCCCATTACATGTTGAGAAACTCTTACAGCCCTAGTGTAGGAAGGGTTGGGTCAATCAGTACATGCGGGAGGTATCTAGGATTCCCAAACAAGACTAGAGGGTTCACGCATTGGGTAATCATGTAAGGTAGCCGCTACCGAGGGGTTCAGTCGGATAGGTTGTGGCTTATGGGGTTATTTCATGGGGTGTAGGAGATAGTGGTGGACAGTAAATATCTAATGGGTTAGCAGTTGTGTGAGGTTTCTGGTTCCTAGGTTGGAAAAGGTGGCGCAGAGGTGAGCATGCTGTAATGGCTCCAAGTAAGAGGACATTGTATTGGTGGTCCGATTAGATGAGGAGGAGGCATGAGGGCCATCCAATGATAATTTCTACTTCCGGTGAAGCTGATGGTATAATCATATAGCTCCGGTGATGGTTGGTGGTGATGACTCTATTGGGGAAGTGGATGAGAATGAAGATTCATTAGGAAGCTTCTATTTTCAATTATTATAAAAAAAATAAACAAATGATGTGGACGGACTGTGCGTTTTATTATAATTCCCTTTTTACTTCTATTATTTTTTTCCATAAACATTTTTCCTTAAATCATAAAAATAATCTTTTGAAAAAAATTTATCATTATGTTTTATTATATAATAAAACCACGGATCACCCAACTTTTACCCCTTTTCAAAATTTAATGTACCTCCCATTCTTAAATTTTTTCCTATAAATAAAATTCAAACTTCTATAGATATCCAATTGAATTATATTTATTATTATTTTAATATTTTGAGAAAATAGTTAAAATGGACTCTTCCTCAAAAAACTGTTCTGGTTGGAAACTGGCTAAAACAGAGTGGCCAGAAAGACGTTAATCTTTCTTTACATCACTAAAAAATCACCATAATCTCCACTGAAACCCAAAATCAGGTGAATTTTAACACATATAATTTATCTGTTATTAATATTTTTAATACCAAAAAACTTCAAACTATCTGAATCAATGTTTTTCAGAGGTCTATAACTTGGTTTTTTGACATGTGATCAATGTGTGGTCTATTTCATTGGAACCAAATTAAACCACTCAACTTAATTTAATGAAAATTAATTATTTTTATGCTCATAAAATTAATTTTACCTATCTGATACCAATTAATGGTATGAAGGCATGTAATGAAAATTGGTGGGTTAGGGATTTAAAAAATTTCATCACTATAGTAACAAAACATCATTATATCTAGAAATATGATCCCCAATCGACGTCTAAGGATATCTCATGAATTAACCAACCATAAAAATTAAACCTAATGATTAACTCATTAAAATCAAAGTGATCTCGACAACATCCCATTATCGTCTTCCGTTTCTTGAAGGATCTGAGGCTGAATCCCTCTAGATCACCCATATATACTTCAAGAATCTACATGAATGTTGATCGTCATAAATTGAGTGCTAGCACAGAATTATGATTACACATTTTATGTCTGGTTGATTGCTATGATTCCTTCCATTTATCTAGGAAGGTGTTCTTAGATCAAGTTCTTGGAAAGTTTTCTCTTCTACTTATATAGTGGACGCTCAAATACCCTAAAAGGGTTCCCTGCCCCAATGAAATAAAACTCTCAATAATTAGAAGTAAATTAAACATTATAAAGAACTAACTAAATCATAATTTCAATAATATATTTTATCACATACTTATACTATATAGTAAATATATGATGTGATAAACCCAATTCATTAACTCAAAATGTAATTCCCACAATTTTAAATAGACCATCAGTATTAAAGTAGTATTTATTTATGTAATATTTCTCATCCTATTCACATAATACCATGTGAATACTTTAACTAAATAATTTTAACCCAATTATTTTATACATTAATAATAATAAATTTATTTATATATCGATCATCTTTAAATCATGGAGAACTCTCAGACCCCATTGTTGGGATTACCATGTCCTATAAACTTATTCATGAGAATATAGTATAGTCTTGAATATATTATTGTGTGTGGCCCTCTAGGCCCTTATATCGATAGTAGTGAATAATATTCACAGACCAAGAGGATAGTTTAACAACAAATTATGGCCCTTGAATAGATAATGAATAGTCATAGCAATGAAAACTATCCTACAAACACACTCTGTGAAATATAATCTTTTTATCTCCTAATATCTCATAAAGAAGGATTCACACTTTTCTCATCATCCTTTCTCGATTTTTTATTCAATGACTTTTCTGTATGGAATTCCCTTTATCTACCATGGACATGGTTTTAGTGAAGGTACTACCATCCTGGTCAATTATGCCTGATATATCACTTCCTCAACACAAAAAGTAAAAAATTATATCTTGACCATTCATCTAATGTCATTCCACCAATCATTCACCCAAACAAATCTACCTCACCATGACATCAATGCCATTTTTTACTTTCATCAAAGTACATGATCAAATGAAACACTTGGATAGTTATCTAAAGTGAGAAGACAAATAAACATATTCATAGATTGGAACAACCAATGGAACCTAATACATGTGGTATTTTTATTGGTATGTCTGGTCTCTTTATCTCATTGTTTATAGATCACCAAGTGCAAACTTCATAAGAATAAGTCTCAATAATTATGATCCCCCAACACCTAATAGTCATATATCAACTATGTCTAGTAAGTATGACCTAAGAACTGCTATAACCTTTTGATAGAAAAATTAATCTATTTAAATTAACATTTAAATAGTGGATCGAGATATATTAACACTATTATGGTAAAAATACGTCATGCATAACTCATTGCATTCATGGTTTGGTAATTGAAAAGTACTTTTTATGTTGGTTCGAGGAAACCCACTATAAAAATAGGGAAACTGCGATGGTTATCAAATAGTTAGATGATTCTTTGTTTCTATTTACATTCTATATTGATAATATTGTCATTTATTGACATTGTTTTAAAATTTATTCATTGTTTTTATTTCTGTGTGACATTTCATGTATGGATTGCTCTAGTTGGGATTTTGTATATGTGATTTACATATATATATTTACCATGATTTCTTATGTTTCCATTACATTGTCATTTTTTATAAAGAATTATACAAATTCTTTGAAAAGTTCTTCCTAAATATTTTGATGATAAGGAGTTCTATTATTATACCACACTCTATATTTTTAAAGCATAATTCTCATTAAATAATTAATAAAATAATATCCATTATCAGATATAATTAATTATGGATGTCTAATCTAGAGAAAATTTATTATTCAAAAATGATACCCTAATTTTTTCAGTGTTATGGATAGTTGTAGATATTTTATTTCACTATCAAACAGAATATACATAAACAAAATATTATATATCTCCAAATTGTAATTGGAATGATCAAATAATATTTATTTCCCATTCATCAAATATTTTCCCCACTAGAATTAGATTCTTTGGAATTTCATCTTACCATATAATGTCTCCCATCCATTGGAATATATCATATTACATAACAAAAGATCTAGAATCCTTATTCACATTAAAATAAAATATACTAAATTAGAGGAACTCAAAATAGTATGATCAGGTCTGGGATAAACACTTGATGAAGATGAGTAATATAAAATTAGAACTCTTTTTCTTCAAATTCTAGAATGAATCACCAAATAATGGAATCACCACGTGAATGGAATAAAATATGATCCCCTCAAATGTAATATTTGGGTTCATATATAAATATTTTCCCCTACTATTGTAAATGATTAATCACTTTTATCACCAATAAATTATAAATTTCAACATACCCTAACCTTATACTTTTATTTATTAGAAAAATCTACACATTCAAAAATATTATAATATTTCTCTATCATGTTCCATCTAAAGTATGGCACCTCCAAATAAAAAATATTTTATTTAAAAAAATCACACAATTTTTTAAAACATATCTCAAAATCAAAATCATTGGGTAAGATCACCCAATAAAGTAGTCAGGGTTTTATATAATATTTGATCGATTTATTTTAAATAAAAATTATCAATATAAATGATACCCTATGAAATTAAAAAGTTTTTCCTAAAGTGATAAAATTAAATGATTATTCCCACATTAATTTATATTTTGTTTTATAGTTGACTACATTTTTATTTAAAGTTATTATGGTAAAAAATAGAAAATAAAAAATATGATTCTATACCAATATTCAACTCCAACATCCCTTGCATGATACATGTTCTCAAAAGATTTATTATAATTAAATGGGACCATGATAGGTGTTTAAACAAAACATTTTTAAATTATAATTAAAGATTACATAATAGAGTTTTTGATCTCATAAAAAACATTTTTTATCAAATTTTTGTTCATATTTTTTAGGTATTTTGATTAATTCATAACATACCTATTATAAAATCCAATATTCTATATCAATGTTTGTATCAATCTTACAAATATCTGAATGAAAAATTTATTAATCGTCTATATAAAAGTGGGATATACCAAAATACTGTCTCGTTATTTTCAATTTCCTAAAATAATTTCACCTTGAACCATTCAATGAAATTTACCCCAATTAAGAACCAGATTATTGTATTTATATCAAACTAATTTGAGTTTTAAATTCTATAAGTAGGTATTAAACTATTCCCATAAATTGAAAATTATTCCATGAAGATAACAAGTATATATTCTTCCATGTCAGGGAAAAATTCAATAACAAAACATTGACGTATATTTAGATAATTTCACATTTCAAGTAATATTCTTACATAAGTGGAAGTACTATAAGTAAAAGTGAAATTTATCTTATCTCATTCTTATATGGAAATCTATAATTTGTTATAACCATAATAACAATCTAATAAGTAATAAATATTATTCCCTAAAATAATTTCTAGTATATGATTCGTGAATAGAAGATGGAATTGATCCATCATTATGGTGTCCTTTTTTATTTTTATAATCTATAAAAAAACCCACCTACCTTTTACCATTATCAATATAATACTCTCATTTTTTAGGTGACCATAATTATTCCAACTATATTTAAATATAATTTATATTAATTATATTATGATTTATTCAAGATTAAATTGATAATTCTAGAATTGGGTTACTCAATAATGAATTTCATTTACATTAATTTAAATTTAGGGTCTACCATCATTTGTGAATTTCATTAATGGTTGATAATTATAAAAAATTAAGGGCGGAAATCACAAGATATGTAATTAGGGGTATGAATCGGTAGAGTCTGAGGATTTCTTCACTTACAATATTCTTATAATCCATGGAGGAGATAAAATGATATAATATGTTCTAAGAATATATCTCAAGCCACATTTAGATGTAATGAGATCAGTGGTCATGTTCCCCTCATGATATGTGTAAAGTATCACCAATTCATGGTTTTCATGAGTTCTTGAATCTTCCTTCAACATACTTTAATCATGAAAATACTTTGGATAATATCATTTACATAAAAAATTTCTATTAAATCTCTTGTTTTCTTTATTTAATTACTTTTAATAATATAACTTCATAATAAATAGCAAGTGTTGAAAAAAAATAACCATTAATATACCCATATCACACAAGTATCCATAATTTATGGTATATAAAATTGGATTTAATTATAGATATGGTGTATTTATAATGGATATAATCAAAGGTTATGTTCTATACCTATCCATATTATTTATGAAAATATATTTTTTATAATAATGAATACACTCCAAATAAAAACTACTTGTCTTTACCTATTTTTCATTCCCCTTAAGGTAAAAACATTTATCTTTTAAATATTTAAAATATTAAATGCAATATTTTAGGTACCTTATATATTTCTATAAATATTTTAAAGTGTAAAAATATTTTTATTCTATAAGTATTTCATAATTAATGGCATTAAGTACTTTTTATATCACCCTATATATACTAACATGAAAAATCAATCAACCTTCATGAATAAAAAATAATAAATTCTAGATTAAAAAAACATCCTTCCCAAAATGGTAGTTAATTTAATGTCATATTCCATGTACAAAATGATAAAATGAACTAAAATAGTGGCATTTTATGACCGTTAAAAAAATTCAAAAGAACATTTATGGTACTATATTGATTGATTGGTCAATTAAAGAGTAACTCATGTCATCTTTATCTCATCCAACCCTACCATCCTGAATACGAAAAAGAAAATTATTATTATTATTACGTTTAAATAACATAATGCCTTTCCAAACTCACAATATCCAATAGTTTATATAATATAACAGGTAGGGATCTTGTATCCTTGGTGAAATATTATGTTATTAAATATATAATATTTATTAAATAAGGGTAATTTCTCCAATTATTTAATATCCCATTTCATAAGTAACAAATCCTTCATAAAAATATCATATGTTTTTATTTGAGAAAATTTATAATTGGAATTTTATCCCCAAAAATCATCTTTAATACAAATAAAAAAGGATGAAAAATATGTAATTAACAAATTTATTCTCAATTATTAAATAAATTATTAATCATTATGACTCAAAATATAAAATTTAGGTTAATTTCACGCATGGAGGATAATAAATATTAAAAATAATGTAACATATGAAAATACATCCTAGATAGTAAATAAATATAATATATAAACCACATGAATTTTCTAAAATAATATGAATAATTAAGGACATGTAATAGGGAATAGAGCATAAATATTATTCAAGGGTTATTACCACATTTTAGTAGTATATAAATATGATACATTTACATTAATGGAAATATTTGAATAAATAATATTACATTATTCATTAAAACAGAAAAGAAGTTTACAAGAATGACTTGCATATCAAGGCATCCTTTGTTAATGGGTTACTGAGAGTATTAGTCTATATTGAGAACCAATATAGAGTCATAAATTTTTTACATAAAGAAAATGATTCAAAACCTAAGAATCTTTGTATGGATTGAAACATGTATTGGTTGAATAGTACTCAAGTATTGATTTGTTCTTCATTTTTTTTGTATTTAATAAATCTAAAGTTTATCAAAACTTATAATTAATGAAGTATCCTAAAGACAGAATTGTAGTATTGGTGTATATTTCAGACATAATTTTTTAAGGTTCAATAGAAAATTGATACCAATAGTTTTTCGTGCTTATAGAGAATTAGTTTTATGTGCCTATGATAGTTGAACTCGTATTCATTTTTTTATTTAATTAAATCAAAATCTGGATGTTATATTCATTTTATAATAAAAATATACAAAATAATTCTTGAATGAAATTATCTTGGGGGGACTTACAACCCATGTCAACATCTATTACAACCAAAATGAAATTTTTAAAGAATGGGGTGGTAATTCAGTAAACAACGTAGAGTGTAGGAAAATCATTTGAAACATACTATATTTGATAGAAACATGATGTAACATTTTGGCTTAGACAGTCGATGTGGTGAGATATTGAAGTGATACGAAGGAAATCCACTTGTTAACATTTTAATGAATTATTTATTATATCAAAGGTATATCATACTTTTTTTCTCTATTGGTGAACAAATGAGAATGAATTTTTAATTTTCAAGGACAACAATAGGCATGGATTGGAAAAGGATCAAAATTCAAAATCTTTAGGTGCATAATATATTAAAAGAAAATATTTCATAGAACATGTTAAGAACTATGATTATCTATTATTATATAGAGTGACGTGGAGTATGTTTAAATGTATCAAATGTGAATCCAATTAATTTTGATAAACAAAAATTAAAGGTTCTTTGAGAAGATTAATGATAACCGATTTCAATCATGTTTAATATTATAAAAACTGTAAATCATAAAAACCTACTTTAGTAATAAAAAAGGAACAAATTAAGGTCGAATACATTTAAAACTAAGAAAATTTAGAAAAATAAGTTGTATGGTTGAATTATCTACCCATTATTTATTAAGCAGAATATTTTCTTAGGAAGCCACACCCAAGATACATTTTCAATAAAAATATTATGAACCAAGGAGTTTATAAACCTCTTTTAACTATATAGTTAGAGAATAGACCTCTTTTTCCTAAGGTATGTTTTTACACAAATGGTTATTGGATTTGTAGGTTATTTTGAAATCATACGATAGAATAATGAATCAAATCATACACATTGAGTTCATTACAAAATAGAGAGAAAAACAAAAAGTATCACAATAAGAGAAATAAATATAGAGGAAATTAAATTATGAAAAATTTAACAACAATTTTAGAATTAGTATATAAGTTTGGAAAATAAAGAAGTTAATTGTAATGGAATAATACCATAAATCTACATAGGGTTGATATCATATAGGAATAAATAAAGTGTAAAAACATGTATAGTAGGCCATATAATAGAGTTACATGTTTTTTCTAAAGAAATTGGTATCAATTATGAGATTATAATTTAATAGATGTTATAAAGAATAAATAATTTTAATTGAGAATTACTTGGTTTTTCAATGGTATTTATAATCGGTAGAAAGATTTATGTTATTAAGTTTTAGGTATTAGATTTATTTAATTAATTTTAATCAAATTTATTAAACTAATTTTAACTAATGTTATGTTATATTTAATGAATGGTTTTTTTATGTTTTTATCAAAAAGTTTTCTTAGTGAATGAATAGTTTTTAAAAAAATATGAATATAGGATACCATAATAACTGGCCTTTTTTGAGGTATTTCCAATAAACCAAAATGGCGTAATTATTTAACCCAAAATGTGTTTTGATTTTATTAAGATTTTTAGATAAAAAATGTTGATGAAATAACTCATAATATAATTAATTAATAATTGTATGAGTCTCAAAGAGTTTGGAAATTGTTTGAGTAGTTTTGGTGTGAAGAGAATAAAACACCTTATGGTGTATTATACAATATTGTGGAGAAAGATAAATGATTTGGGGAAAATATATTGGCATAAATATTTTATATTGATTTAAAGGGGGGGGGGAAATGTTTTATTTCATACCCATGAAAACAATTATGGTCAATTTTCATAAAAATGGATTCTCTATCAAGTATGTATACAAAATAAGTATTATGAATAAGAATTTTATAAAAGTAGTAATTTCAAATAAAAGGATTTGGTAAAGTCGTTATATAAATTATATGGTTATAAAACTATATAATTTTGATAGATTTTGGAAGATAACAATTTTTATACACATTACATGAAATATAGAAACATTTAAAGAATGTTATAGAGAGATCTATTTATCTAGAGGTGGAAAATTAAAAACAAATAAGCCAATAATACTTGTGGTTTTAGAGGTATACCATATTGTAGTATGGATCAGATAGATAATATCAAGATATATATATATATATGGTTAGAATTTAAAAATAAGAATAAATCCATATTATGGTTTATGGAAGTAAATGATTCACCAAATACATTATGAACATGGTAAATAAAAACCATGGTGCTCTTTGGGTGATTTCAAAGAAATAATGGTGATATGTATTTAACTCAATTATAGAAATCAAGTATTTATTATAAGATAATTACACTAATTATTTTATGGAAAATATGAAGTAGATATTTACTATATTTAAATATTTAATGAATTTTATATAATTGGGGATATATTTATAATCTATTTTAACAGAGATAAATTACATAAAGTAATATGGTAAAGGGAAATAGAAAGGAGTCATATAATGAAAAGTAAATTTTTATGGGGGAGAAAACTATTTTTGGAATTATTCTATGGTGATAAATTATTTTTAAAATACAAATTCATTAGTCATTACCAATGTCCAAAAGATTTGGTATAGTATTCATATTGAGAGTATATCAAGAAAGATTAATTTTTTTACTTTTTTTTACTTTATTTTGAAATGTGAGAATAATTGATATTCATGTGTTCTGACTAATCATATGTGAAATATCCAAAAAGGGAAAGAATTGTGTAAAATTAATCAACCATATACCATAATCCACCACCACTAGATTAGGATATTTTTTGGTGGCACTAACAGTTTATTTATATTGAAATTATAAAAAATATCCTAAAATTTAAAAAACTAATAATCCATATTTGGCTGATCAGCTAATCCAGAAAAGTTATTGGACGGACATAAGGTTTATTTTCTTTATTTCCCATATCCAATAAATTCACAATCTATTTTTATTTGGAAAATAGTTATCATTATCATTATCAAGCTCTATCTTTTCATTTTCATACTTCACCTCATCTAGAACTTCCATAAAAGGTGTAAGTGGCACCCCACTTCATTGCGTCACTTACATCACTTACTCCATTGGGTTGTTATCAAATTTTATATATTATTTATTATTTTATTCCTACAATTTTATTATCAATGTTTCCAATGTGAGTTTCAAATCATTAAAGAGTCCCATCATGCATATGTAATCTCGTTTTAGATGTTTTTATAATCATAGATATAATTTCCTCCAATGATTTATTCAGATCTTATAGTTGATGTGTAAGATAATTAGTTTAGTTATTTAGACAATGGACTTGATGTGGATATTTATTTAGATGGTATAATTTTGGATAGGAATTTTCATATTGGAGTTGATTTTACCCCGAAAGGTCTTTGGCATCATGTGATCTTATTTCCTCCCGTTGAGAAATTTTAATTTCCATGTTATTTCATGTTTTCATAAGTTAGAAATTGAATTTTTGGCCAGTCTTTTAGCAATGTAAATAAAATTTCATTTTTAAAGACAAATTATATTCAATAAACGCTCTTCTATGGAATGGTATGATTCCAAATTCCTAAAAAATATTTGATTCATGATATTTAAATTTTCTCAATGTATTGCATTAATGGAATCAGTCTTCCTGAATAATTCATGTAATTGTGATATAAAAATGGTGTCACTGACAATTTGGTGTACTTTTCTCTTAGTTTTCTTACACTTTTAATTGCATTAAAAACTATTTTTTTATTTATTAAAATTGTTCAAAATTTCCTTGAAGTATTTTTTACATTAATCCAACAAATTCTATAACATCCCTGAATTATTTAATTCTTGATATAAGTTCCCAAACAAAATTATATTTAGTGCCACAATAAAAGTAAATGGTGTGGGAAATTACATTATATGGACTTGAATCAACCCCATACATTATAAAATGATTATTTAATTAAATTTATATAAGTTATGAATATGAATAACCCAATTTTTTATGCTTTAATGGGGGGACATGTAATGAAAGGATTTCACTAATCCATCCCAAGTGGTAATGGACTTCAATATAGTGTGTTTAAATCATTCCTTTTATTTATATATCAATAAAATGGAATATGTTTTATATAATTTAATCATCTAACAATCCATTATAGTTGAATGTATTTAGGATTTCAAAAAAATCAACAAGTATGTATTTAAATCATTCCTTATAAAACCTCAAAACTATATGTTATTCTTAGATATTTAAATTATTGATAATTTTATATCAAATATTTTTTTATGTACTGATAATCAAATGTTCCACAATTTTCTCCATGAATTAATGGAAACACATATTCTATAAGAGTGTATCTTGAAGGTTAGTTTCCATTCATATCATTAGTTATAAAATGAGATGGCTATTTATGTTGTATAATTTTGAGAAATGATTGAAATCATTTCCCGACTCCATTATCCATTGACAGTCACAGTTCTATGTTTTTCAAAGTAGTGTTTTGTGTGCATTTTAACATTATAAAATTGTTTATTACTCTAAGGGGTATTCTATATTAGGATACAATAGTATCAATTTTACCAATTTGAAATTTAGTAACTATGAAAAATATTGATTCATCCACCAAAATTCTAACATGCACTGAAACAAATACACCACATAATATAGTAAACAAACTTACTGATTAAAGTGAAGTATAAATGAGGTGGATAAAATAATTATTAAAATTAAAAAGTAAAAAAAATTAAATATATTTATTACCCAACATGGTTTCAAAATATAGTATTATGTCATAGGAAAAGTTTTTTCACATAGTAAAAATTAGTTCAAAATTAAAATTCTATATAACGTGGTATAAAAATTGTATTAGGGTAAAATTTATGGGGAATGGGTTAACTAATAATTAATAATTATTACACTAATTATTTTATACTATAAACAATGTATTTAAACGTTTTATGACTATTTAAAGTTTCCTTAATTAAATGAAAACGGAATGAGTTAATTGGGGTTTCTTATTGGAGGAAATATGTTTGGGTTGTGAACTTTGATTGAGGAATATTATAAGAAAATCATTATGGGGAGTTATTTTATTTTTTTCAAATTAAAAATTATGATAATTAAAAGATATATTAATCCATTAATTTAGATATTCAAGTCTAATATTAATAAAAACATATATTTTTAGGTAATTAAATTTGGAAAGTATTCTTTAATTTGAAATCTCTATTCTGACAATGAAAATAGCAAATGGTCATACACTCATTCATTGTAACCTTAATATAAACCCATAAATTTGATTAAAATTTATATTTCAATGATAATAGGTAAATATGAATGAAAATCAATGTGATTATAAAAAAATATTTTTAAATAAAAGTAATGTACCAAGATTAATTTAATTAAAATAATTGTTTCCCATCATCGTTCACAACCCTGAAAAAAAAGATGATTTACTTAGAAATTATGAATATAGATATTTCTATAAAAAAATTATATAAATTCATGAAAAAATAATAGGAGAAGAATAAAAATGTAGAATAATCAAAATTTTATTCAATTGTGATATATATAATCCAATTAATCTCAGGAAGTAGTCACTAAAGTTTTCCCTTTCACCCCAATAACATATCTAAATTTATAGAGTCAACCTACTAACTAATTAGACTATTAGAAATGAATTGTAGAGGTTAATTAAGTGGTTGAAAATTTGCTGGCATTGATTTTAATGTAGAATAACTAGTTAGATTAATCTATAAATTGTGTCACTAACCATATTTCAGAATTTAGATTCTTTTGATTGGTTTGGGAACATTGTTAACTAACCATGCACATTATTATGTTTTATATTGAATATTTCAATCTATACCATACATGTATTTTGGGAAACCTTGCACAATTTGTAGGTAATTTAACAATCTTTACACCCTCCCAACATCTCCATTTTTTCTTTAACCATGATCCATTCAATCTAAAAACCAATATAGGGATATCATTTAACTACTAATAGATAATTACACTATAAATATATGGTAAATGATTACACCATGATATTTGGAAATAAATTCACATAAAATAAGGTTTTGATGGTTTGTATCAGTTCTCTGAAAAGAAAATTAAAAGTCCTAGAAATTTATATTGTAATTAGTGAATTCGATAAAGATGAATAATTTAGTGAAACACCTAAAACCTTTTAGAATGATATTGAAAATAAAGGGAATCCTTTTTTATTATTAATATACTTTTTATTTAAAATTCCGAATAAACATTGGATAAAAACTAAAATCAATGGGTTTTATAGAAATAAAAGTTTAATGCATCAGCACATAAAAATTACTTATATAATTTATAAGGCTCCCAATAATTAAAAAATATTATACCAAAATTTTAGTAGTGAATCATTAAATAGATTAACTTCTACCCATGTATGTGAAATAAGGAAATGTTCATTAAATATTTATTTCATTCCAAAAGTGGATAAGTTTTCAACTAATGTGATTATTGAAAATTATAGAAAAACATTATGACCATGAAACCATCAAGCTTGATATATGAAGGATTGGTACCTTTTTTCACAAATAATGAAATACTAAAAAACATTTCAATCACATATTATAATGTAGAATTCATGTATATAAATATTTCTATAAATTGGATCACTGCAAATCCTTTCATATTACGAACCACACATTCTCCTTATTTTTCTTACACTGACTGGAGATCCATCGGTATTAATCTGGATTCAATTACTTGTTGGAATCCATCTAACCCATTGAACCCTAAATACTATATTATAATTCACATATACATACAAAAATTATCATCTCATACTATTCATAAATACAATTTTAATATCTCCCAACAAACCTAATATTGATCCATTCACCATTTTAATAATTGTATAAACAATCCATGAAAACATAAGAGTAAATGTTCCATAAATTGTCTCACTCTTGACATACCATGTCAGCTAATATACAGTATTGAAAATTAGGAGCAGAAGGAAACATGTGACACTTTATATTAACAAATAAAACTGTGAATAAAATAAATATTGAAAGTAATCAAACCTCTCCCCTTTTTCCAACATTGTGAAAAATAATCTTATGAAAAGTTTTACCAAAAAATAAACCTTTTCCTAATCAAATTTTAATTACTAATTAATTAATCATGGTTCCCTAAGGATGTATAGTTGATTTTTTATGTTAAATTGTATTAAAAATGAATGAAAACCATTATATAATTTAATTATACTTTTTATTAGTGTTCTAAGAAATGATAATTGACCATGTTCTAGAATAATTTAGAATATACAATTGAATATTATCTTTTAGTGATAGAGAGTAACCCCAGACCAGATGATTTAGTTAATCACTCAGCACCACTTTAAAAAAAATATGTGTTAAAATTATAGATTAAATTTTATTTTAGAATATATATGACCATGTAATAAGAGAGAAACATTATTTTATCTATCATTCTAGAACTATATACCTTCTACACCAAAATTTCCCCATGACTGGTCAATGAATGTAACACACAAGTATTTTGTGAAATAGTTTTTTTCAAATAAATTTAATCTTTTTCATATTTCACATTTCACAAAACACTGATATTTTACAGTGTTAGATAAAACACTATGATAATATTTTGTTACACACAACACTGAATTTAAACGAGACAGGACATAATATTAAAATATTGTAATTTAAAGTAAAATTCATCACCTATCCATTAGAATGGAAGGTATGAAGAATATTAAGTAAATTATAATACTATATTCTTTCCATGTGTATATAAAATTAATTATGGACATACCTATTAATTTTAAATGAAAATAAAAACTATTTAAAAAAGGAAATATTTTTCTGGGAAAATATATTTTTATGTGCACAAGTCTGTTTTACACCAATAAATTTAAAAAATCACTTTCAGTTAATGGTTTTAATGAAATTATTATATTATATATTCAATATAATTTCTAAAATTAATCTTGTGTGTTTTCTATAGAAGATATTGGAATTGATTACATTTTTCTTTTTGAAACTATATTTTCTGAAAAAAAAGCAATTTTGTTGAATTTTTTACACTTAATTTAAACTTAATTTTTACCACATTTAAAAAAATTGTTAAAAAAATAGTCTAAATTTATTAAATAATCATGTTAAAATTATCTTGTTGTGAATTTTATAGAATTTTTTGAAAAGATAAATTTTTTCAATTAATAGTGCAAATACTTGTTTTTATTGAGATTTGTCATTTCTTTTAAGGAATCTTAAAACAAACAAATATTTTAATATTTTTTTAAAAGTAAAACAAGTTTAAATATATACCTACTAATTCAATTTTTTATATTGGTATCAATTCCATATTTGATTTTGATATAAAACATTTATGAACTTTTGAACAGTTTTTTATTTGAAAAGAACTTTCTTATCGCAACTATGGGATTAATTTTATCATAAAATTTTTCACTTATATTATTTGAGATTGGAAAATGGATTCCATAGTTAGAATAATAATAATTTAAACTACCTAATGTGGTCACATTAATTTTTTACTAAAATGAATATTATAAATATAAAAAATATTTCTTACTTTCTTTTCTGTGGGGGGGGGTATGATAACATCCTTCGTGAGTATGGAGGACTAGATCCTCACGAATCGATGAGATCCATTTATTAAATACAATTTACATGGAAGGTAAATAGGATAATTTTAAATAATATTATGTGATATATATTACATAAAATTTATTATAAATTTTTAATATATCATTTATCATTCTTTCTTTCATTCTATCATTAAAATGGAAACAACATTCATACATACATGTGTCTTACCATCTCCATGAATAGGGTATCTCATTTCTTATCCTTAAATTTTATGGATTATGATAAATACATATATACTGAATATATAAGATATTTATATCTCGTTTAGTATTTTTCATATGATACAAACATGTTCAAAGTAATACAATAAAAAAATAAAAAATCAAAACATACATGAAAAAATAGTTATTAGATAAAACATGATTTGACAAGGAATTATTGATAAAAATGAAATAATGGTCATATTTAAATAATATATGGTGCAATAAATATTAATTTTGGGTCTAAAATTGATATATAATAAACATAAATTTATTATATTTGATGTTATAATGTGTACAAGGGAAGTTGATACTTAAGGTAATGGATTTCTAGTTTCTCTTTTATTTTAAAGAGACATGAAAATTCACCACATGTTTCTTCTATGTGTTTTATATAAAACCCCTTTAAAATTCTATATTAAAAATATATTTATTTTCATGATACTTAATGTTTCATTTTATTTTATTCCTTATTAGGTCTTACAATTAAAAATATTACTGAAGTGGAAAGTTAATATTCATCTCACATAAATATCCATGAGATGCATATCATATTCACCACATGTTTCTTATTTGTGGTTTATTTATTATAAATGGATGTATTTTTTATTACTTCACATAACATTTGTGTTTATTTACATATACATTTTAGGATATCTCTTTCATTGTGTTTATGGTTCCAAAGATACCTAGGAAGTAAGGGATTTTTGTCTCAATTTTCCTTCCTAGAGACATATGTTATGTTATAAGACTATATTCTCTAATGGGGTATACATAAATCCAATTTTTACCTTTAATATCAGGGATTTATTTATTCTAATGATATTATAAGTTTAATTTTATATTATTCTTTCACAGGGCTTATGATTCAATGTTACAAAAGTGGTAAGAGTTTTAAGTTACAATATCAATATTTATTATGGTTACTCAATATTATGTTTATAATGATAAACTATTATGATTTACCTCTAAATATATCTCATGTATATTATTATCCTATGGTTATTTATCGATAATAAAATCTTTCCTTTCGTTTTTCTCTCTTTATGTACTCAAGAGTTAAAAATAATAATTTTATGTAAAAAACTTCATTATTTTTATCTTTATCTGAAAGCCCCTTTTTTCTTTCAAATACATTTTTTCTATAAATGATTTCAATAAAAATTAAATTTCTAAAAATTATTTATTAAAAAAATCTCATGTTTTACTTTTTACATAATGTTTTTAATGTAATATTTTTATTGATTTCAAAACAAGTCCCATTTGGATTTTATGACAAATGTGAAAGAAATATTCATTTTAACATATACAATATAAACATAATTATACTCTATCAAGACTTGTAATTTATTTTAAGATTCATTTATAATCATCCAATTTTATTTTAAAAGAAAATTATTTGGAAAAATATATTTGGTTTAAAAAAAATAAAAGACGAAAGGTTATTTTCCGAAATAATATTTTTAAATGATTTTTAAAGAATCCATTATATGTTTTTAAGGTTATTTTCAATGAATTTTTTTTCGAAAATAATTAATGATTTTTTAGTTTTAAAAAATTATTTTTAATAAAAAGTTATTTTCCTCCAAAAAATCTTCAATAATATTTCAAAATCATTTTCCATCTTAGATCATATCAGTTGATGTTACATATGCCTTACTATGGATATGATCCAAGGATACTATTTTTATTCTTTCTCTAAATGGGTTATATTTATGATGGAATGTTTTTTTATTAAATCTATTTCTCTTCAATAGGTTATACCATGAATAAATTCATATGAAATCCACTCCTTTAAATAAGTTTTGTTGTAATGGAATGATAAATGATTATGAAACCTGACTCTTTTAAATAGGTCATAATAGGATGAAAATTTTATGATATCCATTTTATTTCATGGGTTATTGTTTGGGGAATGTTTTATGATCTTACAAAAGACATATATAGTATTTTCATTATGTGACATATGGGACCTATATCTCTCTCTAATTTAGTGGGTAAAGATTTATATCACATGAGATAGATAGTACTATAATGGGGAGTGAACCTGATTCAGTAATGTACTTTGTATGATATGCTGATCTTGGGAGTAAACCTTGACTACGATAATGGTTTTGGGAGTGAACTCATTCTACTATGATGGCCTTGGTTTTGACCCTTGACTACAATGGAAATTATTATATATACTTATTTTTTATGTCAAAAATATATATCATATTCTAATGTTATGGTATCATGGATTATGTTCCTTCATTTCCTCATGATCCACCCCTTATTAACTACCAATATTTATTTCATGGCCCATGATTATGATATTTTATATGCAGAGTATGGTTTTCTTATATTATTCTCTTTTAATCATAACCTTATGCTCATGATATGTTGATATATCATTTATCTTCCCATATTAAGCATCTGATATTACCCTTTCATATGTTTCCTTTCCCCATGTTATGAAGAAATTCTTTAAGTAGATAATGTATAAGAATAGAACTATGTGGGAAGATATTTATGAGAGATATTTATTATCATTTAATAAATAATAATACTTTGTATCTATTCTCAGAAGGCACTAAACATTTATAATCCATGGGTGTGTGTTTGTGTAATGTAGTGAATATTCATCTAAATAGATATAATATCTATCTATGAGAATCATGGGTCATTATAGTTGGAATCATATGAACTATTTACCCAAACTTTAGAAACTAGGATGAGAAAACATTAATTATATACCTAGATAAATTTATAAAGATATTTTTAGGTATATCTATAAGAATAATTCTAATAATAATTCTAAGTATATATAAATTTATTAGAGTTTTGGTAAATAATATAATAAGTGGTTTCCAGGTAATTACAACCATGTCAGGATACAAAAATTGGATGTGCATGTGGTATAGATGTACCTATGGGTAATAACTCTAAAAATGGTGCATTGATCTGGACTCAATCATCACCTAGTTTATGTCAATGTGCCTTACTACATACCTAGTTAGACACTTTGAGGGGATATGATTTGGAAGTTTTAAAACACTTTAACAATCATTATGAAGTATTTGGATAATGAATATGAATGGACTAGTTTAAACCTAAATAGTCATATATTTAAAATAATGTATCATTATTTAGATGTCATATAGGTTATTTTCCAGATTATGTGATTTCCCAAAATGAAATGGGTACTCACACAATTATTTTTGGATTTGCTAAATAATGGGAACTATAAGTAATTGGGTTAACAATGAAAGTGATAGGAAATGTGTTAATGAGAAACCAAATGGGTTTATGATTCGAGTAAGGGAAACTATTTTTAGGCATAATTAGTTATCATTATATATGATTGATATCTTTCATATTAACCAACTCCCAGACTCACCAAAGAATAAAAATATATAGTTTATTAAAATTTTGGGTGGTGGATACCATGGTTGAAATAAGATTCTATTTTCTATATGTCTAAAATGTGGGAATAAGTACCTTTGTTAATGTCTTAGGAGAACGGGAAGCTTTTTTTAGTGTGTAAGGTAATGACATAAAGAAATTAATTTTAGAGGAAATTCTAAAATTTAATTTCACACACTAGATGACATTAATGGTATCCCGAAGATATCATTGATGGTTGAATATTTCAAATGTGGAAAGTATTGTCACTATACAAATCGATAACCCAAGGGGAAAACTCAAGAATAGAATCAAAATGGTTGTAAAAGTAATGGTTATACTTATGATGATAAGGAGATTGTGAATGAAATATGAAATGAAAGATGTATTAACAAATAAGAGGAAAAATCCAAGTTAAAATTTTAATAATGAAGTATAATAATATAAGTGTACATGTATTATAAATCGAGAATTATCAAATATATAAGGATGTTTCAGTATATGTTTTCTTGTGTATTTGAAAGAATATATTGAATTGTACTTATATCCATGATAATTTATTTAATAGAAAGGTTATATTTTATGGAAGAAAATGATTTTAGGAAGTTAACCCTTAATATGTTCTTAATATTTTGAAATTCTTATTTAGTTTAGATAAAGAAATGATTTATAAGGATAATATAAAATGGATTGTATTGATCACCATGGAATGAATTAATGATTAGTGAACAAAGGGATTTATTTTTTCATTTATGGAGCTAATAACATTTTTGGATTTATGAAATATATTCAATACTCCATGGTTTTATTCAAGGAATGAGGAATTATGAACACTTTAATTAAGGTTTTACGGAATTTTGGTTATTACCATGTTTCAGGAAAATATATGACTAAGGTATTCACATATTTGCTATGTGACAATAAAGAGCTATTTTATGATATTTGGGGGGTAAGTTATAAGTTTAACTCCTTTAAGATTCAAATTTTTTTAAGGTTTTTAAGGTTAACCCATTATGGAATGTTTTGGGTGGAATTTTGGATGTGGTTTTTCAGATTAATGTATTATTTCACTGTGTCAAAATTTATACATATTTTATAACTTATGCTAACCAACTTTTTAGGATGATAACTATAGATAGAAGGAATAAATTTTCATTTTATTATGGATCTCTTTTTCCATTAGTTCTTTAGGAATAAATAAAATTCATCTTCATTTCATGGATTAAGCGATGAAGTGGCAACTGATTGAAGCACATCCAAAAGATGGAATTATTATTATGATTTAAAGGAAAGATAATCCATAGGTATATCAGTTCCTTAGATATTTTTGATCGTATCAGGATTGTATCCTATCAATTTCAACATCCATTGAACCTATATTAAGTCCACATTATCTTCCATATATCTCTCCTAAGGAAGTACATACCTAATTCATCACATGTACTGAACTCAAAATTCGTTCTACTACAGTATGATAATTCTTATAAGGAATAACCGATGCAGATTCTAGAGAGAGCATATAATGTTTTATGAAACAAAGACACCCACCCGGTCAATGTTTAGTGGTGAAACCAACAGGTTAAGGATGCAATATGGGAACATGGGGATGTAATGAGGTATAAGTATCATTAGTTGTTGGTGCCAAAGTAATGAATTTTGAAGGTGAAATTCATTTTAAGGGGGGTATAATTTAACACCCCATATTATGTGAAATATATTTTTCGAACATAATTTCATAGTTTTTATTTTTTTCATTTCACACAACAAAGAGTGTGTCTTATGTTACACACAACATTGAGTTTAACATGTGTTACACACAACACTGAATTTAAACAAAACATGACATACTATTAAAATATTATTATGTAATATAAAATTATCACCTAGACATTCGAGTGTTGGGTATGGATAACAGTAATTATATTATGAAAATATATACTTTAAAATTTTATATAAAATGAACTCTTTAGTTTACAATTAATTATAAAATAAAATAATAACCATTTTAAAACAAATGGAATATTTTTTCTGAAAAATAATTTTTATGCGCACAAGTTTCTTTTACATGAATAAAATTAAAAAAATCAATTTTGGTGAATTATATTAATGAAATTTATATATTTTATAATCAACAAAACTTTTAAAATTTATGTTATGAGTTTTATAGACCATAAATAATAATTAATCTAATTTTTCTCTTATGAACTATATTTTTCTAAAAAATATTGTTGTTTTTTCCTGCGCACTGATTTTAAAATTTATTTTAGAAACATTGAAAAAATTTATTTTAAAAAATAAACATTTTTTTAAATTATAATATCAAAATTAAATTGGACTTAATTTTTTATTTTTATTTTTTTGAAAAGATTGAATTTTCAATAAATCGTGAAAATAATGGTATTTATTAAGAATTTTAATTTATTTTAAATAATTTAAAAACATTATAATTATTTTAAAATGGTTTCAAAAGTAGAATCAGATAATTTAAATATCCATTGATCTAATTTAATTAATTTAATCAATTAGATATTTAATTTTGTTATGAATACTATTTAAACCTTTTAACATTTTCTCTTTAAAAAACGGTTTTCTCATCGTTGCTATGGGATTAATTTTAATTTAAAATTTTCTACTTCTATGAATGGTGATTAGAATAATGGACTCCATATTTAGAATAAAAAATATTTATATTATCTAATAAGTTCAACATAATTTTTTTCCATTATTAGTAGTAAAAACAATAAAAAAGATTTAATATGGTTATGTTAAAATGGGTTTATTAGGGTCTAAAATAAAAATATAAGGATTAAAGATGCCCCAAGACTTTTAAAAAAACCATTTTCTAGACATATTTTGACCTTATCTCTTATATGTTCAATAATTTCCCATTTTTTAGCATTGGTTCAATATAAAATTTTGGGTAAACCTTTTTATTTTGAAAAATTAAAAATGTGTCAATCACCTCACATACACAAGGACACACCATATCATCACCTCTCCACTCTTAAAAAACTTGTTTTCCAATAATCCATGAAAACATAATTTAACATATCCCTAATATCATCTTATAAGACTTATTGTGGCCATAAATCCCACTAAAGAATCTATTTTGTACAATCCAAAAGAATTTCTCTGAAGAAGAGGTAATGTCCATAATCTGGTGTTTTATTTTATTTACTCATCCAACTCAATAAATTATTATTAAAACATTTTTATATAATAACCATAGTATATTCCATATACTGATATTTTCTACATTAAGGTAATGAAAGATATTTCTCTCATCTTCCATTAAATGGAATATAAAACCATCATTTGTGTTTACAGCGGATAACCACCTCACGAACTGATTTTTTTTCCAAAACCTACTATCATGGCTGGATATAATGAAATATTTAATTTTTATATATGATATGTTTGATATTATTATACCTATGTAATTATAATACCTCATAAACCTTCTTACCTCATAATCTTTTTGAATAAAAGTAACACTGCTTGTGTGTATGGTGGACTACCGCATCACGAACCAATGTGACATGTTTTTCATTTCTGTTTTACTTGGATGGTAATAAGAAAATATTAAATAAAAAATATTATAGTTTCAACATAATTATAATTCTATTATTATGATATCAAATTTAACTTCTTACATTCCATTTCATGGGGTATATGATAATGTAATTCGTGTGTATGACAGACTACCGACCCGTGAAGCGATGTGTTTCATTTTTCCACATACACTAAACATGGAAGTTAATAAGGATTGGTTTAAATAAAAATATTTTATATATATGAAATAAAAATTATTCTGGAATGTTTAAATATTATTTACCCGTAGTTCTATATTTTCATTAATTAAATGGAAATTGCGTTCATGTGCACAAATGTGTTCCCGCCTCATTAAACTAGATATTTAATTTTCTATCTCTAGTTTTTATTGATTATGTTAAATACATATATATTTAGTATATATTATATTTATATAATTTTTTAAATTATATATATTATGTTACCATCATCAAATAAATAATACTAAGAAAATAACAAATCAAAATATATAATAAAAACAAAGCAATAATTATCCAAAACGTGAGTATAACAAGAAATTATTGATAAATGGTTAATAAAAGGACATAAGTAAATAAAATATGGTGTTATAAAAATGATATTTGTGGTTAAAGAGATATATAATAAAATTATTTTTATTCTATAGTATTTCTAAACATGTATGAATGAAGTCGAGACTCAAGGTAAGGGATTTCAAGTCTCTCTTTTATTTCGGGGAGACTTATCCATATTACCCACTAGTTTATTTTTTGTGGGGTATATATTACCACACTGAAATGTTATCTCATTAATATATTTATTTAAATTATATTTAATGTTTCATATTATATTATTCTTTATTGGGGAATACGATTCAAAATATTACCAAAGCGGCAAGTGATTTTCCTTCTAACTTTTATATTTGTAAGATACATTACATGATCACCACATGTTCCTTATATGTGTTATATATATTTTAAATGAATTTATTTTAAATTTATAATAATTAAAATTAAAAATATTTAAATATCCATTTTATTATCTCACTTTCATGGGGTTTACCGTTCAAAAGATACCCAATTTGTAAGGTATTTTTGTCTAAATTTTTTCCCCTTGAGAAATATATTGAGTTATCAACCTATATTTTTTTATTAGGTATATATACAGACCCCTTTTAAATGTAATATCATGAATTTATATATTCTAATGATATTTTAAGTTTCATTTATTTTTATTCATTCATGGGGCTCATGATTAAAAGTTACAAAAGTGGTATGTTTTTTATATTACAATCTCATTGTTTATAAGGATTTCATTTGATAATACTTACAATGATGAACTATTACGATATTTATCTCAATAAATTCATGTATTTTCTTCTAATCTAGTTATTTCTGGTTAAAAAATGTTTTCTATTCATTTAATTCTCTTAAATTATTTAAGAGGTCAAACAATTATTTAAGAAAAATCATCTTTAATTCTCTTTTCGATCAAAAATCCGTTTTTCCTTCCAAACCCATGTTTTATAAAAAACAAAATTCAGAAAAGTATTTCAAAAATTCACCAAATGATTTATTAAATGAATTCTTACCCATGTTTTAGTTTTTAATAGATTTTTTGAATGGGATATTCTATGTATTCTCTGAACAAGGACTTTTGGGATTTTGCCAAAAATTTTAATGAAATTTTCATTTTAATATGTGCATCATGAAAAAAATTATCCACTATCAAGAAAAATAATTTCTTTTAAAATTATTTTATAATATTCCAATTTAATTTTCAAATAAAATTATTTGGACACATTTTTGGGTTTTAAAAATGGTTTTTCAAATCAAAATATTTATTTTTATTAATAAATAAATTAAATTGTTTTTAAATAATACATTATATGTTTTCAAAGTTATTTTAAAAACAATTATTTCAGAAATATTTTATAAACATTTAGTTTTAAAATGATATTTTCAAATAAAATATATTTTCTTAATAATTGTTTTAAATTATATTTCAAAATAATTTTCTATCTAAGATGAAATCTGTTAACATTACTTATTACTTGATGGGGACATGATCCAAGGATACCCTTCTTAATATTTTTTGAAATGGTTTATGTTTAAGATAGGATTATATTTATGAAACCAATTTCTCTTCTATGAGTTATTTCATGAGGAAATGATTAGGAAACCCTCTTCTTTTAATGGGTTATGCTATAATAGAATGATGAAATTATTATAAAACCTCTCTCTTTTCTATAGGATATGAAATAATAAAAATTTTCAAAAACCCATTTTATTTCATGAGTTATGATGTGAAAAATGTTTTATGATCTTGTGACACACATACATGTTATTTTTTTATGTGACTAGCGGGACCTACATCCCCCTCTAGTGTATTGGGTGAAGATTTATATCTCATAAGATAAACCAGAATAGATTGGGGAGTGGATATAATTCATTAAGGTACTTTATCTACTATGACGGTCTTCGGAGTGAACCTTTACTACAATTATGGTTTGGGTAGTGAACACATTCCACTATTATATCCTTTAATATCATCCTTGAATACTATAGAAATGATTTTATATTATTATTTGTATGTCACAATTCCATGTATTATTTTAATTTTATAATCCCATGGCCCATGATCTTTTATTTCTTTATGATTCATGTCTTAAGAACCTCCATTATCTATTCCATTACTCAATATTATGGTCTTTGATATTTAGGGTATGGTGTTTTCAAATGTTATTATCATTTTCTCACACCCTTATGCTCATGATATATTAATATATACATTTTTTACCATTAATAAGCATCTTATCTCACCCTCTTTTATGTTTCCTTTCCCCTTATTATAAATAAATGTTTTAATTATGGTGCATATAATAATAGTTTCAGCTGTGAAGACATTTATGGGATATGTTGAAGATGTTTCAATAAATTATAATATTTTTTGTCTAATCTCCCATAGAACTATACCTTTACAATCCTTATACATGTGTTTGTGTAGAATAATGAATATTCATCTAAAAACATATAAAATCTATGTATGATAATCCTGTTTCATTATAATGATTATAGGTAGAATATCTTGAACTCATTTCCATAAATAGGAATTTTAATTACACCACCTTTCTCAATCAAATTTAGTGAAGTATATATTTTTTCTATGTAAACAAATTACAAAATGAGGATCCCTAAAAAATATCATGCATTCTTTTTATAAAAGGAATTTTTTATTTGATCTAATATGTGTTTTTTAATACCTCAATTGTCATCTATGAAATTATAGACACCCAAATTTTTTATGATCTATAAATAACACAACATTGGGATTTTAGATTCGTGGAGTCTCCCCATGATTATAGTAGTAAATTTTTCCAATCATATGACCTTAGAAAATTCATATGATATATCTATTAATTCTGATGTATAGTGTTTACCCATGGGATATGTTTTTGTGAATTTATAAAGAATGTGAATTTTGAGGGATTCTTAATATTTATTGATTAAATATATATTTATCCCATATGAATGGATGAATGTCTCTTATAAACAGTAGAGAAGATGGAAATTCTAACACTATGGTTGTTTTTTAAATGTGGAGCCTACCGTAGGGGGATGTAAACTTGGGAGAAAATATAATTGCATGAATAATGAATTAAACATAATTTATTTAATTAAATTAGGGGTCCTATATGATTTTTTCAATTTTAATATTTCATTACTAATGATCTATTTCATTTTGATAGTGTTTTTTGTGAGTGTGATTATTTTAGGGGATCGAGCTGATTAAATTTTTCATATTAGGGTTATATTATTTTTTATTATTCATCCCATTATAAAACATTTAATTCTTATGGCTATATTTATTCTCTAAATATAACATTCAAATTAACATTATAATTTTTTTTGGTGTTATTATCTGGTGAATGTGGTCTATATAATAATACATTATGAAATATGACATGTTTATATGATTAGAAGGGAAATTCCATTGATAAAATTCTAGTTCATTACATTCTTCCCCCCTTAATAAATTTATTCCTATAAATTTTATTTTAAAATAATAAGATGAAAATAGATGAGGGTACTAATTATTCATTACTTCCTCTGGTTCTCACGTCTCTTCCCTATACTTATAGTTCTTCTATTATACTTTGACTAGATGTTTTATCTTATTGTGTTGAAAATTTTCTATATAGTCTAAGATATTTATCAGTTGATCCTCATAGGAGATATAATTTTCCAACATTACCATCTCAAAAATCAATACATTTGAGGGATCTGGTATGTTATTCCATTGGGTGGATACATGGAACATGTCATGTACTTTAGACAAATTTGGTGGTAGTTCTAGTTGAAATGACATAGCTCTAATGTGTTCGATAATATAAAAGGGGAAATTGTACCTGATACATGACCTTTCCTTATTCAAATTCCCATAGATTTCTTCTATGAATATATGGGGAGGAAAACATTATCTCCAACCTCAAACTCTAGGTCTCTCTAATAGTTATTAGCATATCTATTTTATAAATTCTAAGTTTCCTTGATGTTTTGTAGAATTTTATTGACTTTTCCTTCAATTTATTTTAACATTTTAAGTCCCGAAAACTTATGTTTCAAAACTTCATCCCAACAAACATGTGTTCTCTGTTTATTCCCATAAATAGATTCATATATATTTATTTAGATGCTTGAGTGAATGTTATTATTGTAAGATAACTCAAATAGATGAAGATATTGATCTTATCCACCTTTAAAGTCCCTCAAGCATTCTCAAGATATATCCTCGTTTGTATGGATTTTCCCCTTAGATTTTCCATAAATTTTTTGGTCATAATTTTTACTAAGCATTCACTCGATGCGTAGAGTATGTTGGATAATTTTTCATAATATAAAGTAAAATCTTGGATCATGATTAGATATAATCGATATTAGTGTTCCATGTAGACTAATAACTTTTCTAACATAAAACGTTGAGATTTGATCAAGTGATAAGTCCAATAAAATTGCAATGAAGTGAGTAGTATTTGTAAGATGATAAACTATGACCCATATAGAGTTATTTTATCTATATTTATTTTTAGGACCATTGAAAAATTACATGGTTGTGTTTTCCAATTTCCATGTATATATGGGTGATGGTTCCATCAACCCCTTTAAATTGTTTCATTTAACCTTCACCATTTGACATGCCTAGCACATTTATATATATTATGTTATCTACTTCATCTTCTCTTGCAAATAGTACTCTTGGAGATCTCACTACATCTTCATGCTCTATGAGTATATGGATAATGTCACATTATTTGAATTATTCAAAGGATCATTCTTTATCTTTGGATTTGATGTTATACAACGTTTTTACCCAAATATTACAAATCCATCTTTATAAGTTTATAAATTTTAGGATTTCTTTTTTCTTATGCATTCCACATTATTCGGTATTTCTACATAATCTTTTTAAACATCTATTATCTCTTCCATATGGGATGGTTGAGAAATAATTTGAGAAATAAATGATGATATTCTTTAATTTATGAATTCCCTAACCTTTAAAAGTATAATAATATTGGATACTTATATATTTTCATTCTGGATAAGGTTGTCGGATACTTTCTACATAGAGCATCGACCACATTATTGACCTTCCCCGTATAATTTTGGATTGAGTAATAATAGTCCTTAACAATATCTAACCATCTTCATTGGATCATGTGAGGATCCTTTTTTTGAAAATATACTTGATACTCTTATGATCCATATATATTTCACAATTCTCTCCATGGATATAATTTCTTCAAATATTCCATGTGAAGACCACTATAGGAAAGTTTATATCATTTATTGGTTATTTTTTCTCATGAACCTTTATCTTATTTGAAGCCTAAGCTATCACTTTATCAATATTCATTAGTTCACAGTATAAATATTTCATTGAAGAATCATTGTATACCATCAAAATTTCTCCACTTGAAGGTAGTGTTAGTATGTGTGTAGGGATATTCATTTTTCTCAATTCCTTAAAACCCTCTTCAAATTAATTGGTCAAAAAACTACACTCCATTATGAGTAAGCTTCTTTATAAAGTTTGATAATATAGGTAAGTTTTACAAAAATAATCAATAGTCCCCATATGATTCTAGGAAACTACATGTCTCTGTTATAGAAGTTGGTCTTGACAACTCCTCAATTGAATTTGTCTTTAAAGAGTCCAAGTATATACCTTTTGGTGATAACATTCCTCATGAATGGTACTTCCACTATCTAAATCTCACTTTTTCTATACTTTTCATTTAAATTTGTCTTTTGAAAACACTTTAGCATACTATTCGAATTTTCCTCATTCACCTCCTTTGTTTGGGAGTATTTTAAAATTTCATCTATAAAGACTACGAAAAAAATTTATGTAATATCTAAAGACATTATTCCTTAATTAAATTAATATTTCTAGATCATTAGTTATTTTTAAGGGAATCACTATTAAATCATAGTGATTGAATCTTATTTTAAAATAACTCTTGGGAATATCCACCTCTTCACCTTTATTTAATGATACCTTGACTGGAGGTCATCCTTATAGAAATAATATTCCACATGTAGTAGATTGAATAAGTCATTAATCTTTGGTATTGGGTACTTTTTCTTCACTTTTATCTTATTGAGTTCCTAATAATAAATACAGGGGTATATTAACCCATATTTTGTCTTGATGAAGAGGACCAATGAACCCAATGGTGAATAACAAGAGTATATAAAACCCGTTTTTATATTCATTAATAATCTCTTATAAAGTTATTCAAACTCAATGGTGGTCATTCTGTAAGAATTCATTGATATCGGTAGAGATCTAAGTCTAAGTTCAATTGAGAACTTGGATTCTTGGTTATTGGGAAGACTAAGAAACTCTTTAGAGGAAACATAAGCATATTCTATCGCAATAGGAATGTTTTCAATCATCATTCATTCTTTTTTCCTCAGTCATTTTATCTAGATATACTTTCTCATAGGGTAATAATATCCATTCATTATAAGAATATTCCAAAAGTGATTCATTCTTCTTCTTACACTTGTTCATAATATAAGCGTGACTTGGGATTTGAAGAGTTATATACCCTTCTTAATGGTTGATGTTAACTATACATAAGGATATCCAATCCATTCCGAATATAGAATCAAATTCCACTAAAGGATTTATAACATTATTTTCTAGAAGATTTCAACCACAAACATTGACTTGGGATCAGTTATATACTTAGGATACAATAATTTATCTGTAAAATATTCTCACTGATATGTTTTTTATGGTGTTTCAATAGTTCTAATAAGAATTCATGATATGAAATAATGTGGAAAACTATAATCATATTAGACATTTCAATTTAATGAATGGATATTGAGTGTACCATTCAATATTTGATTCAATTTCTTGTTATTTAATATATCTAAAATAAAATATGGGATGATAATACTAAAACTAATAATTATATAAAAGATAAACTATGAACTTAGAATGAACAAATTATAAATTAGATTCATATCCAAAATTTTCAGACTCTAAATTTTAAACTAGGTTATCCCTAGTAGTTTTCATATCAGTTTTTATAATCTAAAATTCAATTCAAGTACATTATAATGGTTCATAAAGAGTTTGTGAATTTTTCAATACATGTCCCCAAGGAGTGTCACGTCAGATGTGTAGAGATTCCTCCTTTTCATAAACCAAGTACAACTTGATTTAATACTAAATGATTTATTTTGTGGTTATTACCCATAGGCACATCTATGTCAAAGCAACATCCAATTATAATGTCCAGATTGAGATATTGTTTCTTTGAAACCACTTTATCTATACTTCACCAAAATTTATAGATATTTTCTTATACTTAGACATATACCTAGGGTTCTCACTACATTATTCTAGTACTAATCCAAAACAAAATAACTAAACCCTACCTCTAATAATAATTATAGTGGCCAAATACTCTTACACATATTATTACATGATTTTTAGCATAAAGATCTACAAAACACAACATAATTATATAGAGTCCAAGTGTCTTTGGATGACTATGTTCATAATACATCAAAATGATAATAAAACATGTCATCTTTATGTTTTTCTCCATAATGATCTCATAAATCTCTTTGATATTCTAAAATTGAATAAGATAACCTAGGTAATACATAATCAAAAGAACTATGATAAAACCAGTTAGAGAATAAGCATGATAACAAGTCATGGTATATTAGTCAAAAAGTATAACATGGTATTATAAAATAAAATTCTCAAGAATATTTAAATGGGGTAATGACATAAATAATATGGATTTATAATATCTTGGAAATTTTGGAATGTGGAAACTATATAAAACATGACACAAGAATAAGTCAAGGATAACCACTATGACAACATTAGGTGGTGTACATAGTCACATTATGGATTAAGTTTACTTCCCAATACTTTAGATAATTCCTCCTGAGATATAAATATTACCCAATCTATTGGAGTGTTATCTGGGATCAAAAATCATAACATGTTCTTTCATATGTATGCCTCTTAGGGAAATCATATATAAGGTATAAACATAAAAAAACCTCATGGAAAGTAAATTGGTTTCATGATCATGTCTTATAATGTAAGAAAATTACATATCATAATGAATTCCCTGTAAAAATGGATTAAATAATTCTTGGATGTTAATAGATAATAATTAATCATAAGAAATGAAAATAAATACCAAGTGAATTCAATACATAAAAAGGAGTGGATAAATAAATTTTCATATATTCATTTTAAGTGAGATTTTTGGAAAATGATGAAAATAATCATAAAAGTCCATGGGGGAATAATAATTTCCATAAAACTACATATGAACTACATAAACGTCCTAATAAGATGAGTTTCTTTAAAATCCATTTAATTATAAAATCATTTCATTAAGTGGTACATGAAATTAGGTAAGAAGGTAGAGAAGTTTTCTTTAATTAGCTCGGCTTGATGAAAAAATTGAGAATTGAGCCTCTAAAAATGTATATCTCTAGTATGTAAATTTGGAATAAACTGAGTATATATGTGTGGGATATATAAATAATATAGAATAATTAAATAATAATCATATAGAGAGAAATCACAACCCAAATAAAATAGGGTTGTTTGGACAGATCTCTTTAGGTCTGGAATCATTCTCACTTTCACTTAACACTGAGGATAATAAAATTAAGTACATTAATTACTTAATTAAAACTTATATAAATATATTTTTTGAATATAATTATATTATGTTCATTTTCAACCATTCCAATGAGATATAAAGTTTAATTTTTTTGTTCTGATTGAGTTCATTTCGTGGTTCCATGTTCGGATCACTTGAGGAGTGTTATTGATGTTCCTTCCAAATTAGACTACATATATTGTAGTGAAATGAAAATATATTCATTCCCATAAATAAATTTAATTGTTCTCAAAAATCTATATTTATTCTATCTTAAGGATGATTTATTTAGTATAAATATTGTTGTAATATGGTTAGTTCATTTAGGTGTATTTACCAACGATCAGGAACTAGATTTGTTGTATTTAATTTAAGGATTATTACTATATTCCAGATCATAATGTAAGTTATAATATAATTATTATATACATATATAATAATATTATTATTTTTATAGGTTTTGTTGAAGGTGGTTGAAAAACATTATGTATGTTATTCATTGAGGAAGTGAACCCACCATAATATGAACAACATTTTCATATCAAGAATGAGATGAGAAAGAAGAGGACGTGTAATTCCCTGACCTAGACACCACTTTAAATAGTTCTCTAGTTTGGTTTACTGATAAGATTTAGGCATACCTCCCCATACACTAATGGTTGAAAACTAGAAGCAAGGTTGTAAATAGGTGATATTTGTAATAATATACCCTCTACTGGTGATAATAATAATGTTCTATATATATGAAACAGTAGAAGAAAGGAAAAAACATAGCAGAAGGAATACATAATACCATAAATATAAGGAGAAGAAAATATAGAGTAGTACAAGTTGAATAAATAGACCTAGCCAAGGATAGTACAATTTATAGACAGAATTCCATAATAGGTCATACATAAAAATAAACAGAAGGGTCTCCCATGGTTGACCATCAATAAATATAAATATAAATCATGCTAGAAAAATTAAAAACTCCAAAAGATGCAAGAACCACTATGGTATCTTTCCACACATCCCCTAAAAAGTGTTTAACTTGATCACTAAGCTCTAGATCCTGAGCTGGGTCCCTTACCTGATCATAGAGACATAAATTTTTCACATGTCCTGAGGGGCCTGTGTGGGGTGCGAGAATAAATATCAGTAGTATAGAACCAACATGTCCATGTATTATATCTATTATAATGTATGTGTACCAAATATAAATAAAAAAAATCACTTATACATCATATAAATAACCCTCTTCGCTTATGCTTATAATTTACAAGGAAGCAGTCACCTGCTTTGAACATCATTGATGGTCTCTGAATAAGTTCCCCCAATTATATTAATAACTTAAAAAATATGTCTATATATATATATGTAGTGGTAAGGATTCACGGAATAAATCACGAGTAATTCCATGACGAGTCTCATACTATGTGAACCCTTAGATTCCACATATAATAAATTCTTTGACTCTACCTTCCATCAAGCTCATAGTCAGTATCTATATAGAATTACCAATCAATAATTACCTGGTCCCTCAGAACTCATATTAAAAATACCTATCAGCTCAAAGTCCGACGTGCAGAGGCACATCAATATATTTCCAACAATATAATCACCATCATCTCAACAACTGACATCTCTAGGGATGGAATATATTTCCTCCCAATATCATGGCCCAATAGCCTCAAGCATATTGGTGATCCTTATCCCTCAACTAATGGTCTCATCACCCTAAAATGATGTTCCTTCACCATCAACATGAATTTATATGTGAAACACCCCCCCAAACAAAAATGATGTGCAACACCATCATGGTTCCTCCACCCACACAATTGGTCAACACTCCCCCTCTTAGTCCAATCTATGTGCACATGATGCCAATAGTGCATCAGCTAGAAACGATGAGTAGAAATCACCAATACTATACCTATGTCACATCATCTGAAACCTTGTACTCCTCGTATCATACTAATAAATCACAATGGTCATTGCCATCTCAAATCACATGATCTATACCCCTATCCTGACAACCTCATCACCTCAAACCATTAACTATGTCACCTAACCCTTTGATCAATATCACCTGAATATATATATTTCATGTTGTTCCCAACTGGAAGAACTAAGCCGCCTCAGTCTAGGTGGTCAACAACACCTCAATCCTTAGTCGATTCCCATAACATTCCCACCAAACCAACCAATTCAATACAAAAAATTTAATTTGATAAACACACTCAACCTAAACTACCCACGTTTTTCTAAGACCATTACCTAGTTTGACCAATTGTTGTGTAGGAGGATCAAGCCAACAGGAATCTCACATGATCTATTTAAAAACATAAATAGAAGAAATTAATTTATTAGGGTATCTTTTGGTCGAATCACATGGTACATAAAGATATCACCCCCAAAATACTTGAAAAAACATGGATGAAGATCAGATCCACCTACCACATACTATTAGGTGCTCTATCATCTGATATCATCCTCTAAATCGATATGATTTGGAAAAAAATGGTGTTTTAGACGAATTCCCTAAAAATAGGGTAATAAACCTCACACATATTTAGCATTATGTATGGAGAGATAAATAAAGAAAAGAGGATAGAGGAAGGAATTTCATATCAATAAGAATTTTTAGCCATAAACAGATCAAATATCAAAGCTCAGATGATGAAAAACAACCAAATCCTATGCGAAGGAGGAATGGGAGAACCCCTTATATGTGTGGTGTAAATGGGGGAAAGGAGGATGAAAATACAATAAGGGTGGATGGGTGTTTTTGTAAATTCACCATGATAAATTGGATTCATAGTTTGGACACACTATTTGGTTGTTCGTGTTCCAATCATGTGGTACTCACTGCCCAATTACCACACACACAAAGGCAAGGAAAACGGTTTTCCAAACCATGAACTTACCATGTAAAAGCCCCATATTAAAACTATAGAGGTGTTCATAGGGTTTTCCACCCAAACCCATTTGTTTACTCAAACTATACTGGTTTAGTAGGTAGGTAACACCGTTTATCTTGGGAGGCTTCATGGTTTTTTCATACTATTCTCCCCAGTTTGTGAATTCCAAAAAATGAGTTTCTGGTCCCTGAAACACCCCAAAACTCACCTAAAACAATGAGAAACTTATTGGGAATTGAAACCCAACCAAAGAAAATTAATTGGGTTAGTCAAAATCTTGGAATTAGGTTCTATAAATAAAACAGTATGTTGAACAACTCACTGAACAAAAAAATCTAATTTACCCAGAAAAAGGACTGTTTCAAAATACTGGGATGTTACAATCTCCCCACCTTAACATATCTCATCCCTGAGCAATCAACATTTACTCAGAGATGGTACTGAACATACCAATCTCATTTATATCATCCTAGTATACCTCATCATTTAACTCATAGGTC
Source organism: Viscum album (assembly GCA_963277665.1). Lineage (NCBI taxonomy): Eukaryota > Viridiplantae > Streptophyta > Magnoliopsida > Santalales > Viscaceae > Viscum > Viscum album. Next base: position 1,244,471,864 of record OY728130.1, on the reverse strand, counting down.
AAATCCCCCAAGGTGCTCCCTACATTAGTAATTATAAAACTGGTTATTTCCAGACCCAAAACAAACAATTATGGGGGTCCACCAACCATCCCTAGACTGCAAAGTACTCTCAAGACACAACATCGGTCCCATGGTTATAAGGTAATCATGTCATACCCATGTCATATTTGATGTCCATTCAGATATGCATCTCATCTTATTCACGTATCTTACCTCTTCTATACAAGGGACTCAAAAAATATCACATCTCATCAAATTCCCATAAAATCACAATAAATATTTAAATATGAATTCCCATCAAAGTTTTTATGAATCAACACCTCACACATTACTAGCATCGCATTGATGCCTAGATTCCTATGCAACTCAAATAACCCACATCGCATCAATTCCCATAATAGATCTCTATGCCAAGACACCTAATATATATATATCACATTATAATCAATTCCAACCTAATAACGATGATACAGTTAGTACAAAAAACATACATCCATGCACCTCATGCACCAAAACTAGAAAAATCTAAAACAAAAATGATACTTGGTCACTCATAGGGTGTACCTCTAACTATATTCGGCTCCCCATCAATATTTATACCTAGAAGATCCAATGCATGCACTTGGAATAAAGTCCATAAATTTGATTTTGAACCTCCCTATTGAGGGACACCATTTACTAGAAAATGACCCCACATCTGGTTCCATTTTCTCTTCCACAACCTCTATGTGAAGCTAAATCTTGTCAACTGACTCCTTGTAAAACTTCTAGTTTGACCACCAATCCTTGAGTGTTCCCCAATACCTGGATCCTAGATGTTCATAAAGTATTCTTGAAGAACCTCTTTAAATGACACATCAACTACATAGTTGACACTCCTTAGGAACTTGGTCACACTAGATCCAAATGTTACCAGCCTGCCAACACAGAAAACACATAGTTTAAGACCCAGTTCATGGTGGTATTCCCAAATCTCTTGCATCAATGACCTACTTTGATTATTAATGTCCCACTTACTTTTACATGAAGAATCACCACTAAAATAACCTGATTATTTCACCCAGATTGATTAATAATGGTCTTTCAGGTTCCCCTTGGCTATCAACGACTAGTTTACTTCCACTTAATAGGACGTCAGCCTAAAAACATGAACATTAATTTTGATGAAATATCCTAATATATCCTCAATATGTTTCCCCATGGTGATGTAATTTCCCACTATATCATGTGAAAAAATGAAACATGTTGATTAAGTTTTCCATATAGCCCATGAAATAAATGCCCCCCTCTTAGAGATTCATGAACTATTGGGCCCTATCCTACCTAGAATATCTAGAAAGAAGTGGTAAAAGTACCTTCCAATGAAATTATTATAATCAAGTGCCTCGTGTCTGGATAACTATACATGTACATACAACCATCTCTTTTCCTTTCCCTAAGGCATGTATATCGCTAGCATCACCCTCTTACCTAGGGGTGTCTCATTATAGTTGAAGATTCTCTAGACTGCCTTGATCCAGTTCTGAATTTTCTATGGTCCACCCTCACCCAAAAATGGATATGCATGCAAAAATTGGAACTATTGAGTTAGGTATGAAATCAGTGGCTCAATTCTCTATGTTATCGTATTAATTCCATATATAACGATGACTACACTCTGCCAAGATTCTCTTCAATCCATGGGTTGAATTCTTCCATTTGCAGCTACCCTGTCTGAACTAGATCCTATACCAGTATCTTTACATGAATATCATGATCATACTAACCCTCTAGGTCATCATATCGAGCCTTATGGGCCTCATCACATGCATGCTCAAGTAGCACCATATCACCTCCCCCAGATGCTCCACTAGAGCCCGTCTGGGCTACATCCTGTTGAATACTAAAACAATGGTTAAACAACCATATATATATATATCACATATATTAAAATTTGTAATATACTACAAAATCTCACCACCTTTATACTCACACCCTCCTATCACACACTATCATAAGACATTCATCTTTAAATACCTTTAGCTACCTGTATTAGGGTCAGGTAACACATATAACCTAGCCTTATGGACCCTAACCTATCCACACCAGAGTCAGGAATCAAATATAATACAGAATATTGGCCCCTCCCCTTCCTGTAATTGGTTAAGGTAACACATTTCATTTATATCCATCGAAGGATTATGAGTAGAATTCCATCAAATGGTTTATACCGGAGAACACTGTGTACCTTATTTATTGAAACTTTAAATAGATCAACCCCTATTATAATCTGTACCTAACCTTATCAGAATCAGGCCTATATGTCATATGCATATACATAGCATCACATATAACTTTCATTGGAACCACATGCTTGGGTTAGCTGAGTATATTACCACCTAAGATAGGCTAGTTTGAAAAACACTATTTAGATTCATTTGTTGACACTTTAAACAACCCAACCCCTCATAGTATCATAGTGAAATAGATTTTCCCAAGGAAAATAACAATTAAACATAGATCATATGATGCTAATTTCTTATAATGATTTATATATAAACCTCTCTTTTTATATAAGTCATATGGTCAAAATCCATATAATAGATAACCATCACACCCAAGTTTTCTACTCAATGAGGAAATCAGATCAACTCTCAAATAATAAAAATAGATCATCAATTTCCCACCCCATTAAACTTAGTAAGTCTCCCATGCTTGGGGTTGTAGGCACCCAAACATGAACTTTATACCCATCCTTGAATAAAACCTAGTCTCTGGTCTACCATATCCCAAATAGTAAGACAATATAGAAAAATAAAGGTACATTTGATACCATTAGTAGCCATCCATATGATGATACTAATCCCAAAGAATAAAATCACCCTGTTACCATTTGTAGTTCCCCTACCTGAATGACACTTTAAAAAATGATCAGGTATGGTTTACCACTGGTCCTTAAGTCTACCTCCTTGTACGCCAAAGGCTTTAAACTAGAAACAAGGGTGTAAAGAGGTAATATGTTATTATAGCATTACTATTCACAGATTGGGCTTCGGGCCATGAAAATGGGCCTACGGGCCATGTAATGGGCTAAATGCCCACTGGGCCTTCGGGCTATGTAATGGGTCTCCCACTACCCAGTTAAAAGAGGTATTTTCTTTGATTTAATAATAAATGAGTCTTCGGCCACAACCTTTTAAAAAAAATATATAAAATAGTAAAAGAAAGACTGTAACATAGTAGAAGAAATAGATAGAACCAACAAAACTCAACTGAAGAAATATAAAGTAGACACTATTGAATAAATAGAAAATATATGGGATAATACAATTTGTAGACAACATTCCATTAAATGACATACATAAAAATAAGCAAAAGGGTCTCCCATGGTCAACCATCAGTAAATAAAAATATAAATTATGCTTAAAAAAAGGAAACTCTAACAAAAACATGAACCACCATGGTCCTTGAACATCCATCCTAGGAAAAAGGTCCAACTCGATCACTAAGTTCCATCTCCTAAGCTCAGTAATTTACCTGGTCATAGATAGATAAAGTCCACATGTGTCCTAAGGGGCCCATGTAGGGTGTGGTAATAAGTATCAATAGGCCACCACCAACATATTTCTATTTTACATCCATGATAATTTAGTTATACGAAATATTAATAAAAATAGAACATACATCTCATATAAATGACTCACTTCCCTAATGATCATCTATAACATACTGATTTTTACAATAATCATAAATCTCTCTTATGATATCATATTAAGTGGAAAAAATAATTTATCATCAAAAAAACACTCTTTTTTTAAACTCATTTCGGAAGGGTAAAAAGCCTAGTTAACACTCAAGAATATTCAATGGAATATTTTTAGAGTTAAAAAATGAGTTGGTGTAAGATTCTGATGTCTAAAAAGCCTCAGTGAAGACCAAATAAAAATATTCAATATATTATTTTAAAATAGGGATATTTATACAAAATAATTGAATAATTCCTTAACGGTACATCGTATGATAAATCGAAGAGAATAGTTATGTCGGAAATGTGATTTTTATCCTCGAATATGTATAATGTTTTTAAGAATCAGGCGTTTGGATTCCACACTTACAAGAAAAAACATATATATATTTAATTAATAATTTTTTTTAGTCTTTTTAATAACTAAATTAATATCATCCAAACAGTGAATCAAATGATAAAACCCAGACAATCATTGGATCCTTAATATGGTGTTTACCCTATTATGAGTATAAAATTCGAAGGAAGTGTGCATTTGGATGCCCCGATCACTAATTAATGTTTTTAAATAAAGTGTTTAAAATATTAAAATATTGGAACTAATTTTATATCCCATAAATGGTGCATCACATGAAAATTCTAACACCTCCATTGTGTCTGGAATAGGGGTTTTACCCTAGGGGTGAATAGTTTTTTTATGCTCAATTGATCCCTTTAATAATTTTTTTAATTGGTTAAATTGTTTGAAAAAGAAAATGAAAAAATAATAAATGATAATAAAGGGGGGTTCATTCTGTTCATGCACCTTCTCCCCCCCCCCCCATATAGCACATGATTTCCTCCATGGGAGGCATTGGAAGCTTCCCAAAGCTTCAATTTGGTCTATTTTAGCAGCATTGAAAAATTAAAATGTGTTAATGAGTGGTATTAAACTAATCCACAATCATCAATTTGAAGTTTAATGGTTAGAAATGGGTGATTAATTGTCACCCCTAAGGTAGGATTTAGGGTTATATTTTCCAACCACATGCATCTAAATACCCCTATATAAACACAACACCCCAACCGGTATAATCACCACAACCATTGTTTGATTTCAGGAGCAAGACAACCACGAATCAAGATTCTGGTCGGTGGCCCTCTATTTCCTTCCACCCCCCTTGTGCAGCGCCTAGAGGTAAGGTTATTACATCTATTTATTTTTTATCGAATATTCTAAACTCAATATCCTTTATGTTAACGATTGGAATTCCACACCATCAGATTCATTGAATTAATATCATTGAGAAGAACCTAAATCATATTTTTTATTTTAAGGTAGAAATGTATTCTTCAATGTTATTTTTCTCATTTCAAATGGGTCATTTAAAATAAAATATCATGAAATAAATTATTGTAACTGGTCGACAATAATTAATTTGATTTATCAAAGTTTAATGATAAAATCATTAAATGGTAATTTCAATGTTTTGTAGAAGAATTGTTTATCAAAATTATTAAGGGGATAAAATTTTGAATTAATTACAGGAATGAATAAATAATTTTACAAAAATAAATTTTACGAAATTATGATATGAAAATTATAAAATATAATTACACGAAACTATTAGTGATAATAATGAAAAAATTATCAAGTGATGGCTGCACTATTTTTTCAAAGGATAATTTAAATGATTTAGTGGAAAATTAATTTATTAGTGTAACTGATAAATTTAAAATTTTGAAATCATAATTATCAATTTTTAATTTTTCAAAAAAGTTATTTATAATCACATATAATTTTTAAAAAAAATTAAATGGTAATAATATAATATATTAGTGCAGATGATAAAATTAAAATGATGATTTATCACTTCTTGTGACTTTTTAAAATGATAAAATAATTATTTAATTTATCAGTGCACATGATAAAATTAAATCAGATGTCTGATTTATCATCTCATATGACATTTCATAAATGATAAAATAATTATTTAATTTTTTAGTGCACGTAATAAAATTAAATTAAAGTCCATGATTTATCATTTATTTTGACTTTTTGAAGGTAAAGTGATAATTCAAAATTTTTCAATGTGTGTGATAAATTTAATGATAATTTGAGAATTATACAAAAGAGAGAAAGAATTATCACATGTGATGTTTTATTTATTTGAAATAAAAATTAATATTATGATTCTGAGAAAATATTTTCTATACCTCGAGCACTGACATGACAAAAACTCAAGACATTGATGTATCACCCTGATGTTTGAAAAACTATGAGAGGTTTTCTAATTGTTATGGTAGGATGTTATTTAACCTCTTAGTCTTGTTTACAAATGATTTTTATTAATATGATTATGTGTATACATGTTTAATGACCATTCTAGATAGTGAATGCATGTGGGTATGTGTGTATCCCCGAAAATTCTATATTACACTTGATTCCATGAGTACTTGTGGCTATTTATTCACATTACCATGTGATTACATGTACATTGTGCGCTACTTTACTCATAATGATGTGTTATTCTTGAATATATATATATATATCCTTCTATGCTATATATACCTTGCAGTTTTGTTCTTGGATTCAAGATATGTGGACCTTCTACTAGTGTTATCCTTTTGAGGGGGAATGCACATGACTGATGACAAGGGTCCAACACATGAGTAAGGAACACAATGACTCATTGGGATGCACATGTCAGACAATGAGGGATACAATGATTCTTGGGAGTATCGTGTAGCAGACCATCATGACTTGTGTTGTCCTTTGGAGGAGGGATGTTCATGACTGCCGACGACGGTTCAATGCATGAGAAGGGAATATGATGATTACTTGGGATGAAATTAATGAATAGGGGACTGATTATTGCTTTTTCCCTAGTATATCTTCTTGGCAGTGTGCTTCAATGACAAATGAACATGATTAGCTCGCGGTCCTCAGTACGTCAACTCGACGATTAAGGAATGATTAATAGATCTCATTTACCTTGCACATGTAGAGAAACATATCTTCTTACAGAGAATTAATTACTACACATGACGATTCCAAGAAACAATATTCATTATCCTAATGGATAATCATTGATTAATCCAACATTGTGGTTATCCATTATGGCATAAAGATGAAGTTGGTAAGACTGAGGGTTCTCGAAATTTTTTTAGCACACAACCACTCAGTTTTGTTTTTTTATTTACATTGTATTATTTTTTATGGAATACACTTGTATTTTTAGCACATTAGTTTTAGGAAGCATTGGTGTTGTCCTATTGATTCTTGTACACACACCCTACTTGTGCATTTTGGTGTGATTGTAGATTTCGTCACCAGAGATTTGATGATGGGGAAGGGCCCTATGGAAGATGGTGGACTGGTGGAGCATGGAGCTAGAAAGGACCAGGATAGGCACTAGAGCACTCCACAGATGATTATCTATTTACTATCTAGTTTTGTCTACTACTTGGGTTTTATTTCCACTTTGGGGATTTTTTACATTGTATGTGGGTCATCTTTACATTTAGGCATTTTAATCTCATTATTTATATTATTGATGTCGATTATTAGTCCTATGTCTTGATAGAGAGGGTATAGTCTCCCCAAAGTTCCACTTTATACCCCCACTTCTAATCGGAAGCCTCTTGAATATTGGGAGGTGCGCATGAGGTCATGTTACATTCTAGCTCGAACCTGATGATTCGGGTGAGGACGTTATATCAACATCCCCAAGGGTGCGATCACCTACTTTAGATATCATCGGTAGTATCTAAATTTGTGGCCCCAATTATTTATATATCATACATCACCTATCTATCTATATATAAAACTATAGTGGTGAGTATCGGTGGAAATAAACCCAAGCCACCCCCTAACGAGTCCCATAAAAGGAGAACCCTCAAGTTCCACCTATAATCAATTCACCAGTACCTCATGCCATCAATCGCTTAATCATCATTCATATGGAACACCCAATAAATAATTACACGTTCCCTCAAACCTCAGCTCATAAATCATCATTGACTCAAATCCCAATGTCCTGGGGAACAAAGATTTCTAACCACTAAAATAATCATCGTTAACTCAACATCTCACATCCCTAGGAATGATGATATCCATCATCCCAATATCCTTGCCCAATGGAATTTTGTGTATATGTGATCCTCATCCCCCAATCGATGGTATCAACACCCTAAACTGATCACCGATCACAATATATGTGGTTTTCTATGGTGATCACCTACAAACATAACTGATGTTTACCACTATCACCTAATCTCAAAATAGACTATTGGGAAATCCACCACATGAATTGTCAACACCACCTCATCTGAGTCCTATATGTGTGATGATGACTCCAATAGTGCTTCATCCAACAAATGGTGATTGTAAATCACCCAAATTGTACCTAAGTCACATCATTCGACACCTCATTCCATTATGAACATGCCACTAAATGATGATGGTCATCACCATATCAAATTACATGGGCCATCCCATATCCAAAAGATCTCATCTCCTTAAACCAATGACTATGTCAAATCAACCTTTGATCAACATTAACCATATATATATATATAGTTCCTCTCCCAACTTGAAGAACAATGTTGCATGAGTACAAGTGGTCAACAACACCTCCATCCTCATTCCATTCAAGTCATATTCCAATAGAACTAATAAATTCAATATAAAAAAAATTTGATATTACAAATATAGTTAGCCAACACTTCCCTAGTTGGTCCACACCCATTACCCATCTTGACTAATTATAGTGTAGCTGGAGAACTATCATAGGCATCTCACATGATCAATTTAATAGTATAAATATAAGAAATTAATTTATTAGTGTCTCGCTCAGTCAACTCACATGTTTCATATAGAGTGCACCCATGAAACACCCAAAACAATCATAGACAAAGCTAAGAACCACCAACCTCATATTAGTAGTCACTCACTCATCTGATATCATCCTCCAACTTTAGCCAAATTTTAAGAAAATAAAATTTTATATGAACACAATTAATATACTTTAAACAAGCTCACACAGAATTAGTGCTCCATGTGGATATATAAAATAGGATATTGGATTCAAGGTATTACCAATACTAATTCATACAATAGCTTAGATGATGAAGAATGACCAAATCCTAAAATGGTGGGAATGGGAAAAGACCTTGTTGTGTGTCGTATAAAAGGGAGAAAGCGGGAGAAAAAATATAATAATGGAGGTGAGTTATTTTTTAAAATTCACCCAAATAAATTGTTCACATGTTTTGGCCTCATGGTTTAGATAACTATAGAACAACCATGTGGTACTTAATTCCCTAGTACCACACAAGCATGGGAAAGACACATAGTTCACCAAACCAAGCACAAACATTGTGAAATCCCTATGTCAAAACCAACATTGGTGCTTTCTCGATCATTCTCTCCTACCTACATGGTTTTTAAAATCCTTCTAATTTTTTTGTTAGGACTCATGGTTTCTCCTGGGAGATTTAATGGTTTTTCCAAACCACGTACCCTAGTCTATATATTCCTAAATATTTATTTCCAAGCCCCGCCAAACCTGAAACTCACCTTAAACCCTGAGGAACATTATGGTACTTAAACCCCATCTAAAAACAAGTCCTTGGGTTAATAAAACAATCATAATTAGGTTCTGAATATCAAAAATGATGTTGTCTTTCTCACCAAACACAAAATTCAAATTTACCTATAAAATAGTTCATTCTAAAATCCTATCATGTTACAAGATGGATGGTAGATATTATATTTTAAAAAATAATATTCAAGTATACTTATGATATTGTTGTCATTATGTGATGTTGGATGAAATTTCTTAGAGGATAAGGTGGAAAAAAATGAAAAGGCTCGAGTGTAGGTATTACATTACCCTTTGGATATCTCCTCTTAGGATTCCCTGTAAGGTTCCTTATATTTCTTTTTTGTTGAGAATAAGGCCTAGAGGGATGTGGGGAGATATGGGGAGGTAATTTTTCAAAACCTTGTTAAGGTAAGGATTTTAGAATGTTGGAGGAGAATAAGATGTAATTATAAGGGCAAGAGGGGGTGTTTCCCAGATATTTTATTCATTATTTTATTATTTTGTATCAAGGAAACCAATCATATTGATTATTGTGACTATAAATAGTAATTACTTCATGTGATTTCAAACTGATGGTTTTTTACATCACCCCTTATGCAATTAATCATATATATAACTTATCTCGTTAAATACCAGATTTCACTATTCACCATATAATAAACTATTTTAAAAAATACCAAATATTATCCCTAAATTTTTTTCAATGTGTACACTATAAAAATAAAAATACTTTTTATGAAAATTATTTTTTACACCCTATTTATTTGAAAATTATAATTTTAATATTATGATCAATTTTATGACCCTTTGAAAAATTATGTATAGTCTCATAAAATAACATTATCATTATAATGAAAAATTATTTTTTTATATATAAAAATTCTAAAAAAATAAATTTTATTTCGAATCATTACATTTTTTATAAAAATATAAATAAAACATGAACTTTTTAAAAAAATAAAAATTTAATTTAACAACATTAAACACTTATTTACTAGTATCTAGATATAAATATGTCATATTTTCATTTTATAAGATACCAAAATATTTTTTTACACTTAAATATTTGAAGATACTATTTTAATATTCAATTTATTATTCTTAATGGTTGCATTACTATTCCTATGGTGAGATTACTATTCCAATAGTAAAATTATTATTCCAACTATCATATTTTTAATAGTCGTATAGGTTCCCTAATTTCTATAAATACCTTATATTAGATTTATTCTTCATTAAATTTTATTTTATTTCAAGGTTATATATATTTTCATTCTCAAAATGAATATTTTAATACTCATTTTATGTTTCCATTATATAATATTTCTCATTAGTATGATTATTATAAGAAATTGAGCATATCTATATTTTCTTATTATACTTATCATATTACCAATTTTTCCCAGTATAATACTTTCAATTATTAGGGTTATATTTATTATCTATATTTAATTTTAAAATTAATATAATAAAATGTTATTAGTTTTATCATGTGGCACAAGTGAATTATATAATACTAGGTTACTAAAAATGACATGCTTATATAATCCGAAGGGAAATTCCATTGAAAAATTTTTGGGTCCTTACATTCTTCCCCCTTTAGAAATTTATTCCTTGAAATTTAATTTCAACCACTATGATTAAAATAGATTAGGGTACTTTTGTTTCATTATTTCCTTCATTTTCCATGTTTCCACCTCTTACTTAGAATTCTACTATCGTACATTGACTATGTGAGTTAACTAGTTTCATAGAATGTTTTCTTTATAGTCAAATATCTTCACCGACTGCTCCTCATAGGAGAGGTCATTTTCCAATATTTCCAATTATGAAGTGAGTACATGTGAGGGATCTGGTATTTAATTTCTCAAGGTGGATATTTAGAACCCTCGTGTAGTTTAGACAAGGTTAGTGGTAGTTTTAGTTGATAGGTTATAGATCTGATATAATTTAGAATCTCAAAGGTGTCAATGTACATGGAACATAACATTCCCTTAATTTAAAATATCATGACTCTATTATATAGGAATATAAAAAAGAACATTTTATCTCAAACCTCAAACTCTATTTCTCTCTAAAAGTAATATTCCAAAATCTTTTATAAATCTTCATTGTCTTGATGTGATGTTGAATACTATTGAATTTTTTTACCAATTCTATGAGCATTTCAGGTCCTAGCATCTTGTGTTCAAAAACGTCATCCCAACACATATTTTTTCTACATATTCCCATAAAGGTATTTTTATGGATACATTTGAATGATTTAGTGGAAGCTATTATTATTTAAAAACTTGACCAAAGGAAGATATTGATCTCATCCTCCTTTATATTCTATCGAGCATGATCTCAATATGTTCTCAAGTGTTGGGAGATTCCACAAATTTTTTTAAATAGTTTCAGGTTTATAATATTTAATGAATTTTAACTAAATGTTTAGATAAAGTTGTAGTTTTTTCCAAAACATTGAGGAAAAACTTGGATCTCGATCGGATAATAATTTGTAGTGTTCTATGAAGCCTAACATCTTCTATGATGAATATCCATACATTTCATTAATTGAGAGGTTATCTAAAATAAAAATTAAGTGTTTATTTTTTATAATATGATCCACCACAACCCACATAGAATTTGTCCTCTGAATTCCTTTATAAGTCCATTAAAAGATTCCATGGTGAAGTTTTCCCATTTCCATGTATGTATTGAAAATTGTTTCATCATCACATAGAATTTTGTAATTAAACATTAACTTGTTGTCATAAAAAGCACTTTGAGGTTTATTTTGTTAGGTACTTCTTTATATTTTACGACAAATATTGCTATCATAGATCTTGATACACTTCATGCTCCTTGGGTGGATGGAGAAGACCATGCTATGTATATCATTCAGTAACTCATTTATCTAAAGATCTGATGGTATAAATAGTAATGAACAAAATATTATAACTCATTCTTCATAGATTTTGAACTATGAGGATTTACCCTAACATATAGATTCCACCTTCTTCTATATTTCCATATAATCTCATGAATAACTTCTTATCTCCTTTGAAAGAGATGGTTGATGAATAATTTAAGAAAGGAATGATGAAGTTCCTTCCTTTATGACTTCCATGTCTATCCTTTGAAAGTAAAATAAGACTGGATCCTTCTCAATTCTCATAATGGATATGGTTTCATGGTACATTATACTTAAATAATAATACACTTTATTTTCCTTCCCCATATGGAATGGAATTGAGTGGTCATAATCCATGATCAGTTTGGACCATATTCATTCACACATATTAAAAACATTATATGTGAATATTTACATGAGGATATTATGATATGTATATACTTCAATCTTCTCCCCAAAGAGATAACACATATAAAAATACAATGTGAAGATCATTATAGTCAACTCCATGTTATGTGTTGGGTTTTTTTACTCATGAACATTCAACTAACTTCAGGAATAGGCTATCAATTTACCATTTTGTATTAGTATATAGTATAAACCTTTCTTTGAAACATAAATTTATACCAAAAATGATTCACCACTTTAGGTTAGTATAAGTAGTGGTGTTATGATAATCCTATATTTCAATTCCTTGAAACACACTTCACATTCATGGGTCCAGGAAAATATTATGCCCTTCCAAATTAACTTTCTCAATATATTTTACAATCCTGAAAAGTTTCTAAAATATCATCTATAGTACCCAACTAGTCCAAGAAAACCATGAATCTTCATTAAATTATTGGTATAGGACACTCCTAAATTTTCCTTATCTTATAAGGACCCACAAATATCCCTCTATTGGTGGTAAAATTCCCCAAGAATGATACTTTCTATATCCAAAACTCTAATTTTCAATAATTTTAATGCCGTTTATCTTCTCAAAAAATATTTATCAATGTATTCAAATTCTCCTCAGGATCCTCCTTAGTTATAGAGTATATTATAATAGAATCTATAAATTCTAAAATAAAATTTTGATGTAATATCTAAATACTCTATTAATCATGGCCATGAATATTTTTAGAGTATTAGTGAGTTTTAAGTAAATCACAATGAAATAATAGTGTATGTACCATGTTTTAAAGGTGTTCTTGGAAATATCCTCCTTCCCCACCATTATTTTATGATACACCAACTGAAGGTCCACCCCAGTGAAGTATTAGGCCCCACATAGCTAATATAACAAGTCAAGAATCTATTATAGTGGATAATTTTTCTATGTTTTTATCTTTTTGAGTTCATAATAATAAATTCATAAGTGTATTGACCCATCATTCTTCTTCATGAGGAGGACCAATGAATCCCATAGTAAAGCACATGAGCATATAAAACCCTTAACCAAATTCACTTGTAACATTTTTTTTCATTTCTTCCAACTCAATAGTGGACACTCTATAAGGATTCTTGGATATGGTTAGAGATATATGTATAAGTTCAATTCATGAATCAACCTCTAGTTAAGGAGGATGATAGAGAAACTCATTAGGGAGTACATCAGTATAGGTCTTTATAATGTAACTATCTTTTAGAATGATTCTATTATTTCTACCAATCATTTTCTCTTGGTATTATTACACATAATGTAGTAATATAAATTATTTATAATATGACTCCAAATGAGTCTCATTCTCTTCCTTACACTTATACACAATATGTGTATGACTTGGGATGTAAATATTGATCCCCCTCTCATAACAGTTAGTGTTTTCATTATATAATGATAGACAATCCATGTCAAATTTAGCATCACATTCTACTAAAGAAAGTATTAAAAGATATTCCATGAGATTCTCTCAATGAAAATTGAATGGGGATGAGTTACATACTTGGGATGCAAAAATTTCCTTATTGTTTTCTCACAAATAGCTCAACCCTCGTGTTTTTTGGTTCTTTTGGAATAGATCTACTAAAATTGTATAATATGAAAGAATATTTTGAACTATAATACTATAGTACATTTGAAGTTCATGAATGAACACTACATGCACATTTCACAATTTTATTCTAGTTTTAGTCGTTTTCTATTTCCAAAATAAACTATGATATGAAAATACTCAAAATAATAGGAATAAAAAATTTAGACTATGAAGTTAAAAGTAATAATTTATAAATGACATGTATATAAAAAATTATGAGTATATAGCATTAAATATAGGTTATAAAAAGTAATTTTCTGATCAATTTTTTATACCCTAACAATCTTTTCATGTCTTCCATAATGGTTTGTATAGATTTACAGAATTTTGAAAAGCCTAACCCCCAGGAGTGTCAAACCAGGTGTGTAGGAAGGCCTCTTTTCCGAGAGATTAGTATAAGATAAGTTAATACCCAATTATCCCTTTTGTTGTTATTACACATAGGTAAATCTATTTTATATCCACATCCACTTGTAGTATATAGACATGGATGGAATTTCGTAGTAACCATTTGTTGTATACTTCAATAAAATATAAAGAAATTTTCATGCACTTAGACTTATCTTCTAGGGTTAGAACTAAAATATTCTAGCTCTAATCCCCTAAAATAACTAGAACCTACCTCTAATACCAACTATAGTGAATCAATACACTAACACATATTATTAAATGGTTTTTAATATAAATATATACAAAATGAAACCCGAGGAACAATAGGCCTAGTGTCCCTGGAATAATAGGTTTATAATACATCAAAATGAGACTAAAAAACACAATTATTTTATTCTCCACAAGGAGAACTTAAATCCATTTTAGATCCAAAAACTATATAGAATAAAATTGATAATACCTAAACAAAATGGGAGAGCTAAAAATACCAGTAATGGAATATTAATTGTAAAGAAGCACATCATATGAGTAAAAATGCATGAGATGGTATCATAAAAGAAAAGGCTCATGAATAAACATATTTGATAGTTATATAAAGAATATATAGTCATAATATCATAGAAATATATTAACATTGAAAAAATATAAACCATGAAGAAATAATAAGTCAAGGATAACCCCCAAGACAATATTACATAGTGTACATAGTAACACCATGAATTTGGTTTAATCCATAATCCCATACATATCATCCCATGATACATAAATATTTCCCAATGAATTGAGATATATTTTTTTGAACATATCAAAAAATGTATGTGTATATGTATTCTATGTGTGGGAATAAAAAATAATGCATAATAATTAGAAAATACCCATAGAAAGGAAATGGGTTACATAATCTTATCTTATAACATATCCACACGGCATATAAAAATGAATTCCACAAAATAAGGTATTAAATAATTATTGGATATTTTTATATAAATAATTAATTATAGGGCTTGAAAATGAAGACCCGGGGAATTGAATACATATAAATTACTTCATGAATAATTTTAAAATTATTCATTTTAATTGGAGTTTTAGGAAAATGGGAAAATAATTATTAGATAAGGTAAGGGGATAATAGTTTCCATAAAACCAGAAATGAAATAACAAGGATTTTCATAATAAAATTATTAACTTTTAAAATTATTTTTAAAACATTGCTTTGAGAGGTAGTTGAAATGAGTTAAAAAGCAGAGAAGATCCTTTTAATTTTCTTTTTTGGCATATGAAATTGAGATTAGAAACTTTAAAACATGTATATACCCATAAAGTAAAGGTGATTTAAACTAAGTATATATGTGAGTGGAATATATAGATAATAAATAATAATTAAATAATAATAATGTATATGTAAATATTAGTAAGTAGAGAGAAATCATAAACCAAGTAAACTAGGTTTTTCAGAGAGATCCCTTTCTTTAGATCTAATATCATTACACTTATCACCGATAAGAAAATTTGATTAGTTAATGAATTAATATAGAACCGTGTAAAACTATATTTGAATTAATATAATTATATTCTGTTCATTTACAAGTATTTCAAGGAGATATAATTTTTGATTCTATTTTTATGAGTGTATTTATTTCATGGTTCCAAGGTTGAATCACTTGTGGATAATTATTAAAGTTATCTTCAAATTGGACTACAACTCATGAAGTGAAATGAAATTATATTCATATAATTTCATAAATTTAAATGTTTCTAAATATCCATATTTGTTCCAATGTAAGGATGATTCATTTAGTATAGTCATTTTTGTTATATTGTTAGTTTATTTAGGTGGGTTTTCCAACCATAGTGAATTATATATATTTTATTTATTTAAATTTTCATTAATAAATTGTATTACATGAAATAAGTTATAATATTATTTATATAACCACATATACCCATAATATTATTTCTTGAACCATCCTTGAAGGTGATAGATAAAAACAAAGTATGTTTCCCATGGAGGCAGTGAGGCAACCATAAAATTAACAACATTTTAATTTTTTGAATGAGAGGGGAAGATAAGAAGAATTATGGTAGATAGTAAATTGAAATAAACAATTCTAGTATATTTTTTATAATAGATTCATTATTTCAGGTGAGATGGAATTTTTTGGAGGATAATGAGGAAGAAAGATTTAAAAAACAATATTGAGGGAATTCCCTTCTCCTTTGGATGTCTCTTTTTAGGATTCCCCTTAATTCACCTTCGATTGCAATTTTTTTGAGAGAAATGATTCTTGGGATGTGGGGAGATATGGGGATGGGAGTTTATAGATATTTTGCATGGTAATTTTGTTAGAATGTTTAAGGAGAATGGGTGGTTTTATAAGGGGATGAGAGGGTTGTTTCTTGAATATTATATTCATTAGTTCATTATTTTTACTCAAGACTACCAATAGTGTTAATTATTGTGATTATATAAAGAAGTTATTACATGTGAGTTAGATCCAATGGTTTCTTACATCACCCTTTATGAAATTAGTCATGTAATTTACATATAATTTTAAATACTTTATTTTACTATATTTCATTATTCAATAAAAAATTCAACTTTTTTTGAAAAAATACCAAAAAAATCCTAACCATTTTTGGATTTTAAGATCACAAAAAAATCCATTTTATGAAATGAATTTTCAAAATATGAGAGAATTAATTTTTAATTAAAATACTTTTTTATTTAAAAATCCAATTTTAATGTTATCAGAAATTTTATGACCCTTTGAAAAATTACTTATGCTGTTATAAAATAATATTATCATTTATTTAACTATATATTATTTTATAAACATTTTTTATCAAAATTAATTTTATTACCAATCTTTATATTTTTTTTATAATAATGAAAGTAAAATATATATTATTTTCAAAAATAAAATAAAAAACTTATATTCTAATTTTTAAAACATTTATTTAGTTTTATAATGATATAAATATATCATAGTTTCATTTTTTTAAGATACCTAAACATTTTTTTACACTTCTATATGTGACGATATAATTATAATTATCAGGTTTCTATGCATACTGTTTAGATTACTATTCCTATCAGGACCTGTCCTAGAGGAGCACTTGTCATTAATACCCTAAGCCTTCCTCCAATAGTCCAGGGCCTGGTGACTAGCACTGAGTAGGCATATCTCAAAAATTGGAGGCATTAGCCTAAATTACCAGTACCCATGTACATATCTCCAAGCAACAAAATTATGAAATTTAAAACAACTTTAAGTATTCACGAATACAACTAAGATCCCACAACTAGGGTACAATAGGAAGTAAAGGGAAGGTAAACATGAACAAATACATGCTCCCAACAAAGTAAGTAAATATGTCCAACTAAAACTGCAAGAAGTCTAACCAGCTCCAAGGGTGTGGACTAAGTCAAGGTATGCTCCCGATAAATACCTCAGTCTTCCCAACTACATATATGCTCTATCTACTCACGGTACTCCTAGGAAACTATCAAAAAGGGCTTCCATAAACACAAGACATGTCATGTGTGGGAAAAATCCTAGCAGGGGTGAGTATGACAATACTCTATATAACACTCTAAAAACACTAAACACAAAGTACCAAGTAGTCATCTAATTACAAGATGTAACAATATATGAATAAAATATGCCTAGAGAGAAATATTATGAACCCAGATATACTTAGGAGAGACTCTATTCCATCAGGTGATCATAACCAACTTTCAGCCATAGGATTCTCCTACGAAGCATGCTCATTTTGGGAGAAATGACTCCTTGAGTCAGGATATAATCGAGGATACTCAACGAATAGGTCTTGCACATTTATACCCCACCCAAAGATAATTCATTAGTCAAAAATTACTATGATATATATAGAGAGGATCATTCTCAGAATCATTGGGGAACACCATGAACCTAATCCGAATCTACTCGTTATATAGGGGATCATATGCCAATGATTCAAAAAACTCAACCAATGTGTCCCACTAGATGGAGGATCAACGACCTACTCATAGAGGTTATGTAATTTACAAAAACATCACTAGGGGCGATTGAGGATCACACTATAATTTCATGGAGGGATACTGTATTCTATCTGAGACTCGTCCTCTAGAGTGGATTAAAATTCACTGATTTGGATGTAATGTAACATTTCACACTCAAGGGAAGGAACAAATGGATTCAATAAACCTACACTAGTCCAAACTAAAAACCAAACATTGGTTACAAAATGACCTTCTCGGTATTAGGGTCCCAATGCAATAGGCGTCTATCGATTAGACACTTTGTTTAATAATTATGATCGTTTGAAACTTTTGGGGTCACTACACTCGTGGAATGACCTCCATAGTTGGTCCCACTACCAAGCCAACTGACCTCTATGGTGGACCACCCGTAGTTCATCCGTGCGGCCACTGCACCCACAATCAACTGTCATGGTAGACAGTTGAGGTCAGTGTATCCATGAAAACTCAAGCAACAACACCCCCATGATTGACCATCGCGGTTGGCTGCAACCGAGATTCACCCCAGTTTCCCTAGATCAGATTTAGGTCCAGCCAAACCCATCATCTTCACCTGACCTTCTGACTTGGAATGTCTCCCTTAACCATCCTAGTACACTCTCCTCATCACATCTCACATGGCGCCTCCACTGCGTCTACCACTGTCTGACCCACCGGCTCCCCACATCTACGGTCGTGGTCCAACGTGGACACCCGACATGGTCTGCCTCCACTACCTTGAACCTCCACCAATTTTCTCACTGCCCTCCTATCCTAGATTGGCTAAATCCATTGACTTATAACAAATAGAAACCAAGCTAGACTGTCATCCCAGCCAAAACTCACCACTAATGTTCACCTTTCCAGATTTATATGTATCCATCACTATCGCATCATGTTTATCCTAGATCTATGATCTCATATCATTGCATCGAGAATTGAGAGTACAATTCTTGAGTGGTTGGGATGTGTCAAACCCCATGCCAATGAAGAATACATGTAGGTAAACATGGAATTGGGGGAGAAAAGAACAATCAATCAAGAGGAACGAACTTCATTCTATGTTTCTGTCGATTGTGGTTCATTTTTGTTTGAATGAAAAGCCGAAACCATCAACAGATTAACTAAAATAATTTATCCTACTCAAATCCCATCAAATAAACCTACCCAAAAAACATGATCGATTCGCAGGCTAATCTATTCACAGATTAGTCCAGGTTCATCATGGAAATTGAGAATGGGCAAAAACATATTGAATAAAATCCCTACTTGGATTTGGATCAATCACTAATAGAGAATGAATCTCCTTTGTTTTTGTTTTTTTGTGAGATCCTCAATTTCTATTTTCATACTGATCGTTAAAGCTCAATTTGTCAGTGTTCATCCATGAATACTCCTACACTATCTCCTATCTCAAATTACATGGTTATGAGGCCAACCCTAAAATTTGGCTATAAACAGGTCTATAAAGGATTTTATTAGGTCTCCACATCATCAAAAAATATTATTTATTATTTACCTCTATGAGTAATTTTTCACAAATGCCTCATGCTGATAAAGGTTATGTCCCGCCTAGGGAAAAACCACATTATGAACTCAACTATGGTCTCTAATTTCCAACCCGAGTCCATCTTCATGAGTTATTTGTTTAAGATTTAAAAATAAAATAAAATAGTTTAATTATTTTATTTACAGTTATGTTCTTGATGAATTATTCTACAGATGGCTAGAGATAAAAAATGTTAGCTCATGCATAGGGTAAATATGATGTTTTGAATTCAATGATGCCCCCAAATTTCTAATCCAGGCACCCATTTAAGAGTTATTCTACTTTTTCATGAAAGATCATCCATGAACGCTATTAAATATTTTAATATTTTTCAAATATTTTTTCAGGTAATACTGGTCTTTGGAATTCCACGTTGTCTCAATGCTTGGTCCCTAAAACAATCCTTATAATATCTAAAAATAATACATGGAAAATCAAAGATGTTATATTCTCCCCACCTTGGAGATTTACATCCCTTAAAATCCAAAACAAGGGCTACTCAAATATATGGGGGTACTGAGTATGCATCCAATCCTCCGTCTCCCATGTTCTCTCTTGGAGATTCCCATGCTACCACTATATATAAACTGAACAAATCTATTTCCCATGAAGGATCCCCTTCTGCCGATACTCGATATCCATTGGGTACTCAGCAAAAGTCTCTCCATCCAAGACATCTAGATCACCCAAGTGAATGTCGTGTGATGGGACATGCACATACCTCCTCAACTACGTCCCATAGAAGATATTGTGTACCTGATCTAACTACACTGGTAGAGCCAAGCAGTAGGCCACCTCATCAACTCTACAATGTATCTAGAAATGGACAATGAACCATAGATATAGATTTCCACCATATCCAAATCTCCATAATTCTCATCATGGTGAAACCCTATGGAACATATATGCCCCTTTCTCAAACTACAAAGGCATTTATCTCCTGTTAGCATAAGACTTCTAACATCTATGTTCATTCTTCACCAGCTCCTAGATGGTATGAACCTTCTATATAGTATCTCGCACTAACTCTAGACCCCTGACTGATGACTCTTCTAGGTCATTCCATCAAAGTGGTGACCTTCAGGCTCGTCCGTACAAATTATTAAATTATCTCATACAAATATTGTAATGATAACAATTGTTGTATGAAAACTACACCATGTTTAGCTGATACTACCAACTACGAAAAAAGTCTAACATGAAAGCCCACAACATTTCATCCATGACATGAATGGTCCACTTAGTCTGGTCATTCATTTGTGGTTGAAATGTTGTGTGAAAGTGTAATGGGGTTCGAAACTCCTCTTGTAATACCTTCCATAAGCGGTATATAAATTGATCATCATGATCAAAAAAATCATCAATAGAAATCAATAGATTTGAACTATATCTTGAACATAGAGTCTCTCCAAGATCTCTACTGAAATTTGCTCTCAGATATCTTGGAAGTGGGATGAATTGATGCATTGTTCAATGGTCACCTAAATGGAATTGTGTCCCCTATACATATATGGTGAACCCATAATAAATTCCATTAATATCTCATCCCAATTAAATTATATCACCTCAAGGGGTTGAGATAAACCTACTAAAACCTGGTGCTTAGCCTTCACTTGTTGACAAGTAAGGCATCAATAAACAAACTCTGCAACTCCTTTCTTCATCCTTGTCCACCAAACCTTACATCAGAGGTCCTGGTATATCTTCTCCCCACCTAGATGTATAGACAAAGCAGATGTATGAAACTCTCTTAGAACCTCCTCCCGCAATTCTACCGGTAATATTATGCATCTTTTTAAGAGAATGATGTGTTCCCCACCTTTTGAATATCCATAAGAAGTCTGCTATGTAGACATCTCAGCACATAGGGTCTCGCAGTCTATATCCCCATGATGTGACTCCATTACTCGATGTAAGAGTGAATGGGTAATAACCATCGACTGGTGGTAAAAAGATTCATCTCCATCCTTACAGGACATCTGCATTGAGGCCAACTACTTGGATGCCTCTTTCAGCAACTGCAAGCTAGATTTCCTACTGAGAGAATATTTTATCATGTTCCCCTTCTCATGATTATAGAAAATCTCAAAGCAATAGTCCTAGAGGTTCTTTAACCATCTCCTATGTATCAAGTTGAGATACATCTGAGAGAAGATATACTTGAGACTCTTGAATTTAGAGTATAAAACAAACTGATATCCCATCAAGTAGTGTTTCCACATTTTCAAAGTGAATGTTAGCACTACTAACTCAAGATCATGGGTTGCGTAGTTCTAATCATGTGGTCTCAATGGGCATGAACCATAATAAATTACTACTTTCCTCTACATCAAGACACAACCAAGCCTGGTTCCTAATTCATCTCAGAATACTACATACTCAACACCCTCCATTGGAAATCTTAATATTGGCATTCTTTTCGAACTCTCCCTCAGATCTTGAAATCATTAACCTAAGGTCAACCTTCAAGAACCATCATACCCTTATAAACTAATCAAAAAGTGGTCATCACACATCAATATTCGATACATTTTCTTCAAGTTTTCATGTTTCAATCATCAGTAGTCAACATACAACCTCAAGCTCTTTTTTTTGTAAACAATACGAGGGCTATCCAGGGTGAAACACTTGGTCTCACAAATCCTTTCTTCTACAAGTCCTCAAACTATATCCACATCTCTTGAATCTTTGCGGGATCCATCCTATTTTCATGTGTAGAAATCGATGTCTTATAATGGTACAAATTAATGTTTAATTATGTCTCCTGATGGGGAGGAAAACCTAGAACATCTTCGAGAAATACATCATCATACTCCTCCAGCACTACAGAAAATAGCGGACACATAAAATCCACTACACTGATGGTGAGGCTATCCAACTAAAGAGTAATTGGATGCACCCTCCTATGTGTGAGTTCATCATTCACTTCTTATATTTCGTTTTCACCAACACAGTAAAACCTAGTTCCATCATTGTCCACACAACACACTCTTTTCCTAAAACTGTAAATCTAAGCATGAACTATGGATAGATAGTCCATTCCATGAATGATGTTGTAATGTCTCGATTCCTTTAATAGTATATCCCAACCAATTCCCTATCCAAAAATAGTAAAGTCACACACTATTCACCAATGTTTGATCATTGAGTCTCATCCATTAGAAGTCTCCAAGTGTAGGGGTCGAGTCAACGGCTAAATAGAAATATCTGAGTTTTGAATAAGATTCATGGAAAGAAAGGAATATAATTCACCAATGTATATAAAAAATGAAGATAAGGTGGAAACTACATTTATCATACCTCATATAATCATTGGAATATCAGGTTCATAAGCCTCTGTAGCCTATATCTAGCCTCATCCCTTCCCACCAACTCTTTGAGCCTTGTGTGGACCACCTGGGGGTGGTGGTGGTAACATGTTGGAACATAGACAACCTCCTTATTCTCTCCCAACTCTTTTGTCATGTCCACCACCCTATGGAATTGTATTCTCCTATCGTTATCTCTTCCTCAGTGGTCCATCTACAATTTCTCTGTCAGCTGTACAATAGGTCAAACTATCTCGGGTGAGATGTCCCATACAGTCACATGAGTATCACTTCCTCTCTCTAGGCTGACCGGACCCACCATGTGAGCTATGAACTATAGATCTTCTGTCTTGGGACCTCCTCTTAAAATTTATCCCACATAAATGTCCTTAAGAATTTTTTCGAATCCCTACTGCTGAGTTCTCTACTGATGTTTTCCCACTATTGATAATAACTAGTTTTTTCAACTTAGCTAAGACACTTTTCACCACCAAATATTTCTCAAGAACCCCATCATAAATAGGAATGATCAGAGGGATAACTCAGGCTTGGATTTCCCTATCTTCACATCGCTCTGAGGTTAGATCCTTGAAGTATTGATCTTGTATCGTATCTATCATGTTCTTATAGATTTTGGTATGCCTCACTGAATAATCAAAAACTGACATGTCATTCTACTAGAGCTCAAGAAGCTTCTGGATATCAATATTCTTTAGTTTATAGGGTGATAACTCCTCTATAAAAAGGTTCTAAAAATTTTTCCATGAAAGAGTTTCCTCATCATAAAATTAGGTAACCAAACCCCATCATCACTCTGTTGAGCCATATAGAAGGCTCACTCCCAGGACCACCATCCAATCATTTGTTGTCCCGACTAGACGGAAAACTTGGGTCACTTCCTCAAGACAGTCCTCAGTCACCCCTGGGTCAGGCTCGCCTCATAACCAAAGGGGTTTCTACTACAGAAACTCATGAAGCATGCATAACTTACACACCTCATCTTCTAGTACTACAGGTACCGTCTAGTTCTCTATTGGTGGTAATATGGATGGTTCACCACTTGAAGGTGGTATCTCTAGTAAGAATCCATATATCAATTTCTCATAACCCAGCAGCCCACTCTCATGATCACATAGTGGAATCCTAGCAGGATATCTATGTGGGTGCATCCTGAAATTAAACAAGATGTACCACAGTCAATTGAGTATATCTGGGGAGTTGAATCAAGAAGAAAATTGAAGTCACAACCATTCATAAATGATGCATGTACCATTGTATTTCTCTATAAAAAATATTCTCATGTACTGAGTCAGAATGTTAGTGATCATATTACTTGTGTATGGGTACGTCGATCGATGCACCAACACTAGAGACCCTGTCCTAAAATCCAAACTCAAAACACTAAACATTGTTACCCAAAACATACCTCAAAGAATCTCGATCCTATGTATGAACTAACTACTCTGATACCACTCTTTCATGACCTATCCTAGAGGGTCTCGTTAAATGAATACCCCAAGCCCAGTTCCAATAGGCCTGGAGATGGGGACTAGCACCGAGTAGGCATATATCACAAATAAAAGGCATTAGTCGAAAGTACCTATACACACACACACACACATCTCCAAGCCAAAAAATATCGAAATATAAAACAACTAAAATGATGTGTGCATATAACTAAGATCTCACAAAAAAGTACAACAGGAAGTAAAGGGAAAGTAAAAAGGGAAAAATACAAGCCCACCATAAAGTCTGTACCCAAGTCCAACTAAAATTGCAAGAAGTCCAACCTTATCCAAGTGTGAGGACAAATTCATTGTATTCTATTTATAAACTATTTGGTTTCCTAGATCCATATCTCCTCCTTCTACTCCCAATCCCCCAAGGACACCGTCAAAATGGACTCTATCTTCACAAGACATGACACATGTGGGAAAAGCCCGTGTAGGGGTGAGTATAACAATACTCAATAGGACACCCCAAAACCACTAAACATGAATCACCAAGTAGTCAGATCAATATATGATGTAAAAAATCTATGTATAACATATTCCAACAGATAAAGAGAATTAACCTAGATATACTCAAAAGATAGTCCATTCCATCAGGACGTCAGGACCAAATACTAGCCATAGGATTCTGCTGCGAAGCATGTTCATTTTAGGAGAATTCACTCCTTAGACCATGATATTATATGTGAATCTCGACAAAGAGGTCTAGATAATTCAGGCCCAAACAAAGAGAACATATTGTTAAAGGAATATTGTGATACAAAGATAGGGGATCGCACCAAGAACAGCTGGGGGACACCATGAACCCAATCTGGGTCAACCCGCTATGTAGGGGATCATATGACAATGATTACACAAACCCTACCAATGCATCCCACTATATGGACGATCAAAAGCCTGCTCAGGGAGGTTACGTAAATTACACGAACTCCACTAGGGTTAGTGAATCACACTCTAGTCTCACGGAGGGATCCCATACTCTATCTGAGATAGGGTCTCTAGAGGGGATTACAATCCAGTGGTGTGGATGAAATGTATCACTATACCCTCGAGGGAAGTACCAAGGGAACAAACTTAACCTACAACGCTCCAAAAAGAACTAACCATTGGTATCAAAATGACTTTATCAACCTTAGGGTCCCAAATCCATAAACGGTATGTCGATTGGACGCTCTGTTTATGAGTTATGATTGATTGAAAATATTGGGTTCACTATGCCCGTGGAACAACCACCCCAGTTAGTCCACCTACCACACCAACTGACCACTATGGTTTAACACCATGGTCGAATGTTGTGGTTGACTATCCAGGTCGGTACACCCATGACAACTCGAGCTACCACGACCCTGTGGTCGGCCGCAACCAGGCTCTGCCCCAATTTCCTGGGATCCAACCCATGTCAAACCTGAGTCCGACATGGGTAAGGCCCATCCCACTAGCTTGACTAGAACAACTAACTCGAATGGCCAGTCTACCTAACCCATCCTGGTCTGATGGTCTCACCATGTATCACATAGCGCTGCCACCTCGTCTACCTCTTCCATCCACACTGATTATCAATGTCCACTGTCGCCCTGCCACAAGGTCGTCTGCACCTCCGACTACTATCACGTCACCATGCTCACTAAGAATAGTTGAAGATACTACCCGGGACACTACCCTCTTCCACACTGGACCCACACCGGACCACCTTCCTAGCCAAAACGCACCTCTCCTACTTGCCTTTCTGGATCTGGCCACCTTCATCACTGTCGCACCTTTGTCACATCATGTCAATCCCATTTCTACGATCTTGGATCGTTGTACCAAGTATTAATCATGAAAAGATCAAGTGATTACAATATGTCGAACCCCATTCCAAGAAATAATTATCATGGTAAAATACATAATTGGGGGATAAAGTCACAATCAATCAAGATGAACAATTCTCGATCGATGTCCATGTCAATCATGGTTCATTTCTGTTAAAATGACAAGAAAAAACCATCAACTAATTAACCAAAAGAAATTATCCTACTAAAATCCCAAAAAATAAACCCATCCAGTAAACATGACTGATCAATTGGAAAATATATTCATTGATTAGTGTACGTTCATCGTGGTAATCAAAAATGGGGAAGAATTGATTGAAACAAAATCCCAACCTTGATTTGGATCGATCACTGAAAATGAATGAATCGTAATTTGTGTTCTTTTTTTTGTGAGATCCTTAATTTCAATTCTCACACCAATCATCAAAGATAAATTTTTCTATGCTTGTCCATGAAATATCATCTACTTTATCCTCTCTCAAATTTTAAGGCTTTGAGGCCAACCATGAAATTTGGTTATATTCGGGTTTATAAAGAAGTTTATTATGTCATTGTTTCATCAAATAAAAATAAATAAATTTATTTAATTTATTAATTATTTACATCAAAGATGACTTTTTCACAAAAACCTTACGCTGATAAAGGAAATGTCGTACCTAGGGAAAACATCACATTATAAACTCAATGGTGGTTTCATATTTTCAATTTGAGTCACTATGCACGAGTTATTAGTATTAGCGTTTAAAATAAAATAATTTTATCTAATTATTTTATTTATGGTTACATCGATGTGGACTTTTTTCTATGGATGATTTATGCTGAAAAATGTTAGGTCACACCTAGTGTAAATCCACTATTTTTAATTCAACAGTGCCTTAATATTTCTGATCTAAGAACCCATTTAATATTTATTTCAATTTTTTCAAGAAAACCATGTGCATGTGATATTAAATATTCTCTTATTTTTCAAAATATTGTTTCAGGAACACTAATAGTTGGAATCGAATTTCGTCTCAATGCCAGGCCTCTAAAATAATCCATATAATATCTAAAAATAATACAAAAAAAATTCGAGATGTTACAATTCCATTGGTCAGATTTTTAATTATTAGGTAGGTTCCCAAATTTCTATAAATACCTCATAATTAATTAATTATTAATTCACATATATTTTCCCTCAAGGTTATATATATTTTCATTTTAAAATGAATATTTATTTACAAATATTGTTTATCGTTTATATAGTATTGTCCCCATGTGATATTATTCTAGGGGATCAAGCATACCCAAATTGTTATATTATGGTCATCTTATGTTTAATTTTTTGTCCAATTATAATTCTTTTAATTTAGATGGCTATATTTATTTTATAAATGTAATGTTTAAATTAATATAAAAAATATTTTTGGTTATATAATGTAGTGAAAGTGATTAATATAATACTAAATTACTAAATATGTCCCATATATATAATCAAAAAAGGAGATTCCATTAATACTATTATAGGTCTTTACATGTTGGTTTTGTTATTTACTCACTAAAGCCTTATTATACATCTTCGGCATTTTCATGAGGGTTCTCGAGGAAGATATTTCAATTTATACATGTAAACTTACCCCTATATATGTAAATATATTTTAATTATTTCAAAGAGGGGTTTATAGATCGAGTTGGACATTACTATCTTTGAGCTGGGAGCTATGGTTAGAGTTTCTTCGACAATAATTTTATTTTGTTATTTAATTTGGATTCTTTAATTTGTATCGCATTTACTTTGAATTCTAGAATATTATTTTTTTTGCATTATATTGTGGTGTTAATTGATTTTTTTCCTTATTATATTCATGTTATTTAAGATGGTAATACCTCCCATTTGTTAGATTTATACCCCCAGTGATAATTTCTAACCAGTGACCCATTAGAGTTGTGATTATAGGGTAACTCTCATCCTCATCATAGGCCTAGGAGGGTTCCTAATAGGGGTAGTAGATCAGGACAAACTAAAACTAATAGTTAGTATATAGATTTTCCATAGCTTATTAGATCCATTTCATGAATTTATTTAGAGGTATGTGGATTAAAATAGATTACTTTATGTAGTGGAAAATAAGAATTGTTTTAAGAGTGTATTTTAAATAATGAATTGGAAAAATATTTAGATAAAACATTATAATGGATATCAAGATAATTGAGAAATAATATGAAATTTTGAAAGACATAGAATATTAATTCTTAAAAAAATCATATGAATTTATAGAAGAAATAAATATTTTAAATTTTTATAACGAAAAAGATAAAAATAGTTGTTAAGAAATTTTAGGATGACTCTTAAAAAGATACAAAGAAAATTCTTAATTCCTAAAAGATGTTAAATGAGTGTATTAAAACTACAATACTTTATTGAATGGAAAAACATATTTTGAGATTTTATAAAGGTATATATCTATCAAATCAAATATAAAAATTCATGAATTTTATATAAATTTTTTTTCAGAATTTTAAAATTAATTTTATCAATAGTGTAAGATTTATATTTAATTCAAGTAAAATTTTTGTGAAAAATAATGAATAAAAATTCAAATATATTTTAATTAAGAAAAAAATACGTAAAAATTTCATCTCTTTAAAAAAACTAAAATAGTGCCAAAAAAATTATTTTCCAATTTCTCTGAATATTCATAATGTGAAGACATTAAAGATTCAACGGGGAATTTTGGTTCTCTAGAGTCTATGAATATAAGGATTATGTATTATTTTATAGAATGTAATTTCATTTGTTCTAAATAAGTTATAAATTTAGGGCAGTGAACCTAATATAAAGATAATCTATTTGCAACTAAAAATGTATATAGAGGAAAAGAATTCCAAGATTAAAATTAAACAAGTTATGAACTCCTCAAATAAGTGTATATATTATTTGACTAAATTGGATATTTATTTTAACAATTTTTTACTATTATAATATAATATTTGTAATAAGTAATAGATTTTTAAAATTCAAAAATAAGGAGAATAATTAATTCATTGGTGGTAAAAGTTACATTGAATGCTTATAACAGTGATAAATCATAGATTCATAACAATGGTTGTTCTTCTCAAATGAGTAGATTTATAAATATTTTAAATAAGAGTGAAATTTATAATAGAGGCTCTATAACATTTTGAGAAAATTGTTCTTTCAAGATCAAAGGTGTAGGTACTACTATGATTGAATCCCAAAATTCCAAATAAAAAGAAATATTATTTCTGGATGGTGATATTTGATGATTAAATGAATTTAATTGGATAATCTTAGATCTAATTTAGATTATTTTTATTTTTAATTATACATTAGTGAACTAATTATATATATCTATAAATACAATTAGTAATAATCATATTTTATTATTTAAATTTTCTATATAAATATATATTGTAAATATTGGAATTTAAAAAATGGTTTATTTTTCTTCATAAATTATATTATTAATTAAAAATAATAATTTTAATTATAATTTACCATATTAATATATAGAACATAAAACCAGATATTAGTTTTTTTTTAATTTCATATTGCAATTTTAAGTGTGTATACTTTTTTTCATTCAAATATTTTAAAATAAAAATAATAAAAAATTATTTATTGTTTTAAATTATTAATATACTTGTGTTATTATTATAATATATTTTAATTTAACATAATTTAATATTTTACCATTGCAAACCTATGGGGGAATTACTGAAGAATCATCCACTGGTGAAGTCTTGATTATATAGAGGATTGATTAACAGAAACCAGTTCTAACAAAGAAGTAGAGGAGAAAATTTCCAAAGTTTATTGAAGGGGATGGCCACATTATAGAGTAACGAATAACAATGTGGAAATAAAACAGAAAGAGGATCCATTTCATGTTGGAGATCAAAATATTTTTTATTATTTCGTAGAAAGTTTCTTTCATAGTGAGGTCTATTACAAAAAAATTAAGAAAATTAAATGAATCAAACTTTCGGAAACAATTCACCACATTATGAATCAGTGGATGAAGTCATTTTATCTTGAGAGTGTGCATCAAAGTAGATATACTATTCAATACTAGTTCATATTATATCTCATATCTCTAATACACATTAATTCACGATTTTCTATATAAAGGTACACATATTACAATCCTAAAAGATCATGTATCCAAGTTTCTTTGGTAACTTAGGTGTACAGAATATCAAATTTCAATAGATATGTAACAACATTACTGAAAACATCCTTAACATGCTCTTAAAATTCCATTATTCTTCTAAAACTCCATGAGATATCCTGAGGATATACATAATAAATGTGTGATCTATGAATCTGAGTAAGGGAATAAATGATGCATAAAATAAGTTAATTAGTACATAGGATCCAAGGGTCATAACAAGGTAACATAATAGGGGTGACAATCTTAATACTGAACATTGGGTCATGATATGACATGATAACATAATGGAAACATAGGAATGTGTAAGCAACATAAAACATTACATTATAAGTATAAGTCAAGGATATACACCAAGAAATAAAAACATTGTGTGCTTAGAATAATCTATCGTACACCATACATGAAAATACTGAGATAAAAACATTACATAATTCATTGGAGGGATATATAATTTTGGGGCCACCCATCACTTCCATATCATGTACATGCATAAGTGTGCCTCATAGATCATACAACGTGTGGATTTATTTCATAAATTTTAACACTAATATTAAGTATTTTTCGTTACATACATGTAAATACAAAATCAATTAATGATAGGTATAGCTAGTTAAATACCATTGAGTGGAAATAAAGATGAGTATTCACTACACAAATGTTTGGCAGGGAAAATCACAGGATAATTTTCATTGCATAGCAGGTGTATATAAGGGTTTATAGAAGGTGTTAATTATTACGAAATGGGTATTTTATTATGTTTAGATCATAATTAAAGTAATATGTGTTTTTAAAAACATATCCCAACTTGAACAATTGAAAAAAAACATGATACAAAGAAAGTTCTTGAATAAAGAGGATAAAGAGAGGATCCCTTTCCTTGAGGAGATGCTTCTAAAAACTTGATTGGAGCTTCTTAAATAATGAGGAACCTTGGGAGGAAAATATGGAGGGGGATTACTCTAATTTTTTCTCCCATATTTTTTGATGAAGATTAATGGGAGGTTGGGTGGGTTTATGGAGAAAAAGATATAAAATTTCATTATTAAATCACTAACATTAGTTTTGGACTCTATATAATAAAGTAATCAAAAAAACCTTACCATGGTTTTCCCATTATTTTTACCAAATAGGATATTTTTATTATTTTATAATGATAACAACCAAATAAAATAAAATATGGCCCTTTGTGATGTGTAAGTGATTCATGTTTATAATGATTTGGTTTTAAAACCATGATATATAATATAGGTTTTGGAGTATTCATTAAGGGTTTTATAAAAATAATTAAATAACCTCAAAGAAAATTTATTTTAATGTAAGAAATATAATTTGTTTTTTTTATACTCTTTATAGTATTTATGACATCACTTTTTGTATTTTATGATGATATAATACATACCGTATGATTATTATGTACTTAATTGTTACCTAAAAATCCAACTATCTCATAAAATTTTAAAAAATCACTAATGGATAATTTAGATGTTTTTATTTCAAAAATATTATTTATTCTATGAAAATAATCTTATAAATATGAGAATTTACACTTTTATATCAACAATCACCATTAATTTGAAAATACAAGTGTTTTTACAATAACATTTTTTTGACCCTTATCAAAATTAAATTTGAATTCCTAAAATTATATTTTCATTATAAAAACAATGCTCTTTTTTACACACTTAAACATGATTTATTACATAAACATGCACACAAAAAACTCTGAGGATCGATAGGTCTTGTGTCATGGGAAATTAGGAACATTACATGAAAACTTAAAACATAAAACACAACAACTTTATTGAGAACTTCTTTTACATGACCAAAACACTACTTTGTACATAGAATTGCATGGGATAACCTGAGGACATGCATAAGAAAAGGGTGAGCTATAAATCCCAATAATAGAGTAAACAAGTCATAACATAAAGAATAGATTACATGTTAGGAAATAGTAATTTTAATGGATCATAAGAGAAACATGGATATAAAGGCATGATATAGCATAATTATCATAACATGGAAATGTGGAAACAACACTTAACAAGATATTAGCATGATCCAAGGCTCATTGAACATGGATCATGAGTTAACCCTCATTGAACTTTAATTATAATGAGTAAACCCCCATTGCACTTGACATATCATGATGCTAGTCTTTACCCAATGCAATGGAGCACTATTAGGGTGCACCCTTCTTAATCATTCCATTTCATGCATAAGTGTGCCACATGGATCATGTAACATGGATTCATTAAATATCATCAATTATTCCATGATAAAATAATGTTTAATTCATAATTGAAACTCAACAATAAATATGTAAATTATCATAAAGGTTAATACCCTTAATAGAGAAATGGGAATAGTATTCACTACACAATGACTTTGGCTTTGAAAATCGCGGTGCCATTTCGACAGCATAACTGCATGACATAAGAATTCATAAAAATGGTTGATGAGTGAGAAAGGGGTTTAAAATAATATTTAAATGAAATTAACAGTAATTTGGGTCCTATAGATACATTTCCCAACATATTTAATTGAACTTAGATTCATAATATAGAAGAATTTTTTGAATGGAAATGTGAAGAGAGAAATTCCTTACAGAATTTTGGTATGGTAACGGGTGTACATGGGAGGCATTAATGAGAGAGAAATTGGTATCTAATAATTCGAAAATCAGTATGAAATTATGTTAAAGGTGATAAATCATACCCCAACTTTTTTAATTGAAAATAAAAGGGTATACCAACATAATGAAATTTGGACAAAAATGAGAAAGGAAAAATTCCCTTACAGAATTTTGGCATGGTAACGGGTGTACATGAGAGAAATTAATGAGATATAATGGGTTCTATAATAATTAAAACATAAGAAGGAAAGTATTGGGGAGTTGATAAATCATACCCCAACATTTTAAATTGAAAATAAAAGGGAAAAGCAATATAAGGAAACCTGGACATAAATAAGGAAGTGAGGATCCTTACTTGGAAGTGTGACCCCAAATGGCTTGGGAGAGGCATGATAGAGGCTTATTAGGAGCTTTTGGAACCTTGGGAGGATCCTATAGAGATGAGGGAAGGATTTGGTCGAGATCCAAATTCTTTGAGTTAAGAGTATGGTAGATTGAGTGGGTTTATGTAGGAAAGGAGAGGGAATTCTTTATTATTTAGGTTTTAGACACTACACATTATACTAATCAAAATCACAAACCAACCCATGGTTTTTTCCAATTGTTTTTTCTAGAGTGTAGTGTAAAAAATTATTTTATAATTCTAATGGAAGAACATATTAATGTAACAGGATTTCTTAGGTGGAGGTGAGTCACATTCTCAAGGAAATAATTTTTAAATGATAAAATGTTTTATAAGTCTTGGAGGGTCTACTATGGATTTTTAAAATAAATCAAAAACTCTTAATATCTCATTATTTTAAAGGTAAAAAAATATTTTGGAACATACCATTTATGTTATTTTATTACATCACTATTGGGTCATTATGATGTCATAAAACAAATTATAAAATTAACCGATATATAATTTTTACCCAAAAATTCGACTATCTCAAAAAAATTTGGAAAATTAACCATTGGATCATTTAGACATCTGGATATCAAAAATAATATTCATTTTATCAAAATAATTTTATAAATATGTGAATTTATAGTTTTAAAATACAGATTGATATTTATATAAAATTCATGGGTTTTGACAAAAATTGATTTCAGCCCATAAAAAAATTACAATTGTATTCACATAATTTTTTTGATCATTTATATTTAAAAAATATTAATTTATTAATAATATTTTATTAAACTATTATTCAATTAAAAAATAAATTAATTCATAAAATAGATTTCTTAAAAGAATATTGACTAAAAATACTATTTCTGATTTAAAAACCCATTTACAAAGTAACAATAAAATAAATTTATATTATTTATAGAAAAATAAAGCACGTAATCATGTTTCTAGGATCTTGTTACATATCCCCTTATAACACCCGCATAAGACTTAAGGGTAAGGTGTATAATGGTGACAGACTCTTGGGGTGGCTCAGATAACATTGCTCGAGTGGTAATCTATATCAACTTCCACTTCTCCCATATGTGATTTCGCTCAAGCTTAACATGTTGAATCCTGGAATGGGATTGGTCAAGAGAAAAGCCTATTGAGGCTACCTCATTTTTGATATTTGAAAAATTGGCTTCGTATAGAGAAATTCTACTGGATGAGGTCATCGCTTCCTTTTGTCTGAGTAAATTGTATTTTGTAAATCGTTATATTTATACTAATCATGTAATCATTTTTCAATGGATATATTAGCAACAGTAAGAATTATTAATGGTATTTTAATATCAAAAAACATAAAAACAAAGAAGTTAATATGTTTTATATAACCATTTTATATAATAATTCATTTTATCAGATCCATAGGAATTTTCATTAGTAAAAGTTTGGGTTGTTACAATCTCCCCCCTTAAGAAATTTGGCCCTCAAAATTTAATTTTCCCACACTAAAATAGATGAGGGTAAATCTACTTCATCATTTCCTCTGATTCCCATGTTTATTCTTTGAACATATGGTTTCGCCACAACACCTTGATGAGGGGAATTTTCTTATTTAATAAAACTTTTTCCTATGATATAAGATTTTCACCGGATTCTCTTTATATGAGAGGTCATTATCTAATGGTACCACCTCTAGATTGAGTACTTGTTATGGGTTAGGTATGTACTTCCTCAAGAGTGATACATAAAATACATAATTCACTTGATATAGGTTCAGTGGGAGTTCTAGATGATAGTCCACTACTCCAATGTGATCAAGGATCTCAAAAGGGCCGGTGTACCTAGGACTAAGCTTTACCTTCTCCCCAAATCTCATAACTATCTTCCACAGTGATATGCAGGGGAATACCATGTCTCTAATATCAAAATCTAGGTCTCATAGATGATTATCATCATAGCACTTTTTTTTAATTTTGAGCAGCTTTAATGTGATTTTGGATGGTCTTAACCTTCTCTACCATTTCATTGACCATTTTGAACCTAGGAATTTTTCCTCCACAACTTCATCCCAACATGTTGGTGTTCTAGACCTCTTCCTATAAATGACTTTATAAGGATCCATTTGGATGCTTTAGTGGAAACTATTATTATAAGAGAACTCAACCAGAGGAAGATATTGATCCCATCCTCCTTTTATGTCCATTGAGCAAGATCTCAACAAGCCCTAAAGTGTTTGGATAGTACACTCATGATGGCCATCAGTTTGAGGATGATAATATGTACTGGAGTTCAGCTAAGTATTCAGAGCCTGTTAAAGTATCATCCATAACATAGAGATGAATCTAAGATCTCGATTAAATATAATAGATAGCGGTACTCTATGTAGCCTTACCACTTCTCTAATATATATATATGTTCCATATGATCCAAAGAGAAATCCACTTGAATTGAAATGAAGTGAGCAGTAATTATAAGACGATCCACAACAACCCATATAGCATTATTTCCTTTGGATTTCTTCAGAAGACCGATGAAAAATTCCATGGGGATGTTATCCCATTTCCATGATGGTATGTGTAATGGTGGCATCATCCCCTTAGAATTCTGCCTCTCAGCCTTCACTTGCTAACATACTAGGAACTTTGATTTATACACAGCGATCTTCTTTTTCATGTTATGCCACCAATAATGCTCTCAGAGATCCGGATACATCATTGTGTTTCCTAGGTGAATGGATAAATTCAAACTATGTGCATCATCCAAAAGTTATTTATTTAACTCTAAATCTAATGAAACTCATATTCTTGACCCAAATCTCACAATTCCTTCTTTACTAATATTGATCCCTAAGGATTTCCCTTTTATGATAGTTTCCACTTTCTTCTGAATTCCCAATTCATCCTTTTGATCATCCTTTAAGATTTCCAAAATAGATGTATGACCACTCATTTGTGAAAGGGTTGATTATTTTTTCTACTTTATGATTCTCATATCCATCTTCATAAAATCTCAAAAGATTGGATCTTTTTCAATTCTCATCAATGATAGAATAATTGGGTCCTTTCTACTTAGATCATCTTCCACCTTGTTTACATTCCTAAGGTGATAATGGATTGAGTAGTCATATTCTTTGATCAGATCTAACCATTTTCATTGGATCATGTTCAGCACTTTCTAGGTGAATATAAACTTTAGGCTTTTTTTATCTGTGTATATTTCACACTTCACCCCAAATAGGTAATGTCACAAATTTTTGAAAGAAAAGATTAATGTATCCAACTCTAGATCATGTTTTGGATAGTTTTTCTCATGAACATTCAATTTCCTTGAAGACTAAGTAGTGACTTTGTCATTTTTCATCAACACACAGTTGAGGCCCTTCTTTGAAGCATCACAAAATACCACAAAAAGTTCCCCACTTGTGGGTAGTGTGGGCATGGGTGCAATGATAAGTCTCCTTTTTAACTCTATGAATCTCTATTTTCATTCATCAGTCTAAGAAAACTTGACTCCCTTCTGAGTTGTCTTTATAATAGGGTTTTACAATCATGAGAAATTTCTCACAAATCGTCGATAATATCCAGAAAACCCTAGGAAGCTACAAATATCCCTCATCGATATTGGCCTTAACCACCCCTCAATTGCAGTTGTATTGGAGGGATCCACATGTATCCCATTTCTTGTAATTATATGACCCAATAATGAGAGTTAATTCAACTAGAACTCACATTTTTTTACTTTTCATAGAGCTTCTCTTTTCGCATGGTCTCTAGTATAGTTCTTAGATGCTCCTTGTGCTCTTCATTGGTTTCAGAGTATATTATAATATCCTCTAAAAATACTACCAAAAAATTTTCGAGGTAATATATATAGACTCTATTCATCAAGTCCATGAATATTGTTGGAGAATTAGTGAGTCTGAAAGGAATTACTATGAATTCATAGTGCTCATACCTTGTACGAAAAGCACTTTTGGGGATATCCTCCTTCTTCACCCTTACTTGGTAATATCACGACCGTAAATCAACCTTAGAGAAGTATTGTGTTCCACGTAGCTAATCAAAAAAGTCATTGATTCAGGGTAGAGGATAATTTTTCTTTATTGTGATTTTGTTGAGAACATGATAATCAATGAAAAGGCACATTGACCCATCCTTTTCATGACGAGGAGGACTGGTGCACCCCATGGGGAAGCACTTGGGCATATAAACCCTTTGTCTAGATTCTACTGTAGTTTTTTCTTCAACTCCTCAAGCTTCACAATACCCATTATATATAGAATCTTAGATATTTGAGATGCCCTA
The DNA here is from genome assembly GCA_963277665.1 of Viscum album. Classification (NCBI taxonomy): domain Eukaryota; kingdom Viridiplantae; phylum Streptophyta; class Magnoliopsida; order Santalales; family Viscaceae; genus Viscum; species Viscum album. Next base: position 1,244,433,552 of record OY728130.1, on the reverse strand, counting down.
GGTATAAGATCAATTTATAATTCAACATCTATTCTAAGAGGAAGACCATAAAATTCCACAGGAAACACTTCAGTGAATTATCTCACAATAGGCATGTCTTCAAGGATGGTTGCTTCCTTAGACTCAACATCTGAGTAAGATATGAATTCTCATAGGGAAGTAATATCCATGCTTGAGATTATGGTCTTAAATAATATTTATCCTCCTCCTTTCACTTGTATAGAATTGGTGGTCGATTCACCATATGGAGATTGATTTCCCGCTCACAGAAATTTATGTTGGCTCTATATAGGGAAATATGATCCATTCCAAGAATTGCATCAAATTCCACCATGGGGAGTATGAAAAGTTTCTTCAATAAGTTAAAACCACTAATTGTTACATGGGATGAGTAATATTCAGTGGATGAAATGATTACCTCATTTTCCATTCCCACCAACATCTTTACTTCCATGATTTGTGGGGGTGTCGGGATTGTTCTATTAAACTTTTGGGATATAAAAGAATGCGTAGAACTATGGATGATAAACCTGCCTTTGACTTTTTGATTCTTGTTCTACATTATCTAATATAGACTTAGGGATGATTAATTCTAAACTATTAAACACAAAAAGGGTAATCCAATGACAAAAAGGGACAACATATTAATTAAATTGATTTCCATAACTTATGAATTTATAGGAATCACTCAAGTTATCAATGATATACTTCCCAACATATATTCATGGGGTGATTTTTTATATTCCTTTATTAATTTTTCATACTAAGATCATGAATTTACAAAATAATATCCCTTGAGATTGTAGTAACCAAGAGTGTAGTAAGTCCCGCTACCGTGCACCAGCTCTTGTTCGAGTTTAGCTCAAAGTAGTATTTTATGGTTTTACCCCAAGATACATCTATTCTAGAGCTGCCTCTACCTTATCGTATCCATAAAGGGATTTATTTTCTTGATGAACCACTTTCTTTGTACTCACCAAAATTTAGGGATGTTTTTATTATACATAGTATTATCTCTAAGGCTTTCACTAGGGTTTTCTAATCCAAATACCAAAAATAACTAAACCTACCCTCTGATACCAACTATAACCACCCTTCTCTATATTACACACATAAACATGATTTATTACCTAAAATTTCACTTAGTATAACTTTGAGGATCGATAGGTCTAGTGTCTTGGGAAATTAAGAACATTACATAACATCTTAGAACATAATACCCAACAACTTTATTGAAAACTTGTTTTACATGACTACAACATTCCATCATACTTAGCATTGCATGGGATAACCTGAGGGCATGCATAAGAAAAGTATGAGCAATAAATCCTAGTAAGTGAGTAAACAAGTCATAACATGAAGAATATAGTACATGTTAGTCAATAGGATTATCAATAGAGCATAAGAGAAACATGAACCTAAACGCAAGATATAGCATGATTATCATAGCATGGAAATTTGGTATGAACATTTAACATGATATTAGCATGATCCAAGGCTCATTGAACATGGATCATGAGTAAACCCTCATTTCAATTTAATTGTAAATATTAAACCCTTATTTCACTTGGTGTATTATGATACTAGTCTTGACCCAGTTCATTGAAGCACTATCAGGGTGTACCCTTCTTAATTATTTAATTTCATGCATAAGTGTGCCACATGGATCATATAACAAGGATTCATTAATCATAATTTATTCCAAGATAAAATAATGTGGAATTGATACATGAAACTATATAATCAGTAAGTAAATGTGAATAAAGGTTAATACCCTTCATAGATAAATGGGCATGGTATTCACTACATAGTGACTTTGGCATGGAAAATCATGGTGCAATTTCAACAGCATAATGGCATCACATAAGAATTCATAAAAATGGATGATGAGAGGGAAATGGGTTTCTCATCATATATATATGAAATGGAAAATAATGGGTTCATATAGATACATGTCCCAACATATTTAATGGAGTTTTGATTCATAATATAAAATAATTTCTTTAATGTAAATGGGAAGAGATAAATTCCTTGCAAAATTTTGGGATGGTAATGGGTCTAAATGGGAGCAATTAATTAGAGAAAAATAGATATCTCATCATTCAAACACAAGGAGGGAAGTATAGGGGATTTTAGAAATCATACAAAAACATTATTAATTGAAAACAAAATGCTGTAACAACATAATGAAATTTGGACAAAAAAGATAAAGGAAGAAATCCCTTAAGGAATTTAAACATGGTAATGGTTGTACATGGGAGGAATTAACGAGTGAGAAAGGGGTATATAATACTTAAAACATAAGGAAGAAAGTATAGGGGAGGTTTGAAATCATACCCCAATATTTTTAATTGAAAATAAAAGGGTGTAATAATATAATTAAACAAGGACATAAATAAAGAAGTGAGGATCCATTACTTGGAAGTGTGATCCCAAAGGATTGTGAAAGGCTTGAGGGAGGCTTCTTGAGAAATTTGGGAGACTCGGGAGGATTATAGAGAGGGGATTTCAGGGGTTTTTCGAGCTCAAAATGGGTTGTGATAAGAGGAATGGGAGATTGAGTGGGTTTATATAGGAAAGGAGAGGGAATTATTTATTATTTTGGGTTTGGACACTACACATTAAACTAATCAAAACCACAAACCAACTCATGGTTTTTTCCAATGGTTTTTCCAAAGAGGTGTGGAATAAATTATGTTATAAGGCCAATGGACAAACTTTTTAAAATATTTGTCTTTCTTATGTGGTGGTGAGTCACGCTCTTACAAAATTATTTTCAAATGATAAAATGTTTTATAAGTCTTGGAGGTTCCACTAATGCTTCGTAAAATAAATCAAACAAACCTAAAATAATATTATTTTAAAGGTAAAACATATATTGTCCAAAAATACCATTTATAATATTTTATTAAATCACTATTGGGTCATTATGATTTTATAAAACACATCCTATTATTAAATGGTATTTAATTTTTACCCAAACATTCGACTATCTCAGAAAATTATGAAAAAATAACCATTAGATAATTTCAATGTCCTGATGCAAAAAATAATATTTATTTTTTCTAAATAATTTTCTAAATATGTGAATTTTTTCTTTTAAAATAAAAACTGACATTTATTGAAAATTCATGGGTTTTGACAAAAACAACTTTTAAATCTCAATAAATATTATAATTGTATTCACAAAAACATATATGATCATTTATATTTAATAAAAAGTAATTTAGTAATAATATTTTATTAAATTATTATTTAATTATAAAAAATTAATTAATCAAAATAGATTTCTTAATTAAATATTGACTAAAAATACTATTTGTGCTTTAAAAACATTTACAAAGTAACAATAAAATGAATTTATATTCATTATAAAAAACTAAAGCACACAATCATGGTTTTAGGGTCTTGTTACATATCACCTTATAACACCTTCATAATACCTAAGCGTAAGGTGTGCAATGGTGACAGAATCTTGGGGTGGCTCTAATAACATGGCTCGAGTGGTAATCTCTATCAACTTCCACTTATCTCATAGGTGTTTCCATTCAAGTTTAATGTGTTGAAGCTTGGCTTGGGCATGGTTAATATTGAATCCTAGTGACCCTACCTCATTTATAATCTCCCAAAAATGGGCTTCATATGGATCAATTCTACTAGATGAGGTTATCGCTTCATTTATTCTGGGTAAATTGGATTGTTTAAATCACTATATTTATAATAATCAAGTGATAACTGTTCAACATATATATTTTAAATGGTAAGAATTCTTAACGGTATTTTAAAATTCAAAAACATAAAACCAATGAGAATATTTTTTATATAACCATTTTATATAATAATTCATTTAATCCTATCAAGATAAATTTACAATAGTAAATTTTTGGGTCGTTACAATAATATATATTTAACAAATATTTTTTATTAATAATTTTTATTAAAACATAATTTATTTAATAAATTCTGGAATTCATTAAAAAGATTTTCCTAGTCGAAACTATATATTTCCCAAAAAGTCCATATGTATTTCATTATATCAAAATCTAATTTTTCTCCAACTCATTATTTAATAATTTTAAAATCAATATTCATAATAGATTAATATAATAATTTTTTTAGAAAAACGAAAATATAAAAATTCATACTATTAGGGTTTAGATACATAACACTTTATTAAACCGGAAAATTATATTAGGGTAAGGTGTGCTATAGTGATATTTTTATTGGGTGGTTTAGGAAACATGGTTTGGATCATGATCTCAATGATCTGGGATATCTCCCCTAAAAGGTTTCACCTATGATTTAGTTGTTGGCTCTTTTCTTGGTCTTGGTTAAGGAAAAATACTAGTGATTTTACCTCCCATATAAGCTTTAATAAATATTCTATAGATGGTACAATCCCACTATTTGAGGCCATCGATTCTTCTATTGATATCAATTGGTCTTTATCATAACTCTTAATATAATAATATTAATGGTCACTATACAATATCTATATTAACAATGGTTATTATTCTTATTAGTCTTTTATATTCATCAATATATAACATATAATGGTCCAAAATAAAAAAAATAGCTCATGTTTTTTCTAGAGATAAATTACCCAATACTGAATTTATTCATTAAAAAAGATAATTACATTTATAAAATTTTGGTTCATTACATTATTCCCCCTTTCAAAAATTTATCCCATGAAATTTTCATTTCATACACTAAAAATATGAGGGTACTTATATTTCATTAACACTGATGGTTCCCATGTCACTTCCTCAAACTTTTGGTTCCACCATAACACTATGACTATGTGATTTTACTTGTTTCATAGAACCTAATAGCTATGATCTAAGATCTTTATCAGCTACTCCTCATATGAACAATCATTATCAAATGGTTCCACCTCTAGATATAGTAAATGTGAGTGGTCTGGTGTGTACTTCTTCAAGATGGATATATGAAACACATCATGTACTTGAGATAGTTTAGGTGGGATTTCTAGTCGATATGCCACCAGTCTTCTGTGATCAAGGTTATAAAAGGGGATAATGTATCTTTGACTAATCTTTCCTTTCTTCCCAAATCTCAAGAATTTATCCCATGGTGATATATGAAGGAACACTTTATCTCTAAACTCAAGATCTAGGTCCAATCAATTATTGTCTTTAAATATTTTCTATTTAATTTTTGTTGATTTAACATAATGATTAATGGTTTAAGACTTATATGTCATATCTTGGATAGTATTAGGACCCGTAAACATTAACTCTCCAACTTCATCTCAGCATGTCGGAGTTTGACACCTCTTATAATAAAGAACCTCATAAGGTTCCATTTGAATGCTAGAAATGAAACTATTATTATATGATAACTCCAATAGGGTAAGGTTTTGACCCCAACATCCTTGAAAATTCATTGAACATAAACCATGAATATCCTCTAGAGTCTTATTGGTTCTTTCAAACTAGACTAACCATCCATCTAAGGGTGATAAATAGTGTTGAAGTCCAGTTCTATATCCAACTCTCATTGAAGGATTCTCCAAAACCTTAAGCTAAATCTTATATATTGATCTGATACAATCTATAGTGGAACTCCATTTAGTCTTATCACATTACTTATATATATCTTGGTAAGTTAGTCAAGAGATGACTTTTTTTGACAGTAATGAAATGAGTTGAATTGGTAAGGATATTGACTACCATCTAGATGGTTTTATTACCTTAAGGTGTTTTTTTGAGTCCTATAATAAAATCCATGGTTATGTTTTCCCATTTATATACTAGTATGGGAAATGGTTTCATAATACCCTTCAAATTATATCATTTTCATTGAGTTGTTGTTATAGAAAGTATCGTGATAGAAACTCCACAATCTCTCTCTTCATGTTATCTCACCAGAAGTTTTGATACAAATATCTAAACCTCATAGTAATTCCTAGATGAATATCTATTATCATCATCTATAATTTCACTCTTTATTTCTAGTTTGTACACATATCTGAATTCAAACCCTTTTAACACTATACTCTGAAAATTTGACCACTAAAATATTTTCAACATTCATTTATAGAAACTCATAATCTTTATAGGCTTCCTTGATCCTCTCAAGAATATATGATTGAGTAGTTATTTGATAAAGGTATGATAAATATTATTTTATTATTCCCATGTACATCTTTTTCATGTCCAAGAATATTAGAACCCTAGAAACGCTCATCATGGATAGGGTTGCAAGGTCCTTTCAATTCATAGAATCAGCCACATTTTTCTATCTTAGAATGATTATGGATTTAATTATCATAAAAACCTATCATCTCTAACCATATATTTTGTTTCACATATAAATTATTTTGTGTGAATATATACAGGAGGTATTTTTGGTCTCTATATATGTCACAATCCTCCATATATAGATATTTACTTGAAATATTCAATGTGAATATCACAATAGATAATTATAGATCATGAATTAGATTGTTATTCTTTTGTATCTTTAATTTGTAGGATATAAAGGCGATCAATGTTTTATCTTGAAAGATTACACAACCTAATACCTTTTTGGTCACAGTTTCTATATCACAAATTAATCCCTACTGGGGTTAATGTGAGTAAAGGTCTAGTGATTAGCCTTCTCTTCAACTATTTAAATCTCTCTTCACATTAATCATTCTAGAAGAACATGACACCCTTCCAAGTTATCTTTGTTAGTAAGCTTTACTATCATGATAAGTTTCTAAAAAATCAATGATAAAACCCATAAAATCCAAGGAAACTTCAAATTTCCATCATAAAAGTTTGTCTTTTTCATCCTTCAATTGTCTACTTTTTCAAAGGATCCATATATATCCCTTTGATGGTGATTAAATTCCCCGGGAAGGTTACTTTCTCCATCAAAGATGCACATTTATTATACTTCACAAATAAATTTTTCTTTTGAAAATATGGGGAATAGAATTCAAGTGATCCTCAAATTTCTCTTTGATTTTGCAGCAGAAAAAAAATTATAAAGACTACCACAAATTTTTCATGGTAATCCCTAAATTATCTATTAGTCATGTCTATAAAGATTTACGGGGAATTAGGGAGTCCAAATAGAATCACTTTGAACTCATATTCCTTGTGTCATTTATGAAAATTCACCTTGGGGTTATCCCTCTTTTTTACCTTTACTAAATAATATCCCAACCAATGATCCTCCTTATAGAAGTATTATGATCCATGTAGTTGATCAAAAAAGTGATCGATATATGGTATATGATACTTGTTATTTATCATGATCTTGTTAAGCTCATTACAATAAATACAGAGTCGCATTGACCCATCTTCTTAATAAAAAAGGGGGACCGGTGCACCCCATGGTGAGGCACTTTAGCATATAAGCCCTTTATTCAGATTCTCCAGTAATTTCTTTTTCAGATTTTCCAATTTCACTAAATACATTATATATTCAGTCTTAGATGTTGTAAAAAGAACTATGTATAATATTTATTAATAAATCAACCTCAAAACATAGAGGAATACTGGTCATGTAACATAACACCCCTCACCCATTGGCATAGGAAGATTCAGAGGTGCTATTCAGCCTAAAAGGACATCCCCAAGACCCCAAATATTGGGAATAAATTATGAGGGCTTTATAAAAAAAATTGGGGATGATTTTAAATTTAAAAATAAAACTAAAAGACTAAAATAACCATAACCAAAATATAATTATATGATGATTTAGAACAATGTAATACAACTCATAATGTAACCAACCCATCAATAATATCATAGTACAAAATGAAATCTAAAACTAAAAAAATCATAGACACCAAATACATAAAATCAAAATCTCCCAACATGATCCAAGAAAAAATTTAAGAAGTTGTTCCCATAGTATCATGATTTATCACTAAATAACTATTATAATTTTCTTTTACATGTTTCTTGATAGATAAAATCTACCAAGATACAAAAATTTCCAAACATGGGGTGAGTATAAAACTTAGTAGGATTTCCCCAATGACTTCCCAACTCATGAAACTAGGATAGAAAAAGTTAGCACAATTATATAAAATCGTTTAAAAAATGTAGTTATATATCAAATTAAAAAATAGTCTTCCTATACCAAAATAGTTTCCATTGAAATCCCTCAAGCAATTCTTTAAAATAACTTCTCAAATCCTTTGGCATTCCCAATACATGGTTCCACATATCCGAGCACCCACACATGCATTCCCAGGTGATAATTCCATGCTCATGTGGAGTCTTTCATCAATATTCCATGTCATCACAAGATAACCATATACAAAGTTCCCTAATGGAATATTCCCCTTCCACTAGGTCACGTCAATGGAAATAAACCCATGCCAAACAAGTAAGCTAAATATCATTCCAAACAAACCATACCAAGACATTATAATAAAAAAATAATTTAAAAAATATATAACATCATTTTACATGCCAAAAAAACCAAACCCAAATTTTAAAGTTTCGATTTTAAAATCAATACCACAAGGTTTTACTCAAAACCATCCAATTTTTACAATTTTCCAAAACTGTCACTAAAGAGGATTTCCATAATGCATCACAAAACAATTTCACAATAAATTTCAAGAAATTAAATCCATTAGAAAATAATCTTCTATGTTCAAATCAATAGGTTTTGAGAGTGAATCCACCTACCTCGCAACCATTGGTGAAAACAAAAAACGGCATGAAACTCCTAAAAACCCTCCTTGAAACTCTTAAAAACATTCATAGATATTTTCCCCTATCATCCAAAAAATCATATATCATCCTTAATGGCATAAAAAAAATATGGATCTATCCCCAAAATATTAGATCCATGATTCCAAGTGAGGGAAGAAGAAGAAAACAATTGAAAATGATGAATAAAAATCACTTACAAACAAATATGGCCTCCAAAACACATAAATTTTCTTAATAATTATTAGTGGATCAAGAGGAATGATCTTAGTAGCCTTTTAATGAAGAGTAATTCGTGAAATTACTTGTTTACGGTGGAAAAGATAGGCTCATAGGTTAAACTAAGTTATATACACTAATTCTGGATTTAATTTCTAATGATGCCCAATCAGGGTACACAGTTAGGAAAACCATGTGGTAACTGTGCACTAGCCACTACCTCCAAATTCCCCATGCATGATTTGATTACATGGTTATACAATAGTGTGTCAACAATGATAAACCCATTTTTCCATCCATGCATGGTTTCTCCTAGTAGGTTTCATGGTTTGGCCAAATAGTGTGCCTAACCATGCTCTTACTCAATGCCCACTGTTTTAGTTGCACAGTATTATGGAAGCTGAATCATGGTTTCTAATAACCATGCTCAAATCAAGAACCTCTAGAAAAGCCCCAAAAACATTCCAAAAATTTTATGAACCTCCCAAAACATAACCCAATCACCTTATATACTAAAAATACCAAAATAAAGGGTTATATACCCAAAAACAAGGGTGTTACATTCTCCCCATAATTATTATTTCCATCCTCAGAAAGATAAAAACCAGAATTGGCTAGAAAAATTTATTGTTATTGCTCCACCATTTCCTTCTCATGATCCCATGTTTCTTCCAGAATCAAACCATATTTATAGAAAACCTAGACTAGAATAGTGTTTTCCCCATGAAGGACTTTATCATACCTATCCAGAGTCTATACTAGCACATGAACCAATATACCATTTGGGTCTAGTTAAATGTGATCTAATAGAATCACATGGTCAGTATTAGGTTTATAGTTATTTAATTGAGATATATGAAATACATTATGCACTTAACTGAGTATCGGTGACTAATTCAACCATAATTACACCTCACCAACACATTCAAGTATATCAAAAGGGCCTACATATTGAAGATTTAACATGAAAAAATTCCCAAAATGATGATTCTAAATCCATAGGGATATTCCCAAAAACACCTGATCACCAATCTTGAATGAAAACAACCATGTACAATGATCCTCATACAATTTTTGAAGACTTTGATCCATCTACATCATATTTTTGATCAATTGAATCTTCTCTATTGTCTCCCATGCAAGGCTTGTTTCAACTAGTGAAGTCTCATTAAATTTCTACACAATATAGTGGAGATCGAAAAGGATGACCATACTCTCATGACCCATCCCATAGGGGCCAATGTTGTGACTCCCCAATCCCACCTTCAATAGTCTAGGGGAAGGAGACTAGTATTGAGTAGTCATATCACTAAAATGGGATGCCTTATACTAAGTACATGCACATACAAACATATCTAAGACTAGAAAATGATGAAATGTAAAAACAACTGAACAACCATACATGAATACATCAAAATATCACAACCAGAGTATGGTAGGAAGTAAATGAAAGTAAACATGGCCAAATAAAAACCCACCACAAAGAGTCTGAAACCACAAGTACAACCTGAAAATAAAACTAGGACAACTATCAGTATAATATAGGAACACTCCTAAGTTTATCCAGTCTTACTAAGAACCATATATTCCTGGTCTGTTAAGTACTCTATCAAAAGGTTGATTATCTACCTAAGACACAACACATATGGAAAAATCCCATGATGGGGTAAGTATAAAAATACTCAACAGGACCCCTTGAGACAATAAATCATACAACAACAAAAATACAGTCAGCTCCACATAGGAATATATCAATAGAACATATAACAAGATAATATATATATATATATAGACTCAATAAAGACACATAGTCTAAAGGTAATTCAGAACCGTAGTATACCAGCCTAGAATTGCAGCTCGAATATTTTAAAAAGCACTCTTTTGGGAGAACACAGTCCTGATTATGATATCACTAATGATGTCCATCCAAGAGGTAGGGATCATTTGGTATCATAATTATATGTACACGGTGAATTTATAAAAATAATATGATACTCATATGAGGATCACTCCCAAGGCCATGGGGTGATACCAACAACAAAAATTGGATTAATCCTCTAAGTAGAGGATCGATTCCCATGTACTGTTGGCTAAAATGATACCAAGAACTCCACTTAGGGAAAAAATATGAATAGAGGATTTTATTCTGATCCTCTTGAAGGGATCCCACCAACTCTATCTTAGAAGTCCTTATGAAGGGCTTGTATTCCTAAGAGTAAGAGACAATTCCATACCTACCCTCGTGGAAAGGATAAGGGAAACATACCCTAACAAAACATGTCCATGATATGGATGGAAATGGCTCTAATCCATCTATAATAAAGTACACGAGGTGTAGTCAGGGTCACACATTATGTCCATTGTCCATGGGTCCAACCTGTGTAAACAGATCATGTCTCAAGCCATATATGTGTAGTAGTACATAGGGTGTAGACTACCCATGTAATCTACCCATGTTCCAGTACATGACTATCACCAATGTATATTTTCTCGTGTACCAGTTCATGGCTTAACAAGTGTATTCAGTCTAGGCTGGGTCCATGTGGGGGAGTACACTGCGAGTAGTCTGATCGTGTAGTCCATCCTATGTTCGTGTACCTCCAAGGTACACACCGAGTCTCTAGGGAGCGGTCACACACCGTGTGATAGGGTATCATGCCTTGTGATCCTTAACTCAAACATTAAACCTTAACGGCTGCAATGGGGGATCACATGGCGTGTAGATCTAGATTACACACCATGTAATATAGATTTTTTCATAAATCCAGATCTGGCTCTATACATCCCTGTTATTCATCTATCCTTCAATTCATCAATCTATTTTTCATAAAAACATATATCAAGACTCTTCGAGTCATTATATTATATAATTAATATGATTTTTGCTTTTTTTTCTACTTGGTGAATGGGATTTTTTGTAGTTTTTCACTGTAATCTAAAGAAAATAAAAAATGGATATCTATGTTTTTTATTCCTCTATCTTCTCTATCATTTCACCACCATCATTTTATTCTAATCCCAGATCTACAATTTAATTTTTTTGTTCCAAGGAATGGATGTGAAATGATTGATTGATTGGGGTATGTCAAACCATAGGCCAAACAAAGAACACCCCTGGGTGAACAAAGAATCAGGGGAGAAAAGAACAAGAACAAAAGATATGATGAACCTCAATTGATGTTCATGTTGTTCTTGATTCATTTTTGTGAGAAACAACAATGAATAAATCATCAATTCAAAGTATTTATCTCAAAATCACACTACAATAAAATCATCCTACAAATACACATGATCCATATATCAATTTGTTGGTCATTTGATCCACATTTTTAATAGGAATAAAGAATGGGAAAGGAAACAAAACAAACAACCACCCTATCTTGATTATGATTGATTGATGATGATGAATGATGTTGTGTCATATTCATTGGTGATATCCTTCAATCTTGTCATGTACTGATATTCAATCTCCAATACAGTCATCATCCCCTAATAGGATCGCCTATAATGGATCCAATGGCTCTCGTCACATCCCAAGGTTATGCATCTAACCCTACGAATTTTCCAAAATCATTTTTAAGAGTAAAGTTTGGTTGTTGCATCATTAAACAAACAAAATAATTTATTTAATTATTTTATCCATTTTATGCTCTTGATAACATTATCTACAAACACCCTATATTGACCATGGTTAGGTCACACCTAGGGTAAGATTCGCGTTCTAAACTCAATGGTTGCCTCATATTTTTTATCCCCACACCCATCTAAAATTTATTCCACTTTTTAAGAAAACATTGTGCATGTTCTATTTAACATATTTAATAAATTTTAAAAACATATACTGGGCACACTATGCCTCAAAATTGTACACCTTCTTAGTTCCTGGTCCTAAAAATAATTCATATAATATCTAAAAAAATACATGGAAAATACAATATATTACATTATCTCCAACTTATGAATTTATGTCCTTGAAAATCCAAAACAAGGGCTACTCAAAAAGATGTGGGTACTGAGCATGAATCTTAGCTTCCCACTCCCATGTTCTCTCTCAAAGATTCTTGTGCTACCACCAGACACACACTAACAGAATTTTTCACCCATGGAGGATCCACTATATCCAATTCTTAATCTTAAACGGATACTCAGAAAAGGTCACTCCATCCCCAATTTCTAGCTTGCCCCATTCGATAACATGTGATGGATCATTCACATACCTCCTCTACTACAACACATAGAATACTCCATGTACCTGATCGAAATAAGGAGGTAGATCTAAGAGGTATAACACCTCTCTAACACTGCAGTATCAGGAAAGGGATAATGTAACTCATATATATCTTTCTTCCCTGACCAAATCTCTTTAATCCATGTTGGGGTGATACCTATTGGAACAAATGGTATCCTTCCTCGAACTCCAAATTCCTCTGTCATCTATCAGCATAAGAATTATAATAAATCTGTGTAGTCCTCATCTACTCCTGGATGATCTGCAACTTCTATGTAGTTTCTCTTTCCAACATCAGGACCATAAGTAATGACTCTCGTGAGTTAGTCCCTCAAAGTGGTTACCTTCAGTTTGAACTGTAAAAAAGCCTCAAATGGTTCCATACTAATGGTGTAATGTTAGTTGCTATTGTATGAGAAATCCACCATTAGTAGATGATCCTCCCTACTATGGAGAAAGTCCAACACACAATATCACAACATGTCCTCTAGAAGATCAATGGTTTACTCAGTCTGGACATCATTTTGGGGGTGAAACGTAGGGCTCATGGGTAAATGTTTCCCAAAATCCTCTTTCAATCCCTTCCACACCCATGATTTGAAGTGAGAATCATGGTTATAAATGATCTTCAACAGAAATATATGGAGTCAAACTATCTCATGAACATAAAGGTGTCCCAATATCAGCATGTAAATATTCTCTTGGATACCAAGGAAGTGGTTTGACCTAGTGAGTCAGTCTAGGATCACCAGATGGAATTGTGTCCTCTAGATGTAAATGGTAAACCCATCACTAAGTCCATGTATATCTCATCCCACCTCCACTTAGGTAACTCAAGAGTTTGAGCTAAACCCACTAAAACATGGTGCTTAGTCTTCACTTGCTAATAAGTAAGACATTGAATGATAAACTCGGAAAATCCCATCTTCATCCTTGGCCACAAAAACTAACATCAGAGGTAATGGTACATAATTTCTACACCTAGATGTACCACCAAAGGATATATATGAAACTCTCTCATGAACCTCCTCCAAGAATGTCATTGGAACCATCGTGCATCATATGAAAAGAATGACATTCTCCCCACCTTTAAAAATCCATCAGGAGATTTACCTATGGATATCCAAGTATATAGGGTCTCACAATTGGTATCCCCTAGTTGTGCCTCCCTTTCTCATTGTAAGAGATAAGGGGTGATAGCCATCAATTGGAAGTAAGATCCTCAATCTCCATCCAAGAAGGATATCTATAATGAGGACTCCTATTCTGACACCTCATTCAGTAACTACGAGAAAGATCTTCTACTTAGAGAATCTACTACCAAATTCCCCTTCCTAGGAGTATTGGAAATTTAAATCTTATAATATTAAAGGAACTCTATCCATATCCTCTATCATAAGTTAATATCCTTATGAGATAATATGTACCTGATACCATTGTGATCATATTAGATGATAAACTACTCACCCATCATGTAGTGTCACCCCAAATTTTTTGGAAATACTATAACTGCTTACTCAAGATCATGGGTCGCATATTTTTTCTTGTGTGGTCTCAAATAACAAGAACCGTAGCCAATAAATACTTTCCTCTACATTAGAAAACATCCAATCCCAGTTCCCAATCCATCGCAGAACACTATGTTTTAGACACCCTCATCCAGTAATCTCAATATGAGAGCACTTGTCAAACTCAACCTCAACATTTGAAAAGCCTGTTGTATCCTCCATTTCCAGATGAATGGATTACCCTTTTATGTTAAAGATTTCATGGTTATTAATATCCTAGATAAATTATTTATGAAACTATGATAATATCCTTCCAACCCAAGGAATCTGCACACTTTTATCACAGTATTGAATGGATCCCAAGAAAACACTACCATGACCTTGGATGGGTCTACTACCACACCATATGCTAAGATAACATGCCCCTGAAAGTGGACCACCTGAATCTAGAACTGGCACTTTGATATCTTCCGATAAAGCTAGTCCTCTTGGATTACGTTCAAAACTACTCTTCGGTGTCTCATGTGCTCCTCCTCGAATACTGAGTGCACAAGGATATCTTCAATGAATACAACCAAAAACCGGTCTAAGAGGGGATTACGGATCTAGTTCATGAGTCCCATGAACACTTCAAGTGTGTTATTCATACCAAGGGGCATCACCAAGTTCTCATACTGACCGTAATGACATCTCATTGTCGTATCTGATATATCCTCATCCCGTAATCGCATCTAGTGATATCATGACCTGAGGTCAACCTTTGAGAACCATAGTACCCCTATCAACTGATAAAATAGATCATAAATATTTGATAGTGGATACTAGTTCTTCATGGACATCAGGTTCATATGTTTGTTGTCCATACACAACCTCAAAATCTCGTCTTCCTTCTTGGAAAACAAAATTGGGGTTACCCAGGGTGAAACATGGGGTCTAACAAATACATACCTTTGTAAGTCCTCCAACGACACCCTCATCTCGTGAATCTATAGGGGATCCATCTAATATGTTGGAATTTATAATAATGTCATCCCTGGGGAAGTTCAATGCATAATCCTATCACTTGGTAGGGATGTTAACCTATAACATCCTTAGGGAATACATCCTCATACTCCACCACCAATGCATGAAACTGGGAACTCATAACATCCACTACACCAAGGGTTGGGCCAACCAACTGATGAGTAATAAGCTTCACCATCCTATACACGAGTCCATCCTACACTATTGGGGTTTCCTTTTCACCCAAAAGGGGAAAACATGTTCCATAAATATGGAAAAAAACATCCCTCTACTAAAACATTAAATCTAGGCATGAAGTGTAGATAAGCATTCCATACCAATAATGACATATTGAGGCCTTATAAGTTATACTAAGAGATTCCAATAGCTACTGTTGCCTCCAAGTAACAGGTCACAATGTCAACACCAGTTCCTGATCACTGAGTCTTCTCCATTACAAGTCTCTAAACATATGGTTCAGGCCAATTATTCATCTAAAATCTCTAAGTTTCATACAAGGTATATGAAAATAAATGAATGACTAGAATGTGTGTTTATATGTACTACATCTAAGATAGAAAAGACACAGATCCTACCAGGAATCATTCCAAGAGCCTCTAGGTTGTAATATTTGATCACCGAAAGCTATACCCACCCCTTTTCTATAACTCTATCAGCCTTGTTTGGGCCACTGGGGGGGTGGTTTTCATATCAAGTCAAAGTATCGACAACCTCATGCTTATCTCCCAAGTCCTCCACCTTGTGTTCCACCCTGCAAACATGTATATTCATACTGCCACCTCTTCTTCAATGAACCACATATATTCTCACTATCATATATTTGTTGGGTCAGAAAATATCATGAGAGATGTCTTTGGATGCCACATGACTAGCACCACATTTCTTTGGCATGATTAGACCAACCTTGTAATCCTTAAACTGTAGACCATATATAATGGGACCTCATCCTAAAACATCCCACACGTCCAAGTCCTAGAGACTGACGTCGACTCCTTGATGTCAAGGTCTCTATTTCAAATTTCTCACTATTGAAGACCACTAGTTGTACCTGCTCAGCCAAGAAACTATCTACCACTAAATTTCACTCTAGAAGACCATCATATATACAAATGCATATATGGATAACACAAGATCAGATGTCTTTATTCATAAATCTCTCAAAAGTACCAGCCCTAAAAACTAAGGGTCAACCATATCCATTGAGTACCTACATATGTTGTTAAACATCTATGAATACCTAGATACTGTTGTGTAGCCTTTCTGAAGTGGAAAAAACTCCTGGAAATGAACATTACTTAACATAACTAGTGATAACTCCTCTCAAAAAAGGAACTCAAAATTTTTCCTCAAAATATCCGCCTCATCGTAAGACAGGGTCACCAAACCCCACCATCACCATGTTAAACCATGAAGAAGGCTTGCTTCCAGGACCACCATTGGATCTGTTGGTGTCCAAACTAGAGGGAAAATTGACTCACCTCCTCAAGAAAATCATCAACCTCTTGTGGGTAGAGATAACCTAGGATTCAAAGGGGTATCTATAGCTGAATCTAATAAAGCATGTTCAACCTGCACACCTCATCCACTGGAACTGTGGGTACCACATGTTGTTCTACGTGTTGTGGTATAGTTGGAGCACCAGCTGGAGGCAACACCTCAGGAATTAATCCATGTATCGAATCCACATCATTGAGTGGATCATCCTCATGATCATGTTGAATCATAGCTGGAATACATCCTAGGGGAATCCTAAAAATAAACAAGATATACCACAGTCAATGAGTATATCTAGAGAGCTATCTCAAGAAGGACATTGAAATAAAAACTCATTCCTATATGATTCATGTTCCATTTTTCCCCTACCAAAAGTGCTTTCATGTACCTACTTGAAAATCAGGTGATCAGAGTCCTGGGGTATGGATATATCGACCGTTGCACCAACACTGTTACCCATCGCCTGAAATCTGAACTCAAAACACTCAACACTATTTCCAAAAACCAATTTCATATAATTTGGTCATAAAGTATAAATTAATCATCTAATACCACTCTATCACGACCCATACCATAGGAACCCATGTCGTGACTCCTCAAGCCCACCTCCAATAGGACAGGGGCTAAATACTAGTTCCAAGTAGGCATATCGTTTACATGTGTGGCCTTATCCTAAGTACCTATACACACACACACACACACACACACACATTTCCATACCTATACAATGCTGAAATATAAAAACAATAGAATAATCATGCATGAATAGATCTAAATCCTACAAATAGAGTACGTCTTGAAGTAAAGGAAAGTAAACAGGGCCAAATATAGGCCCAACACAAAGAGAATGAAACCACAATTCCAACCTAAATGTAAAACTAGGACTGATATCATAATACCATAGGAACACACTGTGGTTTGTATTGTCTCACTATGCACCGTCTAGTCTTGGTCCGTCATGGACTTTGTGACTGACTAAAAATTAAATTTTTATTTCAATATATCTTTTAAGGAAAAAGTGGGAAACCCGAAATACAATCATATAAGAGTTAACCCATATCAATACTACTAGGAACTTCCACTATCTAATAACTACATCATTATGTTAGGAATCCACCTCACATGCCCGGTCGGAAAGTTGTCCCACGTAGAGTTCCACGGCCCTGGTACCGATGGGAAAAACATACCCTCTCATTCATCCAAATCCAAACGGAAATGTCAGATGGATGTTTCATGCCTTTAATACTCATCTAGAGCTGATCCTTGTAGAGTGATTTTTGAAACAACTTTCAAATCCAAAATAAAACATCAAAATATGAAAACTGCCTCAATCCCGATCATAACAGATTTCAAAACCACCACTGAAAAGTTCAAAATTTCCAATCCAAAAAGTCACCAAAAGCCAAAAAACCAATAATGACCATCGATCTCCCTCGTCAAGGACTCTTTCAAAAGGTCAATCATCTGCACAAGTTATGAAACATGCGGGAAATGACAATGTAGGGTTGAGTATAAAAAATCTGAGTAGAACACCCCAAAACCACAAAGAATAAAATAATGTAAATAATTTCATCTCTACATAGGTATATTTCTACAACACATATAACAGGAATATCTAGATATACTCCAAAAATACACATAGTCTAAAGGTAAGTGACAACTATAGTATACCGGCCTAGAAATCTAGCTCGAAGATCCCACAAAGAACTCATCCCAGAGGACACAATCCTACATATGATATCACCAATGAAATATTTTCAAGAGGTATTTTTTGTTGGGTATTGTCATTAGAATTACACACTGAAGGGTTGAAGAGATTATGATGCACATATGAGGATCACTGCCAAGGCCATGGGGTGATACCAAAAACTCAATCTGGATTAACCTACTAAGTAGATCATTGGAACTCACATACTATTAGTCACAATGATACCAACAAATACACTTAGTTCATGAAGATGAATAGAGGATCTCACTCTAGGCCTCTTGAAGGTGTTCTGATAACTATATCCAAGAAGTAATACTTGAGGGATCATAGTCCTAGGAGGAGAGGATTTTATACCAACCATCATTGAAACCATAAGCAGAATTCACTCTACTAAAAATATTCTAATATATAGAGGTTAAGGGCTCTAATACTTGCATAATAAGGTAAACTCTGTATAGTAGGGGTCACACACTCTGTCCTTTGGCTCTGGGTCCGTCCCGTGTAAACAAACCCTATCGGAAGTTATGTCCATGTAGTAGTACACGATGTGTAGACTACCTGTGTACTCTATCCATGTTATGGTGCATATCTCATGCCCAAGTACATGTGCATGTGTATCGGTACATGGCTTAGTCTATGTACTTGGTCTATGTCATGTTAGTGTGGTGGAGTACACTGCGTGTAGGATGCCCATGTAGTCCACCCCAAGTCCATGTAACTCTGAGGTACACGCCAAGTCTTTGAGGAAGCGTCACTTGCCATGGGATAGGTTCACTTTTCATGTGATCCTTAACTCCTACCCAAAACCCTATATATCATAAAGGGGGACCCACATGGCATGTAGATCTGAATTACCCATCATGTAATGGGGATTATTTTAGAAATCCAGATCCATCTTTATGCGTCCCGACCATTACTCCAGCCTTTAATCTAGAAATCAATTTTCCATAAAAAATTGATCAAGCCCCATTGAGTCATTCCATTATTCAATAAAAAATATTCAGGCCTTTGATCTATTCAAAAAATGGTATTGTTTTTAAATCATTCTTGGGAACTGAAGAACAAAACAGTCGAGTATCTATATCATCTGGTCCAATATTGTCTCTATTGTCACACAACCATAATGTTGTGTCAATCCAAAATCTACTATTTTATATTTTTTGTCCAAGAAACAGTATTGTATTGAGCGATTGACTGAGATATGTCAATCCCTGAACCAAACGAAGAATTCCCTTGGGTAAATAAATAACAGGGGGAGAACAAAAAATGAATAAAATAATGGAACATGACTCGATTTATGTTCTTGTCAAAATTGATTCTTTCTCATTTTAAAAATAACTAATAATTCATAAATTCAAAGTAATTATCCCAAAATCAGCCCATAATAAACTCATCTCGCAAATACGCATGATCCATGACTCCATCCCTTGGCTGATTGATCCGTGTTCTTCATGGGAAACAAGAACTAGAAAAGAAAAAAAACATCAGAATTTGATCAATTTGGATCGATCTCCAAAAAAGAAAAAAGATGTTTCACATTCATTGGTGAGATCCTTCGATCCTATCATACATTGATCATCGATATCGGATTCAGTCATCATTTTCCAATAGAATTACTTTCAACTACTTCAATGGCTCTCATCAATTCAAATTGTTATGTTTAAAACCCTACAAATTTTCCATAAGTGTGCATTTAAATTAGGAAGTTAGGTCACCATGTCATTAAGCAAAGAAAATAATTTATTTCATTATTTTTTCCATTCTATGTATGTGATTACTTTTTCCTCAAACACCTTATGTTGACCAAGGTTACATCACTCTTTGGGTAAAAATCATGTTATAAACTTAATGGTTCCCTAATATTTTTTATTCAGGAACTGTTTAGATATTATTCTGACTTTTCAAGAAAACTATGACACTATTATATTTAATATATTTAATATATTACAAAACATTTATTTTGGGAACACTGGGCCTCATCATTTCACACCATCTCAGTGCCAAGTCTCAAAAATAATCCATATAATATCCAAAAAATAATACACTGAAAATCCAAGACATTATACATATAATTCTTTAAAAAGGGGTCATATGTATCGAGGTCTGATAACTATAGGTATATGATAACTCTACTAATGGTATGTACTCTTCTATTAAGAAAACAAAAATTATTACACAAGGCTAAATCATGTATTTCATAATTTCTATAATCCATTCGGATTTTACATCTATTTGAGGATGATACACAATGCTCATAGTCAAAATGAGTCCCAAGGGATTGGTGTGTGGGTTTACAAAAACAAGACATAAACCTTACATCTCGATCTAATACAATTTAAATTGGTAAGCCATTACGTTTTACCACTTCTTGGATATTGATTTTTGATAAGTCTTCCATCGTATTAGATTAATGAGTTGGGATGAAATGGGAATACTATATGATACAATCTTGTATCATCTATATGGAACCATGTTTCTGAATCATCTTTGGTAGACCTGTTACAAAATAAATAGATATTTTCTCCTACTTACACAGAAGAATCAGTAAAGAATGAAACATACCCACTGGCCATTAGTTCACTTTCTTAACCTACTGATAGGTGAGTCATCTCATAACAAACTTCTCTACTTTTACATTCAATCCAAACCACCAAAATTGTGCCATCTATTCCTTGTACATATTTTATATTCAATGATGAATGGCCCATCTCAAATGGTGGTAAACATGAAGAAGTTATTCCTGAAAAGCCATAAGTATGACCATATGAACTCAAAAACACAACACTGATCCACTATCAAGCTTTCATCCCTCAATGGTATCCCCACCTTGTGTTTTGACCTTATAAAAACACATTCATAATTGGATGTATGTGCCTCTTTATCCATATGAACAAAATTAAAAATAAAATAATATAGAAAGAAAACCAAAAAACTAACTCAGTCTTCATAATCAAAGAACATGTCATCTATTATCGACATCATCTGCCACTGACCTGAAGCTTCTTTCACCAAAGAACTGTATGAATTTCTGCTTAATACATCCACCACTAAATTTCCTTTACCTGGTGTCTACATTAATTAAAATTAAAAATTTTGAAGTTACTCTAACTATATTCTTTGTCTCTGATTCATATCTATTAGTGAGAAAAGGGTTTTCAGTCTCTTATGATCCGTAAACACCATAAATTTCTCACCAAAAAGGTAATGAAGACAAGTCTTTAATGCATGGACCAAATAAGATGATTCCAAATCTTGTGTTGGTTCGTTCTTATAATGAAACCATATCCATCACGATACATAAAAAATAAAATGATCTCCCTATATGAGAAAACATCTGAACCCACATCTGGAAGTATCACAATACACCACATAACCTTGTCCTGATTCTGGAAATATCAATATCGACGCTGATGAAAGGAAAAATTTAAACTCCTGAAAAGAAATCTGATATTCCTCATTCCATAAGAATGGAGCACTTTTCCTTATCAAAGCTATCATTGGTGAATCTAATCATGTAAAATCAAGAACAAACTGTCAGTAATAACCATCTAGTCTAAGGAAACTGTGCATCTCAAAGAAATTCATTGATAGTTAGCATGAGATCACATTCATTGTCTTTTTTGTATCCAAAAAAACACTCTTTTAGTGATTTAATAGCCATTGAAACAAATCATTTGTATCCAAAAATCACACTTTGAAATTTTAGCATACATTCAATGATCCCTAAAGATACCCAACACTATCACCAAGCATTTCTCATGTACAACATTTCTCCTATAATAAACAAATATGTCATCCAAAAAGACCACCACCAAAGAATCCAAATACCATTGAAATATCTGAATCATAAATTCTATAAAAACTAATAGTAAATTTGTAAGAGAGAAAGGCATAATAACTTACTCATAATGTCTATATCCACTCTTGAAAGTTATCACTACTACAAAATAATCCTTTAAAAGTTATAGCCTTTATCAGTTTGAGAAAAAGGTGTTGATAAATGTACCCTTTATCGGTGTTAAAACAACCGTTGATAAAGGGTACCTTTTATCAATGCGTTTTTTCTAGTGCTAATAAAACACACCCTTTATCTGCACTTTTTTTGCACTAATAAATGGAAACCTTTATCAGCACATTTTTTAGCACTGATAAATGGTGTCCACTCTCAGTAATTTATGTATAGTGCTGATAAAGGACATCCATATTCAGCACTTTATTTTTTGCACTCAGAAAGGAATCCTCTATCAGCACTTTTTTAGTACCGATAAAAGTAAGAATAAAATGAAATAATTAAATAAATAAATAATATAAAATATTTTATTCAAATAATATTAAATATATTTATTAAATAAATAATTATTAATAAATAATTATTAATAAATATTAATAAATTTATTATACAATATATAAATTATAAATAATATATATTAAATATATAAATATATTTAAAATAAATATTAAACTAATAAAAATTAAAAATAAGTAAATTAAGAAAAATATTAAACATTTTATAAATTAAATAATTATTGATAATGTTAATAAAGAGAATATATTAAATATATAGATATAAATGAATGTATATAAATATGATTTATATAATACAAAACATTATTTATGCTTTACATTAAATAGTAATATATTTAGTGAATAATGGTTTTAATTAAAAATTAAAATGAATTAAGAAAATTGACTAATTGGATAGAGTAATGGATATAATTGAATGTACTTTGATTTTGCAATTTAACACAGATAAAAAAATTATACAGGTTTCACATATACATAATTAATAAATTTTTATATACATACGCTCACACAAAAATATTTTTTTAGGTATTTAATCAATTTATATTATTTGTTTTCTATATATTAATTTGATATGTTTTAATATTTACATTATGTATTCATCTTCATTTCAATATATATTAATATTTTAATGATCTATATTAATCAAACTTATCCAAATTTTTAATATTGTACTCATTTTTAATTAATCAATTTTAATAATTTTTAACATGCCAAAACATAAGATTAAAAATTCAATAACAATGTTAAAAATACATTTTAAAAAAATTTATAATTAAATATATTTATAAATGTATATTTACTATTTCTATACATTTATAATTATAAATAATTAAATAATATTTTATTAAAGGTATTTATATAATTATAAATAAATTATTATAAAATTATAATAAAATTATTTAAATAATGAATATATTTAATATATATATATAATGATATAAATATTATTTTTTAAAAACATTATTTATATAATGATAAATAAATGATTATTTATTAAACTAATTATAAATTTATTTCTTTATAAAAATAAATATTATAGGTATTATCATTATATATAATAATTATACTCAATTAAAAAACTATTATTTGAAAAAGAGTATTATAAGTGTTTTTCAACGCTTTTTTAGCCCTGATAAACATAGATATTTATCAATGCTTTTTTAGTGTTGGTGAATCTCTATCATTATCAATGCTTAAAAAAGCACTGACAAACATTAATTTTATCAGTGTTTATTAATTAAGCACTGATAAAAGTGTCATGATAAATTTTATGAACCCTAACCATTGTGAACCAGTTTGCAATTTTCAAAGCCCTCCATGAATGTGACCACCTATCGGCACTCCTCGTTGTTGAATCCATGCTCAAATCTAGACTAGAATCAAGGGACCAACTATTTAAAGTCTGGAATCCATGGCTCAAGAAATTTTAGGGTTGAATGAATACAAGGCTCAAATAAAATACAGGTTTTCCAATATCTATAATTTCCCTTCGTTATCCAAATAACCTTATCTTCCAACATTTGTGTATCCCAACAAGTCCAGTTTGACAATTCTATAATAAAACAACACAAAATTCATTTTTTATATATATTTAATTATATTCTTCCTCGATAGAATGTGGATCTCCTTGAGGAAACATTGGTAATGTTTGACTTGAATTATATCATACCCAATGTTGGGTCATATTTTTTAGGTATAATAGGCTCCCAATACCTCTATTTCATGACATCTACCTCTCTTCAATCATCAACTTTTGAAAAATAATCTAAATAATGGTTAGTGTTATCATTGGTTAGGAATATTATATTTAAAGTAACATGTGAACCTCTTTTTTATATTTTATTGAGAAATTAATCTGCTATTATTTTCTTGATTCACCTATAAACCAAGGAAAATGTTTCACTAATCATAGATATATCGATATAAAACCTCATATGATCCAAAAAAATCATTTTTTCCCAATCCTAAAATATTATTTCTTCAACATATATGAGTACCAACATCATTTGATCATTATCTTTATTGATATTGAGAGTGTGATCAACATTATATCTCTAAAAACCAAACATTCCTAGGTATTGATCCAACCTTAAATAGAAATTCCTCAGTGATTTATTTATCTTCTACAAAATATTCTTTAACTCACACACATTCCTATAATTTTCATTGATAATAAACCCATTTGGTTTCTCAATGTACACTCCCCCCTTAAGAACTCCCTTTAAGAATATAGATTTTACTTATATTTGGTAATATTTAAACTATATTTTCACTGAAATAGCCAAAAAATAAAATATTTTCCAACTGAGATATGGGAGTAAATTTATGATAAATATAAATTCTTTTTATCTTGGAGTTCCCCTTTCTCACTATCTATTATTTATTTTGATCCAATTTTCCATATTCAATGATTTTATTACTAAACACCCACTTGGTTCTGATAACATTTATGTCTTCCAGCCTCAGAATAATATCCCATGTCACATTGTACTTATTCATATCAAGATCCTCATGCATATAATTGATCCATGTATCATTATTTTTAGACTCTCCAAATTATTTAGGCTATACATAGGAAAAATGAGGCTTTTTAGAGTCTTACTCCTTCAAGTTTTCACCAAAACATTCTGATCACTAATAACATTTTATTAATTTATTTCATCCTTGTTTGTATTTCTTAGAGTTGATAAAAATACAGACATATTTGAAATGATAACTCACTCATTAATACTTCTTAAAAATAACTTCATTTCTTTCATCACACATCTAATAAAAACGATGTATGTTTCACTTTAGACCATCTTAAAACAGATCATTCTTTAACATTGACTTTTGGTCCAACCCTTAGGAATCTCGGACTACCATCCATATAATTCTCTCAAATGGGAGGCATTACCCCATTTAGAGAACAAAATGGAGTATAAATGTCGTCCTCATTAGTTTCATCTCCTGAACAGTTAGTATTCCAATTTTTTTTATTAAGACTCATCACTCATCACTTTTATGTTTCTTGTACTAATATAAAAAATAGTCATAATATGGATGACTACTAATTTGAGTATTTCAAGAAATGTAGGTGCATGTCCACAAGAGATTTTGGATGAGTGGTAGAAAACAATATGCAATGATAACTATTTATAATATGAGATGATAAGGATGGAAGCTATCTATATCTTCACATTTGGATGAATTCAGATGATAACACCTACTATAGTGGAATAATTCTTTTCTTAAATTTAATTCTCAATTTTCTTCAGAGAAAACTGAAATTCTACAAAATAATCAATTGTTTAGTTTCCCTTGTTAGAATTATCTATAACATTCTACTTTGATAATGAATATCTTATGTGTATTTTTTTATTTATTGTAAAAAATGAGTATTTTTTGAATCCCATAGAATATCTTTACTTTCTCTCAGACAATTCAAATATTCAATCCAATGTATCTTTTTCACCTCATCCTCCTCACTTGTTGATTGATTGTTTTATGAGATTTATTTTCATTTTTTATCATCATTCTTCCTTTTTGGTCATCATATCCCTATTGTAAATAATGTTTTCATAGTAAAATCATTATCTATAGAATTAATTTATTATTTGATATTTATTTCTAATTTATTAATTTTTATTATTTATCATATAATAATTATTTTATTGTACAAGTGGATTCTTTTGTTTAAGTTTGGGTGGTTTGTTCAAACCTTCTCATGCTCTTAATAGATTGGATTTGAGCATACACCTGAGATAATAATAATAATGAAATACACCAATAATGCATACAACCATCAGGAGAAAATGAATTCTTACTATTTATTTAATTATTTTTTCCTTTATTTTAACTATTATTTATAAGTTAATTTCATTATCATTTTTATATAAATTTTATTTAGTTTTTTTCATTGATCTTTCGGGAAGTCATATTTTTCTTTCAACTATCCGAAATAAGCCACAAAAGTGATAAAATTATTCTTTATACCAATGTACCCACATTTTCCATTTTCATTTCAATTCTTTGTCTTGACTCCAACATTTTATATTGATTTGATGTTGTTAGACTAAAAACTATTCTTGTTTTTGTAATATAGAAGATTAGAGGAATCTTGTGTGCCCGTTATGGTGACTTCTTATGATATAATGGGAACATGATCTTCCTCTTATCTTATGACTTCCAAAAATGAGAAAGGTTTTCCATCTAAGAACATCAATTCAATATGAATTTTTGGGATTTATACATATAAATACCATAAAAACATTGTTACATTCGTATTTAGGATTTGTTTTGAGACTTTGGGACATTTAGGAATCATCCACACCTCAATATGACCCATGGCGTGACAAGTATGACTCCAAGTGCTTCTTTTTAATTAAAATTGACATTAATTTTATTATAAATGACAATTGGAAAGAAAAGAACTGATAAAACATATTCCAATTACTTATATAATTTATGTAAATTATAAATAAGTCATATGGGATGCATAGGAATTAGATGAACCTTAATTTGATGCATGGTGTGACCCCTATGACTCAATGTGTCTACTAATAGTTTAAAATCGACAGTTTAGTTCAAAAAAATTCACTCAATGAAGAATAAAGAAAACCCTATTATATTTTTTCCATAATTTAGGATATAAATTCATAAGTCATTTATGATGTGTCAGAATTAGTCTCACGTCGAACCAATACCCTATGTGATCAGTATGAATCAAAATGTGTGTTTTTAGTTTTAAATGATATTTTAGTAAAAAACAATTAACATACTCAAAACTGAGAAAATTAATTTAGTTTATTTTTATAATTTAGGAAATCTTTCCATAATCCATTTTAGATTTTTAGTAATCAGTTGTAACACTATTTGATTCACGATGTGACCGGCATGACTCCAATTGTGTCTTTTTATTTAAAAATGACATCAATTTTAGAAAAAAGACAATAGACCTACCCAAAATTGAGAGAAGACATTCATATTGTTTTGATACTTCCGGAAAAAAAATCCATAATTTATTTTTTATGTTAATTAATTATCTTCACCTCAATTTGAGACACTATATTCCCAGTATGAATCAAGGTGTCCATTATCAATTTAAAATCAATAGTTTAGTTCAAGAAATGTCACTCACTAAAAACTAAGAAAACACACTCTAATTTTCTAGATAATTTATGAAACTGATTCATAAGTCATTTTTTATGTGTTGGAATCAGTCACACATTAAACTGAAGCATGGTGTGATCAGTATGAGTCAAAGTGTGTGAACCTAGCTTAAATGAAATTTTAGTAAAAAAGATAAGTTACTAACTCAAAATCTTGTAAATGCATTCTGATTATTTGATAATTTTTTAAAATGATACAAAATAAATTTGGGAAATTTATGAATTATCCAAAACTCAATCCAACACACAATGTGGCCGATGTGACTCCAAGGGCATATTTTTATATAAAATTGACATCAATTTTACTAAAAAGGACAATTGACATACTCAAAACTGAGAAAACACATTCAAATTGTTTTGATACTTTAGAATAAATGATCTCTGAGTCCTTTTTGACATGTAGTAGTCATATACATCTCAATATAAATCATGGTGTGACTGGTATGACTCAAAGTGTGTCTTTTTATTTTAAATTGACATCAATTTTAGTAAAAATAACAACTGAAATACTCAAAACTAATAAAATTCATTTTGATTTTTTGATAATTTATGGAAACAATTCATATTTAATTTTTGATGTGTAGGAATCAGCCTCATTTCAATCAGATACATGATGTTTATGGTATGACTCATTGTGTTAGTTATCGGTTTAAAATCAATATTTTAGTTCAAAAAATGTCACTTATTAAAAACCAAGAAAAAATTCTTGGATTTTATTGATAATTCAGGAAATTGATTCATAAGTCATTTTTGACAGGTTGGAATAGGCCTCATTTACAACTGATAAATTATGTGACAGGTAAGAGTCAAATTTCATGTTTCCAGTTTAAAATGATATTTTAGTAAAAAAATACAAGTGAATTACTCAAAACCAAGTAAATGAATTCAGATTGTTTAGATAGTTTATTAAAATGATCCATCATCCATTTGGAATGTTTAATAATTCTCTAGAGTAGAATATTATCTTGAACTACATTATTGGAGGGGATCTCTCACGGCTCTGCCTGCAACAATGACAAAGATCTAACAATGGTGGTTCTGCCTCCCCCCTCCCTATCGGAGGGGGGAGTTCCTTCTCATTCTTTGCATCCGACGGGCCTCCCCACCTTTGCTCCCTCCTCTAACCCAAAGTTCCTACTCTCATTTCTGTAGATCCCGATATCCCTGAAAGTCTCATAATTGTATTTTGGTTCGCCTCAACTCTCTTTAACACCTTAGAAATTCAAATCCACCTTTGACCTGTTCAAGCTAACCTTGGTGGATCATTTTCACCAGCGGTGTCCCTCGGTCGATGTATTTGATTGTTTCATCTTTGAAGCCTGGTATCTCTAAAATTGTGCGGTCATTGGTCTTCTTGATCGAAGGCATATCATGATTCTCTTTGGATCGATGGATGATCTCATTACTGCATGGTATAAATCCCCTAGAAGATGTTGTGGATCGTCCTTCTATCTTCTTCAGTGGCACTTCAGGTTTCATATGCAGAGAGACAATCCGAGCACAGCAATTTGGGTATGTTTTCTTTGTCTTCCTCTACCCTTCCAGAACCCTTCTATTTTGGCTATCCTGGGTAATATAGTCGGGCGTTACCTATGTTCCGACACCAAAACTAATGTTGTATGCCATCCAATTTTCCCTCGCATATTTGTGGAGGATGATGTCTCTATGCCTCTGGTTGATTGGGTGTGGATCACTGATGGGCATGAGTTCTGGTGGAGGAAACCTGTTAAGTTTGATTCATGGACAGACTTCTGTGGTTCGTGCAACTGATTGGGTCATTGAGCATTGACTTTCCGGAATGGGTCTCTAAAGAAGATTCACATGCGGGAGTTTGAATCTTTGGTTGTCTGTGATGGCTCTGCTGCGGAGCAACTACAACTATAGGGGAAGGGCCAATCAGATGAACTAAAATAGTCTCAGGTGGTGAATACTGGACCGTAAGACAAGGATATTTTTGCAAGGCTGGAGCGGGATTTTGGGGAGACTGGGTCTATGAGAGGCAATGGGCCCCATAGTGTTTTTTCTGCTTCTCATATGGCTGTATGGGGCACTCATGAGTCTTCAGTGATTCAGGTTTTTTCAATGGGGGTAAGACCTCAAGGGAAAGTGGTGAGTACTGAGCTGGGTACTCAGTCTGAACAACTGCAAATGCGATCAGAGTCTAATGATGTTGGGATTGTGGAGATGGATGACCCTACTGAACCAGCTTGTGATGTGGTGGGAAAGGGTACAATAATTTATAGTCAAGAAATGGGTGATGTCTCTCCCTGTTTAGGGCATGTGGATGAACCTTCAGATATGGTTGTGACCTCTGCTGGACAAGCCAATGGTGAAGGTTCCCTTGGATTTGTTCAGGAGGATACCAACATCCCTCCTCAGTACATGGGTTGTGGATTTGTATAGTCAAACAAGAATTTGATGGCCTCTGTGAAACAGTTTTTTGCTGGGAGTGGTGCACGGGAGAGTCTTCAGTTGGGATGCAACCATGGTCTATGAAGTAGGTGGACGGCATCGATCTTGGTAATAGTTTTGTTGGATTGGTGAATGATTACATGGCTCTAGAATGTAATGGAGTTGTGTCTTTGGGTGAAAAATTTTCTAAGGGACAATGCTCTGTAGATCTAGGTGCCTATGTTAAATAGTTGAAAGGCTGGGAGGATGGTATTGAGGTTGTTTTTACTACTGTTACCACTAGTAACTACTCTTAATAATAATGGAATGGTAGGATCTATAATGGTGAAGATTTTTTTTCAATAAATGAAGATGGAAATACTTCTCTGGAGGTTGTTGATGGAGGAGTGGTTGTGAATATGGGGATGCATGTTGGTCAATAAACTGTGGATCAATCATAGTGTCCTGCTATGTTTGACATTAGCAGCCCACCTCATCAGGAAAAGGGATTGGAGGAGGGTTACCACGAAATGAGCATATCTAGAAAATGGGGGCATTGTCTTGATAGTGTCACAGAAAATGATGGTGGCATGGTCTGGACTTCCTACAACAATGTGGTCTAGGGGGAAGAAGCTGTTTGAGAATGAGGAAGTGATGACTACCCCACCATGAAGAAAACCGAGGAAGGATTATTCTTATATACTAATGCCAATGTCCACCAGGTCTTCAGTTGGAAGGGAAGGATGGGATGAAAAGTCTTCTAAATAATTCCTTTCATTGGAGAAGATGATTCTTAGAAGTAAGTACACCAAGATTATGAAACACCATGATAGTTCAGAGTGGAAATCAGCTACTGCGGCGGAAGCAATCAATCATGGATATGGTGACGAATCTGACTATTATGATCTGTAATTGTCCTTTGTTACTTTTTTTTATCGCATGATGGAATTTTCTTTTCATTAATAAATGGTCATAGGCTTGCCTCTGAATGAACTTGTCTGGTAATTCTCCAGACATCAATCTAACACACAGTGTGATTGATAATACTCCAATTGTGTCTTTTTATTTAAAATCGACATAAACTTTAGTAAAAAGGAAAATTTGGCTACTCAAAAATGAGAAAACACATTCATATTGTTTTGATACTTTAATGAAACTATATATAAGTAATTTTTATGTGTATAAGTTAGAAACACCACAATCTAATACACAATGTGCTCAGTGTGAATCAATTTGTCCATTATAAGTTTAAAATTGATAGTTTAGTTAAAAAATGGCACATATTGAAAACCATAAAAACATTCTTGGATTTTTCTTCATATTTTAGGAAATTGATTCATAACTTATTTTTGACATGTATGTTTTAGTCTCATGTAAAATTGATACAATATGTTATTGGTATGAGTAAAAGTTCATGTTTATAGTTTAAAATGACATTTTAGTAAAAATGACAAGTGACATTCTCACAACTGAGTACACACATTCATATTTTTGGATGATTCATGAAAATGATCCCTATGAAATTTGGGACATGTAAGAATTAACTTCATATTAATACGATGCACTGTGTGATCTATATTACTCTGAGTGCATCTTTTTATTTAAAATTGACATCAATTTTTGTAAAAACGACAACTGAACTACTCAAAACAAAGAAAAAATATTCGGATTGTTTTGATACTTTAATAAAATAATCCATAAGTCTTTTTTGATTTATAGAAATCATCCAAACAACAACCTGATAAATGATGTGTTTGTTGTGACTCAATGTGTCTGTTATCAGTTTAAAATTGACATTTTAGTTCAAAAAGTGTCACTCACTGAAAATTAAGAAAATACTCTTATATTAGCATTATAATTTAAGAAAATGATTCATATGTCATTTTTGATTTGTAAGAATCATTATCATGTATAACTAACACATTATTTTATCAGTATGAGTCAACATGTGTGTTTCCAGTTTAAAATTACATTTTAGTAAAAAGGTTATGTGGCATACACAAAACTAAGCAAACACATTTGGATTCATTTGATACTTTAAGAAAATGATCCATAAGTCATTCAAGAAGTGTAAGAATAATATGCACCTCAATCCAACATAAGTTTTAATCAATATGTGTCCAAGTGTGTAGTTTCAATATATAATAGTATCATTTTAGTTTAAAACGTTCATCACATCACCTAAATCAAGAAAACTTGCCTAGATTGTCTTCTCATCATTCTTTATAATATTACTTAATTAATTTCCTTATCATTTTTATCTTATACTTTTTTAGTTACTTTTCGAAAATATAATTATTAAAGACAAACAAGAAATGGTGTAACATGCAAGAGTCAATCACAAATCTATCTGATACACAGAGATTTTTATATGACTAAAATTTTAGATTAAAATTCACACTTTTTATTAATTTATTTCTTTATATTATTAATAACATAAGAATTTTTTTTCTTATAAAGGTGATTTTTTTGATTGAGTAGGGGTTAGGATCAAACATGAATGGAAGACTACAATTTTTTAATGTATGTAATAATTTCTACCGATGTGATTGTATAAAATAATGTTTGAAATGTCTATAATATAGTGTTTATCTCTTCTATTTGTGTTGTAAACTTTAATTCACTTGATTTATATATTGTTACATGATTTTACTAATTTTAGGGTGTTGTGATATTGTGGTATATTGTTACAGCACACTGCATTGGTGATGTAGTGTGCTCTTATAGCACACTACAGTATGCATCTGTATAAGTGCTTAAAAAGGGCTGTTAAAGGACCCCTTTATCAGTTCCTTTTTTGTGCTGATAAAAGACTATAGATTTTAATCTCACTCTAGAATTCATCACTTCTCTAGAACTGATAAAGTTCACTTTTAGTGTTTTTTAAGGCCTATTTTATAGTAGTTTATTTTTGAAATATCCTTCTTTTGAACCCATAGTTGGTGATATCCTGACCAAAAAAAAAATTTAGAGAACCACTGACCTCCCCTCAATTGATCAATAATATCATCAATACATGGAATAGGATAGAAATTCTTCATCATGAATTGGTTAATCTTAGGATAATCGACACAAAAATAAAGATTTATATCTTCTTTCTTCATAAACAATATCGGTGATGCCCATGGATATATACTGGTCTGAATGAACCCTTGTCTTTCCAACTATTCCAAACAGAATTTCAATTCCATTAATTATATTGGTTCCATTTGATAATATGGAAGTGAGATCGGAATCATCTCTATTAAGAGATCAATCATAAACTTTACTTCCCTTATGGGTGGAAACCTTGGTATATTTTTAGGAAAAATCAGGAAAATAATCATTAATTGTTGGCAGACCTATATTCTCAATAACATCCCTATATTCTAAGGACAATTCTATAAACTGCTATGAGATATTTCTAACTAATGGTACCCATAATCATGTTCCACCTAACTTTATAATTCGGTCTCCCCTAAAGAGATGCCTGATTCCATTTCTAGTTGTAAAACTAACCCTTTAGGTATAATAGTTTATGTGAGAATTGAACATCCTCAAACAATATATACCTAGGATTATGTCATAGGAATACATCTCAATCATAGAGAAATCCCAAATCAATTCAGCTGCATCGATTGTTATAGAAAATTCTTTTCTCATAATTACTCTACATTCTCTTTAAATAACAGAAGTTTTAAGTTTCAAAATATATAGAATCGTCTTAACATGGAAACCTAGAATATCAAAAACACAAGAAAAAATAAACAAATAGGATATAACCATATCAAACAAATCGTTGATAAGATTTTAATTAAAAATAATCATACCACTCACCATAGAAGGTCTTAATTTATCATCCATGATCACTTGCTCAGCTCAATGCTACTGCTTACTTAATGAACATTTCTCATTATTAACCTATTGAGATCGTATTTCTTAAGAAGTTAAGGAATTACTAGAATCACCAAGGATATATTGATTTTAATGATGATAATTATTCTGTTTCAATCATTCTGTTGAATCATAAGATGCTAGAGAAACATGTCATGTATCCCTAGCACCTAACCTTGGAGCACCGTGACAATAGCACTGAAGGTTTCTCATATTGTTCCAATTGTTTCATGGTTTAGGTGGTGTGGAGAAATATTATTTAATATGATCAAAATAACCACACTAAAATAATCTAGTTATTAACATACTTCCTACACCTCTATTACCTGATATGTCTCTTTTTTCCACTATCCCTCGATTAACTATCTCTATATAATCTGTCAAATAAATCATGGAAATATTTGAGAAAATATCTAGCCTTAACCCCTAATTAAAAAAATGTATTCTGTCAAGGAATAACTTGCAGAAACATAAAGTGAAAATTTTAATAAATTCATGAATTTAGAAACACAGTCAACTACTAAGATATTCTCTTTATTTAATATAAAAAACTTGGTTTTCTAGAAATTATAAACTTGCGAGGATAGAATTATTTGTTGAATAATTAATTAAAATCTTCTCATGAAATGCCTTGGTAAAATTTTACCTAAAATACTCAATCCCACCCCTGGTGCACTAAATCCCCCAGTTTATACATTTTTAACTTTAACTTAATCTCTTTAATTGTACCAAGGAAATCATACATTCAATTTATCCTATTCATCTACACCTATGCTTTTTCCAATTCTGAATTTCTTGAGATATGGGTGGATTCTTCTTTTGGAACTAATTAAAATGATCCACTTTCCTTGGTTCATCTATTCTATTCCTCTATGAATGACTTAAAATCCTAGATAATACTCTGAACCAACAACTAGTTCACCTATGGTTCAGGTGTAACCACATTCTCAATATCCACTTCGGGTCAGTTCCAATGATGTCTACCCAGTTCCATTCACTAGAACCAAAATAAAACTCCATTTAGTCTCACTATCTAGAAAACTAAGGCTTAACAATTTCAAATTTACCACATCACACATATCCCAACAAAGGTATCCAAAATCCATCATTTCTTATTTTCATATCATTTTTGAAAATTCTGCCATGATTTTTAAAATCAAACCATTTTCAACTATTTTCAAAAATCAACACTTTTTCATTAAATCATAAATAATTAAATCAATAATGACTAATAGAGTCCTTGTTGAAAGTCATTTTTATCTATTCATGCTATGATCTTCTCATCATATAAACTCATGAAGATGAGGTTATAACTCCTAGAAGTGTTTCAAAATAATCACGTACCCAAACTCCCTAGTAACTAGATGTTTAGTATAAATAGGTTATCCAAGCCATTTTATACTCTTTATTTCAAGTTCTTGTGATCCTACTCCTAACTAAAAATCTCACACAAGTGATAAACCACATAAATTTTCCAAATCCAAGACCAAACAAATTGATTCCATTTGTAACATACCATCCCTCTCCCATTAGCTTGGTAAGAGGCATAGGTGATACTCGGCCTTAGGTGATATTTCCAAGACACCAAAGGTAAGAAATAAATTCCAATGTATTCATAAAAGATTAGGGGAAATTTTACCTTTTAAAATAAAATAAAATAAACCAATATAACCATAACCAAAAAAACCACTATATGATTCATGATTACAATGTAATACAACTCATAAAGTAACCAAACCATCAATAATATTAGTGTACAAAGACAGAACCAACAGTAAAAAACTCAAAGACACTAAATAAATAAAATAAAAAACACCTTAAATGCTATAATATTAAATTAAATAATCCATTCCTATACTATCATGAGTAATAATTAAAGAACTATGATACTTTTCCTTTCCCTATGTCTAAATATATAACATCTTCCAAGGCACCTAAGTTCCCAAGAAGGGGGAGAGTAAAACACTTAGTTGGATTTCCCCAATGACATCTCAACTCATGCCACAAGGATATAATATGTTATAAAATTTATATAAAATTTTTTAAAAATAATTCAATGTAATTTTATTTTAGAGCCAAGAAATAGTTTTTTTTAACAAAAACAACTTTTATGGAAAGTAAAAAAACAAATATTTAAAACCATTTCTCAAATCCATTTGTATACCCATTACATGTTTCCAAATATCCAAAAAACCCACACATACATTCTGGGGTTATAGTTCCATACTCATGAGTGGTCTCTCATAGATCTACCAAATCATTATAAGGTAACCATATACCAAGTTCCCTAGTGGCACATTCCCCTTCCACAGGGTCATGTTACTGAAAATGAACTCACACAAACCATGTATGTCGAATACCAAGAAAATAAATTTCAATAGAACATTTATTTTATTAAAAAAATCTATAAAAATTTTCCATGAAACAAAACCAAATTGATAATTTTAAATTTACTATTTTAATTTCAACACCACATGGTTTTACTCAAAACGACCCAATATCCACTATTTCGTAAAACCATCCCTAAATTGGTTTTCCATCTAGAATCACACAAAAATGTCACAATAAATTAAAAAAATGATAACTTTGAAACTA
Organism: Viscum album; assembly: GCA_963277665.1. NCBI lineage: Eukaryota > Viridiplantae > Streptophyta > Magnoliopsida > Santalales > Viscaceae > Viscum > Viscum album. The sequence goes on along the minus strand of OY728130.1, from coordinate 1,244,396,371 downwards.
ATCCTTCAATATCTAATCAATATTAGTATAGAGTAAATCCACCTACCTTGAAACCATTTTTTATACGAAAGAATGACATAAAAATCCAAAAACCCTCTCTGAAACTCTTAAAAGCATCCATAGATCATGTTACCTATAATAAAAGTAATCATATATCATCATTATTATCATCAAAAAACATGGATCCTTCCCCAAAATATTTGATCCATGATTCCAAGTGAGGTAAACAGAAACAAAACTAAGGAAAATTAAGAATATTGGTAACTTACCAACAAATTTTCCTCCAATGCACACAGATTCATCCATGAATCATTCCTAGATCAAGAATAATGACCTCCACAACCTTGGGAGAGAGATGAATTCATTAAATTGCCTATTTTAGGGGAAAATAGACATATAGTTGGTAAACCTAGTGAAATCCACTAATTTAAGATCAACTTTTTAATCGTGCACGGTTCAAACAAACGGTTTGGAAAACCATGTGTTAATCGTTCACTAGAAACTAACTTAAAATACACATCCGATGGTTGGATAACATGGTTATATAAACATATTCTAACCATAATAAACCCCTATATACATCCTTTCATGGTTTCTCTGGGGTGGACACATGGTTTGGCCAAACTGTACACCTAACGAGTGCCCATTGTTTCAATTTCATGGATTCCTAGAAGGTTTTTTATAATATCTACTAACAGTGAACTATCATAAAATATCTTAAAACATTAAAAAAACTCCTCCAAACCTCCTTAAACTTATCCAAATAACTTATATACTTAAAATATATAAATTAAGGGTTGAGTACCAAAAACCAAGGGTGTTAAAGGAAAATTATTCCAGAAACACATTAGTGTATTCCCTCACAATGGGCATGTCTTCAACCATGATATTTTCGTTATTCAAAAAAAATTGAGCTAGAAACTCTTACTCATAAGAAATAATATTGATTCTTGATATTATGATTCCAAAGGATATTTATCCTCCTCATTACACTTTTATTGAATTTTATGATGATTCATGATACGGAGGGTGATTTTCTTTTATTGGAAATTTATTTTGGCTATATATTAGGAAAGATAATCCATAATGAAAATTGCATCACATTATGGTAAAGGGATTACCATAAGGATTTCTAATAATTTTAGTGAAAAAAATTTAGATATTGGTTGATTTATATTCTTGGGATTAAACCCATTCATCATATTCATCAACAACTCGACTTAGATATGTTTCACTAGTGTTTGAATAGTTTTACTAAACTTGTGTGATATTAAATAATTTGTATAACTAGAATCAAAACATAAATTCTCAATTATTGAAGGAATAACAAGTTTACTTATCACCACTTTATTTTTGGGATCCACCTCATTAGTTGTGATTAAATATTATCACCCTTACTCTCTGATCCATATAGGTTATTATCATCATTTTTTGTCAACAACCCATATCTTAGGGTATTGATTTTCATAGTGTCATTTTTCCTTGTAGTTGAATCATTTGAAAATATCCTGATGGTTGACTAGATAATTCTTTTCATCTATCACATTAGTGTGTTTCTCCCATAATCAATCGCTAGCCAGGTGACCTACCTTTCAGCACCTCAAGCATTTCTTGTCTCTTTTAGGAAATTATTGAGATGCTTCTTCCCACACGTTTTACAATTGAAATGATTGACTTTATTATCCCCTTGATATTTTTCAATCACACCCCAACAATAAAAATCCATTCTTTTATTCTTATCACAAAACCCGTGAGACCCTTGAGATTTGAATATCTCTATTTCCATATTGGGGGAACATCAAAAAATTTGATTATATCTTTAAAAGTCCAAATGGATAAGACTTTTTGTAGACTAAGTTTTTACCCACTAAAGAAGCTATAAATATTACTTCTGTGGATAATTAAAAGGTTATAGTTGTATCATGAAAGTATTTTGAAGTTTCTATCATATGACTTAATGGATTCTTCATCCTTTTTTATACTATGTAAGCCCTTATCCATTTTCAGTTGGAGAGTGCGATGAATATATTTTTCAAAAAAAATCATAATTCCTTCCACTCAATCACTTTTATCTCCACCATGGGATTAATATTTTTTACCAATATCCAGAATTGATTACATTATCCCTTTATATGATAAACAACATCATGACCTTATCTTAATCAGAGCATTGAAGGATGTGGAATATCTTGACGATGGATTTTATCCACTAATCTATGATTTAGAGATCATAAGATCCAGTCAAAGTTGGAGGCCATTGTCTCATAAAGGTCTCAATTAAAACATTCTCTTTCTTATGATGGAATATATTTTTCCTCCTTATTCAAGTTTTCATAAAACAAACATGAGTTAATAGAGAAAGTATGGACACAAATTTCATGATTCTTTCTCCCATAAGGTTGGGAATATCATTTGTTCAATCCCCATGTTTCTCCTTATATTGGTTTTTGGATATGTTTCTCCTATTTATAACCATTTATGAGAAAAATGGATAAATATTTTTGGGTATTATTTAACTATTAATCACATAAATATTAAACCATGAATGTTAAATGGATAACTCATAAATGACATATATTTTTTATCCATGTAATTTCTATGTTTTCAATCTAAGTTATCCATGATCTATTACCAAAGCTAAAATATTATGGTAATTATATACCCTTTATAATGGTTAATAAAGGGATTGTGAAATTACAAAATCATATCCCCAGATAGTATAAAAATAGGTCTGTAACAAGTCCTATTGTCGTTTACCATGTGATGATCGAGTAAATCTCAATGCACCATTTTGGGGGTTATTACCCCTTGGTGCTATTGTGCTAGATACACATAAATTTTAGTATCTAGATAGGAATTTATTTTCTTGGAACCCACTTACTCTATACTTTAATAAAATTTATCTATTTTCATTTGTTTATTATTATCCCTAAGTCTTTCTCTGTAGTTTTCTAATGATAATCCTAAAAATAAGTAGATTTATACAATAACCCATATCTTTAATACACATTAATTCATGATTTATTACATAAAGGTAAAAATAATACAATCCTAGTAGATCATGAAACCTATCGTATTTATGAAATTCTGTATAAAAAATAATAACTTATAATAGAAATACTAAACATTATTAAAGTCTTCTTTAACATACTTCTAAAATTCCATCCATCTTCAAAAACTACATGGGATAACATGGGGAAATACATAAGAAAGGGGTGAGATATAAATCCCATTAAGGGAATAAAAAAATCATAGAATAAGGTAAATCAGTACATGTGTTACAAGAGGTATATTGAGGTAACATAAGAGGGGTGATAATCATAATCTTGAATAATGAGTAATGATATAACATGATTGAATAAAGGAAACATGTGAATGTAGAAGAAATATAAAACAAGAAATATTAAACATAAGTCAATGTTAAAAACTATTACATCATACTATATATTTACTAGGATAACCTCATATGAACCATATAGTTCAGATCATGATATAAAAACATTACCCAATGCATTTTATGGCTATATAATTTTGGGTCCACCCATCACTTTCATATTGTCTACATGCATAATTGTGCTACATAGATCATACAACATAAGGATTTATTTCCTGAATTTTAACCCCATTATTAAGGAGTTAGGTTTAGATATGTGTGAATCCCTAATTAATGAATTATAGATACAACAAGGTGAATTCCCTTGAGTATAAATGGAGATGGGAATCCAATATACAAATTTTTGTCATGGAAAATCACAATATAATTTTAACAGTATAGTGGGTGTACATAAAGAATTATAGAATGGGTTTATGGGAGGAAAATGGGTATCTCATTACTAGGTAATAATAACTAAATTAAGAGGTATTTTTAGAATCATATCCCAAATTGAACAATTGAAAATCAAAAAGCAAGGCATAAAGAATGTTATTGATTAAATATGAGAATGAGAGGATCCCTTACCTTAAGATAACGATTATAAAAACATGGGATGATCATATTTGGATATTGGTGAATATTATAAAGACTTTGGAGAGATAAATGAAGAGTAATTTCATGATCCATGAGTTTTTATTTAAGAAAAATGGGAGCTTTTGTGGGTTTACATAGAAAAATAGTGGAGAATTATTTTTAAATTTGCAAACATATTTTTTGGACTCTATATGATAAAGTAATCAAAACCATAACCCTTAATATAGTTTTCTCCCATGTTTTTTTCCAAAGAAGAATGTATTTCATTGTTTTTTAAGTCTAATAACCTAAATAATTAAAATAATTCCCCTGATGAAGTGGATGTGAGTCATGTTTATAAATAATTGATTTTAAAATCTTAAAATATAATATAGGTTTTTGAGGATTCATTAAGTGTTTATAAAATTAATTAAATAACTTCAAAAATACAATTTTTTAAAATGTAAAATATAATTCTTATTTTGGATACCCTTTATTGCTAAGATCTTTCAATTTCTTTGTTTTGATATTTATTCATTATAAATGTTTTTATTCTGATACATGAATTTTTATAAAGGAATGTATCTGTATAAAAATGACTAATGATGAAACACCCTATTGTTATTAATTATTTACATATTATATAATTTATTTTATTTATAAATCAAAAATTTTAAAAAATCGGGATATTTTAGGGTATGGTGATGGTTAAATAACCATATATGGTGGAATTTAAGCTAGTGAATGATTTATGGTAGCTATACAGTTGGTGCAAAAAATGAACCATAGTTATACAATATTAAAAATTCACTCTAATATTCGTTTTTAGTCCCAAACTTTTTATGTCATGGAATAATTAATTATTTTTATTATATAAGAATATTACAATATATTTAAATTTATTATTTCATTAAAAGAGAGATAATTAAATATATAGGTTAGGTTTTATTAAATATAGTTATTATTTTTACATATGGTATTATTTTTATTTAATAGGATTAAATGGAGTAAAATTAGGACCCCCACCTTCTTCTCTATTCACATGGGTGGGAAGATCCAAATAGGTTTTCTTCTCTTCTTCCTTATTCCTCGTATTCTATAGTAAATAATGTTTAGACAAGGTCAAAACTTCTCTCCATCCCATTTTTTACTTTTTGTAATTTTTCTCCCACTCTTCCCTACATGCTAGTTTACTTTTATTAAAATATAATAATTTCAATAATGGATTGAGAAACCCCTGATAATCATTGGTATTTTTTATAGAGTGAGGAAACTAAATGAGATTAATTAATGTTGGTATGAGGATTGTTTTCACCATATGCACATTAGTTTTTATTTTCCAATTTTTTGTTTGATAACATCCTATAAATGGGTGTTTTAATTTATGAAATAAATTATTGATAATTATTTAAGTGTTAGTGGGTTTGTTGAGTGTTCTGGTTCTCGATAGATTATCATTTAAAATCGATCCTAGGTTGGTGGCTCCATTTTTATTATATTTCCATTAAATATCTAATATGAATGTGAATAATATTTAGGAAAATATTTTTAAATTTTAAAATAATATTATTAAACATTACTAAAATGAATTTATTTCTTGTTTATTACATTGAAAAACAAGAATAATTATACAAATAAATTAATGGGAATGTGTGTATTTTATTTTAATGTTTAGTGGAATTAATCATAATCACCAGCTATAAATCATAAATTAATGGTTTTTTTGTTATATTAAAATTTCATATTTGTTTTTAAAAGAAATTAATATTATGGAATACTAATTATTTTGACTGGGTATTTAAACAAATATTTTGATAACCATTTTAGGCATTCGTATAACCATAATGATATTTTCATGATTTTTATATTACTTTATTGATGGTGGAATGGAGATCCAATAATCGCTTCAAGTGATTTTTAATTTTAAAAATTAATTTAATTTAAGCATTTGATATTTTATAATTCATTGGGTGATGGATCAATAAAATTATAGTTCTTTTTTTACACTATATGAGTAAGACTCATAAGGTATTCTCACCTTTAACTACATGAGAAGTCCAATTTTGTTAAGAGATCCATATCATGATTTCAACTCCAATAAAGTTTTAAGGTTTCCATGGGACTTTATTTAAGTAAATTGATATTTTTTATATGATAATGAGACCCACATGTTTGTTTAAACACATTGGTAAAAAGATTATTTTGTGTTTCCTTGGGGTTTGGATCATCCATTTGATTCTCATTTTATTACCCTATATTTATTATCTTATCCTATCTCATCACATGTCCCTATGATTTACTTTATTGGTGGGAATTTTTTTATGTTAATTAGGAATGGTAACATACACACTTATTTGAAGCTTTTACTTCTAATAGTGGTTTTACATAATTATGGATTTACTATAGATAATTTCAGGGAAAGATAAGTGGTTGTTGGCCCATCCATGCATGTTCACTTTAGTGCACATAAAGTCTTTATTTTGAGTTTTAGGTACATTATTAGATATATTTCATGGAATTGCTTAATCTTTGGAAATGAACAAGTATTTAGGGTCTGGAAATAGCATTTGTGGCAATCACCCGTGGATTTTATCATCAAACTACGCCTTTTACTTTATTTTATTCAATTAATATGTTTAATAATATAGAACTATTTATTTATCCATGTATGATATGAATTTAATTTAATTACCACATTTTATTTAAATAAATTATGTTATTGATTACTAAATTTATATTGGTTGTTTGAAAAAACTGTAACTTTGTGGAATTAAATTTACCCTCTCTACTAGTCAAAATCATCATATAATTCAAGGACACAATGTTAGAGGTTATTAGAACTTTTTTTAATATCCAAGTGATTTTGGGATAGGCAATTACACAAAACCCTTGAAAATGACAGTTTTTCGTGCATATAAAACATAAATTGGGCTTAACTTAACCTATAAACCATGATCATGGAACAAGTAACTATTCCCACCACATAAACTACTTTTTTCTTGTGCTACTAGAACAAATAAATAAAATTTTCTCCTTGGTGAGGTCATAATATTGATCCACCAAGCCTCCATAAAAAATTTCATTTTTAAATGACTTTATTATTTATATTCTACTATTATGATCCAATAGAGAACCCTATATGTTCCTTCACTTTTATAACCATTACATGATTCCATATTTTATCTCTTTTATTAAGCTATATAAATTTTTTCTTATGCACCACCACTAAAACATATATAAAAATAGATTTCATTTTATAATCTATTATTTTTCAACTTTATATTTCGTGACTCCTAAATGTTCGGACAACTTCAAAATAACTTCAGTAAAGCATATTATTCATGTTTCAAAAAACCATTTCAACAATCATCACGATATGATTTTTTTTATCACCAAATTTATTCATTTATATTATAATATTATCTAGATCTATAATGCCACTTTTTACTCCATCAATGGTTATATGAGTATTTTACTTTGAAAACATTAAAATCAACATATCCCAAATCACAAACCTATTTTAGAGATCAACACTGGGAGAAGCCAATATAGTTTTATACATTTTTTGAATATTTTTTCGTAATAATAATTTTATAATGAATAATGAGTGTTGAAATATTATTTTAGTAATATTATTTTAAATCACCAATATATATGAAAAAATTAGGTAATTAAAACTAACATCAGAGATATATGCCTAGTTAACAACACTCTTAAAAATAGATTTTTATTCAAATATAAATCCAAAAAATATGGTGGTCATCATTATATTAGGTAATTTAGACCTTGTAGAAGTGATTTCATAAAAAAAATATTTCATCCAAAGGAAAAATATTATTTAAAATATATTTTAAATTTTCCATTTAAATTTATATAGACCTTTTAGGGTTTCATTGGTATATTACTTAATGGGTATGAAACATAGTCTATAACTGAGTGAAATGGAAAATATATATTTATTACTACTAATAAATTAAGTATGTTTCAAATATAAGTTAATAAAAATCATCTATATTTCATTATAAGTATATAAATGAGATTTAATAATATATAATAGTCAAAATTAACCACAATATATGATTGGGAAGAATATCCGACTAGATAATCATCATTGAGAAATGATGCAATGAATAATTGGACATTCATATGATAATTCATTGATGGTATGTATGATCCTTTACCAAATAAAATTACATATGAGTTTTATTTGCTTAAAATACTGATTATGAGACCCCGTCCAACTAACATTCATGTTAAATCACTTAAATTTTGGAATGGGTACAAGGGGACATATATGGGACAATTAATCCACTATAAAATACTGAAATAATTTATGATATTAATATATGTCTCTAGAAGAAGATATGATATTTTCATATTTTCATCTCAAAATATAACATTTTTAATATTTATTTTCCAGATAATAAGGGATTAATTCCTTTTCTATATTTTTAAGAAATTCATTCTTGATAATTATAATGAGTTTACATTATAAGGTTTTAATTATTATTATATGATTATTGAGATTATTGTAGAGAATCTAGTTGTTCTCATACAAATGAAAAATGGTTTGTCCGAACTATTAATAAAACCCATCCAATTTATTTTCAAACCATTAATAATGGTAAAAATCCAACTTCTATTTGGGATCATGAAATTGTAGGTATTTTGAAATTAATTTTCAGTAGAAATAGTGCATGTCACAAGTATTCGCCACTGCAATTAGAATTTGATAAAAACATCGATATTTTTATATATTATTTTTCTGGAACCATTTATTTCCCCATGATGTATAAAGTTGATAACTCAATGAAATAGATGAATATATATTGGGTATAAGTCTCCCTCTATCATTAGATATCATGAGACTCAAATCAGTGCTGTTTTACAAAACATTTTTATGATTTACATTTCAGTTAAAAAAATTACTAGTATTAAGGAGATAAATGAAAGGAAAATATTACATAGAATGAAAAAAAAATTATTATTTCTAGATCCTCCTACAAGTTGGTCTACGTTAGAGGTCAAAATTATTATACACTTACATGATTTGACTTAACAATAATCTGATTAATACACCATCATAAAGGGTAAGACAAAGATACACATACAATTTGTAAATTCACATACTTGAATTGATATTTTAAATACATGATTAAACAATATTATTATAAACATATATAAAACATGTCTAAATCATGTTAAAAATTTGTTTTAAAGATAAATACACTAAAACATTAATTTAATATATGTAATGATGAAAATGATTTCAACCTGGAAGTTGTGAGTGTTGGATTTTTTGAAAATAGTATTCTGATATTGATAATGAAATATTTTCAAGATGGAGTTTTAGAATGATATTGTCTTATCTGGGAAAGAAAAAATTAGGTCAAGATAATATTGGAAGAACCTTGATATCAATATGTTTCAAGGACTTGATTTTGGATTAAGGAGCATGATTAAATAATAAAAATAATGACATACATGAAAGGTAATAGTTAAGATGTTTTGAAATTCCTAGGTTTGAAATTGGATTTTTTAAAATTGTCATAAAAAAGATAGTGTTCGAGAAGATGTTTTGGAAGTTTTATAATAAGGGGAGATAAATTGGTCTCGATATTTTAAAGTACTCTAGAATCATTAGAGGGATATTAAATAACTTTTCTTAGTAAAGAGATGGATAATGATTCAAAAGTTATCATGTGTGCTTTAAATTTTATCAAAATTCATGGAATATAGAGAAGGATTGTGTTGTGTGGGTCAAGTTAAAAAAATAACAAACTCTTAAAGCATTACAGATATTCATGAGTTTTTTAATCAAATACATAATATATTTTATTTTGGGATTTTTTTTATACTTTTATTGGGATAATAATAATTATAAAAGTCTTACAGAATTCTACTTGTACAAATAAGATATACTCAGAGGATTGTAAGGTTTATCAATGAAACATAAGGATTTCTACTTTACATTTTAATGAGATTTGGTTACACCATGATATGAATGTTTTCACTGTGAAAATTAAATGAAATAATCATTCACTATATGTGAGAAAGATTTAATTACATGATGAGACCCTATAGTTTTTATTTTCTATTATAATGTGGATATGTTCATTACATGTAAGAGTTTTACACTATAATAGATTTGGAGCTCATGAATAATTAAAGGTTGGACCATGTATTGATTGTAATATCATTTAAAGTTTAAAGGGATATTACCACAATATTAAGCCAAGAAGAAAGGAGTAGAACCATGAAGATTAACCCTTATGTTTTTTGGAATCATAAATCAAATTCAGGCTATTAAGTATTGGACCATTCTAGGACAGGTTGAAGAATAAATGAGACCATGAATTTTACACTGTGATATTTGGTGAATTAAATAAAAAATATTATGTAGTTCATATTGATCTATTTATTTAATGGGAATCAAACTATAAATTTTATCTTCATATCATGAACAAGTTGAGTATGAAGAATACCATGTCATGGTAGAGGAAGCTACATAGTAAAGAAATTGTTTCTATGTTATCTAGACATTTCAGTTGAAATCTAAAAAGAGGATATTCAGAGATTGATTTAATGGATTAATTAAATTTAATTTTTATGTAATGAAAAAATTAAAGAATTTATTACACCTAGAATGATTTTGGAGAATAAATAGAAAATAGATTGATCCTAGTCGCTATATAAGAGGGTTAGTGCATAGAAGATCTCTATAAAATGCTTGCGATAGTTTTGGAAGAGGTATGAGAGAGAATATTGATATATATAATCATTAGAGAAGAGAAAACATAAATATTTCCTATGAATATTGAGATATGTGATTTTGAAGAGAATTAAAGAAGACTGAAAAAATTAGATATCTTGTTCTTAATGAAAATAGGAAATAAGAAGATAGAGTCTCACTATTACATCCAGTTTTTTAAAAAAAGAATTCCCAACGAGGATCACTCTTCCTATCGAAGATAGGTGTTGTTTCTTTTATTACATGAATGAAAAAGACTCAAACCTCGCACTAATTATTTGATCACAGTAGGGATTGACTATTGAGGTCACAAAAAAGTGGAGTTCAGTGGAGCCTAAAATATGGATCTTTGTTGTAATTAATGTCGTATATTTAATAGGGATAGACCTTCATGTCTATTAACTATAGAAGAATACCATAATGTTTATAAATTAAACAAGACTTATCACTGATTAGTGAATAAAAACAAGATAATGGAGTCCCCATAGGATCAATAATATTTCTTTCCAAAATTATTGTAACACATATAGTGAATTGTGTTAATTTTTAGTACACTGAAACATCATCATCTATATAATATCTGTATTATCCCTTAATGGTAAACCAATTAAAATCCATGTTTTCTATGATATTTATAATATATTTTCGTGTTTATCATTTATTTTGATTGGTGATGTGGGAGATACTGAGAGATTAAAAGTGTTCTTAATGACTAGGGAACTAGATCTATATTTCCTTGGGACTAAAATAAAATAATTTTCTTATAGATGTGTTCCCTAATTCATCCCCACCTCACCCCTCTCATAGTATGTCAAGTTAACATTGTCCCAATAAGTGTTATCAAAAAGAAAAGATTTTAACTTTATGTTCAATCTCAAATTATAATTTTGTTTTTTTATACAAGAAATAAATGATAAAGCCTTCGTTTTAAAGGGGAACAAACATTTATGGTTGGGAAAAAGTAATTTTTAGATTCCTTAAATATTGTTGTATAGAGGTCATAGAGTATATATTTCTAGTTGCTGATTTTTTTAACAAACTTAGGATCATTAATCCATACATGATATGTGGTGAATTATATGTTCTTAAATTATTTTACCAACTACCAAATTTTATTTTGAAATTTTAAACCCACTTTGGTATTGAACATATAATATTTTTTAAGGGTGCATGCTTGTAATCGAAGAGACCTAGGCTTGAAACCGGGTGGAGGAGAATGTCCAGGGTACTATAGCTGTACTGTAGTAGGTAATGTAGTAGTACTGAAGAAAGTATTGTAGTAGCCAGAACTATTCACTTGATTTGGGCCTTCGGTCCACCATTTTGACCTATGGGTGATCAATGCACTTCAGGACTCAGGCCCTTCAGGCCACATAGACCATGGAGTAGGCCAGTTCACACATAGCATTCCCTAGAAGAGGATGAAATAAAAAAAAGAGTTGCAGTCACTAGAAAAAGAGCTAACTAGATTGGAATAATGAGCTGGTATAACAACCGCCATTAGAACCAGGCACCCTGTAGCTTTGTAGGGGTCAATACTAATCGATTAGTAATGCAAGGTGCAGATCTAGGTGATCCATGATTTAGAAGTTGGGGAGGAGCCGTTCTAGTGAGTTGGGCTTAAGGGTCATTTAAGGGGCATGGTAAGACTATGGGCCTTCAGTTCATATATTAGCCTTCGAGTCATGTTGGGCCTTGTTCCTTGGGCATACGGGTCATATAAGGGTTCCCCTTCAACCCTTAAAAGGGGTATAATCCATAATAAAATAAAAATAAGGCCTTCAATACATTTGGATAAGTTTAGCCCCATCACATGAACCTCGGACTAGTTGGTGAGGTATCAACAAGTGCATCCAAGAGACCCAAGATCAAATTTGGGAAGAGGATTATTTTCGGGTATTGTAGCATTACTACAGCAGGCACTATAGTAGGTATTGTTTGGTACTGTAATAGCTAGAAGTTTTTATCTGTTTGGGGATTTGGGCCACCGATTTGTTCCTCGGGTCTTTCATGGCCTTTGGTAAAACCAAGGTCTTCGAGTTAGTCAATGATTTTAGGCCACCTCAAAGCCTTCGGGCCACCACAATGCCATCAGGCCACCTCAAGGCCATCGGGTCACCTGAAAATGAAGATGTACCAGACATATTACAAGGAACAAGGCTCCATATGAGGATTAGGAGCAAGGCACATTGACCAGAGCAGAGCTAATCGGACATGGAAGAATGAGAGGGTATGGCATTATCATTAGTACTGAGAATGTGCATATTTTCATAGGAAAACTATTCAACCATCCATGTGAAGGGGGAGATCTAACATATGACATTTTCTGGAGAGGGGAAGTACTATGTTTTCTTATTTGGGTTGATTTACAAAGACCTATGGGTCATGTAAGGTCACTTAAGCATTTAGGCCTTTTAGGGTTCTTACTCATCCCTTGAAAGGTGTATTATCAAAAATCAATAAAAAATTAAGGCATCGGGCTATTTAGGACAGGTTTGGCCCCTCCTATGTATCACAGTTCTTCTTGTGCTTGATATTTACAACTCATAGATTCTCTACAAAATCTATTTTTTCAATTTAAACTTAGAGTTGAGGGATATTTTTATCATAACCCATGCTTACTATATTTCATAGGTGAGGTATCCATATTATATTGGTGACTATTCACAATATCATACATGTAAAAAATATCTACCAACATCCCACTAAACTTCTTCAAATTTCCATCACACCTATTGGTCGATTTTTTCAAAACTTGAATAAAGATGTTGTTTAGGGTTGTCTCTACACCCATGAAAACTGATCTACTTCCTCATTACAAAAATATTAGTCTACAATTTTATATTCAAGAATATTACAAAGAAAAACTCATCTTCTAGTGTATATAACAACTTACTAGATCAACTTCAAAACATATTCAGTCACTTCTCTCAATTCATTCTCAAAATCATGACAAACTGAATATGTTCTACAGGTCTACATGAAACTCAACCATGCTTTTCATAAAGAACCAAGAAACCATAACTTTACCTTTTGAGTAAAAAAATAAATCTTTAGTTGGTTATTTCTTTAATATTTCTTTCCTCGTCATCTTCTTTGATACCTAGTTGTCATTTCCTTCAACTCATGCTTGATAGATGAACTTCTCCTTCCATGGGAGACTTATTGTTTCCCTTATAAAAAATTCACCTTTTTTAGATTTGGAAATACACATGGACAGATAATAGGTAGATAAAAAAATATTTTTATTCTCAAGAAATTATATTTTATTTAGTATTGATCACCTCTTCTCTCTCAAGAAACTCACATTCCATGTTTACATGCACTATCCACACTTTCTGTAAATGTCCTCTCATATTTCCAAAATTGTAAATTTCATAAAAAATATCATGTAATCAAGTAAAATGTTTTAGTTATACATAAAACATCTGGGATATCTATATCTCTTCTTTTTCAAATCAAATTTTATTACCAAAATAACCTTTCTTTATCTTTCCAATCATTTTTCCTATGGATGAATATGTCTTAATTTTTTCTATAAATAACATGGATTCTTCTTCCTATTCTAAAAACAAACTTCCAAAAGATACATAATTAAATATTCATAAAATCTATGTAAAATATATATCTAAAAATCATGTTGTATTCTCTTCATTTCATATTGGATATTTCTTTGAATTTCTACACAGATTCTGTTTTGAGCCTCTTATTTTTTAGAAAGCAACACATCCCTTATTTATTATTCTTAATTATAAGTCCAAAATTATTTGTTGATATTTAAATCCATTTATATTTAGATCTTTTATCATCAAGTTTTATTTCCCACTTTAGATAATTAAATTTAGGATTCTCAATTTTTCTCCCAGAAAAATTCTGAAATTTTTATAAGTTTTAAAGTCATACACTTATCAGGAATTACACATTTAATATGACTTTAAGGATATATTGAAAATTTCTCCATTTTTTATGACTTAAATATTCATATGATCTTACCTATATTTATACAAAATTATCTAATTTTATTTTACCTTTTCTGAAGTCATGTGATCTTGGTTAAACCATTTTGTATGACTTAGAAAATCAAACGATACATAGGTTCTTTATTTTGTATGACTTGTAGAATCATTCAATTTTCTCAAAGTCATAAGATAGAAACTTATAAAACTTTTACAGGATTCTTCTAAGTCATACCCCCAAATTATGAAGTCATATGATATGTATAAATACATATAATCAAGACAAAGTTATACGCTAGATTCCTATGATCAAGTCCTATAGCCAAGCAAAGTCATACACACAGAATCAAAATTAAACAATTATTCAATTAAATCTGAGAATACTTAAATTTACCTATATTCTTCTTAAACATTTATCTAATAATATTTCTCACTGATTTTAAAATTCAATATACTTAGTAACTTTATAGAGGATTCCCCACAAACCAATCTTGTTTCATATATCCATTGAACTGGTTTAACACTTGTTATTCACAACTGTACAAACTATCCAAGAGGGTTTATTTTAGCTTCTAGTTCACTTCTCAACTTATTTTAAATATTATATACATTGATTCAAACACTACAAATTTTACTAGACATAAAAACTAGCTTTCCAATCCTCACGTGTAACGACATGTCAACAATTTATCTAGTTATTTCTTAATTGAAAACCCACTCTTCATTATTCCTTAAATATAAACATGGTTTGTAGCTTCTCCAATATTTACCGAAATAAATGGTAAGAATTTTAATATTTATTTATTGGTTCAATCCACACTCTATCACCTAAGAATTTAACATAAATTGATTATCACAATAATAAAAAATTTAACCACAATATAAAGGTAACTTCAATCACCCACTTTATAATTGATGGAAAACTAAACATTAAGTCTAAAGTTATTTTCTTTTACAACCCCTTTATTAATTATAAATTCAAATAATATATTGTGTTATTCCCCTTACTAAAATTATAGGGAAAGAATTGAAAATTTTCTTCTTCATTCTTATTGATATAACAGATTCAATAGAATAGGTTTTACATCTAAAACTAACACTTTTAAATTAAAGAAATTAATATTCTATCCTAATGTTATTCCTTTTTCCATTTTCTCCATTTAGTCCATGAGATAAGGGTGTCATAGTATTTTTCTTAAAATTTTCCATCAACCCATTTACTTTTAGACTATATAGGCCATAAATGTTTAAAAAATAATAGTCATAAAATTAGATAACAAAATTTTTCATTTAGCTCACCATAACATGATACCAATACTCACTTTAGATTCTTAGGGGTTGTTCAAATAGATATTCAAAATGTTACAAGAATGTATGCCCACTTGAACACACACATCAAAAACATTTAATTTTAATGTATTTCTTCAACCATTTGGTTAGATAATCAATCCCCCTTGAGAAGAATGTTCAAAATAAATAAATAATAGAGTCAATAAGTGATAATCATAACTTACACTTTATATTTATTCAAATATACATATATTTATAGATTTAGTAGAAAATTATAAATCTATAGAAAGGTAGTACCTTTTATATAGATTCCCTAAAGGGATGCAATCTACACTTATTCACATCCAATTCCCATCATTTAAGTATATGTATTGTGAAATTTCAAATAAGGTAGATTCTTCTCAATAATTCAATTTGATTCATATGGATAAGACAACTTTATCTATCCACAAGATCCTTTATTTGATGGTTAAAATTGTCTCAAATAATTCTTTATTTATTTAATTTTGATTTTCCATGTCTATTAACTCTTGGGAAGCATTATTTTCTCTTCATTTTAAATTTTCTTCATGGTTAGAATAGTGTTTTCTAAATTAGTAAATAGACCTGATTATTTCTTCTCATCTTTCTCAAAATTGTAGCATCTTCCGACTGATTTATCCATATAATATAGAAATCATTATTCACATTCTCAAACATATTTTTCTTGTAATGATCCTATTTTTTACATCTTCTTTATTAGGGATAAAATCCATAGGTGTTTTAACTTTTTTCTTATTTTGACTAGGGAAAACAGTAATACACTTCTTAAAAATATGAAAATACTATTATCATAATCCACAAACATTTTTATTAGTTTTTAAGCTAATGTTTTAGGAAACCCTTCAATATCTCCATGGGGAGTGTCAACAACTAATCCACTCTTGTTATCTCCCTCTTGGATGTATTCTATTTATGATTTAATCTTGATCCCTTTTACTTTAATATTTATGGATATTTTCCAATGGTAAATGATGTGGCCTCTCTTTTCATAATAGATTAATATTCTATCTATAGGTTACACATTATATTTAGTCATCTTTATTATCTAATTGGGTGGGTTGGATTCATATTTCTAACCTTATTTTCGTCCTAAGGAATACTTGATTTTATTCACCTAATCCCAAGTTGAGTGTGGCATTTTCTTCCCATCAGTGTAAGAATAATATTTTAATGTTACATGTGAACAGTCCTCATAATAGTGTCTACCACATATATCATTTGACTCATGAATATTAATTGTTTATAGCCATAAGTAAAACTAGTTTTGTGGTGAGAATGGGTTGATCCATAGGGAAAGAATCACAAATTTTATTTATGTAACCAACGCAACAAACTAAAAAAATTATAAAAGAACATTATGAATATGGTTTGGTTATGAAATTGTAATTTCAATGATGAATTTTTTGAGTGAAAGAGCCAGAATCAAATAAGCCAATAAGATACACGATAACACAAAGTTTAGAAAGAAAAATAAATTAACAAATTGAGGGGAATTGATTGCTAGGTTTTTTTTCAGGATTTTCCATTTATTCATGAATTTGAATTAAACTTATTAGAACTAATTCAAATAGGATAAAAAAATTCATAAAATAACCTCTGAATGAATGATTCTTAAATATTTTCAACTGTATAAATCTCTTAATCACCAAATTAAATATCTATCCTAAATAAGTTCAATTTTTGTTGAACTCATTATGTTGTTCTCCCTCATATTTAATCTACTTTTTAGTAAAATCCTCATTTGTTAAAATATTTTTGAATTAATATTAATCAATATTAGTTTTTAAAAATATCTATATTTTGAAAAACAAATACTATCTCAACGTAATTTGAGAGTATCATCCAATTTGATTTTTTAATGATAGAAGTAATAGTGATTAATTAGAACAACATATTCATCCCTTTAAAATTTAGCCGAAGATCATGATTTCATTAAACATATTCAAGGATTTTAATACTAGATAATTCATGTAGAAAATGAAAAAGAAACAAAAGGATAGAGATGAGTCTTATATATCCTGTAGCTCCAAATCTTGCATGATTGTCTAGAGTGATCTCTAGTCCTCAATCTCAAATAAACTCATCTTTGTCTCTCAATTATCAGAAAATTAGGGTCTTAGACTCTCTTGGTGGTCATGTTGCTCTTCATTAATAATGATTCTATATGATTATTACTAAATAAATAGAAATTTCCAAGGAAAAAATTAATGTGAGGTTATTTTCGTAGCTATAAGATGATCTTTCTGATATCAGTGTCATCATAAGTGACTGAATCCAAACTACTGAAAATGAAATTCACTCCACACACATGGGTTTTATCCCCTAGCATATAGCACCATGTACTAAAAATATTATCCTATAAACTTCTAGATTTTTTCTACCCAACTATGATCTCCTACACCACATGAGAATCACGATTAAGAAATTAAGATCTTTGAATTTTTCAGTAATGAAACTTAGATTACCACATTAAAATTCATTATCACATGGTGCAAACATTAGAAGTTTTCTTACTGAGACATTGATATATATATTTCATTTTCAATATTGACGTACAATTCCTTAGTATGGACCAATTATCAGGGCCAATATAAATTCCATGTTAGGATTATTTCAATAAATTCATCTAAAATCTCCTCGAAAAATAATTTATACCATAGTAGTCCCAAGCTTGTTGAAATATGGTTTTAATGATTTGATCATATTTCACTAAAAAATAATGAATCCCCACCTCAACCTCAACCTCATTATAATAGTACTAAATTAATACATAGTTAGGGCAATATCCCTCCTCATTCTAATTTGTGAGTATTCTATTAGTTTATGTTAATCATAAAATTAAATCGATCTCAAGTATTAATTATTAATTTGGTTAGGATTTATTTTTATCAAACACTGGTGACTTTAATTAATTTTACTCAATTTAGTTTCAATATATCAATTCATTAAAATCAACTTATTTTAACATGACTTACAAAATCATTTAGTAAATAAACTAAGCATCTAAACTGCACTTTAATTTAGAACTAAAGTCATATAATTAAGGTACAATGAGGCAAACCACCATCTTTGATACTAAAAATATTGATCAACCAATGATCATGCTTCCAAATTCCTCAAGAATAAACATTTCAAAAAAACCCCTATCACAACTTATGGTGTGAAAATGCATAAATCCATATGTCAGGATTCAACTTCAAGATGGGTTTCGATGCCACTCGAGTTCAAGGTATTCTTTAAGATTTATATCTACATGGTCAGTTCCAATCAACCTTCTTTTTTGGTTGTGGTTCTTCATCATTCAGTGGATTCTTCTCATCTAGAGACATTATATTATGCTCGGGATCTTCCATAAACACAATTGGTGTGTTGGTAACGAGAAATTTATGTGGTGAATGTACATTATCCACAACCGGTCCATCTTCAGATGATCCTTCAATTAGTAATTTTGGGTTCAATTATTCAATTTGGATCATCTTCATTGGTCATGAAAATTTTTGGTGGTCCAAATTTTCATCTCAGATTTCAAGTTTTCTTCTTAAATGGTAGATTTGGATCAGATTTCTCTACCCATGGTTGGTCACCATTTTCCCTTCATAATTGTGGAACCATCAAGTTGGTATATTCTTGATCTTCAATCAAAGATGGATCTTAGATTTTATATGTACAACTTACATGGAATCAAGATCAAATCCATTTTTAGATCATCAGTATCAGATCGATCTTTATACAATTTAGATTTATTTTCATAGTACATCTCTGACTTCATCATCAGCCTTACATCCTTAGAATATCAAATGCTTAGTGTATATCCATTGGGAAGGAAAATTGAGAAAATCAAGCATGGCGGTTGAAATTTCCTCTTATGATCACTTATATGATTCATGGTAAGTTGAATATTTGTGTGGTAACAAGAAATTGAGGGTTATGAAGATTTACCTTATCATGGTCAATTAGAATTTTGGACATAATGTATCTTGAAAATGGTATTGCAGAAACTTCAGTAGGCATATGGCCAGTTGGGGTTATGGAATGTTCTTTCTACGAGAGTGCTTCATAGTATGTAGGAGGGTTCCCATGATCACTGGAATTTTTATTTCGGTCACTTAAGTGGTTGTGAAGGTGATATTTAATCTTTGGAATTTTATTCATCTGGTCAGTTCTCATACCAGTGCAAGGTCACTTGGAAGTTTTCCCTAGGAATGGTAAGTTAGAGACTATTTATGCGGTCAGCAGATAATCAATCCTTTTAGTAACTTTTTTCATTTGAAATCTTTTCCATATGAGGTCAGTAAAGTGATAGCATGACCACTCATGCGGTCAATAATGTAACTATGAAGGTGACATGAGGTCACTTCTCATGGTCAGTTACCTTGGAATATATTTTTTCATGCATCCTAAAGGAACAAAAACTTCATACTTTCAATAAAAATTATCAAATATAAAATTCAAAAATAAATGAATATAATTTTCATTTTTATTTAAATAATAGAAATAATTAAATAATTAAATTAAATATGATTAATAATAAAAAATGTAATCAATGAAATAATTAATACAAAACTGAATTAAATGAAAAATCATGAAAATGTTGTTCTCAAAAATATTTTGAAAAATAATATCAATAATGATTCAACAATTAAACAAAAAAACACATCATTTTTAATAATATTCAATGAATAAAAAAATTATCATCATATCACCAAAAAATTCAATAATTTCTCATTATTATCATATTTTAGTCATTATAAACCACAATAAAATGACAAATCTTATGTGGAAAATGTGTAAACACATGCCATATAAAACTCCCCCATAATTAAATGTTTTTTCCTCAAAAAATTATATTTTTCTCTTTGTTAAACACACAATAATATTTTTACAATCACATCAACATTAATCATGTAATGATATTAACTTATAGGGGAACACACATCTGAGGTCGGTCAGTATTTTTAAAGAATGTTCACAGCATGTTCTACCTAAATTCAAATACATACTATAAATCAAGGTAACAAATATTCATTCACTAAATTTCATGATTCCTATATGAATTCAAAAAATACACTACTTCAATTATAATCCAATTTCTAATTATAAGAGTGATGAAATTTAATATTTAAATAGAAATAAATCCTTAATAAGAGGTTCCTTCAATTATAACTCACTCCTAGGTTCCAGAAAAAGTGAACTTCATTAATACAACTCAAAAAAATCTTATAAGTCAATTGCCCCCTTCTTAATTTTTTCTCAATATCCCCATCACATAAATGAACTCATTTTATACATGTCCCTTTATTTTAATTTTTCACATCCATGTTTTTGTGTTTTGAAATGTGAAAAAACATATTAAGTTTGGAAATGGATTTTTTACACAACACACCCAGTTCCCTTATCCTATAGATTCAAATGACATATATTACTCGCTTTTGATTTGGCTCCCTGAGGTGCTTCATTTTAAATGTTTTCAGTCCTCTAGGTTCAAGTTAAAATTTATAGTAACCTTAAGTAATGAAAATAATTCCACAAGATCTGTTATATATCACTCCCTTTCTGAGTTACTAAATAGTTCATCCATAAAAATAGTATGTAACATCACATAGTAATCATACCCCCCCCCCCAATTCAGAATCTATGTGTACCTCAATAACCATAATATATTTATCCACTATGAAAGAAAAAATTAAGGAGAAAATTTAATCCAAAAGACTCTTAGTCTTTGAAATATTTTAAAAAAATTACCTTTTTTAAGAATTAAGGGGGACTTTTATATGTCCAAAATTGAATAACATATTCACACAGAGAAAGTCCCCTCACCCCCACACATAAAACTCAAGAATATCCCCAATGTTGAATCATATGATGGGAGATAGTTTTATTCATAAAACATTGGAAACTCAATATTTAAAGAATATTGAAGTTGTTATAATAAATTTTAAAACCCTCTTTTTCACATTTCCGCATGATTTTTGAGAATTTTTTGAAAATTTCATGCTTTTGGTATATTGTAAAAAGAAAAAAAATATTAATTTAGATCATAAAAAGAGCATGAAAACATTGGTTTTTAGAAATAGATAAATAAAAGGTATTTTAATGGGTGTAAGTAGGTTTCAATATGAAACTCAACTTAATTCACAACTCTCTATAATTAAACAAGATAACATCTAAAAAATAAAACATATTCAATATTTTCAACCCCACATCCACTCCTCTTATAGAAACATGTATCTTGAATATTCATAATTAAAATTTTTTGAAATAAGAGCAGTACTCCCCTTATGGTTGAAGATTATATCTTTTAATTTAATTAAATAAAACATCATTTGTATCCTTAACAGAAGTGGTCTGGTCAGTCCTTTAAATTTCTTATAGGGGTGATAAAATACATATAAAAATCCAGAATTTAATGTTCAAGAGAAATTTCAACCAAAGATTTAGTAATGGATGTTTTATCTAAAATACCTAGGGTATTTCTTCCTTTTACCTTGAAAAACATTTGAAATTCACAATATTATAGTACCAATCTGATCACCTGGAGTAAGATTTCTAGGGATTACATACTATAGAATCAACAACATGGGTCATATTTATTAAAAAAGTGAAATAAAAAAGAAAAAATGAAAAGAATCATCTTTTAGTTCCCATGTTACACTGAATTTATAGTCCTCAGTTAGACTTAGATGAATTAATCTCTCAAACAAGGAGACGGTATAAAAGACCTTTGGTTTCTATTTAAATAATTATTTGGTTCTCTATTCGTCGACCAAAAATGTTATGTTGTCTTATCAAAATACCTATGCATCCTCATTAATGAACACTGTTATATTGTTAAAGGGTCCTAACTATTTGATTTCCAATTTTCCTAGAAAAATAAATAGCCTATAATTGAATAGAAATACCCTTTGACCAACCTTGAAATTCTTATTTTGAATGATTGAATCATGAAATTATTTTATTAACTCTTTTTCAATTCTGTATTTTTTATATGATTATGTTATAATTTCCTCCATCTCACTCATCACTACAAATATCCTCTCACAAGAAAACATTATGTCAGTGTTTAGGGCCTTCACTTCCCAAAAAATACTTTTGATTTAGTTTTATAGGTATATGATAAGTTTTTTCAAAGATTTTTCTATATTGATATATCCCTATGGGGGTCTTATGAAAGATTTTATAACCCCATATAGTTTTATAAAACTTTACAAACCAATCCATTCTTGAGCTAGAAATTGACTTTTCCAAAATCTGTTTGAGTTATTCATTAGATACTTCATCCTACCCACTATATTGTGGGCGGTAGTTTATAAAAGTTCTACGAGAACACCCATACATGTACATTTAATTATTGAACTTGTAATCATTAAAATGGATCCCATTTTCAATAATGAATGCTTTATGAACTCCAAGACTTGAAAATATGTTCTTATTGATGAATTTAACCACACTATTAGCAAGATTGTTGGTAATATCCACTTCCTCAACCTGCTTGGATTCATAATCCACAACCACAAGAATATATTCATTTCCATAAGAATATGTCCCATGAAATTCAAGACCCAAACATCAAAAACTTCAACCTCTATTATTCTTTTTTATTTCATGTCCTTCATTTTTTATTATATTTCAAATCCTTTGAAATTTTCCACAGAAAATCAAAAGGCTCAAAAAAATCCTTGAAAAATGTTGGCTAGTAAAACCTCACTTATAAAGCTTTACAATAAGTTATTTCTCCACCACGATGTCCAACCTAAGGAAATGAATGTTAGCTCTCATGAATTCAGATAATTTCCTCCTCAACCAAACATATCTTAATAATTACATTATAAAATATTCTAAATATAATATTATCATCACATAATTAGTATTTCAACTTAGATATAAACTTATTCATTTGGTTCTATAAATTTTCCTTAGGAATAACACATATAGTTAGAAAGTCAAAATAATATGAAAACCAAGAAGATTGCCTCACAGTAGCCACAAAAAACTTTATATTTGAGAATGAGGCATTTATACCCCTTTCATAAAAATTTTGGGTGTTTGGAAGCCTAGAAAAATGTTCTTCAACCAGATTCTCACCCATATTTTTAACCTTGATTTCTATATCAAATTCATACATCTCAATATTTCACATCATGCGCCTTTTCTAGGAGACTTTTTTATCCCCGAAATAGTTGAGGTAAGAATGATATGTGAAAATAAATACCTTATACCCTATGAACTATTTTCTATATTTTTTAAGAGTAAACTTAACAGCATCCAACTCCTTTTTATTGGATGAGTAAATTTTTTGGGCAGAATTCCAGATACTTTCAAGAATAACAAATTACATTCCACCTCTTATCCTTCCTCTATCCCAAAACACCACATACTACTGCATCACTAGAAACACACATCACTTCAAAAGAGAAATTTCATTCCAATGATGTAGTCACTGGTGAATTTGTGATTTTCTCCTTAAACAAGTTAAAGGACTCTAGGAATTTCTCATCCAAAACAAAAGGCATTCCTATAAGAAGCAGTAAGCATAAAGGCTTTGTGATCTTTAAAAAACATAATGAATTTCTAGTGAAAATCAGAATTCCACAAGAAACTTATAATCCCCTTGACATTCTCAATTTTTGGTAGCTTTTTTATCACCTCAATTTTAGTATATTTTAAATTTTATTCCATTCTCAAAAACCTTATAACCCAAAACAATTCCTTAAATAGTCATGAACTAAACTTTTCCCCAATTTAAAACAATATTTTTATCTTGGAATCTCCCTGAAATAATTTTTACATTTTTAATGATGTTTTCAAAGTCACTTTAAATAACTGACAAATAATCTATAAAAATGTAAATTTTTCTTTCAATCGTGTTCTATAAAATTTTATCATATATCTTTAAAAATTGGTCAGAGCACCACACAATAAAAAAGGAACTCACTAGTATGAAAAATGACCAAAATCCACATGTGAAGGTGGTATTCGCTTAATCCCTAGAAGATATGACAATGTGATTGTAACCAAATTAACCATTAAAGAAGAAAAAATACCCATTTCCAGCCAACCTATAGAGACCCGAAGCTTGACGTACATGGACATTACATTACTTTTGCGGAATACTTAGTACATAACAAAAACACAAACACAAGGATCGTAATAGTTTAGTGTCTTTGGAAACTCGGAACGTAATCTTCTAAACGTGGTGAAAGATCTTCAACATCTCCCATAAAGATCTTTTTTTTTACCTAAAACCTTTCTTTATATCCTGGGGAAAAGAAAACATAAAAGGGTGAGCTCAAATGCTCAGTAAGGGTAAACAAAAGAAATATCAATCACATAATTTTCATAAGAACATAACATTTTTGGAAATCTTAACCTGCAAAAGAGAGAATAATTTCATAACATGGGATAAATCATAGTAGTGAAAATGAAACCCTTAATTAAAACATTACTCATTGTGGAATACACACATAATCATAGAGAATCATTTCTTGTTAGTCAAGACTCATTGCCAAGACTATCTTAGTGGACAAAGTCCCTTTCTGAATCGAGTAATCCTCGTTTCAGTCCTGTTTCACTGAACCGGTATAACCTACCATTCCAGCCATGTCTATCTCATGAGATATGAAATCTTTACCCAATGCATTGGAGGGAGATATAGGTCCCACCCATCTCATAATGATACCATTCTTATGTGTGCCACAAAATCATAAATCATACATCATTGCATAACCCATGTAATAAAAATGGGATTCTTAAACAACATGACATCATAAAACCATTCATATAAGATAAAGGAATTAATAAACATAATTCCATCAAAACATAGTCAAATCAATGTAAAAATATGGATAGAAACAGAACCCTTTATTATCTTAGATGGAAAATAATTTTGATAAAACACTTGAAATGAATTCTTGAGGAAAATATCCTTTCTTCTTCAAAATCAATTTCTTTTCACAAAACATCATACAATTTTAAAAGAAAGAGATTTTATTAAAAATAGTCATGAAATATTTTGGAGGAAGGTTCATGAAAATAAGGCTTTATAAAACCGTAAAAATCCGTTCGTGCCGTATAAGTTAAAAAAAACATTCTTCGTACTTTTGTCGGAAAAGTCAAAAAGTACCTCGTACGGAAAAACGACAAAAGATTCCTTTCATATTCTTTACTAAAAACTCACCTAAGGGTAAAATTGGATTTAAACTATTGCAAGTGGATGGAAACAATATTACATATTGAGGGAACATGGATGTGGATGATAAAATACACCCCAGTAAATACTTACGAATAAACAATCTCGAATAAAAATGAGATTGTGATATTTTCCCTTACCTTAGGTCCGACTTGCTTTGTACGTGTCCGAACCTCCTGTATAATGATTTACATAATGTTATTGACTTATTACAGAATCATATTCATTGTTATGATATCATATATGGTTCTCTTATGGCTTTATATTACCCGGTCATTTGTAAATTCATGTTAAAGTAGCATTTTGGGTAAAATCGTCTTATTTGTCGTTCGTGTTTTTAACTTGTAATTATTAATATGATTACTTGGATCATGATTACTTATATCCAGAATGTAAAACATGATTTATATATAATATATATTCAGAATATACATATATATATAATATATTGTTAATGGAATGAAATACACCGTTCATGGAGACGGTAGTCCGTACGTACGCATGAACGCTGTTTTCGTTTCCTTATTGAATTGAATGGAATTAAGTAGATGACATACATATAAATATACATAATTCCAGTATCATTATTATGTAATATATTTCATTAGAACTTATTATATATACTTTATAATCATTCATTAATGGTTAATCATTGAAAATGAATCTCATCACGTCGTGGAGACGGTAGTCCGTACGTACGCACGAGCGATGATATCGTTCCCATGGTCGTGGAATTGTGTTTAAGTGTATGTATACTATTTCAGTATCAATATAACTTTATAATAATCATATATAGTTACTCATTACACCTTTATACCCATCCTATTAAGGTGGTGGCGGAAAATAGATTACACCACGGCGTGGAGACGGTATTCCGTACGTACGCACGCGCGGTGATTTCCTTTTTCCGTAGGATGGTTAGAAGGTTAATTAGAGTTGTTTCATATTTATAATAACATATCAGTATATAAGAAATACTGATGTTATTACTTTATCATGAAACAACTAAAGAAGAATAAGTTGAAGAAGAAAGAAATTAAAAAAGATCGGTAATGGATATTACCTCTTCTTTGAAGTGCTTCTTTGAGACCTCCTTTTAGGGAACTAAAATTGGTCTTTTAAGAAGACCAGGACCTCTAGGATGATACTAGGGAAGTGGAGAGGAGAAAATTGCAGGGGTTGGCCGAGCTTGAGTGCTCAATTTGGTGTGAGGAGGAGGGGGAGGAGGTGTCCTTTTATAAGGGAGGAGAGGGGAACCTTAGGAATATCTCAAAATATTATTTTATATTAAAGTCAAAATCGGTTTATAATGGTTCCAAAGGGTCTTATTTCGAAGATAAGGTGGGGAGGGGTCGAAATACTATCAACCAATAGAATTTAGACAAGTTTAGGATATTATTTTAACCTTATCAATTAGATTTAACTCTAAGTTAAATAATTTAACTTTTACCATGTCTTTTTGTTTTCTTTCACTATATGGTTAATAAACTTACTATAACCTGCAAAACGAACCCCAAATTGTTTATTATTAATATATATATCCTTATCTAAGTCATTTGGCCGAACCTTAGATTTTTAGGATACAATAACAATTAATAATATAATATTTGATTTAAAAACTATTTTGTGTCAATTTTGACACTATTTGATATATGATTTTTGTGAAAGTCATAACAGAATTAATTGTTCGAAAAAAGTTGATTAAATCAACATTAATATATCATAGTAACCTAGAAAATTAGTGGAATTCATAAAAAATCTTAAATTACATTTATTTCGGTGTTTATAACATCAATTATGTCAATATTTCATTAATAAGATAATTACTGCATCATTGTTGTGTCATAAATAAATTAAATTATTTTATGTCTAAAAATTACAAATAAAATACCATCATGTAGGAAATCTTTTTATCTTTCTAATTAATATTTACAATCGAATTTATCTTATGTATAACCCCATATTAAAAATGATTTACTTATTAAACTTTGATTTTAACTATTTTAACCTTTCTTTAAATAAATTAATAATAAATGTCCTAATCTAATCCAAGTGGGCCTAAATGGTCATATTTTATTCCTAAGTTTGTTTTTGGTCGAATTACACTTGTCCAATAGAATTAGTACATGTGTTAGGGTAATAGTAATATCATATTTACCCTTAGTTACCCTATTTACTATTAACCGCGGTAAAAAAAAGTAAAAAGTTACTATTCACCAAAAAAATTATTTTCATCTCATTGAACCACATTTTAGTCCTTGATATTAACTGTGTCTCTCGGATTTTCGAAATTCCATTTACAGAAGCGGCAAAATTAAGTTTTATGAAAAATTCAGTTTTTTTAACTACCACTTAGTAGTTTCACTATTCATCAAAAATTGATGTTTTTCAGAACAATGCCAAAATTTCATCCTAAGCTATATTTCATATTCCGAATTCAAAAATGAAATCTATTTTACCAAATTCATAACATAGAAGTTGCATTAATTAATTTTATAATTAAATCCTGCTGTTAAAATAATTAGCATGTTTTTAGGAAACAATATATATCAAAAGATTGACACTTGATTATGTCTGGTTTAAATGTGAAATTACAACCAATGACCAACATTGTATTAAATTGTAAAAATATATTCTAAATATACTTTAAAACCACTCAAATTAATAATTTATCACTATTAATTATTTCGATTAAAAAAGTTGTTTTTAATTATAATTTAGTAATTTTCACTATTCATCAGAATATGAAAGTTATCCGAAAAGTACCAAAATTTCACCTTAGGCTAAATTCGATACTCCGAATCCAAGAATGAAGTTCAGTTTGAAAAATAAGATTTACAGAATTTTAAAAAGTGGTTATTACTATTCATAACAGCTAGTTTTAATAATATTTTTATAGCATATCGTTGTTTAGTGAAACTCGGTATTGCGTACTACACACGCTATCGAGGAAGGTCGCGATTGCATGTAATGCAAGTCAAGTCAAGGATGTGTGTTGTGCAAGATCCTTTTGGTGTAGCGTACAACACAAGACATTAATAAAATTAAAAAGAATATTTTTTTATAAAATCTTGGGCTGTTACATTCTACCCCCCTTAAAATGAATTTCGCCCTCGAAATTCGTCGTGGTTATAAATGGTTTACTATTTGAAAGTTTCTTTAATAGAAACCCACATCGTAAAAGGGAATACCAAAACTTGGCTTTAAAAACTAAAGTATGAAATGTAACGATTACCCAAATAAACTAATCACTGGGTTTCCACATAGGTGAAAATATGGATATGGAAGAGAAATCTAACCATCATGTTCTGATGGAGAGTGGTAGAGAACATGGCTATGGAAAATCCAGTAATCACAAATCCATAAATTTGTGACGATCTAAGGTACCATCTGATTCATCATGTATAAGATCACTAGGACAACATTTTTGGTTTTCAAGATCATTTCCCTAAAGTTTAAAATTTGAATTAGAATAAATACTTACTTTATTTTGATACAATATCACTGTTGTTCGTGCCTTGAACAATTTCCACTTCATCTCTTAAATAAATGAAGTTGAATTTGTTATTCGTGAAGTGTTAGCAGATCATGTGATAGAATGACGGGTCATTCCATCTGTCTCAAACAAAAGGTAAGCAAAAGTTATTAAATATACATAAGTCATTCTATAGTGAGATTAATCATATATAGTTCCTAAAATGGACTTATACTTCATATATCATACTGCTTAATATAATAAAACTAGTTTCTACTAAACAGGGACTTCCTGTAGGCCAGTGGTAGGCGATAAAGGCCAGTCGTACTTCGGTTGTGGGTTCGATTCCTACAGCCTTGTCCGAAGCGATGGGCTGTCGCCCGTCCTGCAGGTTGTCCCTTTTTCTAAAACTACGTTACTATAACATCCCATCAATAATATCGAAAATCTTCTATCCTTAAACAATACTAACTTATGTCCAACATAATCCAGTCTAATCTTTAGGCTTATACATAATACTGCAGTCCACTCTCATAATATAGTGACATCGATTACCAGAGATTTAATACTGTCGTTGATCCCCACATATCATAAGATATGTCTTGTTGGTCACATTCCAAACATTCAAAGTCCTTAATCGTGTATTCTCTTGAATACCTTAGTGAAAACATGATTACAGTTAAAATTTAACACTTTCCACATACCAAAATCCTCAAAATTCTATATACTCAAACCATGATATCACTTAGTCCTTATATCAATCATGAGCTCATGAATACTATTAAACATTTCATTTTCTCGTCTTCATTATGCGCATATCATCTTATTTCCAAAAAATATCTCAATCACTTTGAATACCACATCAATAAATATTGCAATACTCAATGATACAACATTATTTTGGAATCCCATTACATAAACACTTAATCATTCCACCACATCGTTGTCATATTCAACATTGCCAATAGTGATCGCATGTGATTTCCCTTTGTCCTTTGCCTTCAGTGGTTGCTCATGTTGATCATCACTAACCCTTGGATTAGGGAAATTATTAGCATAATGCCCCATTTCCTTGCACTTGAAGCATTGAAGTGTTGGCGGTGCATTCTCTGCAGTGTTTGCTTTATTCACATCATTAGAAACCCTTTTTCCATTACTTCGACACTCAGCTACTCGATGACCTTCTTTTCCACACTTAAAACATTTTCTAGTCCCTTTAAGACAATCTCCACCATGCTTCTTTCCACACTTTGTGCATAAGGAAACATTCATCTTCTTTTCACCATTATTCCGAGATTTCTCCTTGAACTCCATCTTTCGTTTCTTGTCAAAACCATGAGATGGATATGTAACACCAACTTCTATTTCTACCTTCATAGAACAACGCACAATTTCTTCATAGCTACTGAAGTCTCTTATAGCTAATGCCCTTCGAAGACTTGGTTTTAAGCCACTGAAAAATCGATCAACTTTACTTTCATGTTGGATGATAATGCCAGATGCATACCTTGCAAGTCTTGTGAAATTCGCTTCGTATATACCAACAGATTCATCATCCTTTTGCTTTAGTTCAAGAAACTCCTTCTCCATCTTTGTTCGAAGAATACGAGGGAAGTACTTATTGAAAAATAAGTTCTTGAACTCGTCCCATTCCATGGACTCAATTTCATCCCTTTGCCCCGTATTCTTAATAAGATTCCACCATTGATCAGCATCACCTTCCAAATGATACACTGCTAAGATGACTTTATCATGTTCAGAACATTGAAGAACTGAAAATATCTTTTCAGTGGTGCTGATCCATTGTTCAGCAACAAGTGGATCGGAAGTCCCACTGAAAGAAGGTGGACGTTGCCTCATGAAGGACTCAATAGAATATTGTTCCCTTCTCTGCTCATTTGGATGTCCAGAATGATTCATAGCTTGTGTAAGTATAGCAATAAGATTTTGCACTCCATCTCCCATAACATTTGTTTGTTCAGGAGGGAAATCATTTCATTGTCCATTGCATTGATCAACACGGTTCCTTCGGGTTCCAGCCATTGTCTAAAACCCAAAAAGAATAGTGTGAGATGCAAAAATCATGCTAGGGAAAACAACATAATAAAGGGGGAGTACCTTCAATATCTAACATCTTAGGTTTAATTCTATGATCTTTAGCGTAGTTCTAGTACCATAACCTATACGTATACTTAACCTTAGGGACATCCCTAGACATACCGTAGAAATATCTCTAGGGATCTCACTAACGTTTTCGCATCCTAGTTTCCAAAGGTTGACTAAACCTTTCCTCTGATACCAACTGTAGAGACCCGAAGCTTGACGTACATGGACATTACATTACTTTTTCGGAATACTTAGTACATAACAAAAACACACACACAAGGATCGTAATAGTTTAGTGTCTTTGGAAACTCGGAACGTAATCTTCTAAACGTGGTGAAAGATCTTCAACATCTCCCATAAAGATCTTTTTTTTTACCTAAAACCTTTCTTTATATCCTGGGGAAAAGAAAACATAAAAGGGTGAGCTCAAATGCTCAGTAAGGGTAAACAAAAGAAATATCAATCACATAATTTTCATAAGAACATAACATTTTTGGAAATCTTAACCTGCAAAAGAGAGCATAATTTCATAACATGGGATAAATCAGAGTAGTGAAAATGAAACCCTTACTTAAAACATTACTCATTGTGGCATACACACATAATCATAGAGAATCATTTCTTGTTAGTCAAGACTCATTGCCAAGACTATCTTAGTGGACAAAGTCCCTTTCTGAATCGAGTAATCCTCGTTTCAGTCCTGTTTCACTGAACCGGTATAACCTACCATTCCAGCCATGTCTATCTCATGAGATATGAAATCTTTACCCAATGCATTGGAGGGAGATATAGGTCCCACCCATCTCATAATGATACCATTCTTATGTGTGCCACAAAATCATAAATCATACATCATTGCATAACCCATGTAATAAAAATGGGATTCTTAAACAACATGACATCATAAAACCATTCATATAAGATAAAGGAATTCATAAACATAATTCCATCACAACATAGTCAAATCAATGTAAAAATATGGATAGAAACAGAACCCTTTATTATCTTAGATGGAAAATAACTTTGATAAAACACTTGAAATGAATTCTTGAGGAAAATATCCTTTCTTCTTCAAAATCAATTTCTTTTCACAAAACATCATACAATTTTAAAAGAAAGAGATTTTATTAAAAATAGTCATGAAATATTTTGGAGGAAGGTTCATGAAAATAAGGCTTTATAAAACCGTAAAAATCCGTTCGTGCCGTATAAGTTAAAAAAAACATTCTTCGTACTTTTGTCGGAAAAGTCAAAAAGTACCTCGTACGGAAAAACGACAAAAGATTCCTTTCATATTCTTTACTAAAAACTCACCTAAGGGTAAAATTGGATTTAAACTATTGCAAGTGGATGGAAACAATATTACATATTGAGGGAACATGGATGTGGATGATAAAATACACCCCAGTAAATACTTACGAATAAACAATCTCGAATAAAAATGAGATTGTGATATTTTCCCTTACCTTAGGTCCGACTTGCTTTGTACGTGTCCGAACCTCCTGTATAATGATTTACATAATGTTATTGACTTATTACAGAATCATATTCATTGTTATGATATCATATATGGTTCTCTTATGGCTTTATATTACCCGGTCGTTTGTAAATTCATGTTAAAGTAGCATTTTGGGTAAAATCGTCTTATTTGTCGTTCGTGTTTTTAACTTGTAATTATTAATATGATTACTTGGATCATGATTACTTATATCCAGAATGTAAAACATGATTTATATATAATATATATTCAGAATATACATATATATATAATATATTGTTAATGGAATGAAATACACCGTTCATGGAGACGGTAGTCCGTACGTACGCATGAACGCTGTTTTCGTTTCCTTATTGAATTGAATGGAATTAAGTAGATGACATACATATAAATATACATAATTCCAGTATCATTATTATGTAATATATTTCATTAGAACTTATTATATATACTTTATAATCATTCATTAATGGTTAATCATTGAAAATGAATCTCATCACGTCGTGGAGACGGTAGTCCGTACGTACGCACGAGCGATGATATCGTTCCCATGGTCGTGGAATTGTGTTTAAGTGTATGTATACTATTTCAGTATCAATATAACTTTATAATAATCATATATAGTTACTCATTACACCTTTATACCCATCCTATTAAGGTGGTGGCGGAAAATAGATTACACCACGGCGTGGAGACGGTATTCCGTACGTACGCACGCGTGGTGATTTCCTTTTTCCGTAGGATGGTTAGAAGGTTAATTAGAGTTGTTTCATATTTATAATAACATATCAGTATATAATAAATACTGATGTTATTACTTTATCATGAAACAACTAAAGAAGAATAAGTTGAAGAAGAAAGAAATTGAAAAAGATCGGTAATGGATATTACCTCTTCTTTGAAGTGATTCTTTGAGACCTCCTTTTAGGGAACTAAAATTGGTCTTTTAAGAATACCAGGACCTCTAGGATGATACTAGGGAAGTGGAGAGGAGAAAATTTCAGGGTTTGGCCGAGCTTGAGTGCTCAATTTGGTGTGAGGAGGAGGGGGAGGAGGTGTCCTTTTATAGGGGAGGAGAGGGGCACCTTAGGAATATCTCAAAATATTATTTTATATTAAAGTCAAAATCGGTTTATAATGGTTCCAAAGGGACTTATTTCGAAGATAAGGTGGGGAAGGGTCGAAATACTATCAACCAATAGAATTTAGACAAGTTTAGGATATTATTTTAACCTTATCAATTAGATTTAACTCTAAGTTAAATAATTTAACTTTTACCATGTCTTTTTGTTTTCTTTCACTATATGGTTAATAAACTTACTATAACCTGCCAAACGAACCCCAAATTGTTTATTATTAATATATATATCCTTATCTAAGTCATTTGGCCGAAACTTAGATTTTTAGGATACAATAACAATTAATAATATAATATTTGATTTAAAAACTATTTTGTGTCAATTTTGACACTATTTGATATATGATTTTTGTGAAAGTCATAACAGAATTAAATGTTCGAAAAACGTTGATTAAATCAACATTAATATATCATAGTAACCTAGAAAATTAGTGTAATTCATAAACAATCTCAAATTACATTTATTTCGGTGTTTATAACATCAATTATGTCAATATTTCATTAATAAGATAATTACTGCATCATTGTTGTGTCATAACTAAATTAAATTATTTTATGTCTAAAAATTACAAATAAAATACCATCATGTAGGAAATCTTTATATCTTTCTAATGAATATTTACAATCGAATTTATCTTATGTATAACCCCATATTAAAAATGATTTACTTATTAAACTTTGATTTTAACTATTTTAACCTTTCTTTAAATAAATTAATAATAAATGTCCTAATCTAATCCAAGTGGGCCTAAATGGTCATATTTTATTCCTAAGTTTGTTTTTGGTCGAATTACACTTGTCTAATAGAATTAGGACATGTGTTAGGGTAATAGTAATATCATATTTACCCTTAGTTACCCTATTTACTATTAACCGCGGTAAAAAAAAAGTAAAAAGTTACTATTCACCAAAAAATTATTTTCATCTCATTGAACCACATTTTAGTCCTTGATATTAACCATGTCTCTCGGATTTTCGAAATTCCATTTACAGAAGCGGAAAAATTAAGTTTTATGAAAAATTCAGTTTTTTTAACTACCACTTAGTAGTTTCACTATTCATCAAAAATTGATGTTTTTCAGAACAATGCCAAAATTTCATCCTAAGCTATATTTCATATTCCGAATTCAAAAATGAAATCTATTTTACCAAATTCATAACATAGAAGTTGCATTAATTAATTTTATAATTAAATCCTGCTGTTAAAATAAATAGCGTGTTTTTAGGAAACAATATATATCAAAAGATTGACACTTGATTATGTCTGGTTTAAATGTGAAATTACAACCAATGACCAACATTGTATTAAATTGTAAAAATATATTCTAAATATACTTTAAAACCACTCAAATTAATAATTTATCACTATTAATTATTTCGATTAAAAAAGTTTTTTTTAATTATAATTTAGTAATTTTCACTATTCATCAGAATATGAAAGTTATCCGAAAAGTACCAAAATTTCACCTTAGGCTAAATTCGATACTCCGAATCCAAGAATGAAGTTCAGTTTGAAAAATAAGATTTACAGAATTTTAAAAAGTGGTTATTACTATTCATAACGGCTAGTTTTAATAATATTTTTATAGCATATCGTTGTTTAGTGAAACTCGGTATTGCGTACTACACACGCTATCGAGGAAGGTCGTGATTGCGTGTAATGCAAGTCAAGTCAAGGATGTGTGTTGTGCAAGCTCCTTTTGGTGTAGCGTACAACACAAGACATTAATAAAATTAAAAAGAATATTTTTTTTATAAAATCATGGGCTGTTACACAACCACTCAATCATTTTGGTCTAAAAAAGGTACTGGGAAATGTTACATCCATGTGGTAGCATTGAGTTTCCTATAGTCCATGTAGCCAATCCATTTGTTCATATTTCTTGATTGAATTTTCACATTCTTTTCATTTATTATGTATATCACTCTCCACATCTTAAGAACTACCAAGATAGGAATCACTCATAGACTGTTTAAAATTGTAAATATTATTTTAGTATCAAGAAACCTAATCACTTCCTCTCAAACCACTTCTTTCATATTTACGTTAACACTTAGATAATATTCCACACTTGGTTTGAACTCAAGTTCAATGGGAATTTTATACATACGATGTGATGGAATTATACCCTTAATATCAACAATAGACTATCAAATAATAGGATTGAACGTTATTAAGAAAATTAGTAGTTTATCCTCTTTAAACCATTAAAATTTGGATGAGATGATGACTAGTAAAGTTGATCACTCTCATAAAAATGAATATTTTGAAGGAATAGGTAGCGGTTAGAGCTCTAGATTGGGTGGTGCATAAATCAAGGGAAGACACTTGGTCCAAGGAGGTCCAAGGTTCACATGTTTCTTCTTAGGGAATGAATTGTAGAAGTCTTTCTATTCATAACTATTGTTTCTAGAAAAGTGTTAATTATATCCAAATTCCTTAATTTGGTTTAAGATATGTTCTATGTCAAACTCATCTAGGTATTCCAGGAATTCCCCCTTAAACTCATCTAAATATAACTTATCCTTTCTATAACTAAATCTCATATAGATTTCTAAAGGGATCTTAGATTCACCATTAATTTATTTTAGCATCCACAAAAACACCTCTTCCTCCTCATTCTAATTTTAAATAACTCAAAAAACATCTCCAAAATATATTTTTTTCTTAGGTGGTTTATTTAATTTTTTTTAACATTTAATTCAACTTTTTATTCACCCAAATTGAAAATTAATTTTCCCTTTGATATGTCAATGAAATCCCCCCATCTATAGGACTATAAATTTACTACAAAGAATTATAGGTACCTATTGGTCACATTCTATATCCGAATCAATTTTTTTATTTATTATTTTTTCATAAAATTCCACTTTGAGGGAAAAGTGGTAACTGCACCAGTCTGATTACACCATACATATTCAAAATTCAAAATGGGCCTAAATCAAAGGCCACCACCACAAAAATCAAATCCTGTAAATCTTGCAAATCTCGTACCATCGAATTACATGTTGACATCACATCACCACAACCAGTAGTCATCATCACACCATATTCATCCCTTCTTAATGTCGATCTGTCATCTCCTATGTCACCTCCTCACCAGCGAGAATAAACCATCGGAGCACCTCCCACCACCGCACACCCGCACCATCATCAAACAACCCTTGTCGCATCAATTCGTCGTAAACCATAGTGCCTTATCTTCAAACCTCGTCATCGAGCCCATCATCATCATCCCCGAAATGGTACCACACCTCATCATAGTTGATCGACCGTCATCACCGTCTACCTCCTGAATCTACCTGTTCAACCTCAGTTCCCAAATAACCTTAGAGACCACCGCGAGCTCCACCTCAGAGAGAACGGTGGAAGCCAAGATCTAGAGCAGAGAAAAAACGGGCTTTTCAGGACAAAACAGTGGCAAGACTATCAATCCAGGACCATGAACTAGGGATTCCATCCATGTCACACCCCCAAACCTCCCTATGCCAACACCACACTGCCAACACTCCAATATTGAACAAACAATAGAAAGACGAAACACCCAATAGAAAAGCAACCAAAATCACCAAGAGAAAGAATGAAACAGATAGATTGGAACCCTCGGAGGAAATGGATAAAAATCCCTAAATGTAAAAGATATGCGAGGGGATAAAACCCTAGAGAGAACCGGGGACTAAAACCCTGAAAGAGGAAGACTGGAGATTCCCAGAGGAACCTCAAACGCCAAACCACAATCCGAAAACCTCGGTGTACCCTCCACTCCAGATCCAACCTAGATAAGAGTGATGGGATTTGAGGCCAGGGAACCATAAGGTTATCTGAGATGAGAGACCTAGAGCGCAGAAAGGAAACAATGAAACATAGAACAATAAATAAGAGAGGACCTGGAGATATCACAACATTGTTTGGGAGTAACCCTAGGAGGAGGATGAATCCGAGCTGAACCGGGAGCCCGAGAGCACTCCTGGAGAGTGGGGACTCATCCTACACACATTATATATCCAATATCATAAAAAAACAGGAAAAAAATAAATTTCTTACCCTCAATAAGAATTAATACACCCTACTAAATGGGTGAGTAATGGATTGATCTACAATTTGTAAAACAACAGTGGTGGGTTGTGAAACTCCAAATATAATGTGATAAAATAATGACAATGGAATCAGATTGATTCTTTCAATAAGATAAAATATATAATTAAAATTAAAACATATATCTATAAAGGTGATAGGGGTTATAAATATCTTTGGATCTTGAAGTTTTGTAGGTACCATATTCTGTAATACAGTGGTATACTCCTCTGTGGGATTCTAAGTTGAAAATAATTCCATGGTATTCTTGTTTGAATATATTTTCTTGAGTGATTTGAGATAAAATGAGATTGGGATTTAGAAAATTAGTAAAGAAATGTTAATGTTAATTTTTTTAAAAACCTTTAGATATTTTAACTATCCAAAATCCTGATTCTCTTTTTCAAAAATAATGATTAGATAAAAGTTACACGCAATTTTAGGAATCCCTGAAGCTTATTCTAAAAGATCTTTCTTAACATTAATTTCTTTATTTTTCATTAAATTTTATTTTTGTTTCTCAATTATAACATCAGGTATTTAAAGTTTTTTAGGTGATAATTTATGTAATTCCATATTCAAAATTTTCTATATTCTAATTTCCAAATTCATAAAATTTTGGTTTTTTATTACACTTTGACACCTTCCAAGACTCTTAGTGAGATTGGAGACCACATATATTTGTCACATCTAGGGAATTTTCTCTAACATTAACTTCAGTGGTACTTTATATCATACCCTTGTATCTACCACAAATATCTGAAGCTAACTGTCACATTTGTATTTCTAATTTTATCATCGAAGCATCAACTTGTACTTTGTCAAAATCATTTTTTACTTATATACATCAAACATACCTATCAGCTATAGAACCATACCCCTTAATTAGTCTTGGGATTTATAGTATTTAGTATATGGTTATTGATGGAATTGTTTTCAAGGTTTTTACTAAAAACTTTGGTTCAATATGTCTAAGAACCCCATGTTCTCTCAAAGAGAGATTTGGATGGTTTTTCTACACCAAATTATAGGTATTTGAGAATGGATCATCCCTAGGATGTATCCTAGGATCATACCCAAGAAGATTAAAATTTTATGATATTAGGAAGGCATATCAAAATTGAGACATAATGATTCTAAATGCCCAAATGTAATGTAGTGGTGGTCTTTATCCCTAAGATTGTTTTGAGTATTTTTATCGAAAAATCCAACAGATTTTGTTTCAACTTTTTAAATTATATTATTTTGTTTTTTAACAATGGTTTTTCTTCTAGGGAGATTTTTTTATGAGTTATTTTAACAATTTGTTAATAAAAAAATAATCTTTTTATAGTTCTTTAACTAAAATCCACACTAACATATTGGTCTTCTAATGTTTAGTGGTAAGGAGTGTGGATCATGAAGAAATTGTCCATGAGGAATTTGGGAATGAATTGGTGGTTTGAAAAATATCTAATTAATCCCCTAAATATATTCCAATATGCATGGAAAAATTATCCCCCATATTGTAAAAATATAGTTATTTTATGCCTAATTTTATATGCCATTATCCAAGGGTAAATTTTCATTGTGAAAGTATTGTAAACCTGATCCCAAGTGTCAAAAAGTTTCTTCTTCCAACTATTGAAAAAACGTTCTATCATTTAATTTATTCCAAAAATGTAATAATCTTATTTTATGTTCCTCTACACTTAGTCCAATCAGTGTAATATACTCTACACTATAGTATAAGGCTCTAATGATGTACGAATAGTCTTTATTAGGAATTCTAGTGATGGAACGAAGCTAGGAAAACATGGATTGTTTTATTTCATAATTCTTGGACCTTATAAAAATTATAACTCAAGAAGTATTATTATATATAGTAGGTAATGAAAATTATCTCATATTATGCCTCTCTATTATCCCATTCCCAGGTGGATTGAAATTTCTAGGTTGTTGATTATTTCAGTTCTTAACCTCTTTATTATCTTCCATTTTAATTTTCTATTTTTTATTTTTCATACCCATAAGGTGTCCTTAAATTTATGGTCTTATATACTCTATATACTTGGTTTTTTACCTAGTTTTTATACTTACAATGATTCAATGTATTTTTTTTAAAATTGCTTTCATTTTTTAAAATAGTTTTATTCTTTTGTGTATTTTTATGTGTGTTTTTTTATTTTCTGGGTTTCACGTTTCCCTCCCCATAAAAACACAAAATAGGAAATAGATTTAATTGGAATCATCCAAATTAATTATGTATAACCCTAATTAAAACTATTTTAGTGATAATAATGAGTCGATCCAAATGGAAGGAATCACATATTTTTGTTTGTGTATAACCAAGGTAACAAACTGAACAAAATAAAACAAAATAATAAAATAAGGTGATGAAGATTGGTTTAGTGGTGAAAAATTAATGATAATGATAATGTTTTGTGATTGAAATTTTCATAATCATTTGATCCCACAAGGTAAATTAAAATATAGAGGCTATAAATAACAATCATTTGATAAAGTAGGGGGAATTATTTTGATGGTTTTTATAAGAATTTTACTTCATTCGTGCATTTGAATTAAACTTCATAGAATTTATTGAACGAGGCTAATTGGATTTTTCATCCTGTAAACATTTTAATGAATGATTCTTATATATTTTCAACTTGATAAATCACTCAATCACCAACTGAAAAATAATTTATCACTAAGTTCAATTTTTCAGTTAAACTCCTTGTATTACACTATCTTTATCTTTATCAAATTTTCATTGAAATATTCATATGGTAAAACAATTTTGAATAAATTTAAATCAAGTCTAGTTTTCACTAATCTCAATGTTTTTAAAATTTTGGTGTCTCAAAAGAATTTGAGTAGTATCCAATTATATCATTGTATAAACAATGTAAAAGTGATTAAATAGTTATACATATTCCCAAAAGTAAAATTTAGTTGAAGATAATTATTTTATTAAACATATTCAAGGATTTAAATACAAAATAATTCATATAGAAAAGGAAAAATAAATAGATGAAGAGAGATGATTCATCTTTATCCCATAGCTCAAACTCCTGATTGATTCTCTATAGTGATCTCCAATTCCCTATCTCAAATCTTCTTGTCTCTGACTCCCTGTTCTCTCAAAATCATTGTCATCATATCTCTTAGTGTTATTTTTTCTCTTTGTATCTATAGATTATAGATTATTCTTACTAAATAATTAGAAATTTCCATCCCAAAAACTGGTATGAGATCACAGTCACATCTTTGAGATGATATTTCTCACCTCTACATACCACTATCACTAAACTTTAATATTCACATAGTTAACCAAATCTATGCTCCCAAAATGAATTGTGCTCCGCACATGTGGGTCTTCTCCCCTAATAAGTATTACCAATTTCTTAGAACATCATTCCATAAACGCCTTTAGTTTCCCTATGCAACTTCCAAAACTGACTCCATGTGAATAAAATGATTGAGCTCTTCAACTCTTTGAATTCTTCAATAAATAAATTTAGGGAGACAGAATAATATTTACCATCACATAGTGTACACATGTGAATTATTATTCACAGATATTTGATTGGTGTTAAATTTTCCAAATTAACATCAAATTATTTTTTATTGACCAGTGCTCAAGGCCAATACAAATTCCAAGCTCAAATTATGTTAATAAATTTAGCCAGTAGCTCCTTATAAAATCGACTGTACATCAGTATTCAAAATCTTACTAACATATTTATACATTGATTTTGTAATAATTTACCAAATATCAATAAATCCCAACCTAATACATAGCCTCATTTCTAAATAAATGAATAATGACATGCCTAATGTAATCTCCCCAATTTTAATTTGTGGGAATTATAATAGTGTATGTTCTTCATCAAATTCAACAATGATTCTATCTTGAATATTTATTTGGTGGAGATTTAGATTCATCAATCACTGAAGAACTGAATTAATTTTCCTCCTGGCAGTTTTAACATATCATTTCATTAGTATCAACTTGTTTAATCGTGAATTTTAGGTTCCTTGAGGCATTCATTAAACCACCTGTCTTGCGCTTTGATTTGGAACTGAATCCATAGAATTTTGGATAAATAAGGACAATAATCATATTTGATCCTAAAAACATTAAGCAACCACTGACCATGCTTTTAAATTCATCATAAATATTCATTTCCAAAAACCTCTATTATATCCAATGGTTTGAAAATTCAGAGTTCCATAGGCCAGTCTTCTTCCATATGTAGTGTTTCGACACCACTTGGGCATGGGATCTTTTTCATGATTCAGATCTACATGGTTAGTTCTAGTCAGCATACTTTTTCATTAGTGGTACTTCTTCATTTGGTGTCTTCAACTCATCCATCATCATCATATCAATCTTTGGAACTTCCCAAGACTCAACCAGTGGGTTGGTAACCTAAAATGTACATTGTTCTAGTGCGGGATTCATTCGCAAATAGTTTATCTTTGGATAAATATTCAATCGATAATTTTGGGTTTGATTAGAGAGTTTAGATCATCTTCATTAGTGATGAATCTTTTTGGGGATCAGTACATCCATATTTCATTTTGGTTAGTCTTCTTCCAATGTGGATTTGGTTCAAGGTTTAGAATCCCCTAGTATGTTTCAATATTTCCTTCATATGTACGGGAATATTGGGTTGGGTTTAGAATTTTTTTTCAATCACTAGTGGGTCTCAGATTTCAGTTTCCTAGATTCTATAGATGCAAGATTGAAACCAATTTCATATCAACAGTCTTGGATTCAATATTCATTCAGTTTATATTGATTTTAAAAGTGAAGCATGGATGTCATTATCGATATTTTATCATCAAAATATCTAATGCTTGGAAGATCACCTTCAGGATTTCATCATGAAAACATCAGGTATGTTAGGTTAAAATATAATCTTCTGGTCAAATATATGCTTCAAGTTAGGTTAAATATTTGTGAGGTGACTAGAAATTGAGGGTGTGGTAGCTTCACCTTCTCACAATCAGTTGTAATTTCTAACATGAGGTAGTTTGAAAATGGTCATGTGGCCACATAAATAGGTATACAGTCAATTGAGGGCATGGATGGTTTTTTTCATTAGAGTGATTCATGATAGGTATGAGGGGGGTCAAGGTAGCTTTACTTTGTTTTATGGTCACCAAAGTGACTGTGCGGGTGAAATTCGGTTTCTTGAATTTTATTTATGTGGTCAATTCTCTCACTAGTGCATAGTCACTTGAATTCTTCCCGAGGGACGATAAGTTTGAGATGGTTCATACGATCACTTGAAAATCACTCCTTGCAGTATCTTATTTCATTTTTAAAAAAATCACATATAGTTAGTAAAGTGACTACATGACCACTCATGTGGTGAGTAAATTGACCCTAAAGGGGACATGTGCCCACATCTCACAGTCAGTTTCCTTTTCATGTATTTTTATCATGCAACCTCTAAAAACTAAAACTTCATATTTTTAGTAAAAAAAAATTGAACAAAAAAATCAAAAATAAATGAATAGTACTTCCATTTTAATTCCAAGTAGGAAAATAAAGAATTAATTCCATAAAAACGTTTAATAATAAAAAATAAATTCAATGAAAGAATTAAATCCATATATAATTAAATTGAAAATCAGAAAAATGTTTTTCTAAAAAATATTTAGAAAAATAAACACTAGAACAATTAAATAATTAAACACAAAAAACAATCCATTTTAAAAAATGTTCAATGAATAGAAAAGTTAATCATCAAATTACACATAATTAAATAATTTCTTGTTATAATCATATTTTAGAAATTAAAAACTCAATAAAAACACAAAACATGTGTGTAAATTGTTTTAAAAAGTCCACATTAGTGTCTATATGTGTTGCAAAAATCACAAAACCTCTTCAACCTCTAATGTGTATATTTTCTTAGATAGATTTTTTTCATTCTATGAGGTATAATTTTTTACAGTACGTGTTCCTCTAGTCTCAACTTTACTCCCCAAATATTTAGGTCTTAAATTCATTCCACATGAAAACATGTTTTGTGATCAATTAATGCATATATTTCCAAACCTCTAGGAACATCAACATCTCCAAATAAGTATTATTCTTTTATCTTTAGCTGCATTACAAATATTTTTTTTAACTTTATATTTTTTTACTAAAACCTTATCATTTTTGGATTCGTTTAGGGAAAATCTATTCTTTGATATTCCTATAATAACACTAGATTATTTAGGGAATTTATTATTTTTTTTATCCTT
The DNA here is from genome assembly GCA_963277665.1 of Viscum album. Lineage (NCBI taxonomy): Eukaryota > Viridiplantae > Streptophyta > Magnoliopsida > Santalales > Viscaceae > Viscum > Viscum album. The sequence continues at coordinate 1,244,351,662 of OY728130.1, read as the reverse complement.
CCACATTTTTATGGCTTTGACTTTTTTCCTTCAAAAAAACAAAATCAATGTTAACTGTATGAATTTGGTTTTATGATACCTTTTTGTATGAGATGGAGGTGGATGATTATCGAAATGATCACAAGTTACTTTGAGTCTTATTTTATTTTTGATTCATATAAGATATTTTTGTGGAAGTGCAACTTTTCTATGTTCATTATAAAGATCCATCTAGGGTGATAATCATATTTGTCAAATTCACATCCAACTCTATACATTTCTTATTGAGTGTGTATTTTTGGTCTTCAAGAGAATTATTCCATTACCTTAAATATATTTTAAACTTCATTAATTCATCCTCATGCACCTAATATGTCTCTTTTAGATAACAATCAATCTTATTTAAAAATTTTGATTTTTTATGGGTAGTCTTGAAATCCATGGAGACCTTATGACATTTTCCGATGCATGGAACACCTCCTTAATCACTTTTTGAAACACTTATTTTTCACATTCATTCATTTCTAAGTCCTCATCATATATTTAAATTATTTCTCTTCAAAGTGTGATAGTTTCTTCTTGGGATTTCACAAGCTTTGTGAGGGTGTTATAAAAACATACTTTTATAGCCAATTACTCTTCCATTACATCAGACTCCAACTTTAATTGTGACTTTTCAACATTTAGTACCGTGATGAATGTAAATATATAATTCACCACTTAAATAATTGAATTTCTCAAATACTCCCTAACCTCAATGTATAGTTACGTAGTGGAATATATAAAGTTATCATTATTATAGCTTGTATTTGTTTCACTAGATGAATAATAATCAATATTAGAACGTTGGGGTCGAAGCCTCATTTATTATTAAATCAATGAAAAGACCGCTTTAACTGGGTAGAGGGAGACCCATTACATGTCCTGAAGGCCCAGTGTGAATATAGCCCATTACATGGCCCGTAGGCCCAATTTTTTGGCCTAAGGCCCATTTTGTGAATAGTACTGCTATAGAACCCGCACTGCTATGGTACCGCACAGTACCCGCAGCTGCTGCAGTTCCCTGCCACTGCTATAGTGACCTGCCTGCACTACAGTTCCCATTGTTTTTACAGTACCTTTGCTGCTACATTATGCTACATTACTACTACAGTAACCCATGCCCAATGGATTTACATGAACACTTACCAAATTGACTAACTTAAGTTTTAGGTTATTCCTATTGAACATTTGAATATTTTCTTATATTTACCCCTCTTATTTCATTTTATTTATGAATGTATTTTCTGATACAACTAGTCTTTCCATTATAGGGATGTAAGTAGATTCTTCTTTTGGAGGAACTTTTGAATTATCATAAATATTGACATAATGTCTAACCTTTATATATTTTCAATTAAAAGCACTAGGAAAAAAATTCAATTCCAATTAGAAATATAATTTTCTCCAATATTAGTAGGAACCCTTACTCTGAGGGAACCCTTGCTCTAATTCTAATTAGAGTCCCCTTAGTATCATGTAGAAAGTCTTAGGTTGTGTGATGAATTAGGTACATTCATATTCTTATACTAAATACCAAATATTATTTTAAACTTTTAAACCCTCTTTGGTGTATAACTTATGATGTTGGTTAAAGTAGTTAGATCCTTTTATATTCTAAACTAGAATAAACCTAATACAATGTAGATGTTAAAAGTAAAGTGGAATAGGTGTTTTTTAAGGTTTGTCCCTCCTAGGAATCTTACTCTTTATTGTTCTCAGGATTTCCAAGTCATATATTCTCCAATAAATATTTTTATCAATTTTCATGTGGATTTTTTGGTTGTTATTATCCTAACACACACTCACTGTATTACATAATTGAAGTCACCATATTACACAGGTGATTTTTTACAATATTAGACATATGAAAAATATATTCCATAATCTAACTAGACTTTTTTATGCTAGAATCATGCAAGTTATTCTATATTCTTTATCCTCATGAAGTAAAAGTTGTTATGGGTTTTTATGTACTGATAAAAATTAATATTCTTCCTTGGTACTGATTATTCTATTTTCTTCTTATATTAAAGATTGTTTCTTATAAATTGGTTACTATTATACACCAAAGAATCCCATATCTCTTTAACAACAAGTTTTTTATCTTCTATCAACTTATTCTTAGAATTTATACTTCTTGAAGATGTTCAATTGGTATTCATGAAAATTACCCTTAATTAACATCAAGAACCAAGAACCCATAACATTACATGGAGGGTAAGAAATAAAAGATTTAGTTGGTTATTTCCATATTCTTTTCATCATATCTCTTTTTCTTCTTCAAGATCTAGCTAGTATTTCCTTCAACTCATGCATGGTATCTTCACTTCTAATTTTTCAATACACGTATTACTTCTATCATCAAATTTATTCTCTTTGATATTTCACAATATACCTGGGCCACTCATAGCTCTAGAAAAAATATATTTTTTATTTATATTTTATATTTTATTCAGTATCAATCACATATTTTTCTTGATACACTCGCATACCATATTTACATTCACTTCCCACCCATTCTATAAGGGTACCCCCATATTACAAAAATTGAAATTTTTTAATAGATATAATTCAATAAATTAAACTAAATTGTTTTTAGTACACCTAAAATGATCTCCATATATCTTCTTTTTCAAGTCAAAGGCTATTTTAGAAATACCATGTCTTTATATTTCTTCTCATTTTACCTTGGATTGAATATCTCTTAATGTTTTCTCTAAGAGGATTATATTTTTCTTCAAATTCTAAAAATATGATTCCCCAATATAAAAATTTTAATATTCTCAAAATATATATATATAATATAAAACAAAAAAATAGGTGGATATCTATACATTTTATCTTGGACACACATTTGAATTTTTATACAAACTCAATTTTGTGTCTTTTAATTTTCAGCAAGCAACACAGTCTTTTTTCCCTTTTCTAAATCTTGAATCACAAAAGATATATTGAAATTTAAATCAACTGATGTTCATCTCTTGCATCATAATATTTCATTTCTAATATTATATAATTAAATCTCAAATTCATTGTTTTTTACCCAGTCACATTCTCAAATTTCGTTATGTGTTGATTCCATATGCTATTAAAAATTATCCATTTCATATGACTTCAAATTCATATAGCTAGCTTTTCCATTTCATATGACATGAAAAGTATTATGATGTAGCATAAAGTCATATGGTATTCCATAAAGTCATATGTTCTTCTCTAAATTCATACGAGATTATTTAAACTATTTATTATTATATGGAATTTATATGATTCACATATTATCATTTCCATATCACGTAAAAATTCATACTATTTCCTCTAAACTATATAATCAATAGTAATCAAAGTATTGAAGTCTTATTAAAAGCCATATTAGTATCATATTGTCACACCCCGACCAATGCATTATTTTAACTTAATTATTTTGGGTCTTTATTTTGAGTTGCAGGTTGAATCGATTCTATTTTAAAATGGATTTGGGATCTTATATGGGTGTGCGCCCATACGTGCGACCGTCTGTAGCACCCAATCACATTTAGACAATGTTTTATTATTAAATGTGTCATTATTGGGGTGCACGACCTTGCCCACGACTGTGGTCGGTTCCCATTCTTAATAAGAGACTATTCTATTTTATTAAATTTATTTTTACATGGTCGCGCAACTAGGCGTGCGGCGCACACGAAACCGAGCGTGCACTGCTCTAGTGATTGGGCGTGTGATCGTGCACGCGATCGGACGCGCGACCGCACACGCAACCATGCGCGCGACCCCGCGCGTGAGACTGTGTGTGGTGTCCGCTCTCAGTTAATAATTTTATTATTATTATTTTAGTTAATATTTTAATTAGGATTAGAATATTAAATTATTGACATATTTATAAAATTGTTAATAATAATATTATTATTATTATTATTAATATTATCCTTTTTTTAAATGGTTTTATTAAGTTATTTGTTGAATGATTATGATTATTATTTTAATTGGTATTTTATTAAGTTATCTTTTTTTTAATTATGATTCATTAATATTATTAGGATTTCTTTTTATTTATTTATTTTTATTTTTATTTATTTTATTTACTTTTTTACTTTTTTTTGCTTTGTGTTAGGGTTTCACCCCCCCCCCCATTTCGGCGCCTTTCCCCCTGGCTCCATCGCACCCTTCTCCCCCTAGCAGCCGGCGCGCCCTCCCTCTCCGGCGAAACCTCCTTCATCCCCCCTCCCTCCCGCGGCCTGCCTTCGGCGAACCACCTCTGGCACACCTCCCTTCGCGCTACCCCTCCTCTCCAACCCGTCGCCACTACCTGATTCCTCCCAGCTCCGGCACGCACCACTCAGATGAGACCGTCGGAATCCCCCTCCTCCCGTTCGGCCGGACGCCCCTTGTGCCGCCTCCCGACCTCCATCGATCCCGGCCACCGGCCTCCCTCCGCCCATTTGGCCTCCCGAACCCCTCTCGACCCGCTGTTCTCTCCCCCGGCCAGTAGCCGCCGCACGCAGCCCCCTCTTCCGGCATTCCCCATCTCATCAGGCCAGCTTTTGGAACCCCTTGTCGGAGCACTTCAGTTGTGTTTCATTCTGTATTGGTGTTGTTTGCGATGCGTCTGGTGCGCGATTGGTGTTTCGTTTCAAAATTTGGGGCTTTCGACACCAATGGTAAGCGATTTCATCTATTAATGCTGTTTGATGAAGGTTTTTTCTGGATTAATTTATTTAGCTTGTTCTTTAATTATTTTGGGTGGTGCGAATTTAGTTTTCATTGAAGTTTGATATGTGTATTAATTGTTTGGTAGCATGTTTATATGTTATAAGTGTGTTCTTGCTAAAAACTAAAATTTAATCTACTGTTAGTGATTTAATAAATGTTTCAGTTAGCTTATTAATATGTGCAGGTGGTGCAGAGTGTATTTTTATATGGAGTCGTGTGCGTTGGATTTCAAACAAAATTATTTTAGTGTATTTTTGTGGTAAAACATTAAAACACACCTTGAAAATGTTTTAGTATGTTTTTCTTTAATTTATTTAATTGTCTATGTGGTGTAAAAATAGTTTTAAGACAATTTATTTTTCATTTGATTTTGAAGTGGTAGCTTAATATGAGATATGATGTGTTTTATTTGAAAAAACCATGTCAAGCTTCTTATCACTATTTTATAAAATGTATTGTTGTTTTATCAAACTGTGTGAAGGATGCAGTTAGTGTTTTGGGTGTGGTTTCAATGTGCGCTTGGTTGTTGAAGTTGGCTTTGGGTGCATTCTGGATAAAAAGTTTCATTTTGTTATTTATAATTGGTTCATAAAATGTTTTAATGATTTGTTAAGTGGTAAAGGGGGGTGGAGATTGTGTTTTGGGGCTCTTTTGGTGCATTGTATCTTGTTTTATCTGGGTGCGTTAATGAGATGTGTTTTGCTGAATTTTTTTTGTAGATTGCTTATGTGTTTATTTGTCTTATTAAATTATTTGTGTAGTGCGTCGGACCTCGCTACGATGGTTTCAAGTTGCGGGTGTCCGAAACACCTACACGTACATGCATGGGGTAAGGAATATATATATATATATATTCCCTCATTGTACATATTCCCTCATGGCGCGGGGAATATGTGCAATGCAGCTAGGGGTGTATATATATATATATGTATAAATGCATGTGCGTGTGTGCTTCATGTGTCGGTTAGAGTAGCCATTGGCAGATAGCGACAGGTTTGAGGTTGGTCCCCTATGCCTAAGCTTTTAATTTGAAATTCATAATTGCTTGATTGTTTTAAAAAATATGTTTTACACTATGCTATATACACATGCTATGAAATCTGATTGCGGTTGCTAGGAACTATTATGCCTTGTATTGGAAAATTGAAAAGTATTTCAAAGCCGTTGGTCTTAAGTGACTTTTCTTGAAAAATTGATTTCTTAAGTGGTTTTGAATTGGTAATGTGTATTTCCAAAGGTGTTTGGCCTTTTTGGCCGGTTGATTTTTAAAATGTGTTCCCTTTATGTAATTAAGCATGTTTGGCATCTTAAGAAAGTTTTATGAAATAGAAAAACCTCTATTTAGGCCCGTTTGGCACATTAAGATTTGGTTTGCGAAAATAGAAAACCCCTTTTGAGTCATTCCCCCAAAATTGAAAATAAAATGTGATGCAAGTGTTAACGAGTGGTTTGTGATATGTGCCTAGTGTAAAGGCTTGTGCGTGTTTGTGTGATCTACAGAGGGGGAATGCACTTAAGTAGGGAGTGCGATGGTGAAAGGTTGATTGAGTTTTAAATAAAGAAAGTGCAATGTACTTGTTTGATTGCTTGATAAAGAAAACTCACCACCAGTTGAAATAGAGCACAATGGGAAACCCGGGTATCTAGGTGGGTGACTAGGACTAGTACGCTAGATGACACGGCAGGGGTTCGTCTCGGTTTATCTAGCAGGATTGACGTGACAACACTAACTAAACATATGAATTCCTGAGGGTCGTGGCCTTCTAAGCCACGTTTTCTGAGGGTCGTGGCCTTCTAAGCCACGTTTTCTGAGGGTCGTGGTCTTCTAAGCCATGTTTCACCGAGGTACGAGGTCTCTAGGTTCCCACTTGTTCTATCTACCTATAGGGATTACCCATAGTGCTCATTTTTGTCATGTTGCTAACGATGTAACTTTATTTTCATCTGTTTCATACTTGATGCCTTGTTTGTGAAAACCATATTTTAATCCAAACTGGTTTCTTTTCATTTTTAAATGTTAATGCATGCTTGGAACCTATTTGGAATATGTAGAAAGAGTGAAATGTTTTATTTAAAAATGCAAACTCATTACCTGAATTTGAAAAGAAGGAAAAACATCATTTTTCTTATGGCTTATTTTCAAACTGGCATAGTGGGTTTCTTAATAAAGGCGGAGGCATATGATGTGGTTATATTTTGGCTTTCCTACTGAGCATCTCGGTGCTCATGCCTACATTACTTTTCAGTTGCAGGTTTCAGTCTTGGATCGCTTTTGGGAGCGAGTGTGGTTATCGTACCGTGGTGATCCACTGGGTCACCTAAGGTATGTCGCTTCTTTTGTTTATTCCTTTTTCTGCTTCCAGGTGGTTCAGTCTATTTTCCTTTATTTATCTGCTTGTTTAGTTTATGTCTATTTATCTTTGTCATGGGCCAAACCATTCCCAACTGGTTTGTTTTGATGCCCTTCACTAGTTGCCAGCCCGTGGGGATCGGGAACGCCCTTCGGGCCATGTCGCGGACCGGGTCAGGCGTTGGGTCGGTTGACGACCCGGACTGGTTCGTGACAAAATGGTATCAGAGGTGCCCTTGTTATTTGGGGTGTCAAGTAGTTTAGTGATCAGGTGTGTCGGGACTCGAGAGGTAGGTGCGGGAAGGACGTCATGAACCCTTGGCCATCCCGAGACTCGAGTTGCCAGGAGTAGTTCGGGATTTGAATTTTCTTATTTGGATTGGTATCTGTGGATGAGGGATGACCAAGGAAGTGAGCCAGTGTTACGCGGCGGACTTGCATGGAGTAGCGACCCATGTACAGCCCGAGTTCACGGTTCAAGATACTTCCTGTGGTGGACGCCCGCTCGGAACATGGTCTACTAAGCCATGTCCCCGGGTTGGCATAGCCACTAGTCCCTTATTTTTGGAATGTTTGATGTGATTTATGTTTGACCTTCATTTTGGTTGATGTGAGTAGATCTCAAAAATGAAAATGGATTTTTTGTGATGGTGGTTTCACATGGGAATGTGGTGTTAGAGTGGAAAAGTGGTTTTGAAATGGAAATTGTTTTCTTTTAACAAATGTGTGGTTTCAAAACGAAAAAAAATGGGAGGTGTTTTGGAAGTTGTTTTGGAATCTCAGTAATACATTTTGGAATGTTAATTGGAAAAATGTTTTGGAAATTGGAAATGTATTGCTTTGATGACAAGTTATTTTTTTCAATTGGTTGAGAATTTGTGCTTTGTGCTTAATGGTCTGATTTGGAAATGAGAAGTGTTTTGAATTGACCGTTGGTATTCCTATGAGTGATCACATACATTGGGGTACAAATGTGGCAAGTGGGGAATTGGTGATGTGAGTGGATGGGTGCTTGAGCTAGCACTGGATATGTATGTGTGAGACTTCATGGGATGTCAACGGTGGATATTTAAGTTGTTTTGTTTGCTGAAAATTGGATTTCAAAAAAAGGTTTTTCAAATGTTTAGAAAAGTGAGTGAGAAATTGTTTAGCGTTCTCTTTTCGTGTTGGGTATTCCTTTTCGTGGGTTCTTGGTTTTGACGTACTGAATTGTGGTTGGAATAGTGATTTGAGTTTGAGCTTTTGTTTGTAATTGTGGTGTGGAATTTTGATTTATGATAACTTTTGATTCGGATTCCTGCCTCTTGTTTTGAGTATGCTGCCCAGAAAAGTCCCAGAAGTTCCTAGTGAGCCTCTTCTAGTTGTTGGTTCTACCCAGACTCTTAGCGGGGTGGTGGAATTGAATTCATTTCGGTTGTTGTCCAGCTACCATGGTGATCGTGATCTATCAAAGGTAGTAGACTGGCATGGTGAGGTCATGGGTGTTTTCAGGTTATTGGGAACTCCCAAAGCTATGAGAGTCTGTGTTGGTTCGGGTCCGTCTAAAGGTGAAACTTTGGATTGGTGGAGGAAATAATCCCAGCGTCGTTGCATGATGGTGCGTCTTGTGAGGTGTTTAAGGTGACACTCGTCCGATGGTTTATACCCGAGGAAGTAAAAGTGAGGAAAGTGGTAGAACTAGTGGGTGTCGAGTAAGGACAACAAGCAGTGAAGGCCTGCGTGGGACATGCCAAGGGGTTGATTCCATTTTCTCCGGAGGTAGCATCATGGAATCAGTTAATTTTCCTCTTGTGTGGGGTCTTCGTCCAGGGTTCTGGGACCATTTCTTTCTGGTGTTCAGGAAGGTTCCCCATCCAGTGACGAGAGCGAATCGGAGGAACCTGTCTCAGACAAGTCTTCTTGTCAATTACATCTTCTATTAGTTGGGCCACCCCTTAGTTGCTCCTAGTGTGCTTGGTTTGGGTACTTTAAGCTGCCTTGTCATCATCCTCCGAAGGCCTGCCTTCAGTGTGGCCATTTGGGAAACATAGAGAAGTTCTGCTAGCAGCTTTTCTAGGAGGAGTCTCAACAGGAGAATGTCAGCTCCTGACTGCGGGGCAGTAGATGCTTCAATACATCATAGCTCCAGCCACAGGTCTCGGAGTGAAGCCTTTCACGCAGTCAGGAATCGTTGGGTATGGGGCACCTTGGTCTAATTTTTGTCTCCAATGCTGAAATGGGGACGGTATGAATTTCCTTATTGTAGCTCTCCCATCTTTGAAGGTTATGTCCTGCTGTAAGTGGCGTAGAGGCCTCGTTGCCTCGTTGTGGTCTTCTTTCCTTGAATACCCCACTTTGGCAGTAAGGAGGTGTGGTGGTATCATTTTCTTGTAATTTTAGTAGTTGCGCCTACTCAAATATGAGCTTTATAGTTGTCTCTTTATGGCTGTAAGTCTCAAGATGGTTATCTCTCTCATGTGGCTAGCTACTTTGGTGACCCATTCCTATTTTAGGATGTTCTCGTTTTGGAGACACTTGCGTCTTGGGAAATAATGAATAGGGGTTGGTCCGCTACTCAGTTTGGGGTCTTTCGTCGATGACCCCATGTGGTGGGGGGTCTAGTTTATGCGGAGAGTTCATGGGTTGGTTTGTGCTGGGTTTCTCGTACTAGTCTGTGATCACTGGTTAAAGATGGTCAGTCATTAAATGGTGGGAAGACCCACCATGAATCTTGAAGTGCCTTCTTCAGGGTTTGGTCTGTGTGGCGGTTTCCTCTTGGATCAAGTTGACAGTTCCAGAGTCAGCTCATACTAAGAGTCTCAATGTCAGTTGGGCTAGTCGGGTTCTTGTGGTGGGGAGAACCCTCCTCGTTTCCTGATGGTTCTTTTCTTTTCAGTTCCCCTCAGAGCTGGTCGGGTGTGACTGATGGAGTGAAAAGTCATGCCGAGTTGTGATTTTGTTGGCCACATTTAGTTTCAAACTCGAGTTTGTTCCTCGTTTTTCTTGGTGACTTTCTGGGGGCAGAAAGTTTTTGTGGTGGGGATAATTGTCACACCCTGACCAATGCATTATTTTAACTTAATTATTTTGGGTCTTTATTTTGAGTTGCGGGTTGAATCGATTCTATTTTAAAATGGATTTGGGATCTTATATGGGTGTGCGCCCATACGTGCGACCGTCTGTAGCGCCCAATCACATTTAGACAATGTTTTATTATTAAATGTGTCATTATTGGGGTGCACGACCTTGCCCGTGACTGTGGTCGGTTCCCATTCTTAATAAGAGACTGTTCTATTTTCTTAAATTTATTTTTACATGGCCGCGCAACTAGGCGTGCAGCGTGCACGAAACCGAGCGTGCACTGCTCTAGTGACTGGGCGTGTGATCGTGCACGCGATCGGACGCGCGACCGCACACGGAACCATGCGCGCGACCCCGCGCGTGAGACTGTGTGTGGTGTCCTCTCTCAGTTAATAATTTTATTATTATTATTTTAGTTAATCTTTTAATTAGGCTTAGAATATTAAATTATTGACATATTTATAAAATTGTTAATAATAATAATATTATTATTATTATTAATATTATCCTTTTTTTAAATGGTTTTATTAAGTTATTTGTTGAATGATTATGATTATTATTTTAATTGGTATTTTATTAAGTTATCTTTTTTTTAATTATGATTCATTAATATTATTAGGATTTCTTTTTATTTATTTATTTTTATTTTTATTTATTTTATTTACTTATTTACTTCTTCTTTTTGCTTTGTGTTAGGGTTTCACCCCCACCCCATTTCAGCGCCTTTCCCCCCTAGCTCTATCGCACCCTTCTCCCCCCTAGTAGCCGGCGCGCCCTCCCTCTCCGGCGAAACCTCCTTCATCCCCCTCCCTCCCGTGGCCTGCCTTCGGCGAACCACCTCCGGCACACCTCCCTTCGCGCTACCCCTCTTCTCCAACTGGTCGCCACTACCTGATTCCTCCCAGCTCCGGCGCGCACCACTCAGAAGAGACCGTCGGAATCCCCCTCCTCCCGTTCGGCTGGTCGCCCCTTGTGCCGCCTCCCGACCTCCATCGATCCCGGTCGCCGGCCTCCCTCCGCCCATTTGGCCTCCCGAACCCCTCTCGACCCATTTTTCTCTCCCCCGGCCAGTAGCCGCCGCACGCAGCCCCCTCTTCCGGCATTCCCCATCTCATCAAGCCAGCTTTTGGAACCCCTTGTCGGAGCACTTCGGTTGTGTTTCATTCTGTATTGGTGTTGTTTGCGATGCGTCTGGTGCGCGATTGGTGTTTCGTTTCAAAATTTGGGGCTTTCGACACCAATGGTAAGCAATTTCATCTATTAATGATGTTTGATGAAGGTTTTGTCTGGATTAATTTATTTAGCTTGTTCTTTAATTATTTTGGGTGGTGCGAATTTAGTTTTCATTGAAGTTTGATATGTGTATTAATTGTTTGGTAGCATGTTTATATGTTATAAGTGTGTTCTTGCTAAAAACTAACATTTAATCTACTGTTAGTGATTTAATAAATGTTTCAGTTAGCTTATTAAAATGTGCAGGTGGTGCAGAGTGTATTTTTATATGGAGTCGTGTGCGTTGGATTTCAAACAAAATTATTTTAGTGTATTTTTGTGGTAAAACATTGAAACACACCTTGAAAATGTTTTAGTATGTTTTTTTTTAATTTATTTAATCGTCTATGTGGTGCAAAAATAGTTTTAAGACAATTTATTTTACATTTTATTTTGAAGTGGTAGCTTAATATGAGGGATGATGTGTTTTCTTTGAAAAACCCATGTCAAGCTTCTTATCACTATTTTATAAAATGTATTGTTGTTTTATCAAACTGTGTAAAGGATGCAGTTAGTGTTTTGGGTGTGGTTTCAATGTGTTCTTGGTTGTTGAAGATGGATTTGGGTGCGTTCTGGATAAAAAGTTTCATTTTGTTATTTATAATTGGTTCATAAAATGTTTTAATGATTTGTTAAGTGGTAAAGGGGGGTGCAGATTGTGTTTTGGGGCTCTTTTGGTGCATTGTATCTTGTTTTATCTGGGTGCGTTAATGAGATGTGTTTTGCTGAATTTTTTTTGTAGATTGCTTATGTGTTTATTTGTCTTATTAAATTATTTGTGTAGTGCATTGGACCTCGCTACGATGGTTTCAAGTTGCGGGTGTCCGAAATGCCTACACGTACATGCATGGGGTAAGGAATATATATATATATACCCTCATTGTACATATTCCCTCATGGCGCGGGGAATATGTGCAATGCAGCTAGGGGTGTATATATATATATGTATAAATGCATGTGCGTGTGTGCTTCATGTGTCGGTTCGAGTAGCCATTGGCAGATAGCGACAGGTTTGAGGTAGGTCCCCTATGCCTAAGCTTTTAATTTGAAATTCATAATTGCATGATTGTTTTAAAAAATATGTTTTACACTATGCTATATACACATGCTATGAAATCTGATTGCGGTTTCTAGGAACTATTATGCCTTGTATTGGAAAATTGAAATGTATTTCAAAGTCGTTGGTCTTAAGTGACTTTTCTTGAAAAATTGATTTCTTAAGTGGTTTTGAATTGGTAATGTGTATTTCCAAAGGTGTTTGGCCTTTTTGGCCGGTTTATTTTTAAAATGTGTTCCCTTTATGTAATTAAGAATGTTTGGCATCTTAAGAAAGTTTTATGAAATAGAAAAACCTCTATTGAGGCCCGTTTGGCACATTAAGATTTGGTTTGCGAAAATAGAAAACCCCTTTTGAGTCATTCCCCCAAAATTGAAAATAAAATGTGATGCAAGTGTTAATGAGTGGTTTGTGATATGTGCCTAGTGTAAAGGCTTGTGCGTGTTTGTGTGATCCACAGAGGGGGAATGCACTTAAGTAGGGAGTGCGGTGGTGAAAGGTTGATTGAGTTTTAAATAAAGAAAGTGCAATGTACTTGATTGATTGCTTGATAAAGAAAACTCACCACCAGTTGAAATAGAGAACAATGGGAAACCCGGGTATCTAGGTGGGTGACCAGGACTAGTATGCTAGATGACACGGCAGGGGTTCATCCCGGTTTATCTAGCAGGATTGACGCGACAACACTAACTAAACTTATGAATTCCTGAGGTTCGTGGCCTTCTAAGCCACGTTTTCTAAGGGTCGTGGCCTTCTAAGCCACGTTTTCTGAGGGTCGTGGTCTTCTAAGCCACATTTCACCGAGGTACGAGGTCTCTAGCTTCCCACTTGTTCTAGCTACCTATAGGGATTACCCATAGTGCTCATTTTTGTCATGCTACTAACGATGTAACTTTATTTTCAGCTATTTCATACTTGATGACTTGTTTGTGAAAACCATATTTTAATCCAAACTGGTTTCTTTTCAGTTTGAAATGTTAATGCATGCTTGGAACCTATTTGGAATATGTAGTAAGAGTGAAATGTTTTATTTAAAAATGAAAACTCATTACCTGAATTTGAAAAGAAGGAAAAACATCATTTTTCTTATGGATTATTTTCAAACTGGCATAGTTGGGTTTCTTAATAAAGGCAGAGGCATGGGATGTGGTTATATTTTGGATTTCCTACTGAGCATCTCGGTGCTCACGCCTACATTACTTTTTAGTTGCAGGTTTCAGTCTTGGATCGCTTTTGGGAGCGAGTGTGGTTTTCGTACCGTGGTGATCCACGGGGTCACCTAAGGTATGTCGCGTCTTTTGTTTATTCCTTTTTCTGCTTCCAGGTTGTTCAGTCTATTTTCCTTTATTTATCTGCTTGTTTAGTTTATGTCTATTTATCTTTGTCATGGGCCAAACCGTTCCCAACTGGTTTGTTTTGATGCCCGGAACTAGTTTCCAACCTGTGGGGATCGGGAACGCCCTTCGGGCCATGTCGCGGACCGGGTCGGGCGTTGGGTCGGTTGACGACCCGGCCTGGTTCGTGACACATATTAAGTATTTTTATTTTCACAAATACATTTTATCAATACAAAGTCATGAATTTAAGTATTACGATCATTTCATATAGCCAGGCAAAGTCATACACATAGAATCAAAATTTAAAACTTCTTCAATTAACTCTGATCATTCTTCAAATCACCTCTATCCTTCTTGAACATTCATCCCAGAATATTTCACACTAATTTTAGTATCCAACATTGTTAGTAACTCTAAGATGGATTATCTACAAACCAAACTATCTTACTTTCTCCATTAAACTGGTTTAACACTTTTTATTCAAAACTTTAGAATATGTAAAGCAAGGTTCACTTTAGCTTCTATCTCACTTATCCACTTCCTTTAAATATTATGTATTGTTCTTCCAACATCAGAACTTTTTATGGTCATACAAAAAATCTCTTAAATCATCACATGTAAGGTTTTTTCATGAATATTTGCTTCTAGTTATTCATGGGAAACAACCTTTTAACTATTCATTACTAATAGACATGGGTTTTATCTTCACTTACTTGTACATAATGAAATGATAAGTACCTTCATCTTCTTTTAGTGGGTGGATCTTCACTCCATCGTATCCCATTTCATCCACTGAATGACTCAACCTCATTATATGAAGATATTATATCTAGTAGCAGGGAGAGAAAATATTTATTAATTTTTATAAATGAGTTTGAGTTCAGTTTTGTGATGGAAAATTGTCACACCCATGCCATGACATGGGACAAAGCCTCATTTTCTAGAGTAAGAAGTCACATTTGTTAATAGAATAGTAGAAAAAATATGAATAAAATAAAAATAAAATAAAACATAGAATAAGAAAATAATAAGAAACAAAACAAATGGAATACTAAAAATAAAAATAGAATAATAATATAGAGAGATAGAAATAAAATAAAATAAAATAAGTGGGTATAAGAGAGAAATATAAGAAGAAGAAACATAAATAGAAGAAAAATAATAATAATTAGAATAATAAAGAAGAATATGAAGAATAATAATAATAATAATCATAATAAGGTAGATCATAAAAATTAAAGAAGAACATGCATTAAATATTTTTAAAATAAATTTAAAATTGCATAAGAAAACAAGTAAATAGAATAAAATGAAAATAAAATAAAGAAAAAAAGAAAGATAGAAGAAACATGAGCCTTCAACGTCTCCCTATATGGATGTGAATGGAATTTATAGTTGGTGATCACCATCGATTTATTATGTTAAAAAACTCCTTTGGTCCTCTTTAAATCCATAGTCTCCATACCTTTGAGATCACTTTTTAAAAATCCATCATAGTTGTAAGGCTCATGCGTTTTATTTTGGAAACACCAAAGATCTGAATCACTAAAACAATTGGGTTTTCCATATTTACATCATGGATCTAATAGATGAATGGCCTAATCTTGTGTACATTGTGTGTATGGTTGAAAGGGAATGTAGCATCACATATTTTTTGTTCAACGATCTTCAAAAATCCCTATGTCCTTTACAATTGCTAGAGGGAACTCATTAGGTCGTGCATGGCCTCAGCTATGTTCAAAAGGGGTGCATAGTGGTTGTTTAGGGACTTGGAGGTGATCAAATGTGATCCCAAGCATTGTAATTGAGAGTTAATATCATGTTTGAACATTCTAACAGTAGTCATGGTGGTTTTTTAGGGATTTTAGGATTTAGCGGTTGTTGATCGGTGGTAGAATGCAGTAGAGTCGAGCATCGTGGGAAAATTAGGAGATACAACTTCGAGTTTTAAAAGGGATGAATAGTAATTGGGATCTTATATCCCACATTTTAATAGAGTTAGATAGGTATGCTCATTTATAATCTGGAGTTTGCAACCTCATGTTTAGACACCTTTGATAGGGATGGGCTCCTGTATTCACTCTCACACACAAAAATGGTCCATGCGCACTATGTAGCCCGATAAGGGCCATGGTCCAAACTATACCCATGGTTCCTCCCATAGTCCTTTCACCTTGCTGACTCTAGCCAGCCTTCCTACAGGCACCATGATTGTTTATTCATTTAAAGTATGTCTATGTGACTTAGTCCCTTTTTGGTTGAGTACTAGTTCACCGGAATATTTTTCACATAAAATAAATTTGAGAAAATGAAAACATAATAAAAAAACTTAAACATAAGTTCATAAAAATCCAAAAGTTATAAATTCGTCCATTTGAATCAACTTAAACACTTAATTTTTAAATTACCAGTTTTTATTTAAATATTGAACTATATGGTCATTTAAATTAAAACCTAATAAAATCCTTAGAAAATGCTTAAAAACATGAAATTTATGTGTGTGAAGTACAACCATGCTTAAGATATGTTTATCCTTAGTCATAAAATCTCATCCTTAAAAATAAAAGAGCACCAATGTTATAATTATTTAAATTTAAAAATAATAAAATAAAATTATTATCAATGTTGAATAAAAATTCAAAAAACTACATAAAATATCACTTTAATTTCTCAGTTTTAAAAGAAATAATCAACACATATTCTTTACTATTTCCCATTGAAAATGATGGAAATTATTCTTTAATTCATAGAATCTCCTCAATTCATTAATATTAAGCATTCAAAATCATAATTTACTTCTCTTTTTAATCTTTTCACTCATCACTCATGACACAATTCAGATAGAGTTATTCTCATGTCATGAGAACATTCTCCTTCTCTATAGGCTTTCAGAGAAACTAATTTCTCCCCTTTATAATGAAAAAAGGCATATAAAATCTTGAGTATGTTCAATAAATGATCCAATGACTCTGAGTATTTAGGTTGGTATGGATTGGTGTTTAAAATTAATACTTAATAAGTAGGTTTATCTTTTAAATTATAAATAATGATATCAATAATTTATTTGTAAGGGAATTAACCCCTTAAAAATATCAACTCCCACTTCCCCAAAAACTCAAAGAATGGTCATGATCAAAATTTATCATAATGAATTATTTGAACACTGTATTAGTTTGTAGTCTAATTGTATACTTTTTTCATGAAGTACCTTTTTTATAAAAATAGATTCCCTTTTAAAAAATATAATTTGAATGAATATCACATTCACAATATAACCACATATAAAGAAATTATTGTTCCTTTAATGGAGGTTTTTAATTTTTATATGTCACAACTCATTCCTATTTTTTATTTTTTAAAATAAGGGGAAAGGGTGAAATTACAATGTATGAATCAAAAAACCTTTCTTATTATCCCAAGTAACACCCCTACACATTTTTATTTCCATGAATTTCATCACTTTTACCATGAATTCCCTCAACCACACCCCCCCTAGACACTTCAAATTTAAAATATCATGAAAATACTAATAGGATGGTAGAAATGTATAAAAATGGATTCAAACATGGATCATCCATAATAATGGAATTCATGGTTATTGTGGGATAAAAAAGGATTTATGTAAATTTGGTCTCGTGGATAAGGTCTTTTATAAAGATTCCTAAACAAATTTAAATTTTTTATTACTCAACTATTACTTTTACAAGTCCAAAATCAGGTGCCATGTCCCAAGATCACTCAAGAAATATGATCATGATGAAATAGAAAATATTTTTCTAAAAATCTTCTCAATAATTATACATTTTATATGGGATAATAAATCATGGCATGGCTAATGATAAAAATAAATTTATATGAATTCTGTAAATTTAATTTATGAAAAATGGTTGGGAAATTATATTTGCATGAATCAATTACCTCAAATCATGATTCCTCATTTTAATATCCATGATTCACTTAAAACATTAAATTTTCTATTTACACATTCAATATCATTATCATGGAAATATAAAACATGAAACCATAGGATTCCGATGAACTCATCACTCTTAGATAAGTCAATAAAATCAAATATTCAATCACAAGCATCGAATTTTTTATTTAAATCTCTAATTAGGTTTTAGAAAATTTATAGGGAGTTTTAAAGGATTAACATTAAAAGTGAACTCCCTTTTCAAATGAATATTTTTTCTTCCTACTCTACTAGATGGTGGTTTCCTTATTTTATCTTGGTTCTACAAAAAAAATAATTAAAACTCAAGGAACATGTCATTAAAGATCAAAATGATATAGGGAGTGGTGCTTCAAGATGAACTAATCTTAATAATGAAATTGAAATCCTATAACTAAAATAAGGATAAATATTTGTATGATACCAAAAGTGAGACCAAGATTTTCAATACCCCAATAAGGGTAGTACCAGCTATTACCCATAATCTGAGGGTGGAAAGATATTTTTAGAATTGAACCACCATGTGTGGATTTTCTCAGCTTGTACTTCTTCCTTCTTGGTGAGGAATGATCCATGGATAGAGTATACCATATCCCTACCCTTCATAATATGGTATAGAATGAGTGGTGGGGTAAGATGAAGTATGGATCAAGATTTTTTAGTTTCTACTTATGTATCCTTTTCTTCCTTATCCAGTTCATTTTAAATTTGGGCTGAAGAGATTGAATGATCAAAGGGAAAGTAAGTAGGTATTTATACTTTAGTAAAATTTATACATGAATAATGATATTTATTCTCCCTTTCATAATGATAATCCAATGCCTTAATTTATTCAAGCTCAACCACTTAGACTTCTTCATGGGATTCCTCTAATGTATGTTCATAAAAATTAGGTATCTCCATGTGTTCCTCAATATATGAATGTTCATATTATTAATATTCTTCTAGGGAAAAGAATGGACTGACCAAAAATTAAAATTCTTGGAAGTGAGAATTAAAAAAAAATCATATTTAATAAAATCAAATGAAATAGAGTTAAAATAATTATCAAATCCTTGTCTTGGTTTGGCTTCAATATATTCTACAATGGTTAGTGCCTCTTAAAGTTGTGTCTTAGTGGATGCGGGTAGTTTGTTGAGATCCTACATAATTTCTTTAAATTCATTCAAATGAGTGTTATCTTCCTCCATGGATAAAAAATAGGAAATGGTTCTAGATCTTCTAATTTATATGGACTAGAAATATCATTTTTTGACTCACACTCATTCCAAAATTCATCCAGATCATTATGATCTCCCACATGTATATCAACAGTAAATTCTTCCTTATTAGGAATCCACTCTATCTCATCATGGTCATCTTGGATCAGGTTCATAAAATGTTTTGGATATTTATGATCCTTTATTTACACCTTAAGTTCTTGGATATTCTCAGAAAAAGTCAAGAGCTCCAGTGATTCCTACTTCTTATCTTTAAGTTTATACATGTCATTTTGGAGTTGATTGACCATGATCATAAAATATTGAGGTGAGAGGCCTATATCTATGCAATTTTTCTTCATCCTGACAAATATTATAAGAGCATTGGTATTTAAGTATAAGGCCTACTCATTATATTATATTTCTTTTTCATGCACATGTGAGTAACTATTTCATGAATTAATTAACTTCTCATTTAAAAAATTCATGAAAAAAATATTTTTTTATGTTTTTTTATTTATTTAAAGAAAATAATCCAAAAAACTATCTACAGTGCAAAAATAGAAAATTTAAGAAAACAAATGATTGGCTCCCCATAGATGGATCTACTTTTAACGCATGCCTATAATTGGGTGTGGAAAAAGAAAATTTCAAAAAAAAATTCCTAGTATAGCACTATGGCTGATCAGGGTCGTCTCACTTGAGGAGCTTCACAGTTTTCTACTTACTTATTTAATTCACCTAATCTATTTATTTTTGTTATTTTTAATATTTTATGAAAATAGTGATAAATTTTTGGGTTTGGATTATTTCATAAAATATAGAAAATACATGAAAAATGAAAATTTAAACTAACATACAATTTCTACATAGAATGTGATTAGAAAGATAGATTTTGCTACAAGTTTTTCTTTTGATTACTACCATTATTATCCTTTATTTTTTTAAATTATGTTTGATAATCCTATTATGATATCTCATCCATAGAAAACTATCCTTTTATTTGGTGTTATGAAATATATAATTCCATTAGAAATAAAAATTCCACCTCCTCATGTAATAATGGTTAATAGAACATCTCAATCAAGAGTCTAACATCTTCTTGGACTTGGGTCAATCGTATGCCATTTAATTCACTAAATGGATCAAATAAATCTTATAAAGAGATTATATTCAGTAGAAAGGATGGAAATCATTTAGTAAAAGTATATAGATGAGTTTGAGTTCAGTGTTTTTATGAAAAATTATCAAACTCGTTCACATCACCCTTCTTCGCCACAAATATAAAACAAAAATTAAAAAAGAATTCAAGAACACCTAAACTCCTATAGGTTAAGCCTTGGGTAAACCCCTCGTTATCGAGGGTAAGAGGTCACAATAGTGGATAGAAATATAAAGATAATAATAATATAATAATAAGAAAAAATAAAATATAATAAAAAAATAATAAGAAAGAAAACACATGGAATAATAAAAAAAATATGAGAATAAGAGAGAGATAAAAATAAAATTAAATTAAATTAAATTAAAATAAGTATGTATAAGAAAAAGAAAAACACATAGATGAACAAAAAGAAGGTGGATCACACAAATTAAATAATAACATGAATATCCTATTATATTAAAGAAAATTAAAATTAAATAACAACAAAACTAAATATAATAAAATAAAAAGAAAATAAATTAGAAAGAAATAAGGAAACATGATCCTTCAACTTCTCCCTATGTAGATATGAACATCCATTGTAGTGGGTGATCCCCCTATATTTTTAGAGGTTAAAAACTTCCTTCAGTCCTCTTTAAATTAATTGTCTCCATCTCTTTGAGATCTCTTTTAAAATCAATCATAGCCACAAGACCAAACTATTTTATTTTGGAAACACCTAAGGTATGAATCACCAAGATAATCGGGTTTTCTTTATTTGTAGTGTGGATCTCATGGTTTTGTGGCCTCCTATAGTGTGTGTGGTGTTAGTGGTGTCAAGTTAATGTGGTATCATGACAGTAGTGGTGTAATGAACTTCATTGAGCCATTCAACCTTCATAGTGGCTGGAGGGATCTCATTATGTCATGTGTCTCCTTATTTGTGTTTGAAAGGGGCACATGGTTGTCATTTTGGGACCAAGAGGTCATCATATGTGATCTAGACAACTAGAAGTGTAATAGTATCTCATGTTCGATATTTCTAGTGGAATCCATTGTTTTTTTAGGTTATTTCAAGTGGCGATGGGCATTGAGTGGTGGCGGTAGACATCGGAGTTGAGTGGCATTGGAAAATTAGGTGGGATAGGGATGAATAGTTACTAGGATTTTTTTTCCACATCAAACAAGATCTAGGGGTCCACATTATTTTATAAGATAGAGAATTAGATCTTAGGTTTAGATGTCTACGGTGTATATGGTATCCTTCATTCACTTTCACAAAAAAAAATGGGTTGCACACACTGCACACGCTAATCAGGGCCTCAGATCATCATATTTATGGTTCCTCCCAAGGGACTTCAACCTCATCGGCTTGAGCTAGCCTTCCCACAAGCACCACGCTCATCCATCCCTCTTAAGGGTTCTCTATCTGACTTATTCACTTTTGGTTGAAGGATATCTAGCCTAGATATTTTTTTACAAAAAATATATTTGAAAAAAATAAAAACATAATAAAAAATATAAGCATAAGTTTATAAAATATCTAAAAGTTCCAAATTCACTAATTCTTATCCTTTTAAATAAATTAAACACATAATTTTAAATTTATATTTTTTTATTTAACAATTAATTATATGGTAATTTCAATTAAAAATCATTACAAAATTATTTGTAAATGTTTAAAAAAAATTCCAGAAATTTGAGTGTGTTACGTTTATATGAGATAAGAAAATAGATGTCTATAGATAATTTGTTAAAAATGAGTATTATTCCTCTCAAGGAACAACTTGAAGATGGTAGAAAATATATAAATGATTTTTTCTCTAGATAAACAATTATGAATTCAAAATTTAAGGGGAAGGATGAAAAAATCAAGGATACCAAAGAGGGGTTGTAAACCTCTATTGAAAATAAGAAGACCTTTCAAATTCCATCATCATCGTGTGTATATCACCAAAAATAAATTCTTGAACTAGTGAAAATAATAAAGGTTCCTAATAAACATGGAAGATAATCCTATAAAAAGAACATGTTTGTGACATGATACTATTATATAAGAATGGGACACACCATCAATGTGTCTCTATAATCCCTAAGTATCAATGAAGAACACAAAACTATTTTACCAACATATCAATTAAGAATATATTACACAAAATATACTTATAATGATATATGTTTTATATATTATAACAATAGGCATATGTAAATGAATTTTAGTAAGAAGGAATATTAGTATTATAAGGAATTCCTTCATTCTAATGACAATATAGAAGAAAATTTATACCAAAATAAAATCTATTAATATGGAAGAAATATTTACAATTTTAGAGAGGTATGAGGGAAATCAAAAATGTTTTCACCAAGCATCAATAATCATACACTCATAGAATCCTTCATAGAGAGAAATAAATTAGATGTAGAATATAGAGAAGGAATTTTCTCCAGTTATAAGGAAGATGGGTAAGTATGCAAAGCAATAATCTCCATGGAAAAATGATTCTAAAGTGACTCTCATGAAAACTGAAGAGGATAGACACAAGTTGTGTATTACTAGTTTCATAAATCTTACCACTAGTAATGATGTGAAAATAGGTGTATGATACCTCCTCATATGGAGGAATCATATTAATAGATTCATGAAAAATTCATTATTAAATTAAATAGGCACAAGTAGGATTGGTCTCACAATAAAGATAGATGACTTGTGGTCCACTATTAGATAATTTATTGGCCCCATAAATCCTATGAGGGATTTTGAATTATCATGATCAAGGGAGTTTTGACCCCACTCCTATATTTGGAGGACCCATAACCTATGTATATGGGGGTATTAAACTCTTTAACGTATGGGGGACCCACACCCAAACTAAATCACATCATTAGGGGAGTACTAAACCTTGTGTCCACTCTGTTCATCTTACACGAACCCTATCATCGACACTACAGATATAAAGAACTTCATCTACCCTAAACACTATGAAAGTAGACTTTATTTTCCAAAAATATTACAACCTAATTTCTATATGTAAAACCCATTATTTTGGTTATTGACTTGCATAATACTGACACACCACTTAAAATTTACCAAAAACACCCATCAACACATAGTACACAACCTGTATATAGAGTTAAATAGTACGTAAGACTTAGAAAATGGTTGGAAATGTACTCTTTCCATCCTTACATATGGATGTAGACAGATATGGTGTTACTATAGAATGACATAGTATGTGGGGATCCTGTGATAGTCATCCATCTACACCAGAATCCAAATTCAAGTCATCTGCTTGTACAAAGTGTGCATTTGAGCCCACATAAAATGTGTGGACATGGAGAAATTTGATCATGTTCATATATAAACAACTTTTTTTATATCCTAGACTAATATAATCTTTGGATCAATAACACACATTATGTGATATTTAACATGGACCAAAAACCTTAATCTCTAATTGATATGGAACATTCCATGTGACTCAAAAATAAAATGTTGTGTGATCTCTAACTCAATTTGTAGAAACCCTAGATAATTAGTGGAATATCTAGACACTATTAATGCCTAATACACCACCCTTTGAGTTCTGGAATCACCACAATTATTTTTGGGTCCAAAGAAACCCTCCATCAATCCCTTTTTAGCCGCCTATTTCTAAAAGATTTACTAGAACATGCCTTTATGTGCCTTTATGCTTCCATCCACCAAGAACACATTAAACTCATGATGTTGATTCCATAAAACCATTCACTTAATATTTCTTTCCACTATGAGGGTTGAGTCCCTTAACCACTCAATCTACCCTCGAGAATGAAAGGAGGAGAGAAGCGTTTTGGTGGTCCGAGATCCTACGCCTAATGAAATATTACAATCCAGGCTTGGTTTCATCATGACTTTTAAAGAGGTGGGTGACATGGAATATGTGGAATGGTTCAATTTCTATATTTTACCAAAAAACTAGGGTTTTTATCTACCAAAAATTTCATATATTATTATTTCATGAATGAATAAACCAAAAAAGATAATCATTACGATCATTTTAAAAGAAAATAATTTGGAATTTGGAATGATATAACCCAAAAAAGATTTAATAATAAGGAACAAAATTCATATATTATAAATAATGAAGAAAAATTAATTAAAAATTACTACCCCAAGTTTTTATTTTAGATGTTCAAATTCAATGATTAATCTAGGTGTCATAAAAGACCCCTTGAAGAACATACACCTTGTATCCAATCCTCTCAATTATCTATTGATAAGATTTAATTTAAATGGTGGGTAAACCTAATTTAGAGAGTTAAGGATGATATATTTTTTCAAGGGTTTGTGAAGTTTTAATTTTAAATCTCAAGATCGTCTTGGTACAGGGATCAAAACCTGAACTTTAATTACCCCATCCCTAGGGTAACCACTTTATCCCAAGTCAAACTATAATGTTGGATTTTTTATCTAGGGATCTATTTAAATGATATCAATGATTATTCATGATCATTTATGTGTGGACTAAAATCCAATATATTATATTTATTTAAATATAATATAGAATTCATGACATAATAATGATTAAAATAACTCTACGACCACCTCATAAAATATTGTTTAAAATATTTAATACCTTCAAAAAACATTATTTCACTATATCCTCCACAGATTCAAGGACTTTTTCCCCAAAAATAACAAATAACTCAAAAATTTGATTATACTGATCACTCATTGAATTCTCACACTCATATGAGATCTTTGATGGTTCCCATGCTACCACAAGACATGAACCAATGTTATTCTCTCCAATTAGTCCAAAATTTTCATCAGGTACTCAATGAAGATAGTTTTATCATCAATTTATAACTCTCCCTAATCAATGATGTGTGATGGGATGTTCACATACCTCCCCAATTGTGAGAAATGGAGGAAATTATATACCTGATCTAACTACGAGGGTAATATTAGGCAGTAACAAACCTCACATTCCCTATGCAAGCCTTTAAACTTATTGATGAACCTCATGATAGATTTATACCCTAAAAAACCACCTCCAATCATGATGTGGAGAGATCTTTAAGAATACACGGTCTCCCTCCTTGCACACCAATGGTCTTTATCATTAATATAGATAGGACATTTGATGGTTCCATGAAGTCCTCATCCTCTCCTATATCACTTTAACATCTTTTGGCATCAACTACACCATCTCAAGCCTTATAAATGATTACTAAACAATATACATCTAGAAAAGATGTGGAATAAAGGGCCTCCAATATAGTACCTTTAATGGTGTCATTTCAATAGTGCAGTGCGGTGTTTTTTAAACATAAACTTCACTAAATTTATGTGATCTTACCAAATACACCCAAAATTGAGAAAACAAGCTCTCAAATTATCCTCAAGACCATGAATGGTACACCTTTTCTAGATATATATGTAAAGGTGGGATGTTATACTCAATTGTATGTTAGTTTTTAAAGGATTTTTCAAGCTCCTCTATAGCAAAGATGTAAATCAAACATATCAATAAGAAACAACCATCAAGGGTACTCTTTGAAATTTATGATCTCATATATTTAGATATGTCTTAATCTCTCCATTTAACTCTTCCCTTAAATATGAAGTAATTTGGATGACTTGGTGAGTGATTCAGTAGTTAACTAGTTCAATTTTTTTCCTTCACCAAATATGGAATTCCTATCATTAATTTCATATAAATAAAATCCCATTTCCATTTCTAAAATGTAATTCGATGAGACAAACCCATTAGAATAGAATTTGTGTCCATCATCCACTTACAGGTGAGGAATAAAGTCACAAACTCTACAAGACATAAAATTATTCAAGACCAATAAAACTATTTCTTGATATTATAGTATATATTTATCATTCTTATCTGTATCATTATGGATAAATTGTCAAACTCTCTCAATAAAACCTCATTTAATGGGAATGGGGCCACTGTTCACCCCTAGGAAAGGATAGTGTGCAACCCAAATTTTTCAAATATATTAGATACATAACCAAGGAGTATTTGGTCAGATGGGACCTCACAATTAGTGTCTCCAATCTAAACCTCCCTCACTCACTGATGAAATTCAGGGGATAATACCATCGATAAAAGATAAGCCACATCTCCCCCATCCACTAAGGAAATATTCATCAATGATATTTGTATGGGTGTATCCTATATCATCTTGGAATGAGATGTCCTATTATTGTAATTATCCATTAAATTTATATTCTTCATAGTATAATTTCTCAAATTAATAGTCATTTATAAACTCTATCCATCCCCACTAACTCAAGTTATGATCTTACTTAGAGAAGATATACCCAAGGCACTTTTTATCTGTATAGACCATGAATTGCATGAAAATAATGAAAGGCCCCCATGTCTTCAAGGTGAAAAATAATTTTGTGGGAGCTAGGTCATGAGTTGTATAGTTTTTCTCATGAGGTATCATTTTATTAGACACATTGGTGATAACTATCTACTTTTGCATTTGCACATATTAAATCCTATCTCCATTAGCCTCTTAGAATACCTTGTACTCTACTCCTTAGGTTTTCACAACATAGGATCATTGTTAAAAATCAAATTGAACTCCTAAAAATACATTTCACATATCTCAAACTATATAAATGGTTTCCATTTTCATGTAAGGGAATTTATGGGATCCATAATCCTAGAAAATACTTCCATGAAACTTTTATAATATCAAGTTAACCTAAGTAATATGGCCACCTCGTCCATTGTCTTAGGTGTCCCCCAAGAAATAATTAACTCAGTCTTCATGTATTCAATAGCTACCTCACACTCTAACATAAATTTCACAATAAAATTATTTCCCGAATCTAGTACATTTACTTTTAGAGTTGATAATAAAGTCAGTGCTACCAAATAAATTCTTGACTAACCCTTAGAAGTTTAGCATTATCATCACCAATGAATGAATAGATGAGGATAGCATCTATGAAGACCACCACTAATTAGACCAAGAATGGATGGAATATATTATACATGATTTCTATGAACATAGATTGTTTTTTTCCTGTCCAATAGTATCACCATGAACTAATGGTGTCTATAATGAAACCTAAATTATATCTTCATGATATCTTCCTCAAAAACCCAAATATGGGGATAAAAAAAAGGTCGATTTTTTGAACCCCCACACCACCTTTAAATAGTTGAAGAGGTCTTAAATCTTCAATAATGGTTTTATTCTTGGTGGTCAATTGGTTCAGTTGATGATAGTAAATATGTGGCCTTGACTTTCCGTCTCCATTTTTGCTGAACAATGCATAAGCCACCTAAGATCTTATATTGGGTTAAATAAAAACCTATAAAAAATGTTCCTCTCACTACACCTTTAACTCCCTGAGATCGGTTGGGTCCAACTAATAAGTATAAAAAAATATTATTATGTCTATAGAGTGTCGATAAATGAGAAAAAATATTCTTAAAGAGGGATAAATCTAGGATCATCCCTTGAAAAAATATCCATGTACTCCTTCATGGAAGAAGGAATCTAATCCTATAAAGCATCTAATTAATGAAAAAATAAAATTCCTGGTGAGGGGTAAATCATGGAACATCCCATGTAAAAAAATCCAGGTAATCCTTCATGGAAATAGGAATTTAATCCTAAATAAATCTATAACACACAATTATAGGCTCCCCAACTAATAGAAGATTAGCAGAAACATCCTCCAAGTATTCCCTACTCACCCTAAATGAAGATCTCATACACCCACAAAGCTCAATATTGTTCCATCGGCTCAATAGAACACCACCCTATAATGATAATAGTCTATATAATATTAAACTAATGATATTTGGTCCATACCAATAATCAAATCATAGGGATTAATCCATACTATGATGTGATCCCATGAAAACCTCTCCTCACCAAAAACAATCTCACAGTATTGGTAGACGTGGGTGAGAATATGAGTCTTTTCATATGATTCCTTATCTATATAGGTTATGTTAAAGGTTTTATTTGGATTTATAACTCAAGTAATAGATATAAAATAACAAAATAATGTATTAATTCGATGTCTATAAATATAGGTTCCAATGTTGAGGTGACATATATCATACGTTAAACCATGTCTCAGACCTCCTAGTCACATACCTACATTATTTTCATTTATCAATGGCTCTAACCTCCCACTCCCTGGTCCTAGAGAGTACCAACTAAAGAATTTATTGGTTGAAATAGATTTTAATTTCATCCTATTTTACCTCCTACAAGTGAATCTAAAACTCCTAACCAAAAAATCATTTAGGGGTACCACCCTAACCACTATAGGGGGCACC
Organism: Viscum album; assembly: GCA_963277665.1. Classification (NCBI taxonomy): domain Eukaryota; kingdom Viridiplantae; phylum Streptophyta; class Magnoliopsida; order Santalales; family Viscaceae; genus Viscum; species Viscum album. The sequence goes on along the minus strand of OY728130.1, from coordinate 1,244,323,248 downwards.
CATATCACACTATTTCCTTAGGTGAGGAATTTCATTCATTATTCCAACTTAAACACCCACTATTTCATTTCTAGTCATTCAACCCTAAGATATATGTCTTCATACTCCAGAAATAGATTATACAATGTATCCTTTTTGGTTATACACCTTACATGGTTGTCCCATCACCATCCCATTGATACTAGGATCGCGAATGTTCATGCCTCCAATTTCTTAACCCTAAAACCCGCCATCGACTATCCACTGTTGTGATTCCACTCTTGTAAAACTGGTACCATCACCATAAACCATCGTTACCTCTTCTAGGAATAACTTAGTCACTAGGGACCTCCTCGAGACCCTAGTGGACATAAGAATACAAATGGGGACAACCTCGGCTCAGATATCTCTAATAATTCCATCTTCAAACTTATATGCTCAAAGGAATCCATCACATAGGATGTCAAGAAAGTACCTCATGAGTTTAGTAATCCTAAACATGTACTCCTTCATAGACTTGTCTCTCTACTATTATCCAAAATCTCTTAGACAGACACAATACTCAATATATTTAGGTAGTATTCCTCCAAGGAAAATATCTCAAATTCAAACAATGTAGAGTATCAAAATCATGAGTATGATTCATCAAGGTCCAAAAACATCATGTTACACCATAGAAATGACTAGATGCTAAAACTACCTTTTTATCAATTGGTTCCTAAACCAAATGAAACACATGTGTCATTGTCTCTATCCATTCATCTATGGTTTGAGGGTCAAAATCACCTCAAAATCAAGGTGGTATCTACCCCTAAAACTCATGTATTGTACTCAAACTTTGGGAATTAACTTTTTTCAAAAAAAACAATAATATGCTCAAATAATGGGAGATTATCCCCCTTACTAAGGGAAGAAGTTTTGCTCACTACAAAATGTGTGGTGGATCTACTCCTCACATACCTATTAGAGAAATATCATAAATAGATCCATGTACGGAGGCCTAATAACTCCTAAAATCAATGACCAGTGGCTCAAGTGCTAGTATGGGTACTTTAGGATCCTATATGGGTTGTATATTGACTGAAATCCTATAGTTGACAATATAAACTAATGGTTATTTAATCATAGTTGGGTGAGATTACTCAAAAAAACAAAAACAATTAAATGACCATGACATGATTTATGAACAATCATTTATGTACAATAAAATTATTCCTTAGGATTTTGAGATGATTGAAATATTATCAAGGTATTGAAGAAAGGAAACATCATCCATCACACATATGTTGGATTCATAGGTTTTATATCCAAACTCATATACCTTTAACATTATTTTTATAAGTTTCTACAAAAAAAACTCATAAGACTCCTAAATAAAATCTTTATCCCTCATATAGTCTAACTCTGATACCACTCTAATAGAACTAGGCCCCTAAGAACCCTACTTGGGATAGTATTAATATTAGTGTGTTAAACCAATACTGCCTCCATTAAGCCAGGGGATAGCGACTACCACTAATAAGGAATATCTCTTATATGGGAGGCCTTAACCTATAAAACTGGAATCCAAATACATATCATTATAACTAAAAATAATAATATATAAATAAAAATTAAAATAGAATATGGTAAAAAACTCATGAATCACATGATAAAAAACCACAAGGTATTATACTTGAATTCTGAAAAAATAGGGGGGACATGATGCCAAAATAAAAGAAAAGTCTATCATAAAATAAATTCAAAATAGGGGAGCTACTCAATGCATTAAACCCCAATATGAACACATATTATAATATTCACATCCAAGAAAAACTAAAATTTCATTCTGCTAACATCGTACCCTTTATAATCACCAAAAAAATATTCATAATCTACTTTCAAAACAACACATGTGGGTGGAATTCCCATGAAAGGGTTTGTATACACATACCTAGAAGGGAACATTGAAAATAATGAAAGGGGAAATAAATAATAATCTAGATCATAGTTCTAGATAAAAGATAAGGGTGAATGAAAATCTAAAAATACTAGAAGAATTAAAAATCAATAAAATAAGGGAGTATAAATATTTATATCACAACAATAGAATGGTTTAACACTAAAAGCAACCCATGGAATCCTTAAAACCCATCTTTATGAAAATCCACACTACCTCTCAGAATCTATAGTGGGGGATTTATGACTTGTTAAGGTATTCAAATCGATTGAGGGATTTTTTTAACCTGGTGGAGGACCCACACATTTTCAAATAAAATACATTGATCAAGGGAGTAACAACTATATATATGGAGTACCCTTGCTCGGTCATTAGAAGGGTTCTTGAACCCATCAATTATATAGAAAACACGCATCTTTTTAGGGTAAAGGGATTACTAAAACCATTCCATAATTTAGAGGACACATTCCCTACATATAAAGGGAAGTAAAAACTATATAAGTTGTGTACGAGACCCTTTCCCTTATATAATCACATATTTAAGGGCATATTAACCCTATGTTTTCTCTATTAATCTTTCCCAAACTAGGTCATCAACCCTTTGAAGATAATGAACCTAATATACCTAGAACACTGCGAAAATGTCCTATTTTGTACAAAGGATTTCACCATTACTTTTTATATGGATAAAATCATAGGTTTTACAATTTACATCCTCACTTTAGACACATGGGTGAAAAGTTATTAAAAACGCACTAGAACACATGGTACGTGGGATTTACTTAGAGAGACATAATTTTTTATCTTTGAGAAGTGGTTGATCATGTATTTTAATCATCATTTCATGTGTAGGTAGACCTACATATTGTTCCTTTGGAATGAAAAAATGTGTAGTTCCCATATGATTTCTTATCATATTCACAACAACTTGGGTCATCTAATTTTCTTATAAACAACATGCTACCTATCCCACACTACTTGTGTGGACAGAAGAAGAGTTGAGAATATAATCTTGTACACCCTGAGTCATGTATCCTATATTAACACAATGTATGGACAATTAACACAAACTTTTTTATATTTAATACAATCCAAGAAACCTTATATTCCACTTGATGTGAAACATAGAATGTGCTTCAAAAATCACATATCATGTGGTCACTAACTTGGGATTTAGAAACCCCATACACCTAGAAAAACTAATATTTTCACCAATATCACCAATATATGTGCTTGATAAGACACACATCAAGATCTGGAATTACTACATCTCCTCTAGTAGTAAAGTCCACCCTCCATCAATACCCCACCAGTGTCCCTTTTCTAAAATCCTGCCTGAAATTCACAATCATGATATTTCTCATTATTAACCAGTGATATATCACTATTCTAACACTCTACCATCATTTTTCACCTTTCATTGTCCACTGTGAGGGATTCCCACCAAAAAGAGGATCGATAACCTTTACTACCCAATTTATCATGAGAATAAGGAAAAATAGGGGGAAGGGTCCTAGAACTATATTTTACCTCCTAAAAGGTCTTAGTTCCACCAAAAAATCTACCGATGATCGGTACATGGATGAAAAAAATCATAATAATGATTCACAAAAAAAATTGGAATGAGGATCGATGAATCACGAAAAATAATTCAAGAAGAAGGAATTCAGATGAAACGTCATTACGAATGGATAAAAAATAAAATATAAAGCATAACATTGAGATTATATTGTTAATCATAAAATTACATATTCACTTATAGTTCCACTAAATATTCCTTATAGAATGCATGAATCATTCATCAATCCTCCCAATTCTCCCTCGATTAGGATTTATGGATATGGTGGTAAACCATAATTAAAAAGATTAAGAATGATTTAATGGGTTCCATAAGTTCATATAATGGACATATAAGCATAATAAAACCCATAATATACATAATATATCCTTAATAGGATAAAAATATAAATAAATAAAATAAAATATAGGTGTATATTTATACCTAAAATCTCATTTGTTTACTCTTTGATGAAGAATAATTGATAAGTATTACTAATAAATCATTGAAAAACACTTATATATGAATTAATTAAACTATAATTCAATATTTGTTAATAAATAGGGGACTCAGGTTCTTCAAAGGTGTGTTAGCACCTTAATATTTGAAGAAATAAGAATAATCATGAACTAAATTGAGCTTTTTATATGATTGCATGTATTAAAATGCACTAATGGGGTGATCCCATACCTCTTATAGACACCCAACATTAAATTAATGGAGTTGATCATTAGATTCCATCTCATAGTAGTTGTCAAGGGTTATGATAATGCATATCCCATTAATTATTTTTCCTTTTGAAAATTTAAAATTATTTTCATTCCATAAATGAATCAATGTCATTGATTCGTAATTAATGAAACCTTGTGTAAAGATGTGAAAGAATGAGGGTTTAACAAATACTGCATATGTCCATTCTTGTATAAAGAAGAATAAGTGTGGGGGAACCTAAATATTTGGTGGGATGATGGGCTATATACCAATGACATTGTGGTAGTTGGTTTCTTATAAGTTTATTACTTCAAAAACATTCTTTCCAACCCAAGTACTGATCGGAGGAAGGGATACCCTAGGTAAGAATAAGAGGATTTATTCATTATACATATCTGGATTGATATGGAAAAGATGAGAAATAATAAGCTGGATAGAATTATAGATGAGTCAGAGAGAATTGAGGTGGTTGAAAAATTAAATCAAGATATCCCATTGGGACTTGATGACTTCTTTGGTTCTTTCTTTACAACTACTTGGGTGATTATTAAATATCTTAACATTGAATCTATGATGTACTTATTTTGTAGGGATTATTTTTTGAGGTTGGCATGTGCTTATAATTTTTTTCTCATCCCTAAGGTGAATAATCCAACCTATTTTAACTAATATCATCTGATTTTACTTTTAAATTTTTCACATAATATTCTATCAAACATCATTAACATCAAGTTATCTATTTTGATTCCTAGTCTGATCTCCAAAGAGAAACATGGTTTCATTCAAGGTAGAAGTATAGAAGGGGTGATCAAAAAGGTTTAATACAAGACTTCTAATATAAATAGGAAAGTAGTGGGTCATAATATCATGGTTAATGTTGATATGGATAAATCCTTCTACATAATTGAATGGAAATACATACCAAAAATTATGAATAGATTTTGTTTCTTCACATGGATTTGTGTCCTCTTCTTTACTTGCTACACTTCCCCCTAGTTCTCTATGGATTTAAATAAAAATTAGTTTAGTTTCTTCATGTTAGTTAGAGTTATTAGATTAAGAGACCCCCTTTATCCCAACTTATTTATCTTTGAACAAGATTCCCTCAAGAGGAATATTAACCTGGGGATTATGATGGGTGAGATCACTCATTTCGTAATCCATCATGGTTTTTTGTATTTATCTAACTTAATATTTTCTAATGACTTATTTTATTTTATTAATTTAAATAATGGATCTATCTAATATATTTAACAGACCCATGACTTATGTACAAATAGAGTTTATATAATATTAACCAAAAAATCCTTTTTTATGTCTCCATGTATTTCACTATAATGCACACTAAAATCATTGAATAAAGGCTGGGGGTTGGTAAGAAGAGCTTCTATGTTGAATATTTTATGTCACGTAACTTTTTATTAATAATTATAATTCACTTTTAGAGGTATTAGTGAATATTATAAATGGATTTACCAATAATTAGAAAAATGGGAATCTATCATTTATTAGAAGGATGACTTCGATTAATAGTGCTCTTATATTAATTCCCATGCACATTATTACAACCCTAAGAGATTATATGGTGGTCTTCAAGGATATTAAATATTAATTAAATAGATTCATATGGGATGATCACTTGAAGGTTGGAATCCTAGATCTTGGTGTTCGAGGATAGAAGTGACAATTGGAAAAGTGGGTATGAAGTTGATGAGTATTGGGGATATTATAAATTGTCTGAAGGTGAAACTTTCTTGGGACTCTCTAGAATATAGTTCTATCTGGGAAAAACTCTAATATATAAATATGGGAATAAAAAGACCAATTTTTATTAGTATAAGAGAAGTGTATCCCATATCTTGAACAACATGAAACTTTATTTATAAACACTTTAAAATAAATCTATATATATTATTGTTCAATGCAGTATTATCTTTTGGAAGAGTAAATAGATAGGGAAAAATTTATTCTTTCTTGAGTGTCTAGTGCCAGATATTTCATTTCACCTTACCAAATTATATCTGAGATTTATCAACTCTGTCATGTATAATGATCAAGATAATATTTAAGTATCACCCTAAGATTTTAAAAAGATAGACTATATTCAATAGTGTATAAGATACACAACATCAAGCTTAAACAAACCATGAAATATTATTATATAAATATAAATGTTATAACCAAGCTGTTAAATTGGGGGGTATAAATAGGATTAAGTAATTTATTACATAAATATAAAGGTATTACTCAATATAGAAGTATTGAGAAACTCTTAATAAATAATCACTCAGTCTTTAGCAAATTTATTTTATTCTTCAAAAGATAGTTTTCTTCAATAATGACGTTTATTTATTTTTGTCGGTAAATTTTATAAATAATTTATGCAACTTATAGAAATTTTATTTGATAAAAAGGTTATAATTTTTATAATAATAATGTCAAAATTATCTTGAAGTTATTTTTTGATAATTTTTTGAAAATATTGACTTTCGAGGGAATTGTTAAAAATTATGATTTTTATTGAAAACTATATTTCTCTTTCAAGAATTTACAGGTTTCCATTTTGTTTTAAAATGGTTTAAAAGTAAAATAAGATCTATTATATTATTAATAATCCAATTCAGTTCATTTTAATCAATTTTTTGGATGAATTCTATATAAAAACTTTTTTATACATAAAAATGATTGTTTTTAAACTTTTTTTGTTGCGTTTTTCATTTTAATATTAAATTCTGTTATTAAATTTATAGAAATAGGATCTCAAAAAATGGATTACGTATTTTAAATAAGTATTTCAAAATTTTCTTAATATATTCATTTTGTTTTTCATCACTGTGAATAATAACCATTTTAAATAATTATCACCATGGTAAGGGTAAATTAGGTAGTTAAGGTTATAAATAATGTGATACGGGCAAAAAGATGGCCCTAAAACTTGCCTTAATTTTTTTGGATGATTATATTTCATCTATAAACATCCAATATTCGAATATATGACCTTTTTCATTTTTCTATGGTTTTGACCTTTATAATATTTAAGTAAAAGATAAAGACAAAAATTTTACTTACTTTCTTTTAATGTCTATAATATTTTTTGATAGTGATAAAAATATATTATGTTCAATTATAAATTTACATTTTAAATATAAATTATTATTTTTTTCATGTTAAATTATTCTTAATTTTTAATGAGAAAATAATTACACTAAATTTTGACGCAATGCTGACCCAGTTTTTAATCAATTAATTGAAAAATAAAATAAATAATTTTAAAAATATTAAATTTAATATAATATGAATGAATTTTTGTGTTATAAAATTTGTTTAGATAATTATAAAATCTTAGTTAAGTTTTAAATTATTTTATTTGAACTATTTTTTCATGTTGTTTTCAAAGTCTCATTAATGGAATAATCCCAAAACTGTCATTAATGAAATTTTATAATAAATAATGTTTTGTTAAATGATTTAAAAATTATAAAAAACTTATCTTTAGTTATTTTAAATATATATGGTATATAATTTCAACCAAATTACATTTATTTGCATTTAATCATTTTATAGTAATTATCTTGACCCCTAAAGAGTTAAAAAACATTGTTATCATGGTAATCATAAATATGGTTAATTGGGGGGGGGGGTTAAAACAAAATGATAAGGGTGAAACCATCACCAAAACTAATAATAATTTTATTTGATGAAATAATTTAGATATATTAATGTCCTAAATTTTAAATATATTAATTTTTAGCCTTTTTTCTATGAGAATTTATTTATTGAAAATTAATATTTTAAGTATGTCCAAGAGTGTACCTCCCCTCACTTATAAATGGGAACCTCCTCTTCTCCTTTTCTCATACTTAAAATTACTATTAGTTTAAAAAATTACTACCAAAATACCTTCCATTAATAACTCCCCATATCCTAGAGTAATTTTTTATCTTAAATCCAACCAAAGAGAGCTTTTAGTGTAAACCTTAAGAGGTTTTCATAATAAGAGGTATAGTTCTTAACCAAGCGTGGTTATTTTATTTATTTTTTTACCACCACAAAATATTATTAAAAAATGAAAAAATAATAATAATAGTATATTAAATATACATAAATTTTATTATGTTAATGGAGTAACCTATATAAAACTTCTCTCCCATCAAATTGGAAATGAAAACACTATTATTGTGTACGATGGACTACCACCTCACGAACCGATGTAATTCAGTTTCAATTACCGAATCTCACATCTAGTTATAATGATGTATTTAATGCATATATATGATATTAATTACATATTAATTATTCTTGAAAGATTATATAACATATAATTTCTTAACTTTCCATCTATTTAAGAATGATAAATTTGTTTGTGCGTATGTGTGGATTACCACCTCCATGAAGTTATGTGACTTGTGTTTCATCACTGAATCACATGGATGGTATATATAAGTGAATATAATTAAATAATATTATAATTATTATGTTAATATAATTTTTAATGATTAAATAATACTTAAATTATTTCAATGATTTTTATAGAAAAATGGAAATGTTTTTCATGCGTGCGTAAAACCTACCATCTCCATGATGGAACATAGTTCATTTTTCGTAACCATATTTCATGGTTATTTTTAAAAGGATTATTGATGTCTAAAATTGATAATATTATCATGTTTAAAATTATATATATGATGGACTAATTACCTTCTTGACCATATTCTACATACCAATTTCATTTTGGACATATGATCTGAATATCCTTGAAATGTGTCACGATAACTTAATTGATTAAGTAATTAAATATAAAAGGGAAATATATAAAATAAACAATGAATAATAAACTTTAAATAGGTTCCTAATAAGGAAAATATTTAATATAAATCTATTATTCAGGAAGATATATAGCCTATTTGATGATTAAGACTCCAGTTAAGGGATACATTATTTTAAAAACCTCGTTTTAAATGTTTTAAAAGGTTTATTTTAAATATCTTTTTCTACCATATATATATTCTTAAAATTATTTTTTGGATGTATTTATGTAGAAATAAATGATTTATAGAAGATATTTTTTGTCACTTTTGACTTTAGTTAAAATGTTTTCAAATGGAATCTTTTTAACTACTTTTTACGAAATGTTTTCTTTTCTTCACAAAAGACAAAATGGATTTTCTATTAAAATGTATAAAGCATAAACAACTTTTCTCATCACCATAAATTTTATTTTACATTTGGATTACTTTAAAATGTTCCATGTTTTCTTAAAAGAAAAATCTACTTCCCTTTATTTTTTGGAATTTTAGTTTTGAAAATTGGGTTTTAAAGGAAATTTATATATAAATATCTAAAAATGCTTTCTCATGGGTAAAACGAATATTTTTATAATGAAATAATTCAGGTATTATCATTATTTTTTGGTTACTAGAAATTAATTATGATTATGGGTGGTTACACTATAAACCAATGATGGACAGTTCTATTATAAACCAAGGATAGTTGATTTCATTATAGATCTCCAATGCATTGGGTAAAGAGATGAAATTAACTGGTTATGTTTCCCCAAATAGATTTTGTATTTTATTGGGTAATTTATTATTTTTTTAATATTTATTGTAATAGTGATATGTAAATCATGTCCCAGGTTACCTACATGCTTTATTTATACTTTTTATGGATTTTTATGGAAATATTTTGATTTCACAAGGTAAGATAAAGAGATTATTTTCCAATGAAAGTATATGATACAGGGTGAGATGTATATCTTTTTGAAAAAAAATTATGAGTTTTCATAATTTTAAAGAAAGATTTATGAGTTTTATTTTTTCCTTTAGTATTTCTTATGAAATTTTTTATAAAAATATTTTTTTATAGAATGTGATTTATTTGGTAAGAAAATATTTATATTTAGCTCAAATTTTATTTTGAAAAATGAATTTTTTTTTTATAATTATTCATGGAATAAAGGTTTATTTATCTATTTTTATATCCATTACTAATATTTTTATACTCATATAAAGTTTTAAATTGTTTATTATTGTATTTTTAGGATTTTTTGTGTCAAGGATGATGAAAATATTAAAATTTTGAAGATGTATCATAAAAATTAAATGTATTATATCTTAAATTTTTTTTTAGGAAAAAATGAATACTAAGTTGAAGTGTAAGCATTATTATGTTATATTATTTTATGTAATGATCATGGAATAGTTCTTTAAAACACTTAACAGAAAAGATACGAAAATTAAAGGGAATGAATTATTGACAAAAAAACATTATTATGTAATGTTTAAATTTGGGTACTTATAGTGGTATCTAAGGAATGGTTGAGATAAATTTTTAGATTTGGATGTTAACTTAAGAGTTATAGATACAATCATTGTTTTATAATCCTAAGGCTGATCTTAAGTTCTATTACATAACACCACTCTTGAATTTTTAAGTGATCAGATTTTAAGGTGACTAATGATATTTTGGGAGACGTTTCATTGGATTGATGTATATGGGACCCTTATGTTTAACATGAATTATTATTTAGAAATAAAAATATTACCTTTTGGTGGGATTCAAGAATAAATTTTTGAGATAAACATTTAGGTTAAAACATTATTTAATGTTGAATTTATTAAGGTTATCATACCTTTTGAGAATATAAGATTTTTAATATAGATAACCATGGGATTGAAAATTAATTTGGTGGTCATGTTATTAATATTATCTTAGAAGAAGATAACTATAATTTTGGTGAATATTATTTTATTAAGATAAATAGAATATTATGATAAAGGTTTAATTTTCTTTTAGTATCATATGATTTTATTATGTCTTTAAGGTGATTTGGGATATTTATGGAAATGCTTAGAACATTTTAGAGGTTATATGATTAGGAAATATAAATTTTTTTAGTATATGAATTTCTTAGTGAATTACATATTTGGAATCAGGATATAAAAATTTGGTAAATATTTCCCTTTTATTTTTTGTCATTATGAATAGTAACCATAGTAAATAATTATCATCTTGGTAAGGGTAAATCAGGTAATTAAGGCTAAAAATAATATGTTATGGAATAAAAAATGACTATAAAACGTTTTGTAATTTTATTGGATGAGTCAATTTAATCAATAGTCCTCTAATATTTTTATATATGACATATTGTTCTTATTTTTTTTATTTTTACCTTTATAATATTTATGCAAATGATAAAGAAAAAATGTCAATTTTTTTTTATATCTATATTATTTAATGACAGGGATTAAAAAAATTATGTTTAGTTCAAAATTTTCATCTGAAATATAAATAAATTTTTTATAACGGTAATTTATTTATAATTTTTACTGATGAAATAATTACCTTAAATGAAAATGAAACTGTGACACAGTAGTTATTCAGTTAATAGAAAAAAAATGATTCTAAAAATATTAAAAGTTATATAATTTCCATTAATTTTTTTTCCATGAATTTTTCAGAAAAATTTAAAATTTTAGGGAAGTGTGAAAGGATTTTATATTAATTTCTCTATTTTTCATGTTTTTTTCAAATTCAAATTAAATGAATAGTTCCAAAATTGACCCCAATGATATTTCATAATAAATAATGCTTTATTAACTAATATAAAATTTCTAAAAAATTATATTCAGACAATATGATTTTATATGGTTGATAATATAAACCATGGTCCATTTATGGGATATTTTTTCTTTTCTGTTGACTATTTTAACCCTTAAAAGGTAAAACATGTTGTTATCATTATAATCATCAAAATGGTTAACCAGTGTTAAAAAAAGATATGGGTGAAACCCTCATGTAAACTAGTAAAAAATTAATGGATAAAATTATTTAGACCACTAATCATATTATATTGGAATTATATCAGTTTGGATCCATTTTTTTATTAAAATTAATTTATGTTAATTTAATATTTTATATATTACCAAGAGTCCCCTTCCCCTCGCTTATAAAAGGGAACATCCACTTATATTTTTTTCAATGTTAAAAATCTTTTTGGATAATAATTTAAATACCTAAATACCTTAAAAAAATACCTCCTCACTTATTAGAGGACTTTGTATAATCATAAAACCAACCTTGTAGTTCTTTGAGTCTAAACCATAAGATGTTTTTTAAAGAATATGCAGAGTTCTTAACCCAGCGTTTTTGTTTCATTTATTCTTTTAACTCATTAAAATCTTCTTAAACCATTCTTAAATAATAATAAAATTATATTCCATATACTAAAATTTTATTATGTTTATGACATAACCTATATTTATGTACTCTTACCTCAAATAGGAAATGAAACCATTGTTCATTTGTATGGCGGACTATCGCCTCGAGGATCGACGTAATTTGTTTTATATCACTACTTATCCCAACTAGTTATGATTATAGAATTAATGTATATATATGATATTTAAGACATATTTATAATTATTAAAATTTAAAATATCATATAATTTCATACATTTCCATACATTGAATAATGATAACATCGTTCATACGTACATGTGGATTTCCACCTCCATGAAGTGATGTAATTTATTTTCCATCATTGTATCACAGGGATAGTATATATAAGTTAATTTAATGAAATAATATGATAATTATGATATTATGATCATTATAAAAAGATGAAATAATATATACCTTATTTTTATAATTATCATTGACAAATGAAAATGTTATTCATGAATACGTATAACATACCATCTCCATGATTGCAATGTTTTTCATTTTTCATAACCATATTTCAAAGTTATTTTTTAAATTATAATTTATGTATAAAAAATGAAAAATATTTAACTATTATTATTCTAGATATGATAAAATAATGACCTATTTGACCATATTCTATCTACTAAATTCATTTTTGAAATATGAGGAAAATATCGTCAAAACGTCTGTTGCGAGAATAGTTGATTAAGTAATTAAATATAACATGGTAATGTATAAAATAAAAAATAAATAATAAACTTGAAAATTGTTCTTTAAAAGTAAATAATTGATACAATTTTTTTTATTTTGTTAGATAAAAAATGTACATTATGAGTCAGACTCGATGTAAGGGACACATTATTTCAAAAACCTCGTTTTAAATATTCAAAAAGGTTTATTTTATAAATATTATTCTTCCATATCCTTATTCATAAAATTATTTTATGGATGCATTTTTATGTACCTAAATGAAATATATAGGATATTTTGTTTCAAATTTTACATTATTTTAATGGTTTGCAAAATTAATCTTTTTACATGTTTTTTATGGAATGTTTAACTTTCTTCAAAAAAGAAAAAAAATGGATGTTCTATTTTAATATATACAACATCAACAGTTTTTCTCACTTCATTAATTGATATTTTATGTTTATATTATATTATAATATTCCATTTTTTCTTCAAATAAAATCCATCCTTCCCTTTTTTCTATGAATTTTATTTTTGAAAATTGGGCTTTAAAGGAAAGGGATATATCAATATCCGAAAATGTTTTATTGTGGGTGAAAATAATGTTTTTAGCATGAAACTTTTGATCTATTATGATCATGTTATGGTTCTTGGTCATTATTTATGATGAAGGGTGGTTCCATTATAAACCAAGTACGGGTTATCCTATTTTATCTCTTCAATGAATTGGGTAAATGGATAGAGTTAAATGGTTAGGTTTCTCCTAAGATATTATGTAATTTGTATGGTAGGTTATTCCATTTGTAAGAGTGATTATAAGAGTGATATTGCAATGATGTCCCAAGTTACCTATATGATTTATATATTATTTAAATAGTTTTTTCATAAAAATATTATGATTTCACAAGGTAATATAATAAGTTTATGCTCAAAGGAAAGTATATACTATTTATTAATGGTGAAATGTATAACTTTTTAAAAACAATTATGAGTTTTCATGATTGAAATGAATCCTTAATGAGTTTTATTTTTCCTTTCAGATTTATTATGATTTTTTTTAAATTCCTTTTTATCTGAGAAGGTTATTTATTGGGTAATAAAATAGTTATTTTGATCCAAAAGTTTTTTTTAAAGAAGGAAAATTTTTATAATCATTCATGGACTAACAGTTTCTTTCTTTTTTTTATTTCCCTTACTTAGATTTTTATGCTCATCCCATGTTTTAAAATGTTTTTGCACATGGATTTAAGGATTAGTAGTGAAAAGGATGACATAAATATTAAAATTTTGAATTTTTTTCATGAAAATAAAACATATTTTGTTTAAAAAGTTTAGTTTAGTGGGAAAATGGATACTAAGTGTAAGTTTCCACTTCATAATGTTATAATTTTTTTAATGTAAGGGTGGTGGCCTAATTATCTAAAAATATAAACCATAAATTTCCTCAAATCTAATAGAATAATTTCTTAACTTAAATCTAAATATTATGTAATGTTTAAGGGGAGGTAATTATACTTTATAACTCTATTATTCTCTCAGATGATTCATATCCACATGTTTTCATTTCATTTAGTTCATGGGATTTTAATACCACTTATTTTTTGAGATGAATGAGAGATCAATGGGAGACTGAAAACTAGAATAATATTCTTTGATTCATATAAATTATAGTTTAGTATAACTTTATAATTTGGCATATATAAAATCCTGAAATTCCCAATAAAATTGAAGTGCAATAAAAATTTACTTTGGTGGATTTAAAATGAAAATAGTTTGAGAAGCCAAAAGTTGAAACTATATCCCATATATTATTTCAAATTAATCAGGTAGTGAGAGTTTAAAATAATATTGGGGATACATAAGGATCAGAAAATAGGGGATCCCATGAAAATAATTATCATCATACGGTTCGATGGGATATGGAATGTGTCTATGGCAGTTGATGCTTGATGCCTTGTCTTAGAAGAAGGTTGTTGGATTATTTAGGGAGAGAGAAATTTTTTGAGGAATGATAATAGGTGATAAATCCTCCCTTTTAGGGAATGAGGTGCTCTAGATAAACAAATGGAGTTGGCACACTCAATTTGAATGATTATTACCAAAAAAGACTATGAAAGAGCTATGAGAAACTCATACTAAAGATGGGGTATCTGGAAATCCCCCAGATTAGGTTTAAAACGTAACATTTATCATTATAGTGATCAAAACATCATGAGTTTAGGAGGAATTGTTCATGAATCACTGATATTAGTGGTGATATCTTTTAGTGCATTATATGGGACTGGTAGCTATCTCATAACTGAAGCCTGAGAAATGAAGAGTGAGCACCACCTTTGTAGGCTTTATATCATCAGGCTATCTGAAGAGGAAACATACATAGATCTAGCTCATAATTATATTTAGGGGATTTCACTACCCCACTAGTCTATTTATTACCATATTTGGGATTTTAGGATGGATATCAATCAACAAATAGAAATTTCCCACACATGGTTATAGGTTAATAGGGTGGATGGTATCCTTTGAAATAAACATAAAATGAAATTATTATAATTTATTATTATATTGACTCTTTTCCCTCTAACTATAATTCCATTATTATAGTGTATTTACTGGGTTTAAATCACCTTATGTCTTCATGAATTGTTTAAGTGGTCTTCTGGCCATTTAATAAAGTATTTAATTCTTAGTCAAAAAACAATATGTAGAGGAATGGATTCATGTGATATTACATATCGCATTCCCATCATACATTATAATAGAGACCAATAATAGGTTGTGATATAAATATTTTAATTCCCATATCACCAACCATGATTCATTTATATAAAAAATATGATATCCCATATTTTAGTGCTTTTCAAAAAATGTACAACTTAAACTAAAATCCTTTAAGGACTTTATAAAAAATATTACAAATATTTTTAAATCCTTTTGAAGCTCTTTTGGATACGGTCTATCAATCTATCTTCATTTTCAAACACACACTTTTTTTCAAATATAATCCTTATCTTAAGTAAAAAATGAGTGACCCTATAATCCTTTATAGTATTTAAGACAAATATGAAATATTTATTTTATAGATATAAGAAAATACTAGGCACTATAAAAGAATCATTATAACTCAATCTAAAATGGAGTCTAGTGTGATCTCTATCAAACATACTCATATATTCATATGAACTTGTCCACCCCATAATGTATCATAATCATAATATTTATACATATATAATCTCTTTTTACATGAAATAGAGTTACCATTATACATGGAACATTTATATCTTGTATAGGTTACAGCTTACATTTAGAATTATTTGAAATGACTGCATAGATTGGTGAATAAATCACATTTCATTCATCTAGATGATGAGAATGTAACACATATCTTATCTAAGTAGTTGGGAATATCACATGTAACTCAACTAAGCATGTTTATGCATTTTCATTGTCCAATCAAATCAAGTCTCAAGTGTATTTTCTCATCATATGAGTCGATAAAACCCATCTTAATGGAGAACCAACCAATAACATGATTATAAAAAGTCCAACCATTCAATTTTTATCTAAGCCTAAAGGATTTCAAAAGTAATGTATCAAATTATAAAGAATATAATTCTAGAATATCACAAACCTTTGGTAAAAAAGGATTTATAATATTCATACAACCCTAAGTATGTCAATGAATATATGACATTCTATGATATATAATTCGGCATGTTATTACAAATAATTGTTCTCCACTTATTATCTCATGACTCCATTAATAATTCTAATCTTAACATATCATCATAACCCATAATACGCTATGATGATCATCAATTCAGGAAATACCAAATTCAAGCATTTAACGGATATTATCATTCAATTATTCATGTAAAATAAATTACATCACACATGAATGAATGGTAAATGTATATTTCCTTTATTATAAAAACATGATACATTAAACAAGAATTACATCCAATGTATCATGTATATTATACCAAGAGATTCATCATGACCCTAATTATTTAACTATAGTAATCTTTTTTAAATGAATATTCAATATTATCCTTTGTGTCAACCAAAAAAACATTAAATTTCCCCTCTCAGTGATATCTCAAATGGGATTATATTTATGAATGATGTGTTTGGTCCTTTAGTGGGACAAGGGTTATTTTTCATTGTAAATATCCTCATTTCCAACATAGTAAATATTGATTCCTCCATTAATTATAAGGACCACCCTGATTTTAAAAATGAATTTTTTTTCAAATATATTCCTTCATGGAATTTTATGTAGCAATGTACTTTTCATCTATTATTGAGTTTCCTATGGTGGCCTGTTTGAGACTCTTCTAACTGATAGATCCACTATTTAGGAAAATCATGGAACTATACTGAGATATCATGCCATATTTATCAGATTATAGAATATATCCAGTTTAACACTTTAAACAAATATCATCCTCTCCCCCAAAGACCAAGAACATATCCATAGTTCTTCTATAGTACATAAGGATGTTATATATAGAAATCTAGTGACTCTCACCGGGATTGTATTACTATCTACTATTTGTTCCCAAAGTATAAGTGAGATCAGGTTTATTGAACATCATGGAACACATGATAGATAATATGGTAAGCACATAAGAAATTTTATCCATCCTTTATAACTATTTATAAAGATGTCAAATCTTCTTAAGATTCATTCCTTTCAACAATGGTAAAGAACCCTTTTTAGAGTTGTCCATGTTAAACATTTTTCGAACTTTACAAATATATGTGTTATGAATCAGTTCAATAAACATCTAATATCAATATCTATTGATCTTCGTACACAATATGTAAGATGATTCACCCATGTCTTTCATCGAGAAGTATTTTCCCAACTACATATTTACAAATTTTAAGGTCATAAAATAATTTATGATAAGAATTATTTCATCCACATAATTTAAAATTAAATTTTTAGTCATTTTTAAGAAAGACACTTTTAATGGTTGAAATAAAACCCCAAAAAATAGTTAAACATAAAAGAGAAACGTTGAAAAATTCCAAAAAACCAAAAATGATTTTGATTTTTTTATCCTATGGTGACTTTAGTTAATGAAAATTTCACTCATCATCTACTTATAATGAAAAAGATCCTTTAAGGGATATTATATTTTTCATATGTCTTGAGATACTCCTCTATATCTTCCTTTCCATAATTAAATCTATAATGAAAAGTATAATCTTGGGTATTAATCCATTATTATTGTTCTTTATTATTGTTTAATTGAATCTTCATATCATATACCTAATCACCTTATTCCTTTTAAACATTAATGATAAGTTCATTTTCATTGATCTCCTCCTTTTATTTACTGAGAAATTATATATTATGAGTTGGGTAGGATTATTTATCATTATTTCTATCTGTTCTCCCCCTTTTTTCTAACTAATTTTAATCACATATACTCTCACATATAAACATAGGAACTATATTCTTAGAGTGTCCTTGGATATTATCAAGCTCTAGAAATCCATACTTTTCCTGAGAAATAGTTTCAATTTTTCTATCACATTCCTTTTAACTTCACATTAATTACCTAATTTAAGTTGACTTCAGGTATCCTAAAGCTCATTAATTCATTTATAGGGTGGATTACCATGGACCTTGGTCCCAATACCCTTACCTGTAGTTCTAGTAGTCATCAGTTTGGGTAACTTTTAATAGTCCTTATACATCCTTGGTTTATTTCCTTTGTTAATTAGATATAAACCGAAATAAAAACCACCTTTTCCCTTTTTTAGTAAATGAATGAATATATTCTTCATCTTTTCTCACTTTCTCACTATCGATGGAAGTTCAAGAAGGTAAATTAGTACCTTTAATTTATTCCAAATATTTATTGGGTCGCACTCTTAATCAATACACCTAAATCCAAACCTCAAGAACCTTAGAACTGACCTACTTCCTCTTCCATTTTGGCATAATTAATTTCTATCCATATGATTTATTATTTCTCATATCCTCTTCACCTAGAAAGTTTAACTTATTCTTCAGCATAACACTTGAGTTGGAATCATGTTCATAGATCCCTAGAGGAATTGAGAGTCCGATATATTGAAGATCTAGGATCTACTACGATGATCCAAAATTTTCATTATTCTTTTAAATACTGCAAAACTACCATTAATATTCTTGTATACATTAATATAATCCATATTCTTGGTGAAAAAAACTTTTTCATTACATCATAAAATCATATTTTAAAACTCTGATAAGCTTTGTTCAATCCATAAATGGACCACTTGAACTTGAAAAACTTTTTATACTCATTTGGAACTTTAAACCCATTATGTTGTATCATATTCATGTCCAAAAATAGATTCTCTTTAAGAAAAATAGGTTTTGAATTCATTTGGTAAGTTTCATAATAAAAATAGATTATTATGTAAAGTAGTATCTAAGTATACTTTATCATTAGAACAAGTGAAATGGTCTCTTTATAATCAATACCATAATTTTTTTGTAAACTTTTCCCACCAGGAATTCATTATAGGTAGACACTCTACCATACAAATCCATTTTCTCATAGAATACCCACTTTTACCCTATGAGTTTCACCTCTTCAGTTTTATCCACATTATTTTGAATATGGATAGTGGGTATGGATAATGTTTTATTTTCAATGGATTTTATCCATTTCTCAGAATCATAATATTCAATGGACTCTATTTTGGTAGTCGGTTCATCACCTATGAACATTAATTCATCTTTATTTTCTATAATAAATCCATATCTCTTGAACTCCAAAAAAATCATACCAAACCATTGAAGTTTTCATGTAACCTAAGTCGGTTTTTCTTCCAAAATTATTTTTGTAACCAGCTCAACTTCTATCTCATGAACACTCCCTAGTTATGGGTCCTAAACTTCCCCAATATCAAATTTCCTCCCTCTAACTATAAGAGTTATCTGATACTTATCATGTAAAATACAATGTTGAGCCAAAAAAACTTTTTATTCAGTAGTATTATTGAAATTCTATTTTATATTTTCTGTAGCATAACCCATAAATAACACTTTCAATGATTTGGGGATGAATTTATCAAGAGCCAAATTTCATACATATACTTTAAAATATTAAATCACCATAAAATACATATCATAATGTTTCATAGTTAATATCTCATATGGTTACATTTTGAATTATTTAGATGGAATTTAGTAAAGTATGAATGCAACAATAATCAAAGCATGTCCCAAGAAAGTAATAGTAAGGTCACACTGACTCATCATCTTTCAAGAAATGTCTAAAAAGATATGATTACTCCTCTCAGACACACTATTCCATAGTATTGTTCCATAAGAAGTGACTTGTGAAAAAATAATAGAATTTCTCAAATGATCAGTGAATTTATGGCTCAAGTACTCACCACCCCAATATGATTAGAGAATCCTAAAACCTTTTTACAGTTGATTCTATTCTTTTTTAGCCACTTTGAACTTTTCATTTGTTCTATACTTGAGGATCATCAGAAATAAATAATAATACCAACTAAAATCATTGGTAAAATTAATGAAGTACCTAAAACCACTTATTTATTGAGTACTCATTTATTTATATACATCACTATATATGATATCCAAATATCCACTGGTTCTTTTACTTTTTACTCAAAAAGATTATTTGGTCATCTTTCCTAATTAACAAGATTCTAATTTACCACACAATTCATAATCTAATGACTCTAAAAATATTTCCCAATGGATTATATGAATGTTTTTCTCATTTATATGTCCAAGGAAACAATAAAAGGGGTAAGTGGGATTAGGATCAACCTTTAACTTCTTATTTAAAATATTATAGAAAGGATTATCCATATCTATATTTTATAAAACAATTACTATATTTTTTATTCCATAAAACTTTTTATTCATATATATATATATATGAATGCTTGTTATTAATAATAAGTGAATCCTCTTTATTTTCCAAACAAGATACAAAAAATAAAATTTCTATTTATTGAGGGAATATAAAAAGATATATACAATTCTAGAATGAATCCACTAGGTAGAATTATATCATAATCTATGAATTTTAGTGTAGAAAATAATTCTCCATTGCTAACATGATCATATATTTCACCCTTTCAAAGTTACCTCATACCTTTCAGTTTGTTTTTATTAGAAAACATGTGTGATGTGCACCTGATATCTTATACCCTTGATTCAGAGTTAGTGAAAATGATCTCTTTAACATTTATATTTGGATTCCCATAATGATTCTCTTTGAAAATACTTCTCAACCATAGATATAAAACTAGAGTAGTTTTATAGTTCATACTTATAAGATATCTCAAATGATATACATAATTCGTGTCATAATATACAAAAAATAAAATTCCTATCGTTTAGTATAATGTTTATTATATACTCATAAATGAATTTTAATGAAAGTAATCCAAATAAAAATAATGACCCCATACATAACAGCCATTCAATGATCCAACATTCATATTTAATCATGATTTATACTAGTTTGAGCATGTAAATATTCTACGACTATATATTATAGGCTAATGTTTTCAATCATATCATATATGAATATTGGATAGTTTAGTAGATAACTCTCTACCCAAATATATCATATGGATTCACTGAACTTTATTCCTATTATATCATAACCATTAGGGTTTCCCAAGTAATTATATCCCAAAGTAAGATCTATGAATAATTAACCTAAGTATCATGGTCACTTTATTAGTTGCTTTCCTAGCCCAATATAATCTATGGGAACCTAACATTTAGGTTAACTCATACTGAATGATTGAGTTATGGAAAAGTGATACTTCTTAAGTAATCTCACACTTTCTATTTGAGGGGTTTTATTTCAAATTATCACCAATTTAATATGAATCATATGAATATTAAATTCATAACTATTATATCACATGAAATCCTTATTATCTCATGTTTTATTCCTTTATATATGCATTACTCTAATGATTTCGTTTTATAATCCTTATTTCAAACACCAAATAAATATGTTCAAACAAAATTAATGTGTAAATCTTTACACAACACATAGTTTTTATTACTCACCCAAATAGAAATAAAACATACTTAAACATATCCAACTGTATCTCATGTATATAGTACATGAAGGTCTATTGTAAAGGATTGGAATTGTATGAGATTGAAAATATCTACATGAGTAATCCTATATCCACTAATATCCAACCTCCAACTTTCTAGAATAGGGAAAAAGTTTTAAATCTAGTGGAAAGTATGACCTAAAGTTCCTATACCCAGTGATTCTTTACTCAAACGAAAATCTAATTCATAATAATTATAAAACCTAATATGTGTAATATATATTCATTAACTAAATCAAGGCTAATAACTTTAATTAAAAACTGGGATTAGGGTAGATTAAAACGATATCTTATGATATCGTACTCAACAAGTAATGCTTGGATTGAAAATTTATAATAAAAAAATTATCACATAAATTAAATCATACATAATATTCATATTTCATAAAAAAATTATATACATGATATTATAAAGGAATGAACAAATAAATATAGACTTTATTTATTTTCCAAACATGAGATAAAAATATTGAAATTGTATATTTAATTTAATCATGCAAAATCTCAATTTAAAATGATTAACATTTATCATTGTTGATGCTGAAATCCGGAGAAGGGGCACATCAGGTGGATAAAAGATCACCTAATGAATCCTGGATGAAAAAGAAGATATCATGGGGCATGGGGGTGGGCGCACACAAGATTTAGAAGGCGCATGCAAGATGAATTTCTGCATGCAAACCGTTGTGCGCTGACCTACCCTTCCGTGCCCAAATAGCCACCCTCCGTGACTGGATGCCCAGGCTCTATTTTTGTTCCCAAGGTGACATCAAATGGGGGTTTGTGAACTCGGCCGCGTTTCCGCGCCCAAGGTGATGTCGAACGGGGGTTTGTGCACCCGGCCCCATTTTCGTGCCCAAGGTGACGTCGAACATCTGTTTGCACACCCGGACCTATGTCCACTCCAAAGGAGACATTGAGCGAGGTTTGCGTGCTATGCTCTTGCACGCCACTCCGATGAATCCATATTTAAAAAGAACTGTAACCCCACTCTTCAAGGACAGTTACTGAAGATTAAGCGACGCTCTGCTCCGTGGAAACCCCATATTCCGCGGCTGCATGAAAAACTCATGGCCTTCAGGTATTGGTTGTTTCACGCTAGGTTCCCCAGGGGCGCCTTCGGACAAGCCCTCTGATCCTTGTGAATTCCTTGTGAATATCGTTTTTCCCTAAGTTGTGTGAGCACAAGGGTTCCCATATTGCACGCAAGTCCCCACTACATCAGGTTCTCTTGCGCACATTCCATCCAAATTTCAAAGAAACTATCAGTATTTCACTCAACCCTTCCGTCTTGCGTGCCACCCATACCTCTTGCATGAAAACCTTCAACCTTGTGCACTGTCATCCTATTTCTTCCCAACCCATTCTCTAACTTGTGCTCCATGTTCTTCCCTCACCATGAGGCACTGTGTTCGAACCATTCTTGTACGCGACACACCTGTGTCATGCACTCGTTTCCCATGTGGCCCCATAGGTTTGCACGGAGCAATTTCAAAGTCCATTGGATGATACTACCCGTTGTGTTTCTTCACATCATTCTCCTTCTCATAGGCACGCTAACAGATATTTCTTCTTTTAATAGCCACGCTAATGTGGACCCCCCAATGGTTCTCTCCATAACACCCCCCAACCACGGCGTTGTCGGTCCCTTCGCTTCACCAAGGTGTAGAGGGTGTCGGTCATGTAATTACTAGGGGTGCCGAGTGAACCCACCTCGTCTGAGCTGTAGGATGTTAAACTTCCAAGCACCATCGACCTCAACGCATTTCGTTAAACTATGACCATGCCATGTGCATCAGACGCAGGGAAAGGGAAACCACTCTGGTGTAAGCTCCCAGTCTTCCTCGCAGTAGGTAGAATCCATGCTCCTCCTCTCTTCCTGGGTGCCTAGTCCCTCTTTTGATAGGCTTTGTCACCATTCAGGCCTCTATCCTGGAGTAAGTCCCAATCTCCGTCACCTTGGACTGTTAACCAGGCGTAATCCCCTGCTTCCTCTTTAGGCCGCTAACTACGTGTAAGCCCCAATGTACTTCCCACGGATGCACCTTTCATGACGTGATTCTCAGGTCTTTGTTGTCTCTTGTTTCTCACACCGATCATGACTCACATGGTCTTAGAGTAAGCACCAACCATGACATCCTCCCTGGGCATCCTAGAGTGTAATCCCCACACCCATACCTGAACTAAAAGGTCATTGATCCTTTCCAAGTAAAGTTATGTGGGAAGCCTCTCTGAGGTTCAAGACCACCATCCATCAGCCATCTCGACCACCTTCATGTCGGTTTGCCCAAACCACTTGAACTACAAGGTATTTGATCCTTGCTAAGGTAAGGTACATAGGAATACTCCCTGAGGTTAAAGACCACTATCCATCAGTCGTCCGGACCACCTTCAAATCGGTTCTCCCAACCCACCTAAACTGTGAGGTCATTGATCATTTCCAAGCCTAGGTATATAGGAAGCCTCCCTGAGGTTCAATCCCAACACCCGGTCACACTAAACCCCTTCACATTGGTTCGCCCCTATCCTTCATGACGTTAAACTGTCGACCTCAATCAGTGGTAATCTGTTGTCTCCCTAGTCAATGGTAATCCGTTGCACCCACCTGGACTATGTGGACTTTGATCCTTTCCAAGGAAAGGTACGTAGGACACCTCCCTGAGTTTCAAGCCCAAAAAACATTTGACCCCTGGTCCTTCTTCACGTCATTTCACCGACCCCCATCCCATAGGAACTACGTGGGTTTAATCCTTTCCTCCTAGATAAGGTACGTAGAAAGACTCCCTGAGGTACGACTTCATCTAGTGATAAGCCATTGTGACTCTATTTAGTTGTAAGCCATTGTCGACCCCATCTAGCAGTAAGTCATTGAAAACCCCAATCAGCAGTAAGCCGTTGTCTGATGAGCTATGTGTACTTTGGTTCCATGACAGAGGGAAACGTACGAAGTCTATTTGAGACTCAAGCCCAAAATCATCGTCATCCTCATGACGATTCCATATCATTATCCATCCACTTAATTCATCAATCCATCATCCATCCTGATTCTTACCCAGGCTACCACATCCCGGTCGGATCCTGCCACCTCAGTCCCCATTCCCCTTAACAACAATTGGGAAGCTAACCACATGTTGGTCCTAGCACTGGTGTTCCCTCCAGAGGTTTCACCCATCTGATCCACTATAATAATTGTTCTAATCAGTCCAATCCATCTCCGTTGGATGTTAAACTTTTGTCATACCCTGTGTTAAACATGGGAAGATGAGGAAAACCTCATAGACATGCCTAGTGAATATGATTCCTCACATTTGACATGGGATGCCTCGGCATTCCGCACCCTCGAGAAGCCCTATAATAAGGAGAAGAAACCCAGATGTTCCAATTTCCTTACGTCCAGACACCCTAGTGATATCCAATGTGACTACTCCCCTGACTGAAGGTTGCTTCCCAGACTGGACCCTTTGGAATGTCCCAATAGAAGCTCTGTAATTAACTGTTGTCTATGAATATATGGAACTAGGAAGAGCTTCATGAAAAACATATTAAGTCAATAGGGGAGACCCGACCTAGGTGACGAGTTCTGAGGAGGAATCCACAGAAGGAAGAAATGACACCCCATCATCCTGTTTCGATCAAGGAACAATCTTCCCTAAATAAGGAATGGATGTGGCCCACCTTTGGAAAGTGGTAATGCGGGGAAACAGTTGTGCGTCCTCCACAGAAGGATGTGTGTACCCCGTCAAAAGCGTCGGAAACATAAATGGTGAACCCAGTGTGAATTTATTCTCCTCGTTATGGAGATTAATATTGTTTGAGACATCAATGGATTTGCATGTCACCGGATCCAGTTATCTGGTGCCAGTCCCACCAAGCAAATAGTGGGACTGGTGTGAAACTCACCAGAAGTTGGGGTAGTTAAAACGTTGGACATCCTGATCTGCGACATTTTCAGTGTGGATCCCTCTTAATTGTCATGGAAGATAGAATGGCACTGGGTAACTAGTCATCGATTCCCTTTTTCTTTCAGCACTGATGAGCTAATCTCCCTGCTTTCAAGAATCATGCTACTACACTCGGAGCTCGATCACCACCTGTCCACCGATGCATGGGTAGGGGAAATGCTAACACGACAGTCCCTCATGTATCCACCTCTTCTACAACGGCCTGTACACCCATGACCATGGGTCACCCACACCCCATATCCCTGTCCGAGATCATCCAACGAAGGGTGATCAATGACCTCGTATGCCGGTACAGTGAGGAGGGTATTATCTCGACTCGGGATATGGCCGGATTGGATTTAGAGGTGTCTGTGCCTCATCGTCAATGCCACCCCTTAGGCCCGCATAGGGAGCCACTACTCCCCACTCCAACATATAACCATTTCAGAAGCATGTCCCCAGAATGCTTGGATGACTCCCTGCCCTATGCCGATTAGGTAGGGAATGTCCGGGACAGCCCGGTTAGAGTCCCATTCCAGGGGATCCCAGCGAGGGATCCCACCCAACCATGTCAACACCGCATCTCGGTCTTACTAGACGAGGAGAAGGTAATCCTTGTACCTGCACCATCGGCTCCAGTCCGTCTAACCCGACACCAGTATTAAGCGCAAGTCGGAGAGGACGTCCGCCAAGGGGCGTCAACCTCGGTGGATACTATGGCCCGAGCCACCGCTGACGCATATCACCAACTCCATGTATACACAGAGCAGGGAAATTTATATGCCCGACCTGGATCGATGCCCCAACCGCCCCACGGGCAGGCTGGGTCGACTCTTTTGGTTGTTGGCACATGCAGTGGCTGTCGTGGACTAACTCAAAATGATTCCACCCAGTACATAGGTCCTCCCCGTACCTATACCATATAGAACGCATGTATTCCCCACTTCTAAACTCATCTTGGAGGTCCGCCCCATGCCACCTCCAATACAACTGAGGTTCCTCTCGACGACAATGATGTTCATTACAGAGGTCTCTCCCATGACCACTACACCAGATATGGAGTCATTACTCCAGCCACAAACCATTGGTAAGGCGACGTTGCACATCCGGTCACTCTTCAATGTGGGGAACATCCCTTTGTCCTCGTAATATCTAGATAATGTCCTCCTTGCCCCAGCAATCAGAGGGGTGAGGGTCAGCTTCACTTCACCAGCGCCTAGCACGGAGGTCTTACCCGTGTTCAGCTCGACCAGTATGAGGACCTTCCTCATGCTGAGGTCATCAGAGGTAACAAGTATGGGGGTCCCACCCATTCTCCTACATGCTCAAATGGAGGTCCTACCCGCTCTATCACTTCCCATAGAAATCCACCCCATATCCGTTTTGATATCTGCCCCGGTGCTCCTCACACCACAACTTTATCGGGTGGAATTCCTCCCCACCCCAGCACCAGTATGGCTGAAGGACCTCCTCATGTTAGAAATCTGCCCTATCCAGAAGAGCCATCCAGGGGAAGGAATGTAGGTCGTCGCTGCCATAAGAAGGATTCAGGGAAGGTCCTAAGAGAGATTAAACCATTCTGCTTCTCCGACTCCGAAATAGAATACGAATTAGTGCGGGAACCCTCCCCTTACTCATCCAAGTCAAGGGATGGGGAAGGAATGAGGTGCATCAGCCTAGTACTCCTGGAATGTGAGGTCCACAAGATTCTCACCTCAATCCACAGGTATATCTAAGAGGATGTAAATTTGGAAACCCCACAGTTTACGGTCGTGCAATCACCACCATCATCACAAGAAGCACTCTCTACCTCTACTATAGATCATATAGAGCTATTCTGGGGACCAATGGAGGGTGAGAAGCTATGTGGCCTATCACTAGTATCCCTATCCCCTGCACTAGGAACTGTGGCTCTCATCCCATCCTACAGTGATGTGGTGGCTGAGTCTCTGCACTCTTCGAAGGACAGCCCGAGACTCGGTGGCCAATCAGCCCATTCTCTGTATTCCCCCACCGGCCACCCTGCCCTCCCAACCGTCAGCCTCAGTATCTTTTCTAGTTCCTCATCCACCCCCAGTTGATTAATGGGGCAATCAAGGTCCAGACCTTGAATCTGAGCAGAGGAGATTATGCAATATCCTTGCAGCGGACCACTTCCCCGAGATGTTTTGGCATGTGGCAGCGTTGAATTTCTACACACCACAATCCCTCACCCTATAAAAAATTGAGTGTTTCCACAAAACCCTCTGGGAAACACACTTCCACCTTCACCATAGTGAGTGGTTTATCCCAGTAGCCAAGAAAATTTTGATAAAATTGATGAGAAATACCATCTAGTTGATTTGGTCACACTCCCTGTGGCCCAGCGCCCTGAGTCGTCAGGCTGATGTAAGGCCATCCAACAGCAATGCATTCAGAGTTTCAATGTTATGACCCATCCCAGTGGGGCCTGCGCCATGACTCCCCAAGACCACCTCTAATATTCCATGGGATGGTGACTATCACCGAGTAGGCATATTAGTAACATGGGAAGAATTGCCTATGTACCTATACACACGCACACATCTCCAAGCCCACAATGCTGAAATGTAAAAAAACACAGGAACAAAAATGCATGCATAAAACTAAACCCAAGCAACATAGTACGATGAAAGGTAGAGTACTAAAAAGAAAATTGGTCCAGAATACCAGCCCACCAAAAACAAGAGACTGAAAACTACAATTTCCAACCTGTAAACACCAAAGGTACTGGGACTGCTGCTCGTAACTATAGGAACGCCTCATCCTGTAGGGAACTTAGAAATCTCGGTCCTGTCCTGGTCCACCCTAGACTCTGTCAAAATGCTTCTCATCTGCACAAGACACCAGACGTGTGGGCCAAGCCCGTGCAGGGGTGAGTATAACAATACTTAGTAGAGGACCCCAGAAACCACAAAACAGTACACAAAGTAAAGGTACAGTATGTTATACACAGTGTATGTATACAGAACATATAGAACAAACCAGATATACTAAAAAACTATAATCATAGTCTACAATCCATTCGCACAACCTCATACCCTCGTTAGTGATTCAGTTCGAAGATTCCATGAAGCACTCGTCCCGGAAGAACACACTCCACAAGTCTTATAGTTCTGAAGACATAAGTACGATAAGTATCATTTGTCGGGAACCATCATGAGAGGTAGTCACACTCATTATGGGAGACACACTCTAGGGTGGGAAGATTTCCGATAGATAAGAGCACTCATTATGGGAGACACACTCTTAAGTGGGAAATATCGCGATACACAGATGAGGATCACTGCGAGGGCTATGGCGGATACCGCGACTCATCCGGATTCACCAGTTAGGTGATACACCAGCTAGGTAGAGGATCAACGCTTGGTAGAGTTGGTCATGTAGATTCCTGACTCTACCTAGGGTTAGGAATGGATAGAGGATCTTGATCCAGGCCTCTCTAATGGATGCCTGACTCTATCACAGAAAGTCCTGCTGAAGGGATCATACTCATGTGTGAGGAAATGATTTCTGGCCTTCAGGGGAATGAGAATAAGGGGCACTAACCCAAACGAAATATATCTAAGATACGGTGAACAAGAATACCATGCCATTTTCCAAAAATTACATGGTGTGTAGAAAAGTTACACGCCGTGTTGTCTGACCCCAGGTACTGCCCGTGTACAACGGCCTGTGTCGTAAGGCTGGTCGTGTAGAAAAACTCGTTACACGGCGTGTAGTACGATGTACACACCCTGTTCGAGTGACTGGGGTTGGCCTCGTGTCACTAACCAAGGGTTCGTACAAGGTCATCAACCCATGTACTACAACTCGTGTCCGTGTACACCCTAGATACATGCTGAGTTCTGCATAGCCGCCTCTTCCATGTTGTACACACTGTGTCGCCTAAAGCCATGTAGATCATCCTGTGTCCGTGTATTTCCCAAAATACATGCTGAGATTCGAGGTAGGTCTAACATGCCATGTGACCATGTTCGCATGCTGTGTGATTTATATATGACCCCCAAAGCCAAGCCACCGCCATCAGTACTACACAGTGTGTTCCTCGGAAGTACACGCCATGTATTCTAGAAATTTCCAGGAACGGCGCTCCTCACTGGAGCGCCTCCCGAGATGATCCGATCATTGGTCCAATCATCTGATCACCATGAAACCTTCAGTTTTTGGTCTCCTGATACCACGAAGCCTCTTTCGGTGTTTTTGGGCCTCCGATTGGATCCAAAAACATGTTTTGATCTTCCCGCGTGAAGAATGCTCGAAGAACGGTCCTTCCCGATTCGGTCTGATTCGTCATCCGCCATTATAGTCGCACCTCTACAAGGACGTTGCGGTTCCAAACCTTCAATTTGGAATCGTTGTGCCATAGAACGGATGCGCAATGATCCATTGTTCATCTCCCTATGAAGAACACGAAGAATTCGGGAGAAAAGAAAAAGGGGGAATGAAATCCAATAAAACAACATGAGGAACGAAACTCCGTCGTCGTTTATCACGATGTTGATCCATTCCTGTCAGTAGGATTAAATGGAGCAGGATCAAACAATAAAACGAAACATGGATCAAATCCCTGAGGTTATCCGAAAGAAAAATCCCTCCCGCAAGAATGTACGAATCCGCAGATCAACTTGTTCATGGTTGATCTGTGCTCGTCATTTTAAATCAAGAACGGGGAAAGAGAAATTAAATAACAAACCCCTACCTCAACTGTGATCGATCGCTGATGAAAGTTTTGTGCTTCTGTCATCGTTGAGATCCTTCAATGTCGTGGGTGTAACAATTCTCCAACTCTGATCCGTCATCATTCGCCGTTGAGGGTTCGCTCTAGCGCTCCACGGATCCTCCAGCAATTTCCCCCAAAAGTTCGTCAATGAACACCAATCACTTAACCCATTAAAAAGAGAAACATGACTAGTATTTAAGATACGATGTGTTATTAATGACTCCATATTTCCATTATAGAGTCATTATGATGTGTCATTAAATAAGGAAAAAGATTTCCCGTCGCTGCGCTGCAACGGATGTTTCCATAAAATAAAATAAACATTTAGCAATTTATTTTATTTTTATTTTACTAAAAATGTCTGAAAATAAACTTTTTCCCTCGACCTGTGTCGGATGACGTTAGACTCATTCTTAAGTAAATTCATCGTCCCGGACGCAATGGTGCCCTTGTATTTTTAATCCAGGCACTCGTTTGGAAATTGCCACAATCGTGCACAAGTGTCGACTCACATAACTTAAAATGTGAAAACCACTGTTCCGGGCTCACCGGGCCTCAGAATGATGTGTCATTTTCACGCCCGGTCTTGAAATAATTCCATTTTTTTAAAACAAATCTTACACAGAAAACCCAAGATATTACATTCTCCCCACCTTGGGGCTTTACGTCCCTGAAAATCCAAAACAAAGGCTACCCAAAAAGATGAGGGTACTGGGCACGGATCTGGGCCTCCCGCTCCCATGTGCTCTCTTGAAGATTCATGTGCTTCCACCAGAAGTGCACCAAGGGAATAGATCACCCACAATGGAGCATATCCTGTCGATCCTTGATCTCCACCGGGTACTCAGCAAAGGTCACTCAATCCTCGATGTCCAGTTCGCCCCAGTGGATGACGTACGGCGGGTCGTGCACGTACCTCCTTAGTTGTGACATGTGGAAGACATCATGTACCTGATGAAACTGTGGCAGTAGAGCTAGGAGTTATGCCACCCCGCCAACTTTTCATAGTATCTGGAAGGGTCCGATGAACCGCCTCGGCCAAATATCCATAACCCTCATCGATGTGAGACCTGAAGAAAGACGTGGTCTCCCTCTTCGAACTCTGGAGGCCTCCGTCGCCAGTCAGTATAGGACTTCTGCAAGATTTTGCAGTCTTCATCCGCTCTCAGATGATCTACACCTTCTCTGTGGTAGCTCGCACACTCTGGACCCATGAGTGCTGATTCTCCGGGGTCAGTCCAACAAAGCGGTGACCGGCAGGGTCTCCCGTACAAGGCCTCAAACAATGCCATTCCAATGGTGGAGTGGTAGCTGTTGTTGTATGAAAAGTACAGCAGTGGTAGGTTGTCCTCCCAGCTACGACCAAAGTCCAAGATACAAGCTCGCAACATATCCTCCAGAATCTGAATGGTCCACTCCATCTGACCATCAATATGGGGATGAAACGCTGTTCTCAAGCGTAGATGAGTCCCAAAATCCTCCTGCAATCCCTTCCACAACCGGGATGTCAAGCGGGTATCTTGATCTAAGACTATAGTTGAGGGGATGCCATGAAGCCAAACTATCTCCTTCACGTAGAGGTGTCCCAAGATCTCTACAGAACTCTTCTTCCTGATAGTTAGGAAGTGGGCCGACTTGGTGAGTCAGTCAATGATCACCCAGATGGAATCATTCCCCTTGGACATATGTGGTAAGACTATCATGAATTTCGTCGATATTCCATCCCACTTCCACTCTGGAACTTCCTTGGGTGAGCTAATCCCGCTGGAACCTGGTGCTCAGCCTTCACCTGCTGGCATGTGAGTTATTGAGAAACGAACTCCGCTACTGCTTTCTTCATGCCTGACCACCAGAACTATCGTTGGAGATCCTAGTACATCTTTTCCACCCTAGGATGTACCACCAAAGGGGATGTATGAAATTCTCACAGGAAATCCTCCTGCAATTCCACTGGTACAACAGTGCATCCTCTAAAAAAAGTATGTGCTCCCCACCTTGTGAATATCCATCAAGAGCATGTCCTGTGGATAACTAAGCACGTAAAGCCACACAGTCGACATCCCCATGTTTTTCCTCCCTAACTCGTTGTAAGATTGGAGGGGTGATAATCATCGATTGCAGGTAAGTTGTATCCTCTCCATCCACGAAGGATAACTATAATGCAGATAACTGACGTGTCGCCTCACTCAACAACTGTGAGATCGACCTTCTGCTAAGAGCATCCGCCACCTTGTTCCCCTTTCCAGAAGTATAGATGATCTAGAAATCATAGACCTGGAGGAACTCTAGACATCGTACCTTCCATAGATTCAGATCTTTCTGTGAAACGATGTACCTAAGGCTCTTGTGGTCAGAGTAGATGATAAACCGCTCGCCCATCAGGTAGTGTCTCCACATATTCAATACAAAGACCACCACTGCCAACTCGAGATCATGGGTCACATAGTTCTTCTCATGGGGCCTAAGATCGAACGAACCATAAGTAATCACTACATGCCGCTGTATCAGGACATAGCCGAGCCCAGTCCCTAATGCATCACAGAAAACTACGTACTTGACACCCTCCTTCGGTAATCTCAAGACTGGGGTGCTCTTCAAACTCTATCTTAGCTACTCAAAAGATTTCTGGCACTTCTATGACCATATGAATGGTTTCCCCTTCCTGGTCAAGGCTGTCATTGGTGCTGATATCCAAGAGAAATCAAAAATGAATCTCTGGTAATATCCTACCAACCCAATAAAGCTCTTCACCTCCATCACGCTCCAAGGTGCCTCCCATGCTTACAAATCCACCACCTTGGATAGGTCCATATCTACTCCATCTTCTGAGATGAAATGTCCTAGAAAGTGGACCTCCTGAATCTCGAATTGGCACTTTGAGAGATTCCCATAAAGCTGGTGCTCCCAGAGTACGGCCAGAACCATCCACAAGTGTCTCGTGTGATCCTCCTCTGACGCCGAGTACACAAGGATGAAATCGACGAAGATCACTAAAAACCGGTCCAAGTATGGCTAGAAGATCGGGTTCATCACTCCCATAAACACTGTGGGGGCATTTGTCATGCCAAAAGGCATCACCAAGTACTCATAGTGAACTTAGAGGCATCTGAAAGTCGTCTTCGGTATATCCTCATCCCGCACATGTAGCTAGTGATAGCTTGATCGAAGGTCAACCTTCAAGAGCCACTGTTCCCCTCTTAGCTGATCGAAGAGGTCATTGATTCTCGACAGTGGATACTTTTTCTTCACCATCACCTAGTTCTAGCACCGGTAATCCACGCACAACTTCAGACCCCCATCTACCTTCTTGAAAAACAAGATTGGGGCCGCTCAGGGTGAGACGCTGGGTCTCATGAAACCCTTGCTCTGCAAATCCTCCAACTACACCCTCAGCTCATGAAGCTCTATGGGAGCCATCCGATATGCTGATGAGTAAATTGGTGTCGTCCTGGGGTGTAAGTCAATGCAGAAGTCGATCTCCTGGTGGGGAGGTAATCCTGTAACATCTTTAGGAAAGACGTCCTCATACTCCGCCACTACTGCTGGGAACTGGGAGCTCACAACATCCACTACTCCAAGGGAAAGTCTAGCCAACTCATGAGCGATTGCATGCACCTTCCTGTGCATAAGTCCATTCTGTGCTGCCTGGGTTTCATTTTCTCTGATAAAGGAAAACCTCATTCCATCATGGCGGGCACACTGCACTCTTCACCTAAAATTGTCAATCTGGGAATGGACCGAAGATAACCAATCCATACTGAGAATGACATCGTAAGGCCTCGACGCTACCACCAAGATGTTCCAACCGAAACTCTCGCCTCCAATGTTAAGATCAAACTGTCTCCAAAAGTGCGTGATCGTTGAGTCTTCTCTTGTAGGTGTCTCCAGACGTAAGGATCGAGTCAACGGTTCTACCGGAATCTCGAGGTTTCGTGCAAGACATGTGGCTGTGAAGGAATGACTGGAACCTGTGTTTATAAGCACGGAGGCTAAGGTATAGAAGACACAGATAGTACCTCGAATCATCCTTGGAGTCCCTGGGTTGTATGCCTTGACCACATGCAGTTGTCCCCGCCCCTATCCCCCAGCTCCCTGAGCCTGGTAAGGACCTCCTGGGGGTGGTGATAGAAGTATGTCGAAGTGTCTTCCACCACCTACAGCACCCCTGCTACTCTGCCATGTCCGCTGCCTGGCAGGTCTTCATGTTCCATTCTTTGTATATGTCTCTGTTTCGCACGGAATCCGGGGATGACCTCCTCGACGAGAGATTCAAACGTTCCGATCGGTTTCTAACGGGTTTGTTCGTAGAACCGGAAACATCCAATGATTCCACATCCGTTTGGACCTACTTTCCAAAGTCAGGCGCTCATTAGCTTGTGGACTAATGAGGCTTAGGAATTTGCATTGGTCGAGAGGATGGGAGGTCGGACTCATC
Source organism: Viscum album (assembly GCA_963277665.1). Taxonomy (NCBI): domain Eukaryota; kingdom Viridiplantae; phylum Streptophyta; class Magnoliopsida; order Santalales; family Viscaceae; genus Viscum; species Viscum album. Next base: position 1,244,287,917 of record OY728130.1, on the reverse strand, counting down.
ACACCTTTTTGAGGGGAATTATTGTCTACTCCGGGACTCTCTTTATAGATTTAAGTTATGTTCGTGAATCCTTATTACATTACCAAGTATAAAATGTGCTTTCCTTTAGTTTTAGCAATCAATGATTAAATATGCAATAAATTTAGAGAATATTTTATATGTATTCGAGGTTCTTCATCAATAGAGAATCATCTATATCTGTTTAGAGATTCTTGGTCAATGGTATCCTTCAAAACATTTATATAAAAGTCTCTTGGTCATTATGATGACCAGGCTGGTTTTAAAGCCACTCAGTGGGGCACTTGAAGTTTATCGTCATTCAGAAGGACAGAGATTATTTCAAAATTGGGATCGAACCCATAAATGGGCTACCTACATATCCTTTATTTTGGAAAAGGAATCAGAACCCACGTAGTTCGAGAAATGGAGTATGATGTTTATGATTGATGGCTCAAAGATGAATGTCATAATTACTTTTACACTCTATGCTCACGTGAGTCATGATCGGTGTGAGAAACAAGAGGTATTGGTAAAATTTAGACAATTGTGCCATGAAAGATGCAATCATAAGAATTTGTTTGGGGCTTATGTATGGATGACTGCCCAGATAGATGAAGGTTTAGGATTTACTTTTAGGGAGAAAATCCATGAACAGGGTCTATAAAGTTATATGTGCTTCATGGAGATTTGAATACTCTAATCTTGGGGCTTACTCTTAAGGAGGATGCCCAAGTTAGGAGGGGACTTATTATTGGGTTTTACTCCTGAAAAGGAAACCCAAATCAAAGGTAAATTATGACTGGTTAAGAGAAATTTAAGGGAACTTGGAGCTTATTCCTAAAAAAGGAGACCCAAGGTTATGACTGAGTCTTATTCCTAAAAAGGAGACTCAGGTTAGGAGACTTGGGGCTTATTCCTGAAAAGGGAAGCCCAAGATTATGACTGAGTCTTATTCCTGAAAAAAGGAGACTCAAGTAAGGAGACTTGGGGATTATTCTTTAAAAGGAAGCCCAAGGTTATGACTGAGTCTTATTCCTGAAAAAGGAGACTCAGGTTAGGAGACTTAAGGTTTGGGGCTTACTCCTGAGGAGGATGCCCATATTTGAGGTTGGGGCTTACTCCTAAGAAGGATGCCCAAGTTAAAGAATTATGATTGGGGCTTACTCCTGAGGAGGATGCCCACAGTGGGAATTTTAAGAATTTGGGGCTTACTCCTGAGGAAGATGCCCATGTTTAAGGTTTTATCACTGGGGATTATTCCTGAAAAGGAGACCCAGGTTAGGATTATCTCATCTTAAAGGATGAGGTTGAATGAATGAACTCTCTGTATTTTAGTGACATAAGGATATTTAAATCACTAGACTTTGAGAGAGATTCCACAGAATTCCTTTCAGGTAAGAAAGTCAAATCAAGAAATCATGCCATAAATGGCTTTGAAGAGTGTCTTGAAGACTGAATCTTGAAAAGGAAAAGGTGAAATGGCTTGAGAGGGGTAAAAATGGGCAAGGTGGGCACCCAAAAAGATAGGGGCGCGCAAGTATTGCAAGGCGCGCAAGTCTTCCGTGGGCGCGCAAGTATTGGTCGCGCAGGTATACCTGCGCGACATATAGTGTACTTGCGCGATTTTCAACCAGCATTGAAATACTTGAGCGACTCTTTTTTAAACCCTTTAGAATGTTCTTGAGGTTCTTCCAGAAAGGGGACGCGCAAGTTATATTGAAGGAAATAAGTCGGCGCGCAAGTGTTTGATAAGTTTCAACACTTAGGCCTTCCTTCTTCTCTTTAAATCTTCCGTTCTAGGTAAGAAATTACCTTAGAAGTGTTCCGGAAGCTTTGAGAAGAGACTTGGGAGTCGGGAGCTTCAATCCGAGTTTCTAGAAAAAGATCCTCCCAATGGGGGGCCCACAGGGTCTATTTATAGGAAAAAGAAGACCCAGGGCGGTTACCGGGCGGTTACCAATTAGGTCGCGCAAGTCACCTGCGCGACCAAGGTAGCCGCGCAAGTACACTTGCGCGCCAGTTAGATAACTTGCGCGGTGAGGTTTCTGTTGATCCTTTCTTCCTTCCTTTGTTGATTTTTTATGTTTTCTTCAAAGGTTGAATCACTTTGATCTCAGATATTCCCTTTTCCGATCTTTAGATTCTGTGACGAAAGGAGCGTCAACAAAAGTCCCCCCCTCAGAGTTGGATCCGGAGAGAAATGAGGATTTGACTCTGAGGAAATCGAATCCCTCCAAAGGAAAAGGGAGGGTGCGCAAGTCTTTCAGTACGCAGAGGGCGGCGCGCAAGTCTGCGTCGCGTAGGCCTTAAGCACTCTGGGTTTGGCACGCAAGTAGGCTTCCTGGCCTATAAATACACAGCCTCACCTCTGTACAAGTATCTGGATTTCCGGATTTTGCGATCTCTCACCGCGCAAGTCTTCCTCGCCACGCAAGTCTCTTGTTTTCGCTGTTTCCTCACTGCCGCGCTACTCTCAAGGTAATAGGGCTTGCGCGGTAATACTTGCGCGTCTTTGTTTAGACTTGCGCGACTTAATTCCTTGGCCATTTTTTTCCGAATTTTTTCACAAATTTTAAAAAAATAAACCTATTTAAGAGTTAAATTTGTTCAACTTTTGTACAGATTCAATGGCTCCTAAGGGAATTGGAACGGCTAATGAACTGGCTAGCAAGCGGATTGATGACATGATGAACATTATTGGCCATGATTACTATGATATCTGCGACAACACTTTCCCAGATTTGGATAAGTACTTGAAGAAATATCATCTTAATTTCCCAAAGAGCATCTACCTGTCTCTGTGTGTTCATGGTCATCTGCAAGGAGTCAATGTTCCAAATGCAGACAATTATACACCTGAGATGCAGCTGCACTGCTATTTCTCTATTTCGGTTATGCTGTGTATTAAGAGTAACAACAATGGTGTGAACTTTCAAATTCTTCCTCCATGTCATTCCCTTGCAGATATGAAAATGGAAAACCCATGGTCTGAAATGTTTTCTACTAATGGTTGGTGGAGAGAAGACAAACATGATATTAGAGCAATATCTGAAAAGAGTACTCTCTCCAAATGGCTCTTTACTTCCAATGCTCCATTCTCAAATCCATGTATCCATCTTCCAAGTCTCTTGGACAGAAACAGAGTCACTGTTTGATCAGCAGAAAATTTTCTCAAACCGCACTCAAGAACATCCTTTTACAATTGTTCCAAGAAGAGTTGGTATCACTGCATCTCTTATTATATCCAGTTGAATGAATGAATTCTAGGTGGTTGCTAATGAAGATCGGGATGTCGTAAATCAAATGAAGTGTTATGTTGAAAGCCTCTTGTAATTCTTGAAAGAAAAGAAGAGACTCCAGTCTGTGGATGTCCTTCTAACTCTTGTGTATCAATGAAAAACACTTTTGTCTTCAATCATTTGTACCTGCATTCTTCCATTACCTGCTTCAAATTTACTTAAGCCAATCGGCTTAGTAATCATAGTTTGATTTTTACTAGGATTATTACAAATAATCCTACAAACTTTGAATCTTTTAACTGCTCAATATTACCTAAATCATACAAAAATGTATATTTAGTGAGCTGAAACTTGACTTTTATTCAGAGTTCCTTTGTCTTTTGTGTGGGCAGTTTAAAGTCATGCACACCGGACATAAAGGGGCTAATGTTTAAGGTCGAAATAGCTTTGACTGAAATGGATTAAAAATGGATTCAATTCCTTGACAATTTATCTGAAAACATATTACCATACTCAAGTATGAGGGAAAAAATGTAAACTATGGCTTAAGAATATTTGAATCTGAGGAATGATATGAAAAAAGATCTAAAAGGCATTAGAAGAAGTAGTTTCCAAAAATTAAGTTACTATTATTTAACAAAACCCGTTAGGGGGTTGAAATATTCAGGGCCACCTATGGGCATTGGCTGCATGGTCAAATAAATAGCATCTTTTGGCTGACAAGTCTGTTATGTGGACTGTTTATGCAAGGCCACCTATGGGCACGTGCTGCATAGTCAGGCAAAAGAACTCCCAGAAATTTACTTTCCTAGTGCTAAAAGCCGGTGAAAGTTTATGGAGATTCAAATTTTCTAAAGCATAGAGTTTGTTGTATGGAAAGAGGTACTTGAATATAGAGAAGATATTTCCGAACAAGAACATCGAAGAACTGGATGAATATCACTCCTACGAAGGTCTGACCCAAATGTAGGGAAGAAGAATAAACCATAGACTTGAATACTTTCAGATCATGAAAAAGGATATGGGACAAATATGTTAAGGATGGCTATTTTTTCCGGATCCCTTCATATTGTCGTTTAAGATAAATAAGGACAAAAGAGGCATTCTTCCCAAGAATGAAGTTATTATTATTTAACAAAACCCGTTAGGGGGTTGAAATATGCAGGGCCACCTATGGGCATTGGCTGCATGGTCAAATAAATAGCATATTTTGGCTGACAAGTCTGTTATGTGGACTGTTTATGCAAGGCCACCTATGGGCACGTGCTGCATAGTCAGGCAAAAGAATTCTCAGAAGTTTGACATTTTTGTGACTAGAAGTCATGAAAAGGGTTATGAAGATCTGAAAATATTTAAGGTTAGGATTATAATACATAAAGATGGGTATTGTCCAATGTATATAGAGATACATAGGTCAATGAAAACCATAATCATGTTGTGGCTGGGTCCTGAATTGAAACTTGGACTTCACTATGTATCTCATAAGAATGAGAATCAAGCCATACGTAGTTCTTGAAATGCAGTTTAACGTCGTGCAGGACGAAAGTATGAGTGATCTTAGTTTAGGGTCATAGAATTCGGACCATAATAATGAATACACAGTGTGTGTTTTCATGAGGACTTTTCAGCCAAGGGACTGAAAGTGAAATTTGGGGTTAGGCCCAAAAGACTTGGGACTGGATTCGAGGGACACTCAAATGTTCCTACGTATCCCATAAGGATGGGAATCAAGTCCACGTAGTTCTAGAACTACCCTTTGTACAAATTTGGTCCGTACATGTGAAGGGTGAAAGGGGACTTTAGTGCAATGACGGTTTAACCTGAGATAAAAAGTTTAGGCATTACCATGTATGCACGTAGTCTTTTGAAAATGAAACATGATTTAAAAAATCAATGTCAATAATGGTTCCTTCTCAAATGAGGAAATCAAAGAATATTGTAGTTTATTGTCGTACCGGACAAAAGTGTTGTATAGTTTAACGTCATATAACAAGGACGAAAGTGAATCAATGTAAAGATATTGATTCCAGGGGAGGTTTCACAAATCAACATCATATGAGGTTGTGGTGAACCGATGTGAAGAGATTGTTTTTGGGCTTGAACCCTGGAAGGTTTCCTACATACACATCCTGGAGGGCGAGGATCAAAGTCCGTGTAGTTCAATTAAAGAATGAATTAATGATCAAGTTGTTCTTGTGGACAATGATCTAATAAAAAATAATATTGGGACTTACACATGGTTAGTGGCCCAAAGGGAGTGTTATGGTTGATGTTCTCTCTAAGCTCACGTGAGTCATACTCGGTGTGAGAAACAAGAGGTAATAACAACCTTAACGATGTACAGATTAATGTCATGTAGGACATAAAAAAAAAGGGACTATACAGTTTAAAGTCTTGCAGTTAAGACTATTGGTGTTTCATAGTTTAGTGTCATGTAGCAGGGACAAAATACAGTTTAATGTCATGTAGGACCTATCAAGGATTTTCTGTACAGTTTAGCATCATGTAGTTAGGACGATGGGGATAAAATAGTTTAACGTCATATTGGACGAAAGGGGGACTGTGCAGTTTAATGTCATGCCGTGATGACAAAATAACACACCATTTATGTCATGTTGGACGAAAGTGTGAATAGTTTAAGGTCATATGCATGGACCGTGGATGGTGCAGTTTAATGTCATGCTGGACCTTTAATGATTATATAATTTAGCGTCTTTTCGGACGTGAGGGACTTTTATACAGTTTAGCGTCATGTAGTTTAGGACGTCACAGTTTAACGTCTTTCTGGACATAAGGGATTTGCAAATAGTTTATGGTCATATACATGGACCAGGGATGATGCAGTTTAAGGTCATGCAGGACGGTTTAGGGAACTTTTTCACAGTTTAATGTCGTGTGGGATGAAGTTGCAGTTTAAAGTCATACTGGACCATTGCTGTATAGTTTAACGTCATATAGCAAGGACGAAGGTGAACCAATATGAGGATATCAGTTCTGGGGACTTTTTTTTTACAGTTTATAGTAATGTTGTACGTTGGAAGTGCCACACAGTTTAATGTCACGTTGCTAGGACACAATATAGTTTAATGTCATCTCGGACAAAATATAGGATCTTCTGTACAGTTTAATGTCATGTAGATAGGACATAATAACAGTTTAATGTCATGTAGGACAGTTATGATCTAATGTGATTGTTTTGGATCTGGGAACAATATTTTGTGTTTATACAAAATACTTCTTCAGAAATCTGGCATTAGTTGGAGTCGTGATGTGTTCTCCATCCATTGAGATCAGAGAATACGCTCCATTGGAGTAGACCTTATGTATTGAATAAGGTCCTTCCCATTTTGGTTCAAGCTTGGGAGGCTTCTTTCCTGGTATCATTGGTGCTCTGAGAACCAATACTAATTCTCCCTGAATGAATGAACGAAGACGAACTTTTTTGTTAAAAGCCCGTGCTATCCGATCCTGATAGATTTCCAAGTGGTGCAAAGTGCACAATCTTTTCTCATCTAACTATTCCAATTTATTCAACCGCTTTTGGGATTTCTCATCTGTTTATAACTGATCACAAATGGCTATTCTGAGTGAGGGCAATTGAACTTCAATTGGCAAGACTGCTTCTGTTCCATATACCAATGAATATGGAGTAGACCGCGTTGCATTGCGAGTGGTAGTTCGATAAGCCCATAAAGCATGAAAGAGTTTATCAGGCCATGACCTCTTATCTTTATCCACCATCTTTTGCAGTATATTTGAAAGAGTCTTGTTGAAGGCCTCTATCTGGCCATTAGCCACTGCATGATATCGAGATGAATGGTTGGACTTAATGTTGTATTCTTGATACAATTTCTTTACCTCAGAAGAATAGAAATTGGTGCCGTTGTCCGTCAATATGGTATGAGGGACACCAAATCTAGTAATGATGTTGGACTTGATGAAGCTAACAATGCATTTAGAACTGACTTCTTTGAGAGGTACTGCCTCTACCCATTTGGAAAAGAAATCAGTAGCAGTAAGAATGTACTTAAACTGCTTGGCCGTAGCTGAAGGGTAAGGTCCCACCACATCCATTCCCCATGTGGAAAATGGCCATGAGTATTTAGCTGTATGAAGCAACTCTGGAGGTTGATGAATGAAGTTGGAATATACTTGGCATGAATGACACTTCTTTGTGAAATTAACACAATCTTGTATCATTGAAGGCCAGAAGTATCCAAGCCTTCGAATTTGATCAGACAATCTATGTCCAGACTGGTGGGCACCACAGACTCCTACATGCACTTCTTTTATGACAGCCATTGTCTCTTCACCATCAATACATCTGAAGAGAACTCCATCAAAACCACGTTTGTATAGAATTTTCTCGAGGTGGTTTGGACCATCATAAAGAGTAAAATTGACCACACGTCGCCGAATTTGTTCTTTCTCAGCTCTATCAGGTGGAAGTGTTCCATTTTGAAGGTATTCCTTGATAGGTGACATCCATCCTGTAGTATGACCATACGGTTCAGGAATGGGATTAATTTCATTAATTTCCTCTATTCTGATTTGAACATAAGGTGAAATTGCACGACGGTGGGCAATACAGATGGTTGTCTCGTCCCGATTTGGATCTGCTAAAGTTGTGGCTATATTATCCAGTGCATCAGCTTGAGCATTTTGTGATCTTGGGACATAAGAAAATGTCGGTTCTGAAGGGAATTCCGACATTAACTCTCTGATGTAATCATACAAAGGGATTAATTCTTCTTTTCTGATGGCATAATCCCCATTGACTTGTTTGATTACCAGGTCTGAATCACCTTTCACCTTTAAGTGATTCACTTGTGCTTGAAGCGCTAACTCCAGGCCTGTAATGAGAGCTTGGTATTCAGCTTCATTGTTGGTACCACCTTCCCACAACAAAAAGGAATAAGGTAACACTGCCTTATCTGGAGAAATGAGCACAATTCCTAAACCAACTTTGTTGAATTTAGGATTTTCCATTTTCTTCCCTGTTGGACTTCTAGAAGCACCATCAAAATACATTTCCCATGTTTGAGGACTCTCTTGAATAGAGAAAACTTCCTCATCAGGGAGTTCGATATCTGAATACGTGTCTTCCACTAAAGGATGTTCAGCCAGGAAATCAGCCAGAGCTTGGCCCTTAATTGCCTTTTGAGACACATACTGGATGTCGAACTGCTGTAGAATAACCGCCCACCTTGCCAGACGTCCTGTAAGCATTGGACGACTAAGGATGAATTTGAGTGGATTATTACGAGATACCAATTGGACCTCGTGATGTTGCAGGTAGTGTCTCAGTTTCTGAACTGCAAAGATTAATGCTAGGCAGCACTTTTCAATACTCGAATACCGGGTTTCCACTTCAAGCATAGTTCTACTGAGATAGTAGAGACTATTTTCATTCCCAGCATCATTCTTTTGAGCGAGAAAGGCACCCAATGATCGCTCTAAAGCTATCACATAGAGGATAAGAGGCCTACCCTCAACAGGTGGCATGAGTACTGGTGGACTCAAGAGGTATTTCTTGAGAACATCAAATTCTTCTTGACATTCTTCAGTCCACTGGTAAGTGACTCCTTTCTTCAATAATTTGGTGAAGGGTAAACTTTTGCCTGCCAAATTGGCGATGAAACGCCGAATATAGGCTAAGTTTCCTTGAAGTCCTCTTAATTCTTTCAAATTATGAGGAGGTGACATACCAAGGATTGATTTGGTCTTCTCAGGATCGACTTCAATACCACTATGGCGTACAACAATGCCGAGGAATTTTCCTGAGGTTACCCCAAAAGCACATTTTAAGGGGTTCATCTTCAAATTATGTTGTCGAAGCTTGTGGAATATGACTTCCAAATCAGCCAAGTGATCAAAACGTTGTTTGGATTTAACCACCAAATCATCTACATAGCATTCAACAAATTTCCCTAGAAAAGGATTGAAGATACGATGCATGGCGCGTTGATATGTTGCACCTGCATTCTTTAAACCAAAGGGCATCACCCGGTAACAAAACACACCTTGAGGAGCTATGAAGGCTGTATATTCCTCATCTTCTAGGGCCATTCAGATCTGATTATATCCAGAATATCCATCCATGAAAGAAAGTACTTCATAGCCATCTGTCGCATCAATTAAGAGTTCTGTAATCGGAACTGGGAAATCATCTTTAGGACAATACCGATTAAGATCTCTGAAATCTATGCAAACCCTAATTTGTCCATTCTTCTTCCTTACAGGGACAATATTAGCCAACCAATTGGAATATTGAACTTCTCTGACGAAGTTAGATTTGATAAGCTTATCCACTTTAGCCTCGATTTTGGAAACATAGGTTGGGTGTGTTCTTCTCACGGCTTGCTTGAATCCTCGATGTTCTTTTGGCAAACCCAAATTATGGGTGGCAACATCAGGATCAAGGCCAGGAATCTCTGTATAATTCCAAGAAAAAATATCTTTATTTTGCTTTAGAAAAGAAATATACATCTCTTGTTCTTCAAGGGTCATGGCCGCACTAATTAAAGTGGGGCGTGGATCTTTCTCTGTACCCAGATTTACTTCTCTGAGTTCATCCACGGTGGTAGAGATACCCTCTTCAAATGCTGGAGTAGCATCTCTAAGATCTTCCTCTTCCTCTTCATCATGTGTTATTTCTTTCGTTTCTACTTGCAAAGTAGATGAAAAAACGAAATTCTCATGATCATAAGAGATGTCAAAATTTTCACATTTTGAAGAAGAAGCTTCCATTTCCGACCCTATTGATGATAAAGGGTCTTCCTTGGGAAATAAAGAGGAGATAATGGATTGAGAATCGACATCAATATTCACCTCTGGTGTTGCTATAACTTCTTCTGGCCTGATTAGCGAAGTATAGACTTGTTGGATTTCAGCAGACTAAGTGAAAACGTCACCACTTATGCTTTCATCACTGCTTGGTAAGTTACCAATTTCTCCCATGTTGTCTGGCTCGATTGCCGTAATTGACATTATAGATCTTTCCATAAGAGTATTTTGATTTGGGCCTATTTTGTCAATTTGACGGATAGGTAACACATAATCTGTACTCACATGTGAAAATGGATTTATTGGAATTTTTTCCAAACCATACGGAGCATTAACTTTGGTAATTTCCTTCATTGTAGATTTTTCTCTTCCCTTCATGTGATAAAATTCCGCCTCAATGTATTGAGACTCACATGTCTTGAACGGGGCCTTATCACCATACAATGTTCCAACTTGACCATCAAAACAGTATTTGAGACATTGATGGTATGATGACGGAATAGCTGCATGCTGATTTAGCTAGGGTCTTCCAAGCAAGATATTGAAAGCTGAGTCTTGATCAACAATCATGAAATCCGAATTGGAAACAAGATCTCCAAACTGAGTTCTGAGCGTAACTTCTCCCAGTGGTTCTTGTTCATTTTTATCATATCCTTGCAACATCATGGTAGAAGGAGATAAATCAGATTCTGTGAGGCCCAATCTATGAAGTGTGCGAATGGGCATGAGGTTGACTCCTGAACCATTGTCAATGAAAGCTCTTCGAACATCTATACCATTGACTTTTCAAGATAAGTACAAAGTTTTTATGTGCCCATGCACAACATCATCTTCATCTTTATCAGTAGAAGATATCACTGCATGGCATTCTGCAGGATTATTCTCTATGTGATAGATTTCAGCTGCAGCAATTTCAGCTTCAAACTCCTGAGGACTTGACAAAGCTTCGATGAGTTCTTCCCGAAGATCTCTTGACAGATTCAAAGCATCCAAAATTGATAACTTGGCTGGTACTTGGGCCAAGTGTTTCAATATATCATATTTTTGATCTAGAGGTCTGCGTTTCCCAATAGGAATATGCGGTTTAGAAGGTACCTTGGAAGCAGATGCTTTGGAAGCTGATACATCTTGTATTGAAGTTGGCAACATCCTTGGTTTTGGAAAATTAGACTGATTAGATCCATTTACTTGCTAAGATAAAGAAGATGGAACTTTTAATCGGTCTTCCAAAATAACTGTGCCAAAACTGAGTTGGCCATTGGCAGAAGAACTTGCTTGTTCTTTTTGAGCTCGCTGAAGGGCTCTACCACGAGTTTTTGCTGCATATACAGTGCTAGAAGGGGTAGAATTAGAGTAGTGTCTTCGGAAAGATCCACGTATTCCCATATATCCTGAACCTCTAGAACTTCCTCGGGTTCCCTTATTTGATACAGGGAATCCAGGCTCATCAAGAGTGGAATATGAATCTGTTAATTGAATCATATTAACAGAACCAAAGATTAACTCTTCGTCTGATAAAGACTCTGCCTGGTTAGCCTGTTTAGGCTGTGCCGTTTGGTGGGACGGTGCCCATGGCTTCGAAGTAGATGGCATGAAATTTTCCAAAGTCAAAGACAATTTAGGCTTTGCTACATACTCATCTTCTCTTGATTCCTCTTTCTTCTTTGAATTGCGCTGCCCTTTTGAGGATTTTTTTTTGATGGAGGCTTTACTGCAACTTTTGTAGGAGACACAATTGGCTTCTTCAATTGTGTTCGCAAAATGGAATGGGTCCGATTGATTGTCTTTCTGACCATCCAATCATCATATTTTTTCGCAGTTTTGCTTTTGACTTCCTTCCACTCACCTCCTTCCTCTGGATCTGTAGCGGTAATACATGCTACATGAGCTGAAGAACCCTTCAATTTGACTTGTCCCAATTCGACCATCTTTTGCAGGAGGTCTTTAAAGACAAAACACTCCTGGATGGGATGCCCCAACATTTGATGAAAGGGACAATAATTGGGACGGTCTTCATCTCCTTCCTTGTTTGGCCTCTTCGGCACAGGTAATTGAACCAAATTATTTTCCAGAGCTGAAATGAAGTAACCAGGAACTTGCTCACTTCGGAAAGAGTATGTTTTACTCTTCATATCCTCAAATTGTTTTCGTCGTTGATCTTTTTGATCATTTGGAAGAAACAGCCTTTGTTGTTGGCGTTCAGGAGGAGGAGCCCTTCGAGAAGATGAAGGTTTTGAAGTAGAAATAGGTACAGGTGCCTGTTTAAGCATAACTGTATCAATTTCTGCTTTACCCAATCTTCTTCCTGGAGCTGATGGAATTACACGAGATTTAACCTTAGCCTGTATAAGGGAATCTTCAATCTGTTGAGAGATTGAAGTAAGGTCTCGAAACCCTCCTGTGTATTTCACAGGGATCAATGGCGTGCGTAATTCGTCACGCAAATTTGTCACACAGATTGGCAACAATTCCTCCTGAGGGAGTGCTAAACTCAAGGAATACGTTAATCCCTTCCAACGAGCAATGAAATCAGAGACTCTTTCATTCTCCCTTTGCTTGCAGTTTGTAAGATCGAAAACTGTCGTTTTTGGAAAAGTTGAGCTAAACTGAAGAAGGAATTTTTGACGAAGATCCTCTCATCCGATGACTGACCGAGATTGCAAGATTGTATACCAGACAAAAGCTGGTCCTTGCAAGGTTCGCACGAAGCATCTGAGTTTCACTGCTTCTTTCTACTCTGGAGTTCCCATCATAGGATGACAACAAGACACGTAATGCGTCAAATGTTGTTCAGGGTCGCTTGATCCATTGAAAGTAGGGAAAATAGGGTTTCCAAAACTAGATGGAGGAGAAATTGAATCTACCCATTCAGGTTAAACTTTCTTTTCAGGTTGAACTTGCACCCATTTCCCTTCCATAGTTTCTAACCGAGCTATTAATGACTCAATATTAGTTATTAACTTTTGAGAATCTTCAGGTTGAACTTGGTTTTGGGTAGGTGCAATGAATGGAGCTTGGACAGACGTGGTGGTTGGTGCTGCAACTGATGGTAGTGCTGCCAACCGTTGTTGCGTTTGACACATAGGATTAGACCTCTATGGGTGTACTGATAAAGGAGGATATTCTTGATCCATCTTAGTAGTTACAACAAATTCCTTCGGCTGTCGAACTTCAGAATTCTTAAGAAGAAGACTACTCTGAAGTAGTTCTGCATTCAACCTTCTTAATTCTTTCATTTCTTCCTCCTGTTGTGCAAACCTTTGCTCTAATGAGAGCGATTGACCTCATTCAGAGGAAGGGTGAGAAGTAACCTGATTCTTTCCTTTCCCCTTATTGGATCCTTTTCGGAGAGGGGGAAGTGGGTTACTTGAAGGAATACCCAGATTTTGGGTAAGCCTTTGATTACGTGTGCGCACACCTTCCTTATTTAGGTCTGTGTGCGCGACTTCTTGAGAAGGAACCTCTTCGTCTGATCCTTCTGATTGAGCCTCATCTGGTGAATCAGCAGCAACGGCATTGATGACATTAATGGATGCATATTGCATGGAATCATTTCTATCAGCATTTCTGTGATATTGTCTCCTTCCATGTCCATGATGAGACATGGCATTCCATTGACTTGATCCCTCGGGAATTTCTTGGAGAACCATCACTTAGAGAGAATCTCCTGACAGCTTGGCTCTTCGTTCCTCTTGAGGCTTATTCCCTAATCGAGAGAATACTGACTTTCTCTGAGGGAGGGATTGAAGATTTGAAAAAGTCCCCAGTCCGGTGGACTGGGGATGTTCCTGCTGCTTTCACTCAACTCCTCAAATCCCATTTGTTGACTCTGAGGGTTGGGTTAGAGAAGTCCCCAGTCTAGCAAGCTGGGGTGTCTCTTGACATGCTATGTCTGAGATCTTCTTGAAATCTCTCTTGATCTTGCGAATCTTAGTTCGGAAATTAGCTGGATGCATTAACCTGTATCCACTTTTATCACCTGGTTCAACAGACCGTTGGATGATTTCCGAAACTTCTGTCATTTGATGACGTATTCGCTCCAGACGAGAGGCTTGTGCAATATTCTCGCCTGCTTGATGTAAGAGCAATTCAACAACCTGTTCTCTATATACTTGATTTTGAGAGGAACTAATTGAAGCATGTTCTTGAGAAAGCTTTTGATTATGAACAAAGCCCATTGACTGTGGCCGGCCATGGGCAATAACATTGCATGAGACCATTTTCGGTGGGCTTTGCTGACTGGAAATCACTGTGAAATGTAGTGCTCCGTGAACACCCCATCCTCTGATATGAACATCAGATGGAGCATTGGCAATTAACTGACGCAATCTTCTTAGTGCGCCAAGGCATTAACGTTGAAGGGTTCTCTGTTGCTTTTCAGCCTTTGGATACCGAGAGACTGATAGAGATGCCAAATCAATCTGGCGTTGTAACCCTTCTATTATCTTAAGATGATTTTCATATTCATCATAAGATAATACCTTCTTCTTTAATTGACAAAGAGTTTTCCATATGTTGAGACGAATATCATGGATTCCATCATCCGTCAACATCTTTGGAATGTCGTACTGGGAGTCAGCCAAAGGCCAAAACATGACTGGTACTTCACCTTTTGCCAGTTTTTTCCTCATGTTCAGCATTTCCTCTTTATCATTAAATGAAGATTCTTCTACCTGTTTGGACCAGAGTTGGTGTTTCCTTGTTGCTTCATCGGATTCAACAAGATTGGTAGAGAAATCACTATTCATGCTGGAAGATGAATGACCCAGGGATGGTTCGGAGAATAACCTGAACCCGAGGCTATCTTCTGATTGAGAAAGAGTTTCACCTGCCGATAGTAAAGCATCAGACATGACTGGTTTTACGTTTGCAAGTGCCTCGAGATAAGAGGGCTTTCTCGTTACTACATTGCCTTCTGAAGAATTTTCGAGACAACGTGAATCACTACTGCGGAGAGGACTTTCGCAGCGAAGTTCATCACCATGAGGAGGACCATCATGATGGGTTACAGTAAAAGATGAAATATCTTGCTCCTTGGTCTTCTGACCACACAGAGGGTTCCTGTGGCTCTCATCTGAAGAAGAAACTTCAAGATTGACCGAATTTTCATGAAGCAAGCCTTCATGAGGAAGTGTCTATTGAAGACCTTCAGAATTAATGTTCCCGCTATTGGGAACTGAGGGAGTAGAATCTTGAATTCTGACAGATAAATGTCTGAGGGCTTCAAGAACTCCAGCATCGAGCAAGGCCTTGTTACAGATTGGCCTTTGATCTCCTAACTGTGCTGGGCGGATCTTTTTCTTAGATGCCTTCTTACTCTCTTTAGAAACCACTTGATGATGAAAGTGATTGCTCTGAGCAGGTGTATGTTCCTGATCAGGAAAGATGGTCAGGTTAGGCTGACGATCTCCACTCAAATCAGGTGTATGTGCCTGACTTGGTTGTCCGTATAATATGGGGGAGTACGCCCCATAACCCTCTTGTACTGGAACAGATGTGTGTGTCTGTTCCGGAGTGAATCGTTGATGTGTCACTCCATTGCTAGGGATAGATTTATGTGTCTGTCCCTGAGATGATGCTGAAGCTGTTATGATATTCTGGAAAGCATCCAGAATATGAGCAGGAATTTGCTTCTGCTCTTTCACCATTGACAAAATATGTTTGGTGACTTCAGCTGCCGGAACGGGGATATACGTCCATTCCGGGCTTGGAGTAGGTGTATGTGCCTGCTCCTGTCCTCCTTTTCCTGTCAGTGAATCCTGACAGTACTCAAGTATGGAGGCAGAGAGTTGAGTCTGCCTCCTGTTTGTCGTCGGGACTTTCCGACTGACTTCTCCGGGCGCTACCAAGCGAGACTGTTGGTAGGCCTGATTAGTATTAGCAGGTGTATGTGCCTGCTGATTACACATCGCCAAACGCGGTTGACGAGATCCATCATATGTAGTCAGACGAGCCTGCTGACTAACTGGTGATGTATAAGCAGGTGTATGTTCATGCCTATGGTACTCCGCCGGAATTTCCTGGCGGGATAGGCTTGATGCTGTCAGACGAGTCTGCTGGACAGCGGAATTAAAACGAACAGGTGTGTATGCCTGCTCATTGTTTGCCACCAAGTTAGGTTGGTGGACTTCTCCGGAGATGGTAGGGATGACAACCTGCTTATTATTAACCGGATTCCGTCTATGGAGGTTCATCTTGCCTGCTCGGGTTCGAGGAACCTGAGCTGAATGCCTGGAGTCGGTACCCTCATCATGTTGAGGGCGCACTACTGCACGAGTCTGTCGGCAATTGTTGATGGGAGCCCTTAAGAAGGACTCCTGTCTTTTTGAATTAAGGTCCTGCGGGACCTGCTCATTCACTTCCTCAGAGTAAGGGAGTGAATGGAAATTGCGTTTCGGGGATAACGACCCGAAACGGTTGGAGACGGTAGTCAGCACCGCCTGCTTCTTGATTGCTGGCCGTCGTTGTCCGGACGACCATGTAGAGTTGTTAACTTGGAGGGCTTGACGAGCGGCCTCCAGAGTTGGGATAGTACCGTTGCGACGGTACTCCTTAACCAGTGCATTAGAAACACAGCGTTGAAGACGCTGAGTTGGTGATGTCATCCTCAGAGCGGATGACGTTCTAGTAGGAGTAGCAGCATTGGTTTTCACAGCAGCAAACCTCACAGTAGAGGTGTTTACAGCAGCAGTATTCACAGGGGTGAATTTAAGGAGATCCATTTTTGCAGAAGAACTTGAGAAAAGAGTGAATGTTCCATGTAATAGACATAATCAAGATGAATCTGGCCACTTCATCTTTTGGATGAGCACATGTAAATGATTTCTTTGTTGGCCCAAGGGGCCTAACAAATAAGAAGAACATCACTTTAACTTGGTTAAGGATTCACGTCGGGTTCACCATTTTTGTTTCGCACGGAATCTGGGGATGACCACCTCGACGGGAGATTCAAACGTTCCGATCGGTTTCTAACGGGTTTGTTCGTAGAACCGGAAACATCCAATGATTCCACATCCATTTGGACCTACTTTCCAAAGGCAGGCGCTCATTAGCTTGTGGACTAATGAGGCTTAGGAATTTTCATTGGTCGAGAGGATGGGAGGTCGGACTCATCACACCTTTTTGAGGGGAATTATTGTCTACTCCGGGACTCTCTTTATAGATTTAAGTTATGTTCGTGAATCCTTATTACATTACCAAGTATAAAATGTGCTTTCCTTTAGTTTTAGAAATCAATGATTAAATATGCAAGAAATTTAGAGAATATTTTATATGTATTAGAGGTTCTTCATCAATAGAGAATCATCTATATCAGTTTAGAGATTCTTGGTCAATGGTATCCTTCAAAACATTTATATAAAAGTCTCTTGGTCATTATGATGACCAGGCTGGTTTTAAAGACACTCAGTGGGGCACTTGAAGTTTATCGTCATTCAGAAGGACAGAGATTATTTCAAAGTTGGGATCGAACCCATAAATGGGCTACCTACATATCCTTTATTTTGGAAAAGGAATCAGAACCCACGTAGTTCAAGAAATGGAGTATGATGTTTATGATTGATGGCTCAAAGATTAATGTCATAATTACTTTTACACTCTAAGCTCACGTGAGTCATGCTCGGTGTGAGAAACAAGAGGTATTGGTAAAATTTAGACAATTGTGCCATGAAATATGAAATCATAAGAATTTTTTGGGGCTTATGTATGGATGACTACCCAGATAGATGAAGGTTTAGGATTTACATTTAGGGAGAAAATCCATGAACAGGGTCCATAAAGTTATATATGCTTCATGGAGATTTGAATACTCTAATCTTGGGGCTTACTCCTAAGGAGGATGCCCAAGTTAGGAGGGGACTTATGATTGGGTTTTACTCCTGAAAAGGAAACCCAAATCAAAGGTAAATTATGACTGGTTAAGATAAATTTAAGGGAACTTGGGGCTTATTCCTAAAAAAGGAGACCCAAGGTTATGACTGAGTCTTATTCCTAAAAAGGAGACTTAGGTTAGGAGACTTGGGGCTTATTCCTGAAAAGGGAAGCCCAAGATTATGACTGAGTCTTATTCCTGAAAAAAGGAGACTCAGGTTAGGAGACTTGGGGCTTATTCTTTAAAAGGAAGCCCAAGGTTATGACTGAGTCTTATTCCTGAAAAAGGAGACTCAGGTTAGGATACTTAAGGTTTGGGGCTTACTCCTGAGGAGGATGCCCATATTTGAGGTTGGGGCTTACTTCTAAGAAGGATGCCCAAGTTAAAGAATTATGATTGGGGCTTACTCCTGAGGAGGATGCCCACAGTGTGAATTTTAAGAATTTGGGGCTTACTCCTGAGGAAGATGCCCAGATTAAAGGTTTTATCACTGGGGATTATTCCTGAAAAGGAGACCCAGGTTAGGATTCTCTCATCTTAAAGGATGAGGTTTAATGAATGAACTCTCTGTTTTTTAGTGACATAAGGATATTTAAATCACTAGACTTTGAGAGAGATTCCACATAATTCCTTTCAAGTAAGAAGGTCAAATCAAGAAATCATGCCATAAATGGCTTTGAAGAGTGTCTTGAAGACTGAATCTTGAAAAGGAAAAGGTGAAATGGCTTGAGAGGGTTAAAAATGGGCAAGGTGGGCACCCAAAAAAATAGGGGCGCGCAAGTCTTGCAAGGCGCGCAAGTCTTCCGTGGGCGCGCAAGTATTGGTCGCGCAGGTATACCTGCGCGACATATAGTGTACTTGCGCGATTTTCAACCAGCATTGAAATACTTGAGCGACTCTTTTTTAAACCCTTTAGAATGTTCTTGAGGTTCTTCCAGAAAGGGGACGCGCAAGTTATATTGAAGGAAATAAGTCGGCGCGCAAGTGTTTGATAAGTTTCAACACTTAGGCCTTCCTTCTTCTCTTTAAATCTTCCGTTCTAGGTAAGAAATTACCTTAAAAGTGTTCCGGAAGCTTTGAGAAGAGACTTGGGTGTCGGGAGATTCAATCCGAGTTTCTGGAAAAAGATCCTCCCAATGGGGGGCCCACAGGGTCTATTTATAGGCAAAAGAAGACCCAGGGCGGTTACCGGGCGGTTACCAATTAGGTCGCGCAAGTCACCTGCGCGACCAAGGTAGCCGCGCAAGTACACTTGCGCGCCAGTTATATAACTTGCGCGGTGAGGTTGATGTTGATCCTTTCTTCCTTCCTTTGTTGATTTTTGATGTTTTCTTCAAAGGCTGAATCACTTTGAGCTCAGATATTCCCTTTTCCAATCTTTAGATTCTGTGACGAAAGGAGCGCCAACAGTCTCAGTGGTCCATCCACCTCTTCCCTGTCAGTAGCTCGATGGGTTAGGCAATCTCTAGCGAGATGTCCCCTACCATCGCATGTGTAGCATCACTTCTCCCTAGGATGACTGGATCCAGCCTGAGAGCCCTGGACTGTCAATCCCCTGTCATGGGTCCTCCTATGTCGTTTCCCACATCCAGGTCCCTATGCTTGACATTGGATCCCTATTGTCGGGGTCTCTGTACCTGTCTGCCAGCTGCTGACTACCGGTGGCTGACTCTACTCCGCCAAGAAGCTCTCGATCACCAAGTCATACTCGAGCACTCCATCATAAGTCGATATGAATAGAGGTACAACACTAGCTTGTATGTCTCATCATATACCTCACTCAAAGGTCCGAGCTCTGAAGTACTGATCCTTGACCATATCCATCGAGTACCTGGCATGGTTGGTGAACCTCGATGAATAGTCAGCTACTGTTATACTGCCCTTCTAGAGTTGAAGAAGCTCCTAGATGCATGCATCTCTCAGCATAACTAGAGAGAACTCCTCTCTGAATATTCTCTCAAACTCCATCCATGAAAGAGTCTCCTCGTCGTGAGTCTATGTGGTCAGACTTCACCATCGTCCCGCCGAACCCTGAAGAAGGATCTCCCCTAGGATCACCATTGGTTCTACTAGTGTCCTCACTAGAGTGAAAACTCTAATCACCGCCTCAAGCTAGTCCTCAGCCGCCTGAGGGTCAGGCTCACCTCAGAAACTGAGGGGTCTCTGTCTCTGGAACTCATGGAGTGTGCTAAGACTGTGCTCCTTGCTGGTCGGTACTGCAGGTACCACTGGCTGCTCCACTGGTGGTGGAATAACTGGTGCACCACCTGGTGGAAATGCCTAAGGAACGGGTCCTTGTATCGAAGCCTCATCATTGATGGGGTCATCCTCATGATCGTACTGCTGAATCCTAGCGGGTATGCATCGTGGAGGCATCCTGTAAGGAAACAAGATGTACCATGGTCAAAGAGTATATCTGGATAGCTGACACAAAGGACATGGAAAACACACACCTTTCCTATATGATGCACATACCTTTTATTCCCCCGCAACCCATGTTTTCGTGTACCAATTCAAAAAGCAGGTTATCAGAGTCCTGGTGTATGGATACGTCGGCCGCCGCACCAACACTGGAATCTCTGGCCTAAAAGCCGAACCCGAAACGCTGAACATTGTTGCCCTAAACCAAACTCACAGAATCTTGGTCCTAAGGTAGAACTGACCACCTCTGATACCACTCTGTCACAACTTGTCCTAGTGGGGCCCGCGCCGTGACTCCCCAAGCCCACCTCCAATAGGCCATGGGTTGGTGACTAGCACCGAGTAGGCATATTACTAACATGGGAGGCATTGCCTATATACCTGTACACACACACATCTCCAAGCCAACAATGTTGAAATGTAAAAAAAACACTAAGGACCAAAAATGTATGCATACAAATAACACAAGAAATAGAGTACGACAAAAGGTAGATTACTAAAAAGTAAATTGGGCCAGAATACAAGCCCACTAAAAACAAGAGTCTGAAAACTGAAAAGTCCAACCTGTAAACACCGAAGGTACTAGGACTGCTGCTCGTAGCCGTAGGAACGCCTCGACCCGTAGGGAACTCGGAAATCTAGGTCATGTACTAGTCCGCCCTGGACTCTATAAAAAGGCTACTCATCTGCACAAGACACCAGATGTGCGAGCAAAGCCCGTGCAGGGGTGAGTATAACAATACTCTGTAGAGGACCCCGAAAACCAAAAAATAATACAAAAAGTAATGGTACAGTTACTATGCATAGTTTATGTCTACAGAACATATAGAACAAACAAGATATACTAAAAATCAAGACCCATAGTCTAGATTCAAGTCGCACAACCACATACCCCCATTAAGGATTCAGTTCTAAGATTTCGCGAAGCACTCGTCCCGGGAGAACACACTCCACGAGTCTTACAGCTCTGATGACGTCCGTCTGAGAATTATCGTTTGTCTGGAACCGTCACGACAGGTAGTCACACTCATTACGGGAGATACACTCCTGAGTGGGAAGATTTCCGATAGATAGAAGCACTCATTACGGGAGACACACTCCTGAGTGGGAAAGATCACGATACACAGATGAGGATCACTGCCAGGGCCATGGTTGATACTGCGACTCATTCGGATTCACCAGGTAGGTGATACACCAGCTAGGTAGAGGATCAATTCCCACTAGAGTAGGTTACGTAGATGCCTGACTCTACCTAGGGTTAGGAATGGATAGAGGATCTCGATCTAGGCCTCTCGGATGGATGTCTGACTCTATCACAGAAAGTCCTGCTCAAGGGATCATAATGTTGTGTGAGGAAATGATGTCTGACCTTCAGTGGAACGAGAAGAAGGGGAACTTACCCAAATGAAAGATTTCAAAGATACGGTGAACAAGAGGACCATTCCATTTTCCAAAAAGTACAAGGCATGTAGAAAAGTTACACTCCGTGTTGTCTGACCCTGAGTATTGCCCGTGTACAACAGCCCATGTCGTAAGGCTGGTCGTGTAGAAAAATTGGGTACACGATGTGTTGTATGATGTACACGCCATGTCCAAGTGACTGGGTTTGGCCCCGTGTCACTGACCATGGGGTCGTACATGGTCATCAACCCATGTACTACAATCTGTGTCCGTGTACCCCCTGGATACATGCTGAGTTCCACGTAGCCGCCTCTGCCATGATGTACACGCTGTGTCTCCTGAAGCCGTGTAGATCATCTCGTGTCTGTGTATTTCCCAAAATACACACTGAGCTTCGGGGAAGTTCTGACATGTCGTGTGATTCCTCTCTGACCCCCGAACCCTAGCTGTTGTCGTCAATACTACACGGCGTGTTCTTCGGAAGTACAAGTTGTGTATTCTGGAAATTTCCATGAACGATGCTCCTAGCCGATGCACCTCTCGAGTTGCTCCAATCATTGGTACAGCCATCTGATCGCCATGAAACCTTCAGATTTTGTTCACCCCGACACCACAAACCCGCTTTCGGTGTTTTCAGGCCTCCGATTGGCTCCGAAAACAAGTTTTGTTCTTCTAGCGCGAAGAACGCTCGAAGAACGGTCCTTCCTGATTCTGTCTGATTCATCATCTGCCATTGTCGTCGCACCTCTGCAAGGTCGTTGTGGTGCCAAACCTTAGATTTGGGATCGTTGCGCTGCAAAACAGATGTGCAACGATCCATTTTTTGTCACCCCATGAAGAACACGAAGAACGCGCGAGAAAAGAAAAGGGGGAAATAAATACAATAAAACAACATGAGGAATGAACCTCCGTCGTTGTTCGTCACAGCGTTGATATGCTCCCGTCAGTAGGCTTAAATGGAGTGGGATGAAACAATAAAACAAAACATAGATCAAATCCTCGATATCATCCCAATGAAAAATCCCTCCCACAAGAATGTACAAATCCACGGATCAACTTGTTCGTGGTTGATCCAAGTTCGTCGTTTTAAATCAAGAACGGGGAAAGAGGAAATTAAATAACAAACCCCTACCTCAACTGTGATCGATCGCTGATGAAAGTTTCGCGCTGCCTCCGGCATCGAGATCCTTAACATCGTTGACACAACGATTCTCAACTCCGATATGTCATCGTTCGTCATTGAGGGTTCGCTCCAGCGCTTCGCAGATCCTCTAGTGATTTCTCCCAAAAGTTCATCAACGACCACCAATCGCTTAACCCATTAAAAAGAGAAACATGATTTCCATTTAAGATATGATGCGGTATTAATGACTTCATCTTTCCATTCTTGAGTCATTATGAAGCCTTATTAAATAAAGAAACAGTTGTCCCATCGCTGAGCTATAGCGGATGTTTCCATAAAATAAAATAAACATTTAGCAATTTATTTTATTTTTATTTTACTAAAAACGTCTGAAAATAAAATTTTTTCCCTCGACCTACGTCAGTTGAGGTTAGACTCCTTCTTAAGTAAATTCATAGTCCTAGACGCAATGGTGCCCTCGGATTTTTAATCTGGGAACCCATTTGGAAACTGCCACAACTTTGCACAAGTGCCGACTCACTTAACTTAAAAAGTGCCAACCACCGTTCCAGGCTCACTGGGCCTCAGAATGATGTGTCGTTTTCGCACCCAGTCTCAAAATAATTCTTTATATTTTTTTAAAAAAAAATATTACATGAAAAATCCAAGACATTACATTCAAGGTACTCCACAAGATTATCAAGGAGGCTTCCCCCCATGTGCAAATCTATGGTTGGGGGCAGTATGTTGCCCTCTTCTTTAGTCCTATCTGATGCCAGCCCAACTTGCTAGGCGATATTGAGGACATTCCCTCAGGAAGGGTCACATTCAACATGGATGACAAAGTGGATGAGGAGAATGAGCTGGAGATTATTGATGGGGACTTACCCCCCAAGGGCATCTCACCACTATCGGATCCATCGGGAAGAGTTACTCGCTAGTAGAGGAATCTACTAGGTCTCCCTGCACCCACTAAGGCATTAGTCCTCGGCCAAAATCACGGTAAGGGTAAAGACCACCTTGGTGCTTCCAAACACTCTGACCCATCTACCTCAATGCATAAGATAGAGGAGGACCCTGAGAAGGCCGCATTGCGCCAACAAATTGCCGAATAGAAGAAGTTGGTCGATGACCTCCTCGCTGAACGTGCTGTAGAGTGACGACCAGACTACATAAATCTCTGACCAGTACAGCAGGGACAAGAACAACTTCCCCTCAACGAGATGCCTTCAGGTGACCCTGATCATCTTACCCCTCGTATATGTGGTTTAAGCCGAAACTTACGGCAAGATGGCGCGGTATATCTCACCAAACCCTCCGGAATGGCGCGATAATCCAAGGAACCCATCTCGGGTTCCCCCAGCTGCCCCGTAGGTCACTCCACGATCTGATCCAAGGGCTGCTGAGCCACCTTATCATGTTGAAGAACCCGCCAACGCACTCGTGGTTAGGAATCCTCATCAAGACAGGGACCCCCACCCAGATGATTCAATGGAGGCACTCACTGCCCATATTGAGGCACCGGAAATGCGACAGGTGGCACTTCTTCCTGATGGATCGCAAAATGGTCACCCATTACCATGGTATCATCCATGCATGCTTAAGTCGTCCAGAGCCTTCATAAGACACATATACTACTTCTGCATCATCGTTTCAGTCATCCCCTTCCCGAAAGAGCAAGCATCGACGGCGCAATGGAAAGAAATGTGCCCCGCCAATGCCATCATCATCCCGTACTCTTGGTGAATTCATGCCCCCATAGATGGGGATTCCTACCAGGATCCATCCAGTAGTGGATGACTCTTCAAGTGAAAGTGAAGGGTACGTTGTAGTTAACACTACGGAGCTGGTAAACCCCTATACAACTGTCGACGACTGGGAGGGCCAAGCGGATCTCTCCAACGTCCCCAACTGACGCCAACATTAGTGAAGTCGCGACCATATGGGTCATCAAGGCACATCAGTTGGCACTTCTAGCGAGGTTTTGCATGCCACTTAGACCAAATAGCAGGCCCATCATAGAGATCAGCACACATAGCCTCCTCATCCGGTGTCATTAGATCCACCTCCACCACCGTTTGTGATATTGGACCAAGCGGAGCCTCCTCAACCATGTCGCAGCCAGCCACGCCATAATACAGGCCGGTCTTAATCGCACGGCCCTCATCTGGTATCCACTCTGCGGGCTTTGACTAGTGGGCAGTGGGATATGCCCAGCACCAGTTAGCCACTGGCTCAGCTGGTAGGGGGCCACCGTACCGAATGTCATAAAGTGACCTCCTGCAAGAAGAATTTCATGCCTGGTACGAAATTATGATGTTCTCAAGCACCTTTCCAGTATCCCAGTAAGTCTTTCCATCCTTGAGGCCCTTCTCCTATCACCAGATACGCTTGAGGCCCTCACTGAGGCTTTAAGAAGGCCCCTCCAATTCGAGACAGAGGTAGAAGTTGTAGAGGCCTTTCATGTGGAAGCAACAGAGAATGCTGAATGCCAGTCCATTATATCATTCTCTAGAGAAGATGAAGGTTCTCCCATATAGGTGCACATTCTCCCATTGTACTTCACCGGCCAATTCAATGGAGTGGAGTTTTTCCATTGTCTTGATGACATCGGCTCTGGGATTAACCTTATCCTAATAGGGACACATTTGAAGCTGGGGTTATCTGAAGATGGCTTGAATCCCTCCGACCTGAAAAAACAGGGATACGATAGGGCAGAGCAGACCCCAGTCGGTAAGATTCATTTGAAGACCTAGTTCAGCGGCCTAGTTTCTAGTACTGATTTTATGGTTGTCTCCCAAGATACTGCGTACAATGCATTGATGGGAAGACCATGACTCCACCTGCACATGGCAGTTCCCTCATCATACCACCAGTGCCTCAAATACTCCCTCAATGGTCGAGTGGGCGTGATCCAAGGTGACACATCTCATTTTTCTTCTTGTGAAGCCCGCTACCTGGATGTCGGCTATTACAAGATCAAGGACAATAAGATTCATTCTAGTGAGGTTCAACTAGTTTCGGTTGCAACCAACCCCTGGGCAGGTCTGGATGATGCCTGCATCTTCCTGATCCATCGATTGGAGGCCACAACCCCTGATATGGGGTAATATTTTGTTGTCTATGGTACAAGGGGAAGCATATTCTGAAGTCCAAGTGACGTCGGGAGATCACTTCATATTCTTATATGAATCAATCACTGATGGTCCCTGATCCCCCTACTCTCATAAGGTATCAGGATGTTTTCCCCATGGAAACGACAATACATCATACTTGCTTATTCCACAATGCTGTAATTAACTAGCTTAATCTGATGCACCACTATTGATTTGATATCATCAAGTGTGTCCCCTTAGGCCGAAGACCAGATGGGATCAGGTCGACAGTCTTTATTTCTATGGTTTCGGCAGCACTAGAATCCTCCGATACAGTGACCAATGCCGCTCAGGCAGGTACCAGCCTCTCTTGGGGTCTGTCGACTCAGATAAATATCCCCCGACTAGGGATCCCTCCTCCATAATCGAATAATATGATTTGTAGTATGCTCCCCCTGCCTTTGAGGAGGGCGTCTCCACCACGGTCGATGAACTGGTACAAGTGAACCTCGATAGCGAGGCAGATCTAAGACCTACATTAATCTATGCCGCCTTGTCCCTCGAGGAGCAGCATAAGTACATAAACTTCCTAAAACAACATCATGATGTATTATCCTAGAGATATGATGAGATTCTAGGAATATATCCTCAGGTATTCGTCCACCGCCTTGGTCTCCCTAAAAATCATCGTGAGTTCAAGCAGCCTCCCAGAAAAATTCACCCTTCTCACAGTTTCATGGTAGAGGCGGAAGTTGATAAGATCATCAGGGCCAATTTCATCAAGGAGTTCTAGTACCCCGAATGTCTAGCCAAAATTTTGCCTATTTGGAAGAATAATGGACATATTAGTGTCTGCATCGACTTCCGGGATATCAACCGTCACTGCCTGAAGGATGATTTTCCCCTTCCTCTGACAGAATTTTTGATTGATGCTACGACTGGATTCCAAGCCCTATCCTTCATGGATGTGTACTCCTGGTACAACTAGATTCAAATGGCCCTTGAGGACAAGGATTCTATATCCTTCCGGGCACTACAAGTTACTTTATGTTACCAGGTCATTCCTTTCAGCTTAAAGAATGCAGGTGCCACCTACCAGTGGGTCATACATCGCATATTCAATCCAATTCATGGGACACTGGTTGAATGTTATGTGGAAGATCTGGTGGTCAAATATCACCAGTTCCAGGTCCATCTCAAGTACCTTGAGAAAGTGTTCATCATCCTCTATTCCATCCACCTGAAGATGAAACCATTGAAATGTTCCTTCAGGGTCACCTCTGGGTAGTTCCTCAGATTTTTTGTTAGATACCGAGGTATCGAGATCGACCCTAAGAAGATCAAGGCCATCAGCTAGATGTCTCTCCCGATCAACATTCGGGAACATTGAGGTTCTCAATTCCACTTATCCTACATACATCGATTCATTGAAAATATGGCAGGCAATTGTAAGCTCTTTTCTTGGATCATGAAGAAAGGCACCGCCTATGAGTGGGACGAAGAGTTCCAGACTGCGTTCGAGGAAATTAAGTAGTATCTACTCCATCCTCCATTATTGATACCACCTGTCTCCGAAAATCCATTGGTCCTTTATGTGACCGCCCTGGAATGATATATTGGAACTCTTCTCACCCAAAAGAATAATTAGGGGACAGAAAAGAGCCTCTACTACCTCAACTGCATGCTTATCGATACAGAGAATAGATACTACCCTATCGAAAAGATTTGTCTTGCGTTGGTATTCGCGGTATATAAATTGTGACATTACTTTTAGCACCACGAGGCGCATCTAGTGTCCTTGGTAGAACCACTGAAGTACATTCTAAACTGCCCTAGGTTGAAAGGTCGTCTAGCTCGGTGGGTAGTGATTCTTCAGTAGTTTTATATCAGGTTTGTCCCTCAGAAATCTATTAAGGGACAAGCGTTGGTAGACTTCCTTGCAACCCATCTAACTCAAACTGACCAGTATTTGGATCTTGATTTCCCTAATTAGGAAATCCTATCAGTAGACCAAGCCATGCCATGCTGGAAGATGCACTTCGATGGTGGTTCCTGAAGCCCCACCGGCAGGGGGCTCAATGATCCCAAACTCAATAGGGTAGGCATGGGTATCTTCTTTATTACCCCAGCACAAGCCATTATATCGTACTCATTCCTCTTGTCAGAAGGCTGCACCAACAATTAGGCAAAGTATCATGCTCTTTTCACTGGCCTCGAGTTGGCCCTCGAGATTGATGTGCCCCATTTTCATGTGAAAGGGGATTCCAAACTAGTCATCAATAAGATCAATGGTGACTATGTCGTCATAAAGCCGGAGCTCATACTTTTTTTTGAGTGCACTCTCCA
This sequence comes from Viscum album, assembly GCA_963277665.1. Lineage (NCBI taxonomy): Eukaryota > Viridiplantae > Streptophyta > Magnoliopsida > Santalales > Viscaceae > Viscum > Viscum album. The sequence continues at coordinate 1,244,259,636 of OY728130.1, read as the reverse complement.
GCTAATGGCCCAATTCCCATATCGTCCAAAATTTACCCATGTCCCTCGATCTCCGAACGATCGAGCTGATGCCATGGCTGGTCTGGCTGCATCACTTGTAGAGCCCGAGTAGGAGGACCTGATTATCCACATGGCACATTGGAGAGTCATTCCTCCTATTTTCCCAAGTGATGATGATGGACTGAAGGTGATCCATCTTACTGATAGAGCCTCCATGTCAGGACCCCTAGATGCAGTGGTTGAAGTGACTCCCGACTGGAGGTTCCCCTTTGTTGAGTATCTCCAAAATGGTTACCTCCCGGCAGATCGGGCTAAGCGCAAGCGAATCTAACGCCGTGCGTTACAGTTTACCCTCCAGGATGGTCCCAATCTTGAGCAGATCCTCTACAAGTGCGGGTTCGATGGTGTTCCCCTCCATTTCATCCAAGGATTCAAGATTCCTTAGGTCATGCAGGAGGTTCATGCCAGTTCTTGAGGTTCCCACTACACTAGGCCGAAGCTATCTCACCAGATCTAGAGACTGGGGTACTTTTGGCCCTCCATGATCCATGATTGCGTCGAGTCCACCAATAGATGTCATGCATGCCAAACTCATGATAACTTTATGCATCGACTTCAATAGACTCTCCACTCCACCAAGTACTCTTGGCCCTTTGCAGCCTGGGGACTGGATGTCATGGGACCATATCTGCCGGCAACAACTCGCCAATATCGGTTCATCCTGACCACTACGTATTTCTTTTCCAAGTAGGCAGAGACAGTTCCGGTCAAGGAGGTCAAGTCCCATTCTATCATTGACTTCATGATCTCCAATATCATCTATCGGTTTGGATTCCCTCATGTCGTCCTCACTGATAATAGCACCAACTTCCGAGAAGCTGAGTTGAAGAAGTTGTGCGCAAAGTACAATATCCACTCTAACCATACCTCCCACTATCATGAACAAGAAAATGGACAGATCGAGGCGTTCAAAAAAACCCTCTCTAAAATTTTGTAGAAAATGGTTGGTTAGAATAAGAAGAGTTGGCCAGAAAAGATCCCCATCGCCCTCTGGGCTTATCGGAAAACGATTCGTAATTCCACCCAGGTGACCCCATATTCCCTGGTGTACGAAACTGAGGTCATCCTGCCTATTGAGATTCAAGATGCCTTAATTACACACAACAGTCTATGACCAGTAAGCACCATATAAGGTAGCTGAAATTCGTTTGGCTGAATTGGAAGCACTTGATGAGAATAGGATTCATTCCCTACACAATCTAGAAAGGCATCAAAATTAGATAGTCGGATCCTTCATCAAAAAAGATCACATCCACTCTTTCCTGCAAGGTGATTTGGTTTTGGCCCTCAGGAAACCAATGATACAAGGCCGGAAACCACCAAAGTTGGAGCCCAAATGGGAAGCTCCTTTCTTTGTTCACAAGGTTTACCCCAATGGCGCGTACACACTAGTGACCATGGATGGTGAGCGTATAACTCCTCCCACCAATGCCAAGTTCCTCAATAAATACTTTTCTTGATTCATAGGGTACCACAGGACCATAAATTGCATGGGCCTACAAGAACATAAACTGGACGGTCCTGCATGACCCTAAACTGCATGATGGTCTGTCATGACCCTAAACTGTCTGGTCCTGCATGACCTTAATCTATTTGGTCCTACATGACCCAAAACTTCTGGATCCGAGATGACCCTAAACTATTCGGTCCAACATGACCGTAAACTATAAAACATCCTACATGACATTAAACTGTATGTCATCCTACAAGATATTAAACTGCACCCTTAGAACTATGTGTGGCATGATCCCCATTCGCATGGGATACATAGGATCAGTCAAGCATTTTGTCTTGAGCCCAGCCCCCAAACTCTTGTCTTTGACTATCCCCCCTGGGGGTAGACCTCTTGGAGGATCCCTGCACAGCTTAGTGAAGGCTTATTTAGCCCCACTCATGTCAGGATTACAATGGTTGCACCATGTGCGCCATATCCATTCTTCTATCCTCCCACATCCTCACCGCACAATGTTAAACTACTTGGCCTTTAAGAACTATGTATGGCTTGATTCCCATCCCCATGGGATACATAGGAATTCCCAAACATTTTGTCTGTTGGCCCAGCCCAAATGTCAGAATTCCTCCTCAGGTCGGGACACATGGTATGGTACAAGCTTTGGCCCCAATTCAGATCGAGCTCATCTAGATCCCTCCATATGTCCCACTCCCCAGGGATGTCCATCACTTTCACCGCCCTACTTAACATTAAAATACATGGGCTCAGCTATGCTTCACCCACTCCTTTGATTGGGACTCCATCGTCTTTCACATCAAAAAGGACCTCCGACTGGCATGGATTCTCAGCATAAGGGCTCTCCTAACACTTAGGGCCAACTCCCTCGAGGATGTTGAGCAACAAATTGATACAAGTCCTACATTGTAAATATGGTCAGTGGTTGATGCTCATTTGTTGTTCCCATTTCAGGTCACACTATAAGAAAGTTGTGTTTCGAACATGGTTGGTGGCTATCCTTTGTCGTTTTCATGACCCCCGTAGATCCCAAACAACAAGTGTGGTGGTTCATCATGCCCATTATATCTTCGAGTTGTGACTCCCTTCAGGCGATGTCATCTATCAGACCCTTATATGATAGGGAAATCTGAATCTGAATCCTTCTTTCACACACTGAGCACTACTCACGTGGGCTTAGGAGCTTTGATGAGGCGGTAACCGCACAAGAGGTCATATGGCTACAGTTGGCCGGGATGCCCAACTTCAGGTCCTTCGACCCCTTCGGGCCCCTCACCCATGTTCTCATTTAGGATTGTGTGGTGTGATGCGGGATCATGTCCTCATTCATGTCGGGCTATTTCTCCATGCCACACATATCCCCTGGAGATATCCCTCCCTTCATTTATCATCTTTTCCACGAGCACAGGCCCTTCCATGCTAAGAATGATTGATCATTTGGGTTTATGTCACCCTCTATATCCAGAATGGCCCCAGAATGGCATGGATGCTCAGCCCAAGGGCTCTCCTACCTTTACGGGCTAACGCCCTCAAGGATTGTGAATGAAAATTTGATGCAAGTCCCATCTTGCAAATATGTTCAACTATCAATGCTCAATTGTTCTCCCCCTTTGGTTCACATAAGGGTGGATACTATGTTTCGAACCTAGTCAATAGTTGTCTTTAATCATCATTGTTTCTTTGTGGGATTCTATAAGCATGATGATCCGCCCTTTCTGTCCCATGCATATGACATTAAACTAGGCATCTATGGTCCAAGATCTATGACCCTAAAATAAGATCACCTTCATCCTCACTGCAAGATGTTAAATTGAAGTCTAGTTGGGACTTTCCATCCAAGGCCCAGCCTCAGGCCCCTTGGCTTTTTTGGGACCTTCCCCAAGTTCTCACTCAAGATTGTATGGTGTGGTATGGTATTATGTCCTCATTCATGTCTGGTTACTCGTAGTTCCATACACCTCCTTTGTTTGGGGTATCTTACCCATTTGTGTCCTTATTTCATGATAGTAAACTGCACATTACCCTATTCTAAAACTATATGTGGCTTTATTCTCATCCTAATGGGATACGTAGGACCGCCCAAACATCAAGTCATTGGGTCCAGCTTCATCACTTAGAAATCTCCCTTTCAACTTGGCCCCTTGGCCTACACTTTCCCTGGGATAGGGGTATGTGGTGTGGTATGGGATTATGTCCTTATTCACATCGGCCCTGTAACAACCATGCCATGTGCCTCTTTCTCTTGAGAAGTTCTCTATCCCCTTGTTCTATACTCACCTTCTCAAATTCTAGACTCTCAATTTGAGCCCCTCCACCCTCTTTGGTGATTCACCAATGTTCCCATGAGAACTCTGATCTAGAACCTGGAGTGTCAGACTTTGTGGACATGCTTTAACCCATTTTTCAGGCTTCTTTTTCCCCTTCATCTATGATTCCATAATCCTTCACACTCGAAGGGACCCCCAAATGGCATGGATGCTAGGCCTAAGGGATCTCCTACCATTATGGGTCAATGTACTCAAGGGTTTTAGGCAATAAGTTGATACAAGTCCCATGTTGCGAATATTGTTATCATTCGATGCTCATTTGTTTGTCCCCATTTCAGGCTTACGCAATATGTATGTTGTGTTTTAAACATGGTCAATTGTTATCCTCTATCATCATGTCTGCCCCTTCAAGCCTTGAATATTGGTTACATGATTCAAATTATTTTCCACCCCATCATGTCCAAATAGAATTTCGAAACTCCTGTCACTATCCCTCGGTGCGCATTTTCACGTTAGGAGGACAAAAGTCATGGTAAAGGAATCATTTGGGGATCCTCACCAATTTCCCTTTCGTGTGCATTCCAGGTATTGCAAAAAACCAATTCCGCCCCTGTTTACCACACCGATTTTGACTCACGTGGGCTTAGGGATTAGATTGAGTTCTACACTTACTTGAAATGATTTCAATCCTCTATGGTCCGAGCTCTAAGACCATAAACTAACATCTCTTTTAGAACTATGTACAACTTGATTCCCATTGCCATGGGATACGTAAGAACTCTTAAACATATTTCATTTGGTTCCAGCTCGAGTTCCATGAATTAATCTCTTTTGTTCTACCTCTAGGGCTTTAACTCTTACAGAACTGCATGGTGTGGTATGAGATTATGTCTTCATTCACGTCGGGTGTGCTTTAGCTGCACCACGTATGCCCATTTCTAGGAGTCATCCCCCCTACTTCTTATCTCGCATTACATTAAACCGTATGTTGCCCCGCACGACATTAAAAGGAACCTTCAAGAACCCAGACATCTCATCTTCAGGTCCGGTTCAATTGGGAGCTAGTTTCTCCTACCCCTTATCCTATGATCTTTCCTAGAACCTTGGCCCGATGTTTCCTCCATGGAATGGCACATGGTATGGTGGGGACCTTGTCCTCATTCGCATCGGGTGTGTTTTATCACATCGTGCACATCCCCTCTAGAACCTCATCTATCCTGTATACGTCTGATCCATATGAATTTAAACTATCACACTTAGTCCCACATGACTTTATATTGTTTCATCTATCCTGCACGATGTTAAAAATGCATGGTTGGTCCAATCACATGACCCTAAACTATGATATTTTCATCCTGGCCACATGACAAAAAACGGCATTATATTGTGAGGTCCTCGCCTGAGGGGACATCTTGTTTGGTATTGGTTACACACCATACCATTGGTCAACACCTGCATGTGGCTTGATTCTTATGGTGGAGTCTGGACTTTCTATCCTAGGCTTATAACTTCACAAAAAAACATTCATCCTTAAGGACAAACAAGATATATCAAATACCTCTTCTTTCAGTGCAAGGGCAAGACCCACACAACCTTATTATCTTCAGCACTGGTACCCTACCATAACACCTTTTATAACTATGTACGAATTTATTCCCATCCACATGGGATACGTAGGAACGCTCATGCCCTTTGCCTCGGGCCCAACCTAACTTACATTTTTGGTCCCTCGCCCTAAAACCATCCCAAGAAACACATGGTGATCCGGATACCAGGTCCTTATTCACGTCAGGTTTTATGATTACCACACCATGTGTCTCATGTGTAGCCTACCATCTACGGTCCGAGATCTATGACCCTAAACTAAGGTCACCTTCATACTTGCTGCAAGATGGTAAACTACACGACATTCTACAGAACTATGTATCGCTTGATTCCAATCTTCATGGGATACGTAGGAACGCCCAGACATCTTGTCTCTAGGTCTAGCCCCAGGAATCATAATTCCCATTCCCCCCTATTTTTTCTATCCCTTGACCTGATCTCTTTTGGGGAACCATGAAATTGTATATTTACCCTAAAAAAGTTCAGGATTCCCCATGATAACATTGGGAGGTGACTATTTCCTTGTCAAAAAGGTCATTTTTAGAAGAGGGAATGATCCATGATCATGCCAGTGCGCCCACCTAATGCGTTTCCACCATGGTGGCATAATTTCAAGAGTGCTGGACTCTAGTCGAACAACCCATAACTTCACTCTCCACGCTTTGCATACCCTTTATTCGGATCCTCTCCCTCTTCCACATCTAGAGGAACCCCCTTACAGTATGGATGCATGGCCTATGGATTGCCTATTGTCCTGGGATAATGCTCTTGAAGAGTAATGGATGACATTTCGAGTCAGGCCCCATGTTTCGAACATGGTCAGTGGTGGACCCTCATTTGTTATCCCCATTTCATGCTAACAAAATAAGGATACTATATTTCGAACACGGTCAATAGTCATTCCTAATTATGATTCCATCACAACAGTGTTTTGAATCCTGGGTATTGTGATTCACATCTTCCACCCCCCCCCCCCCCCACCCTATTAGGATTTATTCCAGCGCCCCTGGCGTTACTCTATTCATGCACAAGAGCACATAGAGAAAATGGTAATTCAACTGTTCTGAGAGATTCATTCTCTATTCAGGTCTCTCTCTCTTCTCTTTCCGGGAATCCAGATTGGTTGTTTGAACCTCGGGTTCCCTATGATTGGTTGGAAATCCTACGTTCAAGAGAAGTAATAGTGCGATCATACCTTGTTTCTCACATCGGGTATGACCCACTTGATCTTAAGAATGGATTTCTATTTATTTCAGGATTGTTGTTGGAAGATATTAAACCAAACGAAAAAGTAAGAAATGCATCAATACATGCAGTTTATAACAAGAAGAAGTAAGGAGAAGTGTGTTTATAAGTTTGACCAAAATAGGTCATTTTGGGATCATCATCTTGGAGAAATTGCTCTAGAGAAGCTTCCTTTTGGCTTGTGGCCTCCAGGATTGCCTCCTGCCCCCTAAGAACTTTCTCTTCATCATCAGCCATAGTGCACAGTTCACTGACCCGAGCCTGTGCTTACACCTGTCCAGTTTATAGTGAATTCATTAGGTGACCTGCTTCCACTAGCAGCTCTTGGGAATCCCCCAGCTGGGCCCTCAACTGCTCCACAAGCTTGAAAAAATTTGTAATGAATACCTCATTCTCTTTCATTTGTTCTTCGAGGAATCAAACCTCTTGTTCTACCTTCAGAAACGTTCAGGTACTCCCTGACTCTTACTAACACCAGGAAATGTCGAAGCGTCAGCTGCTCTCGTGCAGCTTCTTGGCCATGTAGTTGTAGACTGTCAAATGAAGACATTGAGCATCCACACCTATAGCATAGAGAAAGTGCATCCAGGTATGGAATAATCCCATATTTTTTAGCCATTCCGTCTGAGTCTGGCCGAGAAAGCGCTTGATACACTTCCACCCTTTACACCGCGTCATACGGCTCTCATCGGCTACCTCCAAATTGGAATCATCTATCTCCTCAGGATCCATGTCCTAATAGTCGGGGAAAGAAGTGAGGATTTTAGCAACAGGGTATTCTTCGGGAACCACCACCTAGTCAGTGACTTCACACTCGTCGGAATGGAGTTCCACCCTGGCAGCATTACCACCCCTCATTGTGATCTCCGGCTCAACGAGTATTGGGGTAGGGTTGTCTGTAATGGTTTCTTCTACAAAGGTTGATACGGTTACATCCCATCCCTCCCCTATAGATGTCCTGGACTCGACGGTTTGTCGTGCCTCCAACCTTACAGTCACTACATCAGGAATCGATATCTTGATTAGATAAATTCTCCATCAAAGACAGAAAAAAAAAATGAGAAAGGACTTATAGGAGCCAAGTGCAATGGTGTCCAATGCCTCTGTCAGGACGGGGTCCCCTGCCATGGGAGAGCCTTCGGCGCTTGTCAACTTGATTAACAATGTTGACTCTTCTTGGACAATGGGGACGGCAGGGGGCTCTCCTTCCAGCTCATCATCACCTAGTATAGCTGAAATTGGTGCCACGTTACACCCGGCCGTGAGGGTCGGCTCCTGAGGTTGCTCCCCGGTCTCCATAGGCGTACTCGTACCCCTGGTGGGGGAGGCTTCCTGGGGACCCTCGCCCACATGTTCTTGAATAGGATAGGGTTTGGTTGATGGATCGAGACTATGAAAAGATAAAGGCTGGTATAAGTTTTAAACCATATCTCAAGCTCCTCTACCAGTTCTGCATCAAAGACAACAATTTCTCCACTCTCCCAGGAACTCCATTGGTGATTGGGAGCTTCTGAAGTCCCCTCGCCACCAAGATACTCGACTTGGTCCTCTTCTTCCAGTCCTTCCTCTTATTCTTATTCTTCTTCTTCTTCTTCATTTTCTTCTTCTTTATCTACACTTCCATCCTCGGATGGTAGCCTCTCTAGGTCCCACTCTTGGGTAAGCATTACTTTCACCAGGAGATGCAGTTCTTTATATCTCCCCTGCTGGCATGCGTACATGACCATGGCTATCAGGCATGCATACTGGAAATGTAATTTTACTTTATCCAGTATACGGATGCTCCATATGTCTGGTAGATCGAGCTTAGTGCACATTAACCTCCGCCATAACTCTTTGGTGGACATGGACTGTCATAGGGTTCTCCAAGAAAACTACAGATAAGGGAAGATAGCATCAGCAGACGACGTCATGAGGTACCTGAGTTTCTTTTCTGGGAGGTCCCTAGTTGGACCCCAAGGTCGTGCATGAGATCACCCTTCCCCAGAGGGCAGAGGCACTTTCTCGGTATGCGCGGCCCCTACCGATGAAGTACCAGCCCACGACGTGTTGTCCCCCTAACTCATTCTGTGCCTCAATTCCACCACGGAACCTCGCCTACCTTCCAGCTCTTCTGGCTCTACACTAGTTTCCTTGATTTTCTGAACACGTTTCCAAAGAATTGCCTCAAGGTACGTTCTCATCCAGTGTTCATCATACTCTGTTGATAGTCTGGCACTAACATTGGTGGGGGTAAGAGTAATGATTTCGCCCAGGCCTTCCATCATGAACATAAGCCATAACTAGTGGAGAATGTAGGGATGCCGCTCTTCTCATACCTCTGTACATACTTTCTTGGGAATCTTTTTTATGCACCCGAACTATCTACAAAATCTGGCTAGAACATATGGTTCGCAGAAGGTTTTTTCATCAATTCAGGCCACCAGCACGCCACCTCAGATGCTCTGCAAGTACTCCCTCTAATCTAGTAGATGCCTCCCAACGTCTACCATTTGGTAAACCGGGGTTCTAAATGGGTGGAAGTTGAAGTGAGTGTGGTTGCTGATCTTGAGCTTGACTCCGTTATCCCTAAGTGTCAATGGGTGGATCCTAGTGATGTTCAAGAGGGATGGCTGCATACCATTACCAAGGGGCGGATGGCATTCGAGAAGTCATACCCACCACAGTGGGTTGTGACCCAACCGTGGAGGATCTGGAATTGCCCGTATATCCTCCTGGGCATACTTCCCCTCGAAATGCACCCTAGGATACTATATAGCCTAGAAAACACTCGTACCCCTAGGTTAACCTTGTTCTTTGCCACCATAATCCTGGCCATCAATAGAATCCCCAGGAAGAATCCCATCCTTGTGTCCCTCACAGGTAATAACCAGCCTCTCAAGAACGTGGCGAGGAACCCAGAATAGTGAAAATTCGGGTCTCGAACTTCATTGATGCCAAATCCCCATGATCGAAATTATCCTGTCTCCAAAATCTTCCAACATGATCCTGCATTTCCCCTCTGAGATGTGTTCGGGAAATGATTCTCTCAGCCTGGAATCTCCACGGTTGTGTCCTAGGTTAGGAAGAGACTAAACCACCCTGAATCGGGTATGTCCTTTAGGATGTATTTTATTCTATGTTCCTCTTTAGCCAGCTCCAGCATGTGCCAGGACAGGATTGGGGTGTGGGTCCTATCCCCCAGACATTCTCTGTCGGGAGGAACTCATCATACTAATAACCCTCCAAGGGGATTCCCCCGATACAATGGACATACCACAGACTGATGCCCACCTCCCCATGGTGGAGGTGAAAAGTGTTGGTATCAGGCGACCAATGACTAAACATCTCTTCCACTAAGTCCTATTATCGGTAAAAATGGAATTGAGACATCCAAACGGCATCGAAAAACCCAATGGACCGCAGCTTCGTCCCGAATTCCTCACATGTCTGACATACCCAGTAAGCCCATTACCATTCATTGGTAAAGTTTCCCCCGGATTTTAAATCCCACTCCTGCCAACCCTTCGTATCATCAGTAATGCTGCTTCTGAAAGAACTTGTATATATAGCTGGAGATTCCTCAAGAACTGGATCACTTCCCGCAATTGTCCTGGTCTTCAGATTTTGGACATAGATGGTTGTGTTCTGTGTTTCCCTAGAAGGGTGGCCGTTGTTGGTATTGTGGAATTGGGGAAGACTATCCTCACGTGTCACCCACGTCCATGGTGTGTCCGTCTCAAAACCTGGAATCAGCACCTCTTCCAGAAGACTGAAGTTTCATAGTGGTAGGCTACTGCTCAGGACGTAGTCCTTTTGAGCTTGCATGAGCATGCTGAAAAGCATTTGGTTTTCAGGCACAACCCTCCTCAAATGAAGAATCTGAGGGTTTGTGGTCATTTGGGTTCTCCTTTCTATAGCGGAAACTTCCTTCTCGGTGTCGGTCTGATGAGTGGCCATTTTCAGAACTCCTTAGGGTTTGGTGCTAAAGACAGAGGATTCGGTGCTCAAAAGTGGCAGTAGCGTGAAAGAAGGTCGACTTGCACATAAAAATTATGGATGGCGCACTAAACCTAGAGTTAGTCACAGAAGCTTAAGCGCATGTCAGGACTATTTTTCACCCACAAGAGAAAGAAAGCATGTTGCGCAGAAAAAGTCAAAGTAGGGCCTAGGGGGGCTCAGCCAATTTATAAAGTTCCAACACGGCTTCTGCGCTCGCGCGTCACTCTTGCGCGTGAAAAAATAATTTTTTGCACACCGTCAAGGATATCTTTTCTATTTTTCAGCATACCCTCAGAATCCGGCCTTTGGGTTCCCTTTCAGCTCCGATTATAAGGGGGGGCATTTTTTGACGCTGAAATTCAGAGAGTGGACATATCAGGCAGATAAAAAGCACTGAATGAATATGATATGATAAAATGAGATCTCGGGGCCTGGGGGTGGGGGAGGGCGTGCGTAAGATTTAGAAGGTGCGTGCAAGATGACTTCTGGAACGCAAACCTTTGCACGCCAACCTACCCTTCCATGACCAAACATCCACCCTCCGTGACGGGTAGCTCTCGCACCATTTTTGTGCACAAGGCGATGTTGAATGGGGGTTTTCATGCTCATCCCCATTTCTGCGCCCAATGCAATGTCAAATGGGGCTTTGTGCACCCGATCCCATTTCCACACCCAAGGAGAAATCGAATGGGGGTTTGTGTGCCCAACCCCATTTCTGCGCCCAAGGCGACTTTGAACGTGGGTTTGCATGCTCGGCCCCGTTTACGTGCCCAATGCGACGTCGACGTCCATTTGTGCACCCAGCCTCGTTTCCACACCCATGGAGACGTCGAACGGGGGTTTGTGTGCATGGCCTTGTTTTCGCGCCCAAGGGACATCGAACGTTTTTTTCGCTCCCAGCCCCATTTCCGCACCCAAGGCGATGTCGAACAGGGTTTACGTGCCATGATCTTTCGCGCCACTCTAGGGAATCTGGATATAAAAAGAACCATACCCCTACTCTTCGGGGATGGTTACCGAAGATGAAGCCACGCTCTGCTGCACGAAAACCTCTTCTTCTGCGACTGCGCGCAATACCCATGGCCTTCAGGTATTGGTTTTTCCACGCTGTATTCCCCGGCGGCGCCTTCGGACGGGCCATCTGATCCTTGTGAATTTCGTTTTTTTCCCTAACTTGTTAGCACGCAAAGGGGTCCCATCTTGCATGCAAGTCCCCGCTACGTCAGGTGCTCTTGTGCGCATTCCATCCAAATTGCACGCAACTCATCTGTCTTGCGCGCAACCCATCCATCTTGCGCACCACCCGTACCTCTTGCACGCAAACCATCCACCTTGCGAGCAAACTTCCTATTTGGCGCTAGCCCATTCCTCTGACATGTGCTCCATGTGCTTACCTCACCTTGAGGCACCGTTTTTGAACCTTTATTGTACGCGACACACCTGCATCATGCGCTCATTTTCCGTGTGGCCCCTCAGGTTTTCACGGAGCAATTTCAAAGTCCCTTTGACAATAATTCTTGTTGCATTTCTTCGCCTCATGCTCCTTCGCATAGACACACTAATAGCTATTGCTTCTTCACATATCCGCGCTAACGTGGATGCCCCAATGGTTCACTCCATAACACCCCCCAACCACGGCGTTGTTGGTCCCTTCGCTTCACCAAGGTGTAGATGGTGCCGATCAAGTAAGTCATAGGGTTGCAGAGTGTAGAGACCTGAAGCCTGACGTACATTGATATTACATTACATTTGCGGAATACTTAGTACATAACAAAAACACACACACAAGGATCATAATAGTTTAGTGTCTTTGGAAACTCGGAACGTAATCTTCTAATCGTGGTGAAATACCTTCAATATATCCCATAAAGATCTTCTTTTTTTTTACCTAAAACCTTTCTTTATATCCTGGGGAAAAGAAAACATAAAAGGGTGAGCTCAAATGCTCAGCAAGGGCAAATAAAGGAAATAAAAATCATATCATATCTTTATGAAAATCAAAACCTGCAAAAGAGATCATAATATCTTAACATGGAATAAATCATAGAAGTGAAAATGAGATCCCCATAATCATAACATAAAACTTGAAACTTTGTGGCATGCACACATAATCATGGAAAATCATTTCTTGTTAGTCATGACTCATTGCCAAGACTATCTTAGTGGACAAAGTCCCTTTCTGAACCGAGTTCACTCCTCGTTTCAGTCCTGTATCACTGAACCGAAATAACCTTCCGTTCTAGCCATGTCTATCTCATGAGATATAAAATATTTACCCAATGCATTGGAGGGAGATATAGGTCCCACCCATCTTATAATGAATCCTTTCTTATGTGTGCCACATAATCATAAAACATACATCATCACATAACACATGTAACAAAAATGGGATTCTTGAAACATCATGACATCATAAATAAATTCATATAAGATAAAGGAATTCATAAAAATAATTCCATCACAACATGATCAAATCAATTTAATAATAGGGATAAAAACATAACCCTTTATTATCTTAGATGGAAAATAATTTTGATAAAACACTTGAACTCCATTCTTGAGGAAAATATCCTTTCTTCTTCAAAAAACATTTTTCCTTTCATAACATGTCATACAAATTTAAAATAAAAGAAGTTGATTAAAAATAAACTTGAAAACTTTTAAAGGAATATTCTTGGAAATAATGTTTTAGAAATCCATTCATGCCGTATAAGTTAAAAAAAGCATTCTTCGCACTTTTGTCGGAAAAGTCAAAAAGTACCTCGTACGAAAAACGACAAAAGATTCCTTTCATTTCTTTTACTAAAAACTCACCGAAGGGTAAAAATGGATTTAAACAATTGTAGGTGGATGGAATTAATATTACATATTGATGAAACATGGACGTGGATGATAAAATACACCCCAGTAAATACTTACGAATAAACAATCTCGGATAAAAATGAGATTGTGATATTTCCCTTACCTTAGGTCCGACTTTCTTTGTAAGTGTCTGAACCTCCTGTATAATGATTTGAATCATGTTATTGACTTATTCCAAAATGATATTCATTGTTATGATATCATATATGGTTCACTTATGACATTATATTACCCGTTCTTTTGTAAATTCCATGTTAAAGAAGCGTTTTGGGTAAAATCGTTTCATTTATCGTAGGTGTTTTGACTTGTTGTTCTTGACATTATTATTACTTATATCATGATTTACTTACTTCCAGAATATAAAATATGATTTATATATCATATATATTCAGTATATATATATATATAATAGATAGATAAATGAAATGAAAAACACTGTTCATGGAGACGGTAGTCCGTACGTACGCATGAACGCTGTTTTCTTTTCCTTATTGTCTTGAATGGAAGTAAGTAGATGACATACATATATATATATATATACATAAATCCAGTAGATTTATAATGTCATATATTTCATTATTATTTCTTATATATACTTTATAATCATTCTTAAATGGTTAACATGGAGAATGAATCTCATCGCGTCGTGGAGACGGTAGTCCGTACGTACGCACGAGCGATGATATCATTTCCATAAATATTGAATTGAATTGGAGTGGATTATACAATATATCAGAATAAATATGATGTTGTAATAACTATGTATAGTTATTCTTTACACCATTATACCCATCCATGTAAGGTGGTGGTGGAAAATAGATTACACCACGGCGTGGAGACGGTATTCCGTACGTACGCACGCGCGGTGATTTCTTTTCCCGTAGGATGGATAGATGGTGAAATAGGGTTGTTTCATAATTATAATAACATATCATTATATGAGTGATACTGATGTTATTACTTCATAATGAAACAACCTAAGAAGAAGAAGTGGAAGAAGAAATAAAGATGAAAGAATTGGTAACGGTAATTACCTCTTCTTTGAAGCGCCTCTTTGAGACCTCCTCTTAGGGCACTAAAATTGGTCTTTGAGGAAGACCATAACCTCAAGGATGTTGCTAGGGAAGTGGAGAAGAGATTTTGGCAGGGTTTGGCCGAGCTTGAGTGCTCAAATTGTTGTGAGGAGGAGGGGGAGGAGGTGTCCTTTTATAAGGGAGGAGAGGGGCACCTTAGGAATATCTCAAAATATTATTTTATATTAAAGTCAAAATCGGTTTATAATGGTTCCAAAAGGTCTTATTTCGAAGCTAAAGTGGTTATGGGTCGAAATCCTATCAACCAATAGGATTTAGACAAGTTTAGGGTGTTATTTAAACCTTATCAATTAGATTTAACTCTAAGTTAAATAATTTAACTTTTACCGTGTCTTTTTGTTTTCTTTCACTATATGGTTAATACACTTACTATAACATGCCAAAAAAACCCCAAATTGTTTATTATTAATATATATATCCTTATCTAAGTCATTTGGCCGAACCTTAGATTTTTAGGAATAAAATAACAATTAATAATATAATATTTGATTTAAAAACTATTTTGTGTCAATTTTGACACTATTTGATATATGATTTTTGTGAAAGTCATACCAGAATTATATGTTCGAACCAAGTTGATTAAATCAACACTAATATATCATAGGAACCTAGAAAATTAGTGTAAGTCATAAAAAGTCTCAAATTACATTCATTTGAGCATTTATAACATCAATTATGTTAATATTTCCTTAAAAGGGTAATTACTGCATCATCGTTGTGTCATAAATAAATTAATTTATTTAAAGTCTAAAAATTATAAATAAAATATCATTATGTAGGAAATCTTTTTATCTTTATAATGAATATTTATAGTCGAATTTATATTATGTATAAACCCATATTAAAAATGTTTTAGTAAATAAACTTTGATTTTAACTCTTTTAACTCTTCTTTGAATTAAATAATAATAAATGTCCTAATCTAATCCAAATGGGCCTAAATGATAATATTTTACACTTAATGTTGTTTTTGGTCGAGATACACTTGTCCAATAGGATTAGGACATGTGTTAGGGTAATATTAATTTCATTTTTACCCTCAATTTCCCTATTTACTTTTAACCGTGGTAAATAAAAGTAAAAAGTTACTATTCACCAAAAATTATTTTCATCTCATTGAACCACATTTTACTTACTGACATCAACCGTGTCTCTCGGAGTTTTGAAATTCCATTCACAGAAGTGGTAAAATTAAGATTTATGAAGAAATTAATTTTTTTAACTACCACTTAGTAGTTTCACTATTCATCAAAAATTGATGTTTTTCAGAACAATGCCAAAATTTCATCCTAAGCTATATTTCATATTCCGAATTCAAAAATGAAGTCTATTTTACAAAATTCATAACATAGAAGTTGCATTAATTAATTTTATAGTTAAATCCCGCTGTTAAAACAAATAGCGTGTTTTTAAGAAACAATATCTATCAAAAGATTGACACTTGTTTATGTCTGGTTTAAATGTGAAATTACATCCAATGACCAACATTGTATTGAATTGTAAAAATATATTCTAAATATACTTTAAAACCACTCAAATTAATAATTTATCACTATTAATTATTTCGATTAAAAAAGTTGTTTTTAATTATAATTTAGTAATTTTCACTATTCATCAGAATATGAAAGTTATCCGAAATGTACCAAAATTTCACCTTAGGCTAAATTCGATACTCCGAATCCAAAAATGAAATCCATTTTGAAAAATAAAATTTACAAAATTTCAAAAAGTGGTTATTACTATTCATAACGGCTAGTTTTAATAACATTTTAATAGCATATCGCTGTTTAGTGAAACTCGTTATTGCGTACTACACACACTATCGAGGAAGGTTGCGATTGCATGTAATTCAAGGCAAGTCAAGGATGCGTGTTGTGCAAGATCCTTTTTGTGTTGCGTACAACACAAGACATTAGTGAAATTAAAAAGAATATTTTTCATAAAATCTTGGGCTGTTACATTCTACCCCCCTTAAAATGAATTTTTCCCTCGAAATTCGTCAGGGTTATATATGGTTTACTATTCGAAAGTTTCTTTAATAGAAACCCCCATCGTAAAAAGGAATACCAAAACCAATATTTAAAAACGAAAGTATGAAACGTAACGGTTACCCAAATAAACTAATCACTGGGTTTCCACATAGGTGAAAATATGGATATGGAAGAAAAATCTAACCATCATGTTCTGATGGAGAGTGGTAGAGAACATGGCTATGGAAAAGACAACAATCACAAATCCATAAATTTGTGACGATCTAAGGTACCATCCGATTCATCAGGTATAAGATCACTAGGACAACATTTTTGGTTTTCAAGATCATTTCCCTAAAGTTGAAAATTTGAATTAGAATAAATACTTTCATTATTTTGGTACAATCTCACTGTTGTTCGTGCCTTTAACAATTTCCACTTCATCTCTTAAATAAATGAAGTTGAATTTTTTATTCGTGAAGTGTTAGCAGATCATGTGATAGAATGACGGGTCATTCCATCTGTCTCAAACAAAAGGTTAGCAAAAATTATATACATAAGTCGTTCTATAGTGAGATTAATCACATATGGTTCCTAAAATGGACTTATACTTCATATATCATACTGCTTAATATAATAAAACTAGTTTCTACTAAACAGGGACTTCCTGTATGCCAGTGGTAAGCGATAAAGGCCAGTCGCACTTCGGTTGTGGGTTCGATTCCCATAGCCTTGTCCGACGCGATGGGTTGTCGTCCGTCCTGCAGGTTGTGCTTTTTCTAAAACTATATTACTATAACATCCCATTGAAAAACTTCTATCCTTAAACAATACTATCTTATGTCCAACATAATCCATTCCAATCTTTAGGCTTATCCATAATACTGCAGTCCACTCTCATAACATAGTGAAAATGATTACCAGAGATTTAACACCATCTTCGATCCCCATATATCATAATATATGTTTTGTTGGTCACATTCCAAACATTCAAAGTCCTTAATCATGTATTCTCTTGAATACCTTAGTGAAAACATGAATGCAGTTAAAATTTAACACTTTCCACATACCAAAATCCTCAAAATTCTATGTACTCAAACAATGATATCACTTAGTCCTTATATCAATCATGAGCTCATGAATACTTTCAAACATTTCATTTTCTCCTTATCCCTTCATTATGCGCATATCATCTACTTTCCAAAATATCTGAATCACTTTTCATGGTTACCGGTACCTTAAAATTATTGAAAACCACAATAGACCAATACATAAATATTCCAATACACCATAAAAGTACCTCAACAACATTATTCATGAATACCAATACATAAACACTTTAGTCCATCCACTTCAATGAATGTCCTGGAATAAGTCCTTCCTTGATTTAGAAGTAACTTTTTAGGTCAGGGCATTGAGTTGGGTAATGCCCATGTTCTCCACAAATAAGACATTGAACTCCATTACAGCCTGTCACTCTATGACCCTTTTCTCCACAAAGATAACATCGGTCCCTCCATTTGAGGTATTCCTCAAGGCTCTTCTTCCCTTCTTTAGAAATCTCAATCTTCCTTTCTTTATGCTCCTCAACATGCGAACATGCATAATAGTCTATCTTCCTCTTCTTTGATGAATTATGCATACCACTAAATTTCACCTTGTTAATCATATATCGCGATGACTGATTCGGCATAATCACAATATCTTTCTCTCTAGGAATTACACAATTTTGTTGCTCATAGTCACCAATTTGTCCATTGGATTCAATGTTAACCGAATTCCTTCTGGTTCCCTCCATTAACTAAAACACAAAAATAATTCTGTGAGAGGCAAAAATCATGCTAGAGAAAACAACATAGTAAAGGGGAAGTACCCTCAATATCTAACATCTTAGGTTAAATTCTAAGATCGTTAGCGTAATTCTAGGACTATAACCTATACATATACTTAACCTTAGGGACATCCCTAGACATACCTTAGAAATATCTCTAGGGATATCACTAATGTTTTCGCATCCTAGTTTCCAAAGGTTGACTAAACCTTTCCTTTGATACCAACTGTAGAGACCCGAAGCCTGACGTACATTGATATTACATTACATTTGCGGAATACTTAGTACATAACAAAAACACACACACAAGGATCGTAATAGTTTAGTGTCTTTGGAAACTCAGAACGTAATCTTCTAATCGTGGTGAAAGATCTTCAATATCTCCCATAAAGATCTTCTTCTTTTTTTACCTAAAACCTTTCTTTATATCCTGGGGAAAAGAAAACATAAAAGGGTGAGCTCAAATGCTCAGCAAGGGCAAATAAAGGAAATAAAAATCATATCATATCTTTATGAAAATCAAAACCTGCAAAAGAGATCATAATATCTTAACATGGAATAAATCATAGAAGTGAAAATGAGATCCCCATAATCATAACATAAAACTTGAAACTTTGTGGCATGCACACATAATCATGGAAAATCATTTCTTGTTAGTCATGACTCATTGCCAAGACTATCTTAGTGGACAAAGTCCCTTTCTGAACCGAGTTCACTCCTCGTTTCAGTCCTGTATCACTGAACCGAAATAACCTTCCGTTCCAGCCATGTCTATCTCATGAGATATAAAATCTTTACCCAATGCATTGGAGGGATATATAGGTCCCACCCATCTTATAATGAATCCTTTCTTATGTGTGCCACATAATCATAAAACATACATCATCACATAACACATGTAACAAAAATGGGATTCTTGAAACATCATGACATCATAAATAAATTCATATAAGATAAAGGAATTCATAAAAATAATTCCATCACAACATGATCAAATCAATGTAATAATAGGGATAAAAACATAACCCTTTATTATCTTAGATGGAAAATAATTTTGATAAAACACTTGAACTCCATTCTTGAGGAAAATATCCTTTCTTCTTCAAAAAACATTTTTCCTTTCATAACATGTCATACGACTTTAAAATAAAAGAAGTTGATTAAAAATAAACTTGAAAACTTTTAAAGTAATCTTCTTGGAAATAATGTTTTAGAAATCCATTCATGCCGTATAAGTTAAAAAAACATTCTTCGCACTTTTGTCGGAAAAGTCAAAAAGTACCTCGTACGAAAAACGACAAAAGATTCCTTTCATTTCTTTTACTAAAAACTCACCGAAGGGTAAAAATGGATTTAAACAATTGTAGGTGGATGGAAGTAATATTACATATTGATGAAACATGGACGTGGATGATAAAATACACCCCAGTAAATACTTACGAATAAACAATCTCGGATAAAAATGAGATTGTGATATTTCCCTTACCTTAGGTCCGACTTGCTTTGTAAGTGTCCGAACCTCCTGTATAATGATTTAAATCATGTTATTGACTTATTCCAGAATCATATTCATTGTTATGATATCATATATGGTTCACTTATGACATTATATTACCCGTTCTTTTGTAAATTCCATGTTAAAGAAGCGTTTTGGGTAAAATCGTTTCATTTATCGTAGGTGTTTTGACTTGTTGTTCTTGACATTATTATTACTTATATCATGATTTAATTACTTCCAGAATATAAAATATGATTTACATATCATATATATTCAGTATATATATATATATATAATAGATAGATAAATGAAATGAAAAACACCGTTCATGGAGACGGTAGTCCGTACGTACGCATGAACGCTGTTTTCTTTTCCTTATTGTCTTGAATGGAAGTAAGTAGATGACATACATATATATATATATATACATAAATCCAGTAGCTTGATAATGTCATATATTTCATTATTATTTCTTATATATACTTTATAATCATTCTTAAATGGTTAACATGGAGAATGAATCTCATCGCGTCGTGGAGACGGTAGTCCGTACGTACGCACGAGCGATGATATCATTTCCATAAATATTGAATTGAATTGGAGTGGATTATACAATATATCAGAATCAATATGATGTTGTAATAACTATGTATAGTTATTCTTTACACCATTATACCCATCCATGTAAGGTGGTGGTGGAAAATAGATTACACCACGGCGTGGAGACGGTATTCCGTACGTACGCACGCGCGGTGATTTCTTTTCCCGTAGGATGGATAGATGGTGAAATAGGGTTGTTTCATAATTATAATAACATATCAGTATATGAGTGATACTGATGTTATTACTTCATAATGAAACAACCTAAGAAGAAGAAGTGGAAGAAGAAATAAAGATGAAAGAATTGGTAACGGTAATTACCTCTTCTTTGAAGCGCCTCTTTGAGACCTCCTCTTAGGGCACTAAAATTGGTCTTTGATGAAGACCAGAACCTCTAGGATGTTGCTAGGGAAGTGGAGAAGAGATTTTGGCAGGGGTTGGCCGAGCTTGAGTGCTCAAATTGTTGTGAGGAGGAGGGGGAGGAGGTGTCCTTTTATAAGGGAGGAGAGGGGCACCTTAGGAATATCTCAAAATATTATTTTATATTAAAGTCAAAATCGGTTTATAATGGTTACAAAGGGTCTTATTTCGAAGCTAAAGTGGGGATGGGTCGAAATCCTATCAACCAATAGGATTTAGACAGGTTTAGGGTGTTATTTTAACCTTATCAATTAGATTTAACTCTAAGTTAAATAATTTAACTTTTACCGTGTCTTTTTGTTTTCTTTCACTATATGGTTAATACACTTACTATAACATGCCAAAAAAACCCCAAATTGTTTATTATTAATATATATATCCTTATCTAAGTCATTTGGCCGAACCTTAGATTTTTGGAATAAAATAACAATTAATAATATAATATTTTATTTAAAAACTATTTTGTGTCAATTTTGACACTATTTGATATATGATTTTTGTGAAAGTCATACCAGAATTATATGTTCTAACCAAGTTGATTAAATCAACACTAATATATCATAGTAACCTATAAAATTATTGTAAGTCATAAAAAGTCTCAAATTACATTCATTTGAGCATTTATAACATCAATTATGTTAATATTTCCTTAAAAGGGTAATTACTGTATCATCGTTGTGTCATAAATAAATTAATTTATTTAAAGTCTAAAAATTATAAATAAAATATCCTTATGTAGGAAATCTGTTTATCTTTATAATGAATATTTATAGTCGAATTTATCTTATGTATAACCCCATATTAAAAATGTTTTAGTAAATAAACTTTGATTTTAACTCTTTTAACTCTTCTTTGAATTAAATAATAATAAATGTCCTAATCTAATCCAAGTGGGCCTAAATGATAATATTTTACACTTAATGTTGTTTTTGGTCGAGATACACTTGTCCAATCGGATTAGGACATGTGTTAGGGTAATATTAATTTCATTTTTACCCTCAATTACCCTATTTACTTTTAACCGTGGTAAATAAAAGTAAAAAGTTACTATTCACCAAAAATTATTTTCATCTCATTGAACCACATTTTACTTACTGACATCAACCGTGTCTCTCGGATTTTTGAAATTCCATTCACAGAAGCGGTAAAATTAAGATTTATGAAGAAATTAATTTTTTTAACTACCACTTAGTAGTTTCACTATTCATCAAAAATTGATGTTTTTCAGAACAATGCCAAAATTTCATCCTAAGCTATATTTCATATTCCGAATTCAAAAATGAAGTCTATTTTACAAAATTCATAACATAGAAGTTGCATTAATTAATTTTATAATTAAATTCCGCTGTTAAAACAAATAGCGTGTTTTTAAGAAACAATATCTATCAAAAGATTGACACTTGTTTATGTCTGGTTTAAATGTGAAATTACATCCAATGACCAACATTGTGTTGAATTATAAAAATATATTCTAAATATACTTTAAAACCACTCAAATTAATAATTTATCACTATTAATTATTTCGATTAAAAAAGTTGTTTTTAATTATAATTTAGTAATTTTCACTATTCATCAGAATATGAAAGTTATCCGAAATGTACCAAAATTTCACCTTAGGCTAAATTCGATACTCCGAATCCAAAAATGAAATACATTTTGAAAAATAAAATTTACAAAATTTCAAAAAGTGGTTATTACTATTCATAACGGCTAGTTTTAATAACATTTTAATAGCATATCGCTGTTTAGTGAAACTCGTTATTGCGTACTACACACACTATCGAGGAAGGTTGCGATTGTGTGTAATGCAAGGCAAGTCAAGGATGCGTGTTGTGCAAGATCCTTTTTGTGTTGCGTACAACACAAGACATTAGTGAAATTAAAAAGAATATTTTTCATAAAATCTTGGGCTGTTACACAGAGTGAACCCACCTCATCCAAGATGCATGATGATAAACTGCCAAGAACCATCGTCCTCAACACATGACATTAAACTATGACCACACCCCGAGAATTAGACGCAGGGAAAGGGTAACCACCCTGATGTAAGCTCCCAGCCTTCCTCACAGGAGGTAGCATCCCTTATCCTCCTCTCTTCCTGAGTGCCAAGTCCCTATCCTACTGGGCTTTGTCATCATTCGGGCCTCCATCTTGGAGTAAGTCCCAATCTTCATCACCTTGGGCTACTAACCAGGCATAATCCCATGTTTCCTCTTTTGGCCGCTAACTATGTGTAAGCCCCACTCCACTTCCCACAGATGCACCTTTCACGATGTGATTGTCAGATCCTTGCTCTCTCTTGTTTCTCACACTGAGCATGATTCATGTAGTTTTAGAGCAAGCACCGACCATGAAATCTTCCCTGGGAAGCCCAAATTGTAAGCCCCACACCCATACTTGAACTACGAGGTCTTTGTTCTTTTCCAATGCAAGGTACGTAGGAAGCCTCCCTGAGGTTCAAGCCCACCATCCATCGGTCGTCCCGACCACCTTCATGTTGGTTCACCAAAACCACCTGAACTACAAGCTCTTTGATCCTTTCCAAGGCAAGGTACATAGGAATCCTCCCTAAGGTCCAATCCCACCATCCATCGGTCATCCCGACCACCTTCACGTCGGTTCACCCAAACCACCTGAACTACGAGGTCTTTGATCCTTGCCAAGGCAAGGTATGTAGGAAGCCTCCCTGAGGTTCAAGACCAACAACCGGTCACTCCAACCCCCTTAATGTCAGTTCTCCCTCATCTTGCATGACGTTAACCAGTGGACCTCAATCAGCAGTAAGTAATTGTCTCCCCAGTCAGTAGTAAGTCATTGCACCCACCTGGACTATGTGGACTTTGATCCATGCCAAGGCAAGGTACGTATGACACCTCCCTGAGGATAAATCCCAACAACCATTGGAATCCAGGTCCTGCTCCACGTTGGTTCACCAACCCCCAGCCCACAATAATTACGTGGGTTTGATCCTTGCCTTCTTGATAACGTACGTAGGAAACCTCCCTGAGGTACGACTCCGTACAGTGGTAAGTCGTTGTGACCCCATTCAGCGGTAAGCCGTTGTCGACCCCATCCAATGGAAAGCCTTTGAAAACCCCAATCAGTGGTAATCCATTGTCAGATGAACTATGTGGACTTTGGTTCCATGCCACGGGTATACGTAGGAAGTCTCTTTGAGGCTCAATCACAAAATCATCATCATCCTCATGATGACTCCATATCATTCTCCATCCACTTCATTCAACACTCCATCATCCATTATGATTCTTACCCAGTCTGCCACATCCTAGTGGGATAATGCCACCTCATTCCCCATTCACCTTAACAACAATCGGGAAGCTAACCACACGTTGGCCCTAACATCGGTGTTCCCTCCAGAGTTTGCACCCATTTGATCTACTTTAATCAGTGTTCTGATCAGTCTGATCCATCTCCAATAGACGGTAAACATGCAGCATACCCTGTGTTAAACATGGGAAGCTGAGGAAAACCTCAGAGACATGCCTAGGGAATATTATTCCTTTCATTCGACGCGGGATGCCTCAGGCTTCCATGCCCTAAAGAAGCCCTATAATAATGGAAATAAACCCAGATGTTCCAATGTCCCAGTGTCCAGACATGCCAGTGATGTCTAACGTTACTGCTCCCTTAACCGTAGGTTGCTTCCCTGACTGGAACCTTTGGAATGTCCCAATAGAAACAATGTAATTGACTGGTGTCCATGAAGATATGGCACTAGGAAGATCTTCACAAACAATGACTTAAATATATAAGGGAGACCCGGACTAGGTGACGAGTTCCGAGGAGGAATCCAGAGAAGGAAAAATCGATATCCCATCATCCCGTTTCGAGCAAGGAGAAAACGTCCCTGAATAAGGAATGAATGACACATGACTTTGGAAAGCAGGAATGCGGGGCAACAGATTCATGTCCTCTACAAACAGATGTGCGCACCCCAGAGAAAGCGTTGGAAAAAATTATTTATAATTACTTTGTAAAATTTAAGAAAGATGACAAAAATATTATATTTTTAGCATTTTATTCTATATCATAATTTATGACTGATAATGATACTTATGAGTTATAAGTTATGATTGATATGTACTGATAAAGTTTCATGAATCTTACATGTTTAATCATATATTATGATATAATTCATCATAATCTAAGATAGATATATGTTCTTATGATTGTGGTTTTTATGAGGTTCTATTCATATTTTGTGATATACACAATATCACATATAAGATATGATAATCTATTTTTTTAACCTATGATTCAATAAAATGTTGTGATAGCACATATCTTATCTTATCTTATAGAATATTGAAAATCCATAGGACTTTGATATATCATACCCTCTAATATATGGAAGTGTACACAATGACTAAACAAAAAAACAGAAGCATACATTCATATGATATGTTATGATATGAATTAAAATATCTTACAATTTTATTTTTATTCATAAACACACTAGAAAAACATGTTTATCTGAAGAAGGTAATGGATTATATATAGCTAATGGGTTTAAATGGTTTATCTAATGAACTTTGAAGTGTAAGAATCCCTATAAAATTCATGGTCTATCATAAATATAACAAAAAAATATAAAAGAATATAAAATACAGACATACCTTTACTACCAAAAGATCAATATTTTACTCTTCAGAGAAGAGTGAATAGTAATTATCACAAAACAACAGCTGAATAAATATTTCCACTACGGTAATTACATCAGCCTTGAATCCTCAATCGTAATTATTGGACTTTTGTCCTACAATGCTGTGTTGGAACCTTTCTCAATGAATATGAAATAAGAAATAAGATTTGAAGAGTGCTTCATCTTAGGCTTGCATACATCATAGTAACACTTATGGGGGTCACATCCCATATATAGACTCCATTCATTCAATAAAGGTATTCGGGAATCAGCTTTCATCTCATATCAACCATTTTCCATTACTGTAACACATGACCCATCAGTGATTTTTCTCTATGAAAATTTCAATTGATTTTCATTCCTTAAATGAATCAATACCATAGATTCTTAATCAATGAAACCATGTGGGAATACAAGGAATAATTCATTCATGTGATATTATATACCACATGCACATCATACACTATCATGGTGAACAATCACAAGTTATTATATAAACATTAGCATACCCATATGATCATATATGATTTTTGGATATTATAAAATCAAATATCCCCTATTTTGGTGCATTTCTGTCACTCTTATATAGATTTTATATGGTTTATGGTATTTCAATTTAAAATCTTAAGATAATACCTATCTAGAAACTAAATTTTAATTACACCCACTCCTAGGGTAAACCTTCAAATATAAGTTAAACTATAGTTATATATTTACCTTCTAGGGATCCATTTATAAGATATTGATGATTTTTCATGATTACATATGAAGAGAGTAAAAGATAATATCTTATATTTATTTTAATATAATTGAGTATTTATGAAACAAATTTGATGAAAATGAATTATCAACTACCATAGGAAATATTATTTCAAATATTTTAAAAATTCAATAAAAAAATTGGTTATTGCATATTTAATATATGTAATATGATTAATCTAATATGATAATGTTTTAAGAAAGAAACAATTTGATGTGAAATTATTGTAGTTTATGTTGATGATTTAAACATCATGGGGTCTTAATAAGTGATCCTTGATTTGAATAAATAAATAAATAATGAATTTGAGGTGAATAATTTAGGATAACCCATATATTTTCATAGTTTAAAAATTGAGAATATATAAAGTGGTATATTTTTCATATGAATAAAATGAATCTTTTAAGTTCCCATTATACCATTATGAGAAAAATGATGAGTTTTGAGACTATAAGTATCATATTTAAATGCAACTAGAGGTATTATATATCTTGATAACTCAGTGGATTTGGATAGAGATTTTACAATAAACATTTGAAAATATTTAACTCATCTCTTATAAGAATACATTATAATGAAATTAAACACACATTTCCTTACCTTTATTTAATAATTGATTTTAGTTTTTTCAACTTTAACAAATAGAAATAATAAATGGCTGGTTTAAAAAAAATATAAATTAATAATCATGTCCATGAAATGAAAAATTGCATATTAGATTTGTATGCATCATAAGAGATGAAATTTCTTAATGATCACATAACTAAACTGTTGATCCCACTTTGTGTGTGTTGTATTTTTTTAAAATTTAAGTCAATGATCATGGAGTATAAATGAAGTTATAATGTCAATATATTGATAAAAAATTGACAAGAACTATGTTGTAGAACCAAATAATGTTAAAAAGAGTTCCCAAGAAGTGTTTAACTTCATAATAAGTAAATAAGGTCTGAAGAATGATTTCAGAAATTGATATTTGAAGTTTCTTTTCATTATTCAAATGAAAAAAAAAGATTTATTTACTTTGAATTATTTGAGATCCATTTATATTGATTGAAAATTTGTTTCAGATGAAGTTAGTAAAAGAATAAAATATTGTAGGAATGTTGGATATTGGTTCTGGGTTTTATTATAATATATATCTATCATTTTGAAATGTAATTTTGAAGTATTTCATATAAAAAACTATGTCTGGTGCAAAGCCAGATCTTTCACCCAAGTAGTTAGGTCACTATAAGGACTCCTAGTCAATCATGAATTTGGTCAGTATCCTTGACTGACATTAAAATTTTCATAAAGTGTGAATATTCCCTATACAAGGGAGCACAGGAGAAAGGATTCGGAAACACTACCTTATGGGGTGGTATGACATACCTATCAGGTATGTGCAATCCCTAAGGTATTTTGTTGTTCTACAATAGAGTTATTGGTATTATAAGGAACTAGAATCCCTAAAAATAATCTAATTTTGGGCTCATCTATATTCCCTATTTTTTATCATTAATAACATGAATTTTATCAGGAATAAATTAAATCATGTATTTTGTTGTCATACTCGGACAATCAAACACATTCCCAACCATCAATCTCGAAGTTGTGTTCCACCATTAAAGTAGAAGAGGATATAGAGTTGTGATATCCTGATTCATTTAGATGTTTTTTGAGAATATAAGGAGTTTATGCATGAAACGTAACATGATATTTGAAACTCATATACATATTACCATATTTGAAATAGGAGTAAGATGGTGTTTTGCGCTAGTTTTTTGAATTTGAGGATGAAATATTAATTTAAGAATCATGTGTAAACTATAAGTATACCAAACCAAGTAGATCATTGGTCCCTTATCAAGGATATCACCCTAATAGGGGAGTGAATCGGGGTATAAATGATTAAAACCATAACCCCATGAAATTTATCTTCTTCTTTTAATTTGAAGAGAACCTTTTTCCCTCATTTTCTCTCTAAGAAAAATGAATGTAATGAAGAATATAGTGATTTTTATATGGTTGTCCCTAATAGGTATAGTCTAAGGATCATGAAAATGTGATGAGCCTATATTCAAAAAATATTATAGAACACTTATTCTATTTAGTTTCAACCAAATATTAGTCTCTCTGACCCAATTAACTCACTTTCAAACAATTAATAAAAGCTAATTGGCACCAGTCACAAAGACGAACTCACTGCTCCTTAGACGATTCCCTTATTTATAATGATATAAGAATATGAGAAATACACATAGAATAGTGTGTCTCATCTAAAAAACCAAATGAAATTCTAGTGATATGAAGTTCCTAGAATATCCTCCTTCTCTTTTTCTCTCAATTTTGTAGAAATTCTAGAAATATTATCTTCAATCCTTATCTCCCAGATTTTAATCATTTATTCTATAATTTTATATCTATCCAATGAATTTATCAATGCATTGGTAGAGAAATAGAGAAATTTTTGTTTTATTCAAGGGTTAGGATTATGAAAATATTCATATCACTTCTTAGGATCATTCCATGTGTCATCCCCACTTGAATATGGTGATTAAAGACCATTTTATTCGCATTAAATTCCTCAAAAATAATCTCACTAAAAAATATTTATTTCACTGTAACTAATTTAGTTCAACATTATTAAACATATTATATTGTAGACGCCTCCTTCCAGGGCTTTCACAATGACATATCCTATCTCACTATAGAGAAGAATTGGTCATCAATCAAATTATGTTCTTGTGGTATTATAGTCTATGACATGACTTCATATGATTATTTCTATTTCTATCTTACATAAATATCCACCATAAACAACTCATGATGACACCATGATATCTTTAACTTTCATCAAGAACCTAACCAACTATATCATGGTTCCCTTTTGATATGGCATAGACTGTTGTATGATTTAATATCACTAAAACATTCATTTCTATAAAAAGGAACCCCTCTACAAAATAAGGTTCAACTGCAGTGTAGAAATCTCATTCACAATAGAACCATGGTGTAGCCTATTATCCCTGGAATATGACCCCTCAAAACTCCAATTATATTGAAAATCAGTTGGCTATTCCAATGTGGGTCCTTGTGCTGCAGTCTGGCCTATTGTGTTGTAGAAACTTGTAGACATGAAAAATCACTCAAACTTTTGCTCTTCCAAATACACATATTCCATGATTCAATGAGATCCTATGGTGTGGACATATATTTTTCAATAGGACTATTCCATAAGCTTCTCTCCAGGTAATATGAACCCTTAAAGCTCTAGTTACATTGAAATTTGGTTGTTCACCTCTTATGGTGTGGTACTATGCTCTATGGCATAGAATCTATCTCAAATAAATTTTATCTCTATCCTCTAGTGAAAAACCACATAAATTCAATGAATTTATGTCAATCCTCAAATCAAAACCTCTTTTATATAACCTTCTTCAACTTCAAAACCCAAATGTATGTTTCAATAGACACAAACAAAACCAAACACTAAAGGTGTTTTTATCAACAATCTCCTCCTTTGGGTTTTTTGATAAGTCAATTAGAAACAATTTTACATTGAATATATAGTTCATCAATGATTCATAAATAACAAACTATAATATCATGTTATACTATATTGGTGTGAGAAAAAAATGTTATATGAGATAATCCTTATGATAACAACTTGATAAACATCATGCTTTCATAACTTGTATTTCAAACTACTCTTTCAATCTATAACTCCAAAAATATTCAATCAAGCACTCTCCACCTGAGTGGTGCTCCCAATTTTTCATCAGGTAAAAGACAATAAAATTATACCCTCTAACATGAGTACTTTATCCCCATTTTTTTACAAACCTAAAGAGAACATCATTGAAGTTTCATAGAATAGAGTTAGAAATATGATAAATGAAAAGAGATAATTCCTTAAATAACAAGAAATTTCCATGGGGAGTGGGGGTATCTATATATAGAATCATCTAGAGATAAGGGTTTAGTTATACTCTAAGATACAAAAGAGACTATTTAAAATATAACTTAGGTGGTGCCTTGGTTATAATTTCAACCACATGATTTTTAGTCAATTCATACTCCAGTTTGAAAACTTAATGCTCAATTTTATTCTAAATAAAATGGTATTTGATCTAAATATTCTATTTCATTGAGTGTTAAATGCTATTTTTTATAATATTTATAGAACTTGAGTTGTCACACATAATCAATATATGAGATAATACCTCAATTCCAATTTATTTATGATGTCATCGCATCCATTTTAATTGAGTAAACTCTTAAAACAACAAAAAAATAGGGTGATTATAGGGGGTTATTTTTTCATTTATAAGGGGTTATAACCACCTATAAACACATTAGTTTTGGTTACCCATAATCACTACTAATGTGGAAGCCTACTCAGATTAGGGGTGATTTTGATTAATTTCTAGTGAGATGGAGGTGAATTCAGTGATGGTTAAATTAGAATGGGTTTTAACAACCACCCCCCCCCCATAATTTCTACATAAATTCACAAATAATATATGATTTAGGGGTATTTGTAACCACCCCTAATCCAAACATAAATTTATGTGTGGTTCAAACCACACCTATTTGACTATAAAATACCATGTTTAGGGGCGTTAATCCAATAACTACCCCTAAACTTTCCCTTTTTTACCCACCCCACCACCCCAGGACAACCCCTAAGCACCCCAACACTACCCCCCTTGTTTTTCGCAGGACAACCCTCTCTTTGTCTATGAAAACACCCCCAGACACATTTTCTTTCTATTGGACAACCCACCATATTTGTGACAACCTCTTACCCCCCCCCCTGTTTGTTCGGGGAAACCCCTTACACCCCAAGTGTTAGCAGGACAACCCCACCTTGACCCTTGGTTTTCCCAACCAGACCACCGACACAGAGACCCATAGTTATCTACATCTCACATCCCCCCCCCCACATGCACTACACCCATGTCTTCACCCCCCTCCCCCACCTCCTCATATACCCATGTGTGGAAAAATATCTCCATGGGGTTTTGAACCCGAGACCGCCAACAAAGGACCAAGCGCAGCCACCACTATACCAATTCATCTTTCAATTATAATACACCATATTAATATTTTATTTATATATAAAAATACATTATATATATAGATATATTTGTGTATATAAATATATATATTATAATATATTTTGGTATAATTATAAATATATATTTGTGTATATATAATATATATAAGGAATTATATTTATATATATAAATATACTTATAAATACATTTAAGTATATTTTTATATACATAAATATGTGTGTGTATCAATAATAATATTATTATTATTATTACACATATTTTTAAAACTATAAAAATTATATATTGGTTTTATGAGCACAATACATTTATTTACTTGTTGTATTGTACATATATTATATTATATAAATATATATTATATATTTATGTATGTAATTATATATGTTTATATTATATCATTTATACACATATATATACACACACTAAATTAAATACATTCATAAAATTCGAAATATATAATATAATTAAATATTATATATATTTAAGAAATTAATTTACAATTAATATGGTATACTACAGTATACATAATATAATTATATTATTTATATTTATATTTATATTTATATTTATATTTATATTTATATTTATATTTATATTTATATTTATATTTATATTTATATTTATATTTAATGTTTTCTATTTTATATATATATGAATACATAATTTAATATAAATGTATTTATACATAAATATACAATATAAATGTATTTAATATAATATATATGTAATATAAATCATAATATAATGTTATAGTATTTATAAAACCATATATATATTTGAATAAATTTATTTATAATTACATTTATATTATGTATACCAATATTTATATATGTATACATTTGTTTATATGTATAAGTATTTATTTAAAGTCTTAATATAATGTATTTATATATGTGTTTATAATGTATTTAAATATAGCTATTTAATGTGTTTTTGTAATATATATATATACATACATATTTTCATGAACACATATACATAATTAGATTGGAATTTACATGATATTTATTTTAAAAAAATTGATGGGGTCAAAACTTCCTTTAATCTAAGGGATTAGCGGTTGTTCATAAACCCCTCTAATGTTATGAATTATAAGGGGTTCAAAACCACCTCTAATCAGAGGATTAGTGGTGGTTCAAAACCACCTATAATTTCATAGATTATAGGTGGTTCAACACCCACTCTAATATAATAGATTAGTTTAGGTTCATCAACCCCCTCTAATTTCT
Organism: Viscum album; assembly: GCA_963277665.1. Classification (NCBI taxonomy): domain Eukaryota; kingdom Viridiplantae; phylum Streptophyta; class Magnoliopsida; order Santalales; family Viscaceae; genus Viscum; species Viscum album. The sequence goes on along the minus strand of OY728130.1, from coordinate 1,244,227,020 downwards.
AAAATAAATGGGAGTTTAAAACCCCCCTCTAATGACTTCAATTAGAGGGTGTTCAAAACCTCATCTAATTCAAGATATTAGACGGGGTTGTAAACCCCTGCTATTTCCTTTTAAAAAATCCATTATATATATATATATATCCTATAAAATAAAAATTATATATATAGTACCTCTAAAATCCAACCAAACATATAACACAACTAATTATTAAATTATCAGTAGTAATGACATAACCACCTCTAAAATCCAACCAAATATTAAAAAAATAATGCTAATAATTTTATATGGGGTTTTGAACCCCTTCTAAATTTTATTATTAGTGGGGTTTGTCCATAACACACTTTAATTTATATAGAAAATTAATTTAAAGGGGGTTTTTTCAAAACCCTCTCTAAAAAATCTCTACTAATCTACAATTTTTTGTAGAGTGATTCACTAAAATATACTCCTCTTCTGCAGTTTTTAACAATATTAAATATTTATTTTTTTATTTTCTAAGAAATTAATGATATTACATGTTAAAAAAAACCTCCAAAAGTAAAATTTCATTCATCAATAAAATATTCATAATCAAAATATTTATATCCCACCAATTATAGTTATGAACTGTTGAAATAAAATAGAAAAAAATTTGATTTTTGGTTGATGTGTCAAAGTATTCGTCTCACAGATTTCATGTGACTTTAATTTGGACAACTCTCATTATAGGAATATTTAAAAGTGGGAAAATATCTAGTAATGTTAATTCAATTTAAAGTAAACTACCAATTATATTTTAATAGAGATTCACATGAACCACCTCACTTTCACCATCTATCAAAAAATTAATTTGGGTATCTTATATAGTACCCATTGGTTTTCAATTATCCATATAAGACCACTTCAAAAAATAATTGGAAAATTTAATTTGGTATCTAAATGTCTCGTCATATTTTTGAGTAACCTATAGCCCAAGGAAAAAAGTAAATTCATCAATTAAAGATATCTCAAATTCTCACCTCATATATTTTAAAAATTGTTTGTATTGAGTATCATCTGAGCCTCTAATGATGATATCATAAAAACATAAAAGCACCACTATCCACTTAACTTAGTCCTTTTGGATATGTAGGTTATATGGTCAACCCCTCTTCTAAGATAACCGACCTTCAATTATTTATTTATCCATGTGTACTAAGCTATTGGATCTTATTTGAGATTCTATAAATATTTATTCAACCAAGACACCCTACTTTCATCTTCGTAAATAAGATATCCATTTGGTTAATCAATATAAACTTCATCTTTAAGTAATTCATTCACAAACATGAATATTTCATCAATTTGATGAACATTAAAGTGATTTTACAAACCCATATCAAATAATAAACAAATAGTATAAAAACAAACCATAGGTCTAAATTTACCATATAATTGATGACTTTAATTAAGAAATACCACATGCACTCTAGCCATTCCTTGTTCCTAGACAATTATCCATATTCATTAAAAAAATTGAAAACCCACTTGGTTCTAATCATGTTCATATTTTTTATCCTTAGGATTAATTCTAAAGTATCATTTTTCTTGATCTAGAAAATATTTTCATGCATCACTTTAACCCAAATTTCATTTTTGGTATCTTTATAAAATGATTTTGGTTCCACCTGAGATAATAATGAATAATTTTTTTTGTTTCTTTACTCTTTTGGTTTGAATGGGTAAAGTACAATAACTAATGATATTGTTGTCAGGGATTTCATCTTTTTTCGAACATGTTTTTTTTGTTTCTTCTACTTTGTTTTCTTCATCATTAGAGTTATCATCATAGTTCATTACATGCCTTTAAACTCTCCTTGAGATGGACACATATTCATCACATTACACCTCAAAAATATGTTTTTTTTCTAAATTCTTTTCATTCAAATATTTTTATACCCCAGAACACACTATGAGGGGAGGGGTGAATCAGGGTTTCAATTTTTTCTTTGAAAAAGATTGATCTTTCCCCCGCATTTTTAGGAATTTCTTAACCATTTCTGATGGAATCCTGAAATTACCAAACACCCATATGCATAAATAGAATCAAAACATAGTTTTTTTACTTTATTTACAACTAAGGGTCCAAGGAGAATATATTGATAGTGTTTCAATCATACCTAAATCCACTAAACTTCATTATATTCAATGGATTAAAACTAATCATAAATGGTTATTGACTTGAAGTTCGCTTCCATGTCATAGAAAAAAAAGATAATATTTTACATCATGTCGATATTCTTATGATGATTAAATAAATTCCACAAAATTTTCCCAAGTTTAAGTATTCTCTTGTATGCATATTTCACAAAATAATCTTTTTAACAAAGCCCTATTTTGTTTCAAAGAATTTTTTTCTTTCACAAAACTACCCTCACACACAAAACCCCCAACATTTTAAAAAAACTAACTTTCTTTAAAATAAAAACATTCATTAAATTCAAAACCTTTTCAAAACTCCTTTAATTAAATTCCTTATCATCAATTAGTTCTCAAACATTTTTTTGAAAGGTGTGTATGTGTAGATTACCTGATTAACATAATGATTATGTTCGTGTAAATCCTTTATGAAATCTAAGCTATTAGACCCACTTTAAAAACCTTTTATATCATCATATGATGAGAATACACCTATTTATAGGTGAGGTTTTCCCTTTTCCAAAACTCAGAGGCTTTCACAAAACTCTATTTTAGCCATAAAATATATCACCTTTATTCACCAATGTCAACCTAGCTTTCATGAATCTCTATGTCTTCATGAGACTTTAGAGAAATTTTCTATTTTTTTAACATCTCATAATCATGTAACTTACCTCCTTTTTATAATTCATGAAACTTCTTGTAATAATTTCACTCTCCACCATTTTTTCATTCACGAAATATCTCATAATCATGTAACATACCACCTTTTTCTTTCACGGCTTATCATTCTTTCATGAACCATTATTTTGTGAACCTCCATACCTTTATGGAGCTACGAAAGAGAAAATGTTTTCAATTATGTTAATTTTATTTTCAATTTTTTAATCCCACCAAAGTTATGTTTTATATTAAATTGTCACATTTTATAGATCTAGAAGCTTTTGGGATTAATTGAAAAAATGGACTATATTTGGAATTTAACTATTTTAATTTATTTAATTATTTAGGCCAATACTTTTTATACACAAATTTAATTTATTTAATTACTTTTTTAAGCTTAAATATATATTTTTATTAATTTAATTACTCTAGAACAAGAGCCTAATCAAACTTTTGGTACCCAAAATATGCTCACAAGTCAAGCCTCAAAATTTTGGCATAGATCTGGTTATTTTTGAAGATGTATCATATCTCATAAATGGATGGTAAAAATAAGATAAAATTCTACATTAATAAAAATTAAATCTAGAGGGAAACATATATAACTATGTACCTAATTAATTCTTCTAATTCCAAGGCCATAAATTCATGGGAAAATTAGATTTTGTAAATTTAAATATTCTTCCTGGATAGAAGAAATTTTCAGAGTTAATGGGACATAACGTTTCCTACACATGTAGGAGAAATTTGAAATTTGTATCCAAATGAGAAATATATTTTTGAACAAAATTAAAGAATAAAATTTTCCAAAATTTATTCATTAAATGGTATTACCATGAGAATACTTTTGGGTAAAATCTTAAGGAGATCATAAACGGAGATTTGGAATATCTTGAATTTGAATACCGAATGATGGAACCCCCTTGGTTTATATAAGGAGGATTTCACCAATGTTGAAGGAGAGATCTACACGTACAATGAGCTAATCCATAAAGGAGGCTTAATAAAGCTACTTCATTTGTGTTTTATTTTTATTTTTGGTTCTTTAATTTTATTTCTTTTGTTTTAGATTTATTTTAATTGAGATTTTGTTTTATTAAATAAATAGAAACACGTACATTATTTTCATTAAAGATTTTCTCCCATACATATTTTCTTCTTATTATTATTTTAATTATTGTAATTATTATTATTATTATAACATTCTCCTTTATATTTTCTTTTCATTATTTATTATCTTAATTAATTCCTCCCTATCAGTCTTATTATTTTATTTTATTTCTCTCATCATTATTTTTTTTTATTTAATCACCTTTTCTCTTTATCTTATTTATTTTCTTCTCTTACCTATTTCCACCAATGTGATCTCTTACTCCCAATAATTGGAGGCTGACTTGAGGCTTTTCCCGGGGGATGTCAAGGTTTTCTTGAATTATTATTAAAGTTTCTTTTACATTTTTGGTAGATATGAGTAGTATGTATGGGTGTGGAGAATGTTCCAGATGTGGTGAATATCCCCCATGATATGAAACTTAATCTATTTCTATTCTTTTTTTACCTCTTTTCCATTTATTTATTGATTAGCTCTTCACATTATGGAATTTATAGAATCGCTAGGTGAAATAGCATCGATAGTGCTGGCTCATGGAATATAGAGTACCCTTCACCAAGGTGTGACATCAACTTTTATTACAAGAGGAGGTGGAATTCAAATTTCCTATTCATTGTAAGATTCCACACTTTATAAAAAATAACATTAATTCATCATGATATTTCAAGTTTGTATTATCAAACTAAAATCAAAAAAATAAAAGATAATAATGATTAAAGAAAATACTGAACCCAAAACCAAGTTCTTTCTTCCTTAACTCATTATATTTATCATTTTAGTTCATTGAAATTCGCATATTTCATTTCATTTAATTTTTTTAGAAAATAAACATCAAAAAAAAGTATTTACCATTGTTTTCAAAAAATAATAAAAACAAAAAAAAAACAATTTGTTTTAGTGAATTAGATTAAGTGAGTGAACAAAATTGAGAATTGCCTCAAGTGAGATGACATTGGTCAACCACTATGCTACACTAGAAAAAGAATTATTTTTGAAAAACCTTATGATATGTGTGTATAAAAATAGGAAATGTTGTTAGGGAACCAATTAGTTATTTTATTAATTTTTATATTATCACATTTTAGATAGTTTTTAATTTCTTGAAAAAAATAAAAAAAAAATCCATGATGTATTCAAATGACTATTATTCCGCATGGACTGCAGATTACTCAAAGGTGTAGGGACCCATGATTGAACAAACATGGTCTATATAAGAAAGTTTTTTTTATAGTCTAGATAGATCCGGGGATCCTGGAGCTAAATTAGAAGAGAGGAGGAATTCATAGACCTTATCCCACATCTCAAAGAGACCCTAGAGAAACTAGTAGTTAATGTATTGTCTAGAGAGTTAGCTGAATTCTAGGAGTAATTCCTATAATTATATTGAGAAATTTCCAAGATATAATAATTGTGTTCCTTAATTTCTCCCAAAACTTTTTAATATGTTTCCTAAGAATAATTTCAAGACCAAGTGGATAAAAAAAAAACAAATATGATATTCAAGATCTTGAAGAGATGGTTCAAGATCTAAAACGAAAAATGGATTGGATAACTACATATTCCCAAGCATCGTCATAGAAACTTGATCTTCAACTAGAAGATGAACCAACTGTATTATCTAATTTATTTGAGGAGTCCAAGGAAGAATAATTTCATACCGAGCTTGATATTGGTGATCAAAAATATCTAGATGACTTTTGGAATGAATGTGAGGAATTGTTTCGTCTCCCTATATCATAAAAGGAAGAAGAGATATCACCATTAATGGAAAACTCCACCCAAGGGGTGTAATTTTAAGTAAAGATGGTGGATCCCACCTACCTACCTCCAAATTCCATCATCTGACTCCAATTGGCACTCACCACTCAAGAAGAGATTGAAGCTGAACCAAATAAGGTAGTTAAACCATTCTACGACTATATCTCTTCTAATTATATTGAAACTAGATTGTGAAACACTCTCTTCTATTTTGATTATAAATATTTTGACAATATTTACTATTCCTTAGAGGAGGATAGAGAAATTAGAAATTCACCTACTAAAGAACACATAGAGCTCCCTAACATTATTGAACATACATTTGAGGAAACCCACAAAGAAGACCAACTAGCTAAGCATGAGTAAATCAAGATAGTGTATTCATATATTGAAAATTATAAGTTACTTATTAAAAATTAAAATTCAATTTTTTTAAGTAAAAATTAATGTTTACTTTCCCATTGATCATTCAATTCATGCAGCCCATGTTGATCTAGTATTGAAAAAAGGTAGTTTCACAAGTAACAGAAAAAGAAGAGGATGATTCTTACTTTATCCTTCCCCATGCATGCAATGTATACCAAATTGTGAGGGGGGAGAATCTGGTATACTCTTTCCATAGATTATTCCTCACCAAGAAGGAAGAAAAACAAGTTGGAAAGAACCACATCTTGTAGATCAAGTCAAAAATACTTCATACACCATTAGACTTTGGATAACAGCTAGTATAACCATTTGGAGGTAGTAAAAATTTAGGGCCCACATTGTGGATCATGCCATGAATTATCCCTTTACTTGATTTCTAGTATTTTTAATTTCATTTTTTTTATTTGGATTAGTCAATCAGGCATCCCACTCCCCCTTGTCTTTTTTAGCTTAAATGACATGATCCTTTTTCTTAATTAAGTAGTTAACTTTTTTAGGAAAATGATGGAATAATGAATCCCAATAAATAGTAGAAGGAAGAAGAATAAGCTTCATGGGAAAGGGATTTCAATTTTATTTTTTATCATTAAAATTCTCTACATTTTTGTTCCGACAGCATGTTTTGAGTTTTATACTGGATATTACATGCCCATTCTTGAATCAAACTTTACTTGACTAATCTAGTAGACATGCGTTTCTTAGAATCATATGATTCCATGTTTTATACTTCAATTTTAATGAAATTAAATGGATAAAATAGAGAATTGGGAGATTAAATTGAAGCATGGATATTAAAATGATTAATCATGAGTTTAGGTAATTAATTAATTCATGTAAATAAAATTTACCAACTACATTTCTCATTCTTTGAATTTATAAAATTTATTTGAATTGATTTTTTGTTATTAATAATTCCTTGAGTGATTTTGTAATATTATAAATCACATTCATAAGAGGATTTCTAGAATAGGTGTTTCCTATTTTATTCTTAAGCATATTTCTTAAGTGATCTTGGGAAATGTCACCAACAAAAACTTTCATTTGAACTTTTAAAAGACATGAGTGTGAAAAAATAAATTTAAAATTATTGAGACATATTTTCAAAATCCATTATCATTAAAATATAACCTTTACATCAATCCTTATTTATCCCATAGAAACCATGAATGACCTTGTTAGGAATAAGCCATATTTTAAGCCATTTTTACCTATTCCTACCCTATTCTTAGTGTTTTCATGATATTTTTAAGTTGAAGTGTGGGGCTGAAGGGATTCCTGAATAATGGGATGAAATTCATTGTAAGTAAGAAGTGTTGGGGTTCTACCGTGGGTATTGAAAAATTATTTTGATTCATACATTTTCCTCTATTGTTTTTTTTCTTGATATAAAAAAGGAAAATGATAAAAAGAACAAAAAAATGAGAAAATGGGTTTTGATTTTGAAAACCAAAAATTGCCCTTATTAGGCTTATGATTTTTATCATATGTGGTTAGGTAGTGGATATGAGGGTCATGTTATGCATAAATTTCAAAAAAAATGAAAAAAATAAAATGTTATTTGAAAATAAAAATTGTGTATAAAAATATAGAAAATTTCAAGAGGGTGCACAGATCATTTAATATTATTAATCTAGTTATGATCTTTACTTTGAGATTTGGGGAAGTTTGAAGTGTTAAAATTTAACAGGGAGAATTTTAGGACACTTTTAATTTTTTATATCATGCTGTAGGCCAATTTCTTTTTTTTCATTTAAAAAAAAACCACTTTTACGGTAGAGTGGGAACCTCACAGTGACCACAGTTCATACATAATACCAAAATAAAAATGAGTTCCAAAAAACCCAGTACACATCCAACCAATTCAAATTCAAAAACAAAACAAAATCATCAAAAAACATTACAAAATAAAAACCATCTCGTGGTGCACACACTACGAACCATCCATCAGCATTCCTACCTCAACACCGGTAAGGACCTGGAAAAAGATCAAAGGCCTCTTCCATAAAAAATCATCAACTTGAACACCAAACTAGTATCCACTTGAACACCGACTTCTAGTTTTCACCTCATGAATCGACAACCACCACTCAAATAGCACCATCCCAAAACCTCACCAACATCCATCGCACCATACCGACCTGGTTTTCCAACAAGAAACCAGAGGACAGGGTAGAGTTTGGAGAGGGGAGTCTTAATCAGGGAAATGTGACCTTCAGCTGGATCACGAACCAATTTCTTTAGATCCACCAATAGAGATATAGAGACCAATAAGGAGAAAATGCCTAAATAGGAGGGATAGATTTAAGGACCACCGAAAAGGACCACTAAACAGTAGAAAAAGACACCGACGAGGATAAAACCCCAAAATTATACTAGAATGTTGATTCTACCAGCAACCACGACAACAAATGAAACCAGCCACCACGAAACCTTGACACTAAATGAAACCCCTAGCACCATACCAAGACACCACAAACACCTTCTTACTGACCCGAGTAGAGGTCCAAGACAATGGTCTGGGTAGCAAGAGCAGAAGGGTTCAATCGATCCCACAAGGAGAAGTTGTCAGGAACTGCTACCACCAAAAACCCAAACCACCAAAGTATATTTGTGAAAAATACAATATGGGGTTTTATCAAAAATATTCCTATGATAAGAGAGGTAGTAGAAGAAGTCAGGAGCCATGAAGCGGTAGGGAGCGTCTAGCCGACATGGAACCAGCAAAACCAACCTTCTGCATGAACCGGCTCACAGAGAGGAAAATCAGTTGTAGTATTAGGGAGGAAAAGGGAACTACGAGAAAGAGAGGACCTAATTATCCTGAGAAATTTCATCATAGACAGGTCAAGCCATCAAATAAAGAGAAGAAGAAGGTGGTGAGAGGTAGGAAACACTAGAGAACCTATAGGTCGAACATGAGAGCACCATCTGAAAAGACCGCCATCACGTCCTTCGAATATAAAGTTATTTATAACCTGATATCAAGCTTTATTAATTAAGAGATGAACCTCCTCCTTGATCTGTAAATTTTTAAAACAAAAATTCCTACCAACCTTAATCCTCAGATACATTTCAACCTTAAATGAAAAATCCTATGATCTTATGTGATTTTTATATTTACAATATGGAATAAGGGTTCCTTTACAAGCATATGGATAAAGAGAATGTCCGCATGATATAAGAATTACTTCACTTCAACTGTCACATGAGAGATGAGTGAAAATATTAAATTGATCTAGATCATGATTTGGAATGTTTAATAATAATAAATTGTGGAACTTGTATGAATGAAAAATAAAGTTTGCATAAATTTCAAAAGGTAAAAAGTAAAATTATTTAATTAATTATTTCTTGGAAAATTTAGAAATTTAATTTATATTTTATTTTAACTTTTAAGATTAGATTTAAAATTGAAAATCATTTTGTTTTATTTCATTGAAATTTGAATAATTATGACATTGGTGCCCTCTAATTTTTAATGTTGAGATATTGTTTCTTCGAGGAGAGCATGGTTTAAGTGTGTGGGACTTAATAGATAAAATATTTTAAATTATTTTAATTTTAATATCAATGTTTTAATCCCGTAAAAGTGATTTTTTAGGTCAATTGTTAAATTTTATGGTTTTAGAACCTTTTTACGATTAATTGGAAAATAGTCTAATTTTAGAATTTAACTATTTTAATTTATTTAATTATTTAGGCCATAAATTTTTATAAAAAGATTTAATTAATGAAATTCATTTTTTTAGGCTTAAATAAATCTTTTGACTAATTTCATTATTATGGACCAGGATCTTAATATGACATTTAGAGGCCCAAAATATGCTCACAACTCAAGCCTCAAAATATGTAACCAAGTATGGATATTTTTGAAGTTAGAACCATATCTCATAAATGGATTCTCCAAATAAGCTAAAATTATACATTAAAAATCTAAAATCTGAATGAAAAACTTTTATACGTATGTACCAACATTATTCTTCCTATTTAAAGGCCATAAATGCATGGGAAATTTTGATTTTTGAAATTCAAAGATTCTAATTAGAAATTTCTTTTGGAGTTAATGGAAAATTACTTTTACTAAACCTTTCATAATAAGTTTAAATTGGTTATAAATAAAAAATATATAGTTTTGAAGATACTTTTAATAAGAAAACATTCCCAAATTCGGTCAATAAATTGGTCCACTCAGAGAAAAATTTTGGTGGACAGAATCTGTAGGAGATCTTTAAGGGGGATTTGGAAGATCATGAATTTGAATACCAAAAGATGGCATCCCCTTAGCCTATATAAGTAAAATTTCACCCACAATGAAGGATATATCCACAAATCTTTTGATGGAATCCACCAAGGAGTCTCTTACAATCTTCTTTATTTGTATTCTCCTTTTATTTTTCTTTCTTTTCATTTATTTCTTTTGTTTTAGTTGTCTTTTAATTTTAATTTTCATTTATTAAATAAACAGAACCAAATAAATTATATTCATTAATTTTTTTCACTCATCCATTATCATTTATTCTTTTATTCTTATTATAAATAATTTTTAATTATTATTATTATTATTATTAATTTCTTCTTTTTATTTTATTTTATTCATTTATTTTCTTATTGTATTCCACCATGTACCTCTTCTTCTTCTATTTTACATCTCCCGTTATCATTATTTTAATTTTATATTCTTTTATTTTCATCTTATTTCTTATCTTCTCTTCCCTCTTAAAACTATAGTGATCTATTACTATATGAAGATAAAATTTGGATAAATAACTTTTATAACTATGTCCCCACTTTATTCTACTTATTTCCATGCCATAAATTCATGTGAAGATTACATTTAGGATATACAAAGATTCTTCCAAGACATAATTAATGTTTGGAGTTAATGTAACTTTAATTTTACTAAACATGTTATAAGAATCTTAAATTTTGTATCCAAACACACAAGATATTTTTGAAAAACTTTTAAGAAGAAACTTTTCCCAAATTTGGTCACTAAATATGTCTACCATAAGAAAAGTTTTGGTGGACAGGATTTGGAGGATATCTTAAAGGGGTATTTAGAAGATCTTGAATTTGATTATCGATATATGGCACCCCCTTTTCCTATATAAGGATTATTTCACATATAATGAAGAAGGGATCTACATATCCAAGGAGGGAATCCACCAAGGAGGATCATACAAGCTGTTTTTTTATTTCTTTTCTTTTATTTCTTTTTTTAGATTTCTTTAAATTGAAATTTCATTTTATTAATCAAATATAACCACATGTATGATTTTTTTAAATTTTTTCACCCATCCATATTCTTTTTTTATTCTTATTTTCTTCTTATTTGTTGGCGCCAAAATATTTTAAGAAATGAGAGAAGAAAAAGAGGCCACGCGCTCTGCCTTGTGAAGCCTCGAAGCGAATCACCCCCAAGCAACGCGGCTGCCGTGAAGCATGTGAGGCAGTCAGTCTCCGCGAACTCCCCTGATGTTCGCGAACCCTCCACGAAGCAGATGAGGTGGTAACTCTCCGCGAACGCCCTGACGTTCGTGATGCCACCGTGAAGCAGATGAGGTGGTAACTCTCCACAAACGCCCTGATATTTGTGTAGCCGTCGTGAAGCACCAGAGGCGGTACCTCTCTGCGAACCTGGTTGATGGTCGCGACCCACCGCGGAGCAACCAAATCCCCCTTCGTGTTGTGTGATCTCTACTTCGCGGCGCCTCTTGCCTATAAATACCGAACTCCCCTGAGCTCTCCTGAAGGACAATCCGAACTTTCGGCTTCTCAACTCCCAAATCGCAAAGAACTCTTCTCTATAAGAATCATGAGCTCTGCGAGAGGCCTTTGCCTTGTCTCGTTTTGAGACCCTCTTTCGAGAGGGATTCCCTTCGCGAAGCCTAAGGGAATTCGCGAAGGAAAGGGATCCCCAAGGGGATACGGGCAGTCACAGGGCATTTATGCTACACGAAACACCCACCCTATACACATGATCTACATGCCAAGGCAGGGTCACTGTACTTCGCGAAGCACACTGCTTCACGAGACCTTGCTTCACGAGGCACCTATGATTCATGAGGCAGTGCTCCGTGAATGCACTTCCACTTCGCGAAGAACCTCCCTCTTGCACCTCCGCCCCATGCTAAGGCTAAGACACACCACTTCGCGAAGCACACCCCTTCACAAGTTCCCTCCACTACGCAAAGAAACCGATCTCCGCAAAGCCCCTGACTGTGGACCCCTCTGCTTGGAAATTCCTTCTCCCGTGCGACCCTCTAGGTTTGAACGATGTGATTTCAAAGTCCTCTAGACGATACCACTCGTGGCATTGCTTCGCCTAATGCTTCTTCGCATAGGCACACTAACGGCTATTGCTTCTTCGCATAGCCACGCTAACATGGACCCCTCGATGGTTCGCTCTGCGACCCCCCTTCTACACTGCCTTACCGATTCCTTCCCTCCCACAAGGGGTAGAGGGTACCAGTTATGTAGGTCCTAGGGGTGTGGAGAAAACCCCCCTCATCCGAGCTGTAGGACGTTAAACTGCCAAGCACCTCGTCCTCAACACATGACGTTAAACTGTGAACTGGACCCATGCCTCGCACGCAGGGTCCCCCCAGCTCGTACATTATTTACGCCCACTGGTCTCCACAGAGATGGAATCACCCCCCAAATGGGATGATATCCTTCTCGGAGTGGTTTTTGTCCACCGAGGAAGGGCGGCCATCTTGGAATAATCCCCTTGTCCTTCTTGCGGGAGGTAGCACCCATGCACCTCTGTACTTCCTCACCACCAGGGCTAGCGGAGGGCTTGATAGGGAATGAGGTACCTACTTTCTTCTATCCCAAATCCCCTCTCCCTCTGCGCTTTTTCACCCTCGGGCCTCCATCCTGGAGTATGTCCCGACACCATGGTCCGCTCAACGCATAATCCCCTCTTCCCTTCTCACGGATGCACCCTTCGTGACGTGATCGTCATGTCTCTGCTGCCTCTTTTTTCTCACACTGAGAACGACTCACGTGGGATTAGTGTAAGCATTGACAATCACAATTCCCCCGTCTAGGATGGCGTTAAACTGTATTCCCCCGTCCAGCATGATGTTAAAATATATCCCCCCATCCATCATGACGTTAAACTGTATGATGTCCTGCATGACATTAAACTGTACATATATATGAACTATGGGGTCTTTGATCTGTGTCAAGGCATGGTACAAAGGAAGCCTCTATGAGGTTCAAGCCCACTGCCCGTCGTTTATTCACATCAAGTTCCACACTCGTCCCTCATGACGTTAAACTGCATTCCAGTCCAGCGGTAAGCTGTTGTGACTATCTAGAACTATGAGGACTTTGATCCATGTTAAGGCATGGTATGTAGGAAGCCTCACGAGGTTCAATCCCACCACTCGTTTTTCATCCCGACCTCCTTCATATCGATTCACCAAAATCCACCATGGGCCGCCTCAGAGCATAAGCCCCAAATGCCCCATCTCGCATGACATTAAACTGCACACCTGAACTATGAGGACATTGATCCATGTCAAGGCATGGTAGGTAGGAAACATAACGAGGTTCAATACCACCACCAGTGGACCCCCGAGTTCACCTTTACGTTGGTTCGCTGATGAAACCTAACCTAAACTATGAGGACTTTGATCCATGTCAGCGCATGGTACATAGGAAGCCTCCCTGAGGTTCAAGCCCATCACCCATCGAACCAAGGTCCTTCTTCACGTCGGTTCGCTATCACCCACATCCCTTTTGAACTATGCGGTCTTTGATCCATGTTAAGGCATGGTATGTAGGAATCCCCCCAAAGGTTCAAGCCAACCATCCATCTGGGCCAAGGTCCTTATTCACGTCGGTTCTCCGACATGCCCCCATCCCGCATGATGTTAAACTGCATCCCAATCCAGTGGTAAGCCGTTGTAACCCTGCCATCCAGTTGTTCTGACACCCCTTCATGTCAGTTCAACACCCCCTTTTCCCGAACTATGTGGACATTGATTCATGCCAAGGCATGGTACGTAGGAAGTCTCACGAGGTTCAAGCCCACCACCCATTTGGCCAAGGTCTTTCTTCATGATGGTTTGTCATCGTCCAACCCGAACTACGTGGACTTTGATCTGTGCCAAGTTGTGGTACGTAGGAAGCCTCATGATGTCTAAGCCCACCACCCGGTCTTTCCGACCGCATTCACGTCGGTTCTTCCACCACCTTCGGCAACCTAGAGTGTAATCCCCACACATCCATTCGGAACTACGCAGACTTTGATTCCCTACCACGGGGATACATAGGAATTATCTTTGAGATTCAAGCCCATCACCACCATCATCTCCACGACGGCTCCATTTCATCCCCCCTCTACTCTTTGTAGCTTTCCATCACCCATCATGATTCTTGTCCAGCCTGCCACATCCCGGTTAGATCATGACACCCCATTCCCCTTCATAGAATTCTGGAAGCCGCCCATAGGCTGGCTCCGATATCGGTGTTCCCTTAAGGGGGATTCCTCAATCTAATCCACTCCATCTAGTGTTATGATCAGCCTAATCTGTCTCCGTTGGATGTTAAACTTGTGGCATACCCTGTGTTAAACATTGGAATCTGAGGAAAACCTCAGATACATGCCTATGGCATATGAATCCCCGCACTCGATGTGGGATTCCTCGGGCTTCCTTGCCCTCGAGAAGCCCTATAATAAGGGACAAAATACAGACACGCCAATTCCCCAGTGTTCAGACATGTTAATGATGCCTCGACGTGACTACTCCCCCTACTGAAGGTCGTTGCCCTGACCGGACCCCTTGGAATGTCCTGACAGAAGCAGTGTAATTAACCGGCATCCATGGAAACATGGCACTAGGAATAGTTTCATGAACAACGTATTTAATCTATGAGGAAAACCCGGACTAGGTGAAAAGTTCTGAGGAGTAATCCACAGAAGGAGGAATCGGCATCCCATCATCCTGTTTCGATCAAGGAGAAAACGTCCCTGAATAAGGAACGGATGCCGCCCGCCTTTGGAAAGCAGGAATACAGGGCAACAGAAAGATGTACCTGTCGCGCCCTGAGCAGACAGACGCATGCGCCCCGGTGAAAGCGTCGGAAACATTATTGTTCTTATTTTTTTAATTATAATTTTTATTATTATTTTAAAATTATTATTTTTATTTATTTTATTTATTTTCTTATTTTATTCCTCCCTCTCTCTCTTATTTTTTTATTTCTCTCATCATTATTATTTTTATTGTTTCTACCTTAATTTTTATCTTATTTCTTCTATTTTCTTCCCTCTTTCCACCAAAGTGACCTCTTACTCTAGATAATGTGATGTTGACCAAAGGCTTGGCCTAGGAGAGTTCAAGACGCTCTTAAATTTTTCTTAAATTTTATTTTATGTTTGTGGTAAATATGAGTAGCATTCATAAGTGTGGATAATGTCCATGATATGGTTATAATCTACTATGACATTAAAATCAATCTATTTCATTATTTTTTTAATAAATTTTCCCTCTTTTCATTTATTATCTCTTCATGTGATGGAGTTGGGAGAATTGATGGTTGAAACATCATAAATAAATTCGGGTCTTGGAAGATGGCACACCCTTAACCAAAGTTTGTTATCAACCTTTATTATAGGAGGAAGTGGAATTTAGATTTCTTATTCATTCAAAATTTCCATAATTTATAAATAAAAATAATAGTAATTCACCATGATATTTCATGTTTGGATTATCAAAAAAATCAAACAAATAAAGGAGAATAATTATTGAACCCGAAACTGAACCTAAAACCAAGTTTTTTATTCTGTAACTCGTTATGTTTATCATTACAGGTTAGTGTAAATTATCATATTTCATATCATTTCAGTTTTTTAATAAATAAAAATCAAAACCCAAAAAGATTTATCATTTTTTTTACACAAAAAAATAGTTATTTTAGGTTAATTAGATAAGTGAGTGCAAAAAACTGAGAGGATGATCAAATGAGATGACCCTAGTCTACTACTTTTCTTTGTGAGGAAAATAATTTTCTTTTATAATTCCTTATGATATGTGTGAATTAAATCTAGAATTATTTCTTAGGATCAAATCAGTTATTTTCTTACATTTTCTATTTTCACATTTTATTTAGTTTTTAATTTATTTAAAAAAATATAAAAAATCCATGACGTATTCAAATTATTATTATTCTGCATGGACTTAAGATTACTCACAGGTGTAGGGACCTAGGATTGAAAAAACATGGTCTATAGAATAAATTGTTTTTGTATGGGATAGACAGATCATGGGAGCCACAAGGAAAATTATCATATAGGAGGAATTCAATAACCTCATCTAGCATCTCAAAAAGACCCTTGAGAAACCAGTGTTTGAAGGATTGTCCATAAAGTTAACTGAATTCTATGAGTACTTCCAAAAATTTTATCAAGAATTTTCCAAGACTTAAGAAGAGTGTTCTTCTCTTTCTCCCAATACTTTTTAATAAGTTCCTCCAAAATAATTCTAGGACCAAGTGGCTAAACAAAAACTCAAATACAATATTCAAGATCTTGAATAGATGGTACAATACCTATAAAGAAAATGGATTGGATAACTACATATCTCCAAGAATAATCAAATCAACCTGAACCAGAATTTAATCCACTTGTATTCCCTAATTTACCTAATTATTCCAAGGAGTAATACTTGCATGTTGAGCTACATATTCAAGATCAAAAATATCTGTATGAATTTTGGAATGAATTTGGGGAAATGATTTATCTTTCCATACCTTACAAAGACAAAGAGTTAGCTCCATTAAATTAAAACACCGTCCAAGTGGTGGAGTTTAAAGTAAAGATGGAGGATCTTGCCTACCTACCTCTACTTTCCACCATCCTACCCCAATAACAACTCACCACTGAAGAAGTGATTGAAACTGAACCAAATAAAAGATTAGAACCTTTTTTTGACTCTATCTCTTCTGATTTTATTGAAACTGAAATGTGAATCGCTCCCTACTATTTTGAATTTACATATTTATACATTATTTTATATACCTTTAAGGAGGGTGGAGATATTGAAAATGCACCTCTTGAGGAACACATGGATCCCCCAAACATTATTGAATATATATTTGAGGAATCCCATGTAAAATACCAATAAGGTGAACCTGAGGAAATCATGGCAATGGAAGCTCATATTGAATGGAATCAATTAATTATAAAAAAAATCAAGTGAAAAATCATTTTTACTTTCCCATTGATCATTCAATTCACGTAGCCCATGTTGAGACGCTATTTGGAAAAAATGAGGTAGCACAAGTAGCAACCAAAGAATTAGATGATTTATACTTCTTCTTACCCCCACTATGCATTCTATACCAAATTTAAAGAGGGTATATGGTATACTCTATCTATGGGTCATTCCATAATAAATATGAAAAAACACAAGCTATAAAGGACCACATGTGGTGGTTGAAATTCATACTTCTTCCTACCCCCACCATGTATTCTATACCTAATTGTGAAGGTGGGATCGGGTATGCTATATCCATGGATCATTCCTCAATAATAAAGAAAAAAATTAGGTCCCACTTGGGGGATCATACCCTGACTTATCCCTTTACATTATTTCTAGTATTTTCAATTTCATTTTTTTCTTTGGATTATCCCATAATACATCCCACTCCTTATTATATTTTTAACCTTAAATGACATGATCTTTATGCATAATTGATTAATTTTGTTTCTTAGGACCATTATGGCACAAGGCATCCTCTCAAATAGTAGAAGGAATATGACTAAGCTTCATGTTAAAAGGATTTCACTTTTAGTTTTTATCTTTAAAACTTTCTACATATTTTTTCAACATGTTTTGAGTTTTGAACTAGAAATTTTATGACCGTGATTGAATTATACATTACTTGACTAATCTAAGAGACATGAATTTCTTAGGATTACTATGATTCCATGTTTTATATTTCAATATCAATGAGATTGAATGATTAAAATGTTAAATTGGATGATTAAATTGGATCATGTATACTACAATGAATACTCATGAGTTGAAGGAATTGATTGATTCATGTAAATTAAATTTTCCAACCACATTTTTTATGCATTTAATTTCTAAAATTCATGTGAATTGATTCTCTATTAGTAATAATTCAATGAGTGATTATCCAATGTTATAATTCTCATTCCCAATGTTTTTTCTAGACCAGGTACCTTCTTTTTTATTTTAGAGAATATTTTTTGAGTGACCTTACGAAATGTCACCAACCAAAACTTTCATTCGAACATATAAAATCTATGGCTATGCAAAAACACATTTAAAATGATTGATTAATATTTTAAAAATAAATTATCCATAAAATATTAGCTTTATATCAATCATTTTTATCCCACAGAAACCATGAATGAAATTGTTGGGAATGAGTCACATTTAATGCCATTTGTACCCATTCCTACCCTCTTAGTATCTTCATCATATTTTTAAGTTGAAGTGTGGGGTGAAAGGAGTAATGAATAATGGAATGAAATAAATAATAAGGAAGAAGTGTGGGGGGTACTATGGGTATTCAAAAAAAATTATTCATACATTATACTATATTGTATTTCTTCTCTTGATATAAAAAAAGTAAAATGAAAAAAATTACCAAAAAATGAGAAAAATGTGTTGTCATTTGGGAATACCAAAAATCACCATTACTAGTCCTACGATTTTTATCATATATTGTTTGGTGGAGGATTTGAGGTTTATTATAAGAATAAATTTATAAAAAAGAAGAAAAATAAAATAATTCTTTGAAAAAAAAGTGTATAAAAATAAATATAATTTCAAGGGGGTGAAAAAATAATTCCTTATGATTAATCTGATCATGTTATTTACTTTAATTTTTTTGAATTTGGGTGTGTTATAATTTGAAAGGGTTAATTTCATGAAATTTTTACTTTTTTATATCATGCTTTATTCCATAAGAGATAAACCTCCACCTTGAGCCTTAAATTTTTAAAACAATAATTCCTACCAATCATAAGCCTCAAAGACATTTGAACCTTTAATTAAATCCCTTATTATCTTATGTGTTTTTTTTTCATTATAAAGTGGAGAAAAATTTACTTTAATAAACTATGTATAAAGATAATTTTCTCATTATATGATAATTACCCTACATGAATTGTATCATGAGAGATTATTGGAAATATTATTGTGAGGTAGATCATGATTTATCACGTTTTATAGTGTTAAATTAGGTCACTTGAATGAATAGAAAGAGAAGTTTCCATCAATTTCTAAAGTAAAGAAGTAAAATGATTGAATTTATTATTTATTTTAAAAATAATAAATTTAATTGATATTTTATGTGAATTTTTAATTTTTTATTTTAAATTGATAATCATTTTATTATATTTCCATGAAATTTGAAAAATGATAAGATTGGGGCCCATTAATTCTTATTGTTGAGATTTTATGCTTTGGGAAAAGCATGGTTTAATTGCGGGGGTTGATAAAGAAAATATTTTCAATTATTTTAATTTAAATTTAAATATTTTAATCCCAATAAATTTATATTTTAAGGTTAATTTTCATATTTTAGGTTTTGAGAATCTTTTTGGGATTAATTGAAAAAATGGCCTAATTTTGGAATTCAACTATTTTACTTTATTTAAATATTTTAGACATAAATTTTAATAAAATGATATAATTTATTAAATACCTTTTTTTAGTCTTAAATACATCTTGGGATTAACTTCATTCTCATGTACCATGATCTAAATCTAACATTTGGGGGTGTAAAATATGATTATAAGTCAAGCCTCAAAATTTGTGCATAAATCTTGGTAGTTTTTAAGTTATCCACATATCTCATAAATTATTGTTCCAAAGATACAAAAATTGTGCATTAATAAAAATAAAATATGGATTATAAAGTTTTATAACTATGGAACAAATTCATTCTACAAATTTTAGGGTCATAAAATCATAGGAAAATCAGATTGTGGAAATTCAAAGATTCAATGTGGACAAAATAATTGTTCAAAGTTAATTGGACATAAAATTCACTAAACATTTCATATAACGATTAAATTTTATTTAAAAATGTGAAATATATTGTTGAAAAAAATTAAATATGGAAACATTCTCAATTTTGGTCAATAAATGGTTCTACTATGAAAAAATATTAGTGGATAACATCTGGAGGAGATATTCAAGGGATATTTGAAAGATCTTGAATTTGAATATTGAAGGATGAATTCTCCTTTGTCTATATAAGGAGGATTTCACCCACACTGATGGAGATATCTACACATACAATGAGTTAATCCACAAAGGATGCTCATCCAAACTACTTCATTTTTGTTTAATTTTTAATTTCTTTTATTTTATTTATTTTGTTTTTGTTTTCGTTTTCTTTTAATTGTAATTTTATTTTATTAAATACATAGAAGCACATGAATGATTTTATTTAAAATTTTTTACCCATCTATCTTATTTTATTCTTATTATTTTATTATTATTATTTTTTCTTTTAATTATTATTATTATTATTATTATTACTATATTCTTATTTATATTTTATTTTCTTAATTTATTTTATTATTTTATTTCTCTCATCATAATTTTTTTTATTTTATCTTCTTTTATTTTTATCTTATTTCTTATATTATATTCCCTCTTTACATCAAAGTTATCTCTTACTCCCGATAATGGGAGGCTGATCCAACCCTTGACTCAGGGGAGGTTAAGGTGTTATTAAATCTTTTATAAAGTTTATTTTACATTTTTGGTATATATGAGAAGTGTGCATGGGTGTAGAAAATATATTCAATGTGGTGGTTTTCCCTATGACATGAAATTCAATCTATTTATAATATTTTTTTAATCTCTTTTCCCTCTCACTATTGACTAGATTTTTACATAATGGAGTTGATCGAATAAATGGATGAAACGACATCGATAGAGTAGAGTCTTGGAAGATGGAACACCCTTGACCAAGGTGTTTCATCAATATTTATTACAGGAGGAGGTGGAATTGAGATTTCTTAGGCATTAAAAGATTGAAAAATATATAAATAAAAATAATATTAATTCATCATGAGATTTCATATTCAAATTATCAAACTAAAATCAAACAAATAAAGGAGAATAATTATTTAACCCAAAACAAAGTTCTTTCTTCCTTAAATCATTTTTTTTATCATTTCATGCTAGTTTAAATTTTTATATTTCATGAAATTTCATTATTTTATAAAATAAACCTCAAAACACAAAAACTTTTATCATTATTTTCCAAAAATAATCAAAAAAAAACAATTAGTTTAGGTGAATTTTATTGATTGAAAAAAACTGAGAAGCTCCTCAAGTGAGATGACCTTGTTCAACCATTGTGCTTCACTAGGAAAATAATTTTCTTTTTTCATTTCCTATGATATATTTTTATCACACTATGATTTCATGAATTCCATGCATATTCCATATTTTCATGAGGTTTTCCTGGAAACTCATCTTTCATGAAGCTTTCTTCTTCCTCTAAATTTTGGACCCAAAATAATTGGAAAAAACTAGGAAACAAAACCACCTATAACATTGAATCCACCTACACCATACGATCACTTAGCTTGAAAACTCCTTAATAAATACAGTTTATATTGACAACAAACACAAAATATAATCTATTTCTTTCTATGAAAAGCATTGGTTACAACAATCACCACCTTTGGGTTTGTTGTAAATTTATCGAGAAATTCAATAGAGCACTGGCCTCAAAAAAATGTCTTATAATAGTGAAATAACCCATCCATCACTCTAATTATATATAATAAAAGATCAGTATAGAAAACAAGTGTGTCGGGAGATAATTTCATGCCTCGATAGACCATCGACCTATCCTGAAAACCTTTCCTACAAATCTACATTCTACTTGAGAGACCATCGACCTATCCTTCAAACTTATCTTTTAAACCTGCATTCCATTTAATATCATAATTCTAGAAACATATCCTTTAAACCTATATTACCTTGAATTATACCATTCTTCCCATTTGTAATAAACCCAAAGAAAATATATTTTTACTTATTTCCCAAAATAAACACCCCATGGATCATATCTTCTCTTAAGACCTGTAACACATCTGAAAATATATTAAAATGGTTAACAAAAATTGGTAGAGGGGTTAAACCATTACCTCTTCATGAAATGGTAGGTTGAAGAAAAATGAGGTTCAAATGATGTTTCTAAAATATTGGTGCTACCAAATTCTTCTTTAGGATTTAAGCTACATTATCATTAGTCCCAACATAATCTATCTTAATCACACCTTGTACAAATATTTCTTAGTGAAGTGATATCAAATATAAATATGTTTGGTGTGAGAGTATTGAACCAGATTTTTCATTTGCTTGATTTCTCTCTTATTATCACAAAGTATCACTATCGTTTGTTTAACCTCATCAATGATATTATTGAGTTGTTTATTCATCCTTAATAGTTGATTTCATTCCTTTTTCATAGAGATATACTCTACTTCATCCATAATAATATAGGTTCTTTCTTGTTTCATTGTCAAACAACCCACACATTTGTTTCTGGTGAAGAATTATCCCCCACTAGTAGACTTTAAATCCACCACATCTCCATCACAGTCAGCATTATAAAACGCTAAAAAATAATTTTCCCTTTGGTTGAAAAGTATAATACAATGTTTAGAGTACCTTGTATATACCTCATGATTATTTTAACTACTGTAAAATGATCTTACATTGGATAAATTTGGAAGTGATACACTAAAAATGTTTTAAAGTCAATATTTATTAATGTTTTACTCAAATACAATAAACTTTCAATGATCCTCCTGTACAAGGACGGTTCCACAGATTTCTCATTCTTGTGCTTTCCAAGTTTTTTCCATATAGCAGTCAAAGATTATATTAGTTTGTAGGTGTGACAACCGAGTCCCGGTGGTAGCACAGACACCCCGCCTTAACATGGTAGTTGGGTCATAGCCTCCCAGGTACCACCAGTTACCCCGCAGACACATTGTCCCCACCATGGGGCCCACCAACATGCCCGGACAGGTCATCTGACTAATGATAGTCCTCATAGGCCAACATATGTCATTTCTAGTTTTCTTTTTCCTCACTCAAACACACCTTGGAAAACTTCCTAGAAGGTCACCCATCTTGATCACTACTCCAGGCCAAACATGCTTAACTATGGAGTTCTAATCACATAGGCTCCCAAAAAAGAAAGGTTCACCTTGTTTATATGAGTCATATCATTTATTCATTTAACCCTTTATCATTTGGGGGTGTTACAATCACACCCCCCCCCCCTTTAGAGCACAACATCCTTGTTGTGGGCCCTACATATCAACCCAGGAACTACACCGCACTTAAGGCAGGGTACCACCTATGATACCAAATGTAACAATTGGGTCCCACCGAACAGTTTCCCCTTGAAGAACACGAAGAAAACAGGAATAAAATCCAATAACAAAAGATTAATGAACATATTTTTCATTATTCATAGCATTAATCTAATCATGTTATAAGATTTTAAATGGGAGTAAATTAAAATCATAAAACATGGAATTAAAATTTCCTAGGAATAAACCCAAAGAATCCCTCTCGCAAAAATGACGATGCACAAATCAACCTATTTATGGGTTGATCTACGTTCGTCGTTAAATTCAAAGTATAGGGAAGAAAAACAACTTTAAAATATAACCCCTACCTCGAGGTAGGATCAATTTATGACGAAGGTATTATGTTGTCGTCGTCGTTGAGATCCTTTAACTTTGTTGGCGTAGTATTTCGCACTTTTGATTTGCAGTCATTCATTATTGAGGGTTCTCTCCAAGGTTCTAAGAATTCACCAGAGTTTCTCAAAATTGTCTACTAATGACCAGCATTCGATTAACTCATTAAAAGAAGGAAATGTGTTTCTGTGTCCAGTTGTGCTACATCATTAGTGAGTCAGTGTTTATATTTCTGAGTCATTATGGTGTGGTATTAATTATCGAAATAGATACCTCGTTCTTAAGTTGCAAAAGATTTTTCCAAATAAAATAAAATAAAATAAACCTTTCGAATTATTTTATTTTATTTGATTTTACTAAAAACATTCGAAAATTATGTTTTTCCCTCAAATCGCACCGGTCAATGCTAGGCCTGTTCTTAGGTAAAGTCATCGTATCGGACGCAACAGTTCCCTTAGATTTTTATTCCGGGAATCCATTTGGAAACTGAAAAAAATGGTTCACACCCACTAGCTTAGCTAAAAAAAGTTCAAACCACCATTCTGGGATCATCGGTCCTCAGAATGACATGTTTTCTCCACACTTGGTATCATAATAATTCCATATAATATTTAAAAATAATACATAGAAAATATGAGACATTACATTCTCCCTACCTTGGGGCTTTGCGTCCCCAAAAATCCAAAATAAAGGAAACTAAAAAAGATGTGGGTAATGGGCACAGATCTGAGCATCCTGCTCCCATGTGTTGTCCTGTAGATTCCTGTGTTGCCACCAGATGCGCACCAAGGGAATTGATCACCCTCAGAGGATCCTCTCTTACAGATCCTTGGTCTCCACTGGGTAATCAACAAAGGTCTCTCTATCCTCGATGTCCAGTTCTCCCCAGTTGATGAGGTGTGATGGGTCATGCACGTACCTCCTCAGTTGTGATATGTGGAAGACATCGTGTAACTGATGAAACTGTTCTGGTATATCTAGGCAGTACGCCACCTCACCAACTCTGCATAGTATTTGGAAATGTCCGATGAATCTCAGAGATAGCTTATCACCCTGACCAAATCTCTACAACCCTCTTCAAGGTGAGATCCAAAGGAAGACGTGGTCTCCCTCCTCGAATTCCAGTGGTCTCTGTCATCTATCAACATAAGACTTCTGCTAGCTTTATGCAGTCTTCATCCACTCCTGGAAAATCTAAACCTTCTCGGTGGTAGCTCACACCAACTTTGGACCCATGAGTGCTAACTCTCCAGGGTCGGTCCAGCAAAGCAGTGACCAGCAGGGTCACCCATATAAAGCCTCGAATGGTGCCATACCAATGGTAGCATGGTAGATGTTATTATACGCAAACTCTACCTATGGTTGGTAGTCCTCCCAAGAACGAACAAAATCCAAGATAAAGGCCCACAACATATCCTCTAGAACATGAATGGTCATGTCCGTCTAACCATCAGTCTAGGGATGGAACACCGTGCTCAAGCATAGCTGAGTCCCAAAATCCTTCTACAATCCCTTCCACAACTGGGATGTGAAGCGGGCGTCTCGATCCGAGACTATTGTTGAAGGGACGCCGTGAAGTCGAACTATCTCCTGCATGTAGAGGCATCCCAATATCTCTACGTAACTCCACTCTCTGATAGCTAGAAAGTGATATGACTTGGTGAGTCAATCAATGATCACCCAGATATAATCATGCCCCTTGGACGTTCATGGTAATCTTGTAACAAATTCCATCGATATTCCATTCCACTTCCACTATGAAACTTCCAAGGGGTGAGCTAATCCTGCTGGAACCTAGTTCCCATCCTTCACTTATTGTCACGTAAGGCATCGAGAAACGAACTCTACTATTTCCTTCTACATTCTTAACCACCATAACTGTCATCAGATATCCCGGTACATCTTTTCCACTCTAGGATGTACTGCCAAGGGGGTGTATGAAACTCCCTCAGGACCTTCTCCTATAACGCAATTGGTAAAAAAGTGCATCCTCTGAAAATAAGTACGTGCTCCCCACCTTGCAAATATCCATCAGGAGCATATCCTGTGGATAAAAGAGCATGTAAATCCTCACAGTCGACATTCCCAAGATTTTCCTCCCTAACTTGTTATAAGAGTAGAGGGGTGACAACCATCGACTGAAGGTAAGCTGCATTCTCTCTGTCCATGAAGGATAACTGTAACAAGGCCAACTATTTGGTCACCTCACTCAGTAGCTGTGAGATTGATCTTATAGTAAGAGCATCTTCCACCTTGTTCCCCTTAACAGGAGTATAGATGATCTCGAAATCAAAGACCTTGAAGAACTCTAGCCAATGCCTCTATCTCATATTAAAATCCATCTACGAGAATATGTACTTGAGGCTCTTGTGGTCAGAGTAGATGATGAACTGCTCGCCTATAAGGTAGTGTCACCACATCTTCAATGCAAAGACTACCACTACCAACTTGAGATCAAGGGTCTCATAGTTCTGCTCATGGGTCCTATTCTAGTGTGAACCATAAGTAATCACAGTCTATCTCTGCATCAGGACACAGCCAAGCCCAGTCCTCGATGCATCATAGAAAACTACGTACCTGACAACGTCCTCTGGTTATCTCAAGATCGGGGCACTCATCAAACTCTGCCTCAACTACTCGAAAGTCTGCTGGCACTTCTCTTTCCACATGAAGGGTTTCCCCTTCCTCTTCAAGTATGTCATTGGTACTAATATTCGGGATAAATCAGGAATGAATCTCCGGTAATATCCTTCCAATACAAAGAATCTTCGTACCTTCTTCACGGTCTGAGGTGAATCCCATGGTAACACTGCCTCCACCTTGGTTGGGTCCATATCTACTCCGTCTAATAAAATTACACGTCCTAGAAATTTGACCTCACGAATCCATAACTGGAACTTTGAGAGCTTCCCATAATGTTGGTTCTCACGGAGTATTTCCAGATCCATCCGTAAGTGTCTCGTATGTTCCTCCTCTAACGCCGAGTACACAAGGATGTCATCGATGAAGAATATTATGAACCGGTCCAAGTATGGCTGGAAGATCCAGTTTATAAGTCCCATGAACATTGCAGGGGCTTTTTCAGGCCAAAAGGCATCACCAAGTACACATTTTGACCATAGCATCATCTGAAAGTCTTCTTCAGTGTATCCTCATCCCGTACTCGTAACTGGTGGTAACCTGACCGAAGTTCATCCTTCGAGAACCACTATTCCCCTCTCAGCTAGTCAAAGAGTTCGTCGATCCTCGGTAGTGGATACTTTTTCTTCATCGTTACCTAGTTCAAGAACTAGTAATCTATGCACAACCTGAAAATCCCATCTTCCTTCTTGGAAAAGAAAACTGGGGCCGCCCAAGGTGAAACGCTAGGTCTCACGAAACCCTTGCTTTGTAAATCCTCCAACTGCACCCTCAGCTCGCGAAGCTCTAAAGGATCCATTTGATATGATGATGAAGAAATTAGTTTTGTCACTGGGTGTAAGTCGATGCAAAAGTCGATTTCTCGATGGGAAGGTAGTCCTGAAACATCTTCGGGAAAGACGTCCTCATACTCTGCCACTACTGCTTAGAACTGGAAGCTCACAATATCTACTGCTCCGAGGGTAAGGCTATCCAACTCATGAGTGATAGGTTATACCCTCTTATGAATGGTCTCATATTGTGTTTCATGAGTCTCCCTTTCACTGATAAAGGAAAACCTCTTCACATCGTTGTGAACACACCACACTCTTCGCCTAAAGTGATCAATCTGGGCATGGACCGAGGATAACCAATCCATACTGAGAATGACATCGTAAGGCCTCGATGCTGCCAACAAGTGGTTCCAACTGAAACTCTCACCTCCAAGGGTAATATTACATCGTCTAAAAAGGTGTGTGATCATTGAGTCTCCTCCCATTGGTGTCTCCAAGCGTAAGTATTAAGTAAATAGATCTAACAGAATCTCATGGTTCTACACAAGACATGTGGCGAGGAAGGAATTACTGGCACTTGTGTCTATAAGTATGGAAGCTAAGGTAGAGAAGACATAGATCTTACCTCGGATCATCCCTGGAGTCCCCGGGTCAAATTCCTTGACTGCATGTAGTTGTTCCCTCCCCTGTCCTGAAGTCGTCTTTGTTGTTTTCGGGCCTCGGATCATCCCCATAAACGTGTATCGATCCACCTTCATGAAGAACCCTTGAAGAACAGTCTCCCCCGATCCAATCCAATTCATCGTCTTCCATTGTCATCACACCTCCACTGTCTTGTGAAGACGAGCAACCTTTTGATGGATTTCAGGGCAGACCAGGGAAGGACTAAGCTTTTTGAGTTCTCTATAGGATAAGTTGTTCATATGGCTACATGCAATAGTCTTATAACATATTTGTGTTTATAGGTTGGACTTTGTAGTTTTTATACTCTTGTTTTTGGTGGGCTTGTATTCTAGCCTAGTTTACTTTCAGTACTCTACTTTCCATCGTACAATGTTGGTTGGGATTAGTTGTATGCATTCATTTTTTTCTTTAGTGGTTTTTTTATATTTCAGCATTTGTGGGCTTGGAGATGTGTGCATGTGTACAGGTACTTAGGAAATGCCTCCCAGGTTAGTAAAATGTGACAAATGGGTCCTAGTGTCAGCACAAACACCCCGCCCTAACATGGTCATCTGGTCCTAACCTTCCAGGTACCACCAGTTGCCATGTAGACACGTGGTCTCCACCATGGGGCCCACCAACGTGCCCGAACAGGTCATCTGACTAATGAAATTCCTCACAGGCCCACACTTTTCTTTTCCAGTGTGCTTTTTTCTCACTTGCACACACCCTAGAAAATTTCCTAGAAGGTCACCCATCTTGATCACTACTCCAGGCCAAGAATGCTAAACTATAGAGTTCTAATTAGGAAGTATCTTGAAAATTAAGGTGCATCTTATTGACATGATTCATATAATTTAGTCATTTAACCCTTTATCATTCGGGGGTGTTAAAATCACCCCCCCCCCCAGAGAACAACATCCTCGTTTTGGGCCTTATATCTTAACCCAGACACTACACCGCACTTAATGCTGGGTACCACCTCTAATACCAAATGTAACAACTGGGTCCTAGCCACCAGTTACCCTATGAAGAACATGAAGAAAAGATGAATAAAATCCAATAACAAAAGAAAAATGAACCTCGTCGTCATTTGTCACGACATTAATCTGATCTCGTTATAAGGTTTTTAATAGGAGTTAATTAAAAGAATAAATCGTGGAATAAAAATCTCCCAGGAACAAACCCAAGGAATCCCTTCCACAAAAATGATGATGCATGGATCAACCAGTTCATGGTTTGATACTCTTTATTTGTTAAATTCAAAGGATAGGGAAGAAAAACAACTTTAAAACATAACCCCTACCTCGAGGTGGGATCGATTGCTGACGAAGGGATTGCACTGCCATCGTCGTTGAGATCCTTCAAATCTGTTGGCGTATCAATTCGCACTTTTGATTCACAGTCATTCATCATTGAGGGTTCTCTCCAAGGTTATAATAATTCACCAGAGTTTCTCACAATCATCTGCCAACGAGCAACATTTGATTAACTCATAAAAAGGTAGAAACGTGTTTTTGTGTCCTGTTATGCGGCGGAATTAATGAGTCAACATTGATATTTATTAGTTATTATAGAGTGGTATTAATTATTAAAATATCTTCCATGTTGTTAAGTTGTACTGGATGTTTCCAACTAATTTAAAATAAACATTTCGAATTATTTTATTTTATTTGATTTTACTAAAAACATCTGAAAATTAACTTTTTCCATCAACACATGCCAGTTGAGGTTAGGCCTGTTCTTAGGTAAATTCATCGTCCCGGACGCAACCGTGCCCTCAAATATTTATTCTGGGCATCCGTTTGGAATTTTCCACAACAGTGCACACCTTCCAACAAACAAAGCTAAAAAAAAATTTCAAACCGCCATTCTGGGCTCATCGGGCCTCGGAATAACGTGTCGTCTCAGCGCTTGGTCTCTTAATAATTCCATATAATATTTAAAAATAATGCATGGAAAATCAGAGACATTAAAGTAGGCATTAATGTTTAATTTCTTTAGAATATCTCTTACATACTTTACCTAAGAAGTGAAGGTGTATTCCTTCTTTTGAATCACCTTCAATCCCAAAAATGTATGTGAGTTCACCAAATATGGACTTTTCAAATTATGATTTAATGTGATTATAAAATTCTTCCACCGATCCATTTATAATTCTACCAAATATAATATCATCCATATATCCATGCACCATAAATTTATATAACTAAAATTCCTCACATAGATATTATGGTCGACACCACCTCTTTTAAATTATAGATTCTTCCTATAAGCATGCATTAAAGAATACCATTATCGTGGTACCTACTTTAGACCATAAAGATAATTATATATTCTACAAACCTTTGTTTCATCATTTCTAATTAGAAACCTCCCTGGGTGTTCAATGTAGACTTAATATTCAATAAAACCATTTAAGAATTTTATTTTGACATCCATCTGATAAAATATTTACCCTTTGAATCACCATGAATAGGAAGAGCCTAATGGAAATTGGTTATGATATTAGAGAAAAAAATTATTCAATGTATATTCCTTAAATCTATCCATATCCCTTACACACAAAGAATTCCTTATTTTTAATCACATTTCCCATCACATTAAAGTTTTTGTTGAAGGTCCTCTTTTCTTCAATCACATTGTGATTTTATGGCCTCTCAACAAGATCCTAATTCTAGTTCTTGTAATTACGATATATTTCTTCATTTATAGAATAAACCCATATTCATACTTTTCTAATTCTTTAAATTAGGTTGGTTCCACAATTGATAAGAGAAAAGAATGTACATCATTCCTCATTTTCCTTGTTCGTGTAGGTGTGGTCCACTCCCCAATGATGTTGGATTGATCAAATTACACTCTTATATCTCTCATGTGAGGTTCTGGTAGAGTTTATAAACCAATGGTTACCTATTATAATTCTACTTTTGAATCATCATCATTTGGAGAACCCTGAATGCTAAGAAAGCCATCCATAATTTTTATATTTCAATCTATCCCTTTTCAACTTTATTCTTCATCTTTAATCATGTCAACACATGATATCCTCTAGTTATTAATAATTTTATCCTAAATTATCTTAAAATAATTTATCTACATAGTATTAATAAGATTATTATCTTAGAATTTATAGGTTTTACTCTTCATTGAGTATCTAGGGAATATTCCTACATCTTCAACATCACCATACTTTCCTTGATTTCCTTATTTGTTTTAGATGAAACATTTACTTCCAAAAATAATAATAAAACTTTAATTAGGGGTTCCTTCCATGAAATATCTCATATAGTGTCTTTTAATCTTATAGACTTAGACTTTTTTGATAATTGATTATACACTACAACTTGAATAGCCTCTTTCTAGAAATGATGAGAAACACAACTCTCAATCAAAATAGCTTTAGCCAAAATATTAACCTATCACTTTCTAAATTTAATGACTCCATTTTGTTGATAAGTTATCACTAAATATACCTCATGAATGATCCTTTGTTTTTAGGTAGTTTTAAAATGAAATGGTTGTGTATTCTAAACTATTATCATGTCATAATATCTTGATTGTGAAGCTAGTTCCATTGTAAACTCTTTAGAGATATATCTTCATGCAGTCAATCACTTATCATTTATTCAATATAAAAATCACACTTGATATTATACAAAAATCATCACTAAAGATATTAAATTACCTTTCTTTAGATGTTACAACAGCATTCATTGGGCCACACACATCTTTGTAGACTAGATAAAGCAGATTCAATTCCCTTTTATTCAGCGATAGATATAAAGCATCACATGTATTTTCTCAATCACGCTTTAGATTGAGAATTTCTACAACATCCTTTATCTTGGATAATAATACCATGATTTTTTTGATTAATGTGACCTAAACTATGGTTCCACAAGTTTTTTTCCTCTTTAATAGTTAGGAAAAAATTGTTTTATTTATTGTCTACCTGGTATAAATTACCATTTTTCCTCTAGCCTTTTATAATAAAATTCCATGTCCTTACATTAATGGTTCTCCCTTTATGATTAAATTTCACTAACAATCTTAGTTCATAGAGTTAACTCACACTAAGGAGATTATAACACAATCCGTCCACATAGAACTTTTCATTTTCATTACCTCATCATTTTATAATTATTTATTTCCACTACCTTTGATATTTAAGTGCCATAGTTTTCAAATCTCATTGTTCAATCAACACTTTCCTTAACATTTTTTAAAAAATTTGTATCTCCTATAATGGGGGATGAGAATCTGCTATAAAGAATCCAGGTGCTACTGTTCTTTGTAGCTTTGAGATAAATCTCTACTAGGTTGGGTTTGTCAATATTATTTTTTACTTCTATAAGATACCTAATTGGTTGAAAGCATAATATGGAAGCTCTGATATCTTTTTGACATGAATGTTTGAATAATACTCATTTTCTACTTACAAAGTATATTACTTATTATGAATTGTAATTCTAGTTAGTTTCACGGAATTTAATTGTCCCAAAGTTCTGTAGTTAGGGTTTCCACCTTTCCTCTGCCTATAATGAATAGATTTATGGAAAAAGTTAAAATAGTGAAAATAATATCCATTGAAATTATTTCTTCTTTATGATTAAGGATATGGTCTCATTCTCCATTGTTGACTACCAGGTGCTTCCCCATTTAGATAGCTCCTTGCCTCTTCGCAGTAAGACATGGTATGGCTAAAAAACCAAAACAATTGACATTTTATAAGAAGAAATATCTTATCATTTTCATTCCTCCACATGTTCCCTTCTTTTTTATAGGCCTTTTTATAGTGATCAACACTAGATAATTAAGGACTATTTTCAATACACTTCTTTATTTGGTTTGAATTTTTCTCTATTATGTCATCAGATTCCTTTGTGATATGTCTAATTTTATACTTCCCTTTGTTTTGGTTCATCTCTTTTCTATTCTTTGATTCTTCTATATCATATCCAATTCTACTTTTTCTAACAAATTTAGATCTTTGATCATTCAAAGCTTTCTCTGATCCTTCAGAACCACATTTAACTCTTTCCAAAATATTTTCATCTAAAAACATTCCAAAATGTAATTTCTTATTTTCTTACCTTGATTTTGAGTCATTTTTTAGTTTAATATTTAAGTAAAATAATTATTTATCAAGACAATCAATTATCTTATACCTTTCCTCCAATATCAATGTAAGGTCATTGATAACGTTTTCCTACTCTTCAATCACTAGTTTAAACCACAAAACCTCTTCCAAGATTTCAATAGTTGTCAAATGTTCTTATAAATCTTCTTATAGTCGATCAATATATACTTAAATCTAATCCACATACTCTAATTACTCTTTCATAAAAAGAACTTTCTATTTTTCTTTCTTTAATTTTTATTCTCATCAAGACAAACATCAAGTTCCATATTAAGATTGAAAACACCATATGATTGATTTTCTTCCTACTTATTAGGTTATACCTTTTCAACTATATCCATCATGGAATTTTCAACATCATATTTAAAATCTAGTTATATATGAAATAATAAATATTTATTATCTTGTTTCTGTTTTCTAATTAAGATCTTACTCTCTAATTTCTTTCCTGGTTGGAAGTCTCTCTTTTAATAGATCCTCTTCTAGGGCCTCTACATAATTCCTTTTTCAAATTATATATCATTTAATTTTTTTGAGCACTAATCATAAATGTTATATACTTTACCACTCG
This sequence comes from Viscum album, assembly GCA_963277665.1. NCBI lineage: Eukaryota > Viridiplantae > Streptophyta > Magnoliopsida > Santalales > Viscaceae > Viscum > Viscum album. The sequence continues at coordinate 1,244,193,378 of OY728130.1, read as the reverse complement.
AAAAACAAGAAAAGGGAATCTTCCCTTCAAATATCCCTTTTAATCTCTTGGATTTTCTAAAAATAAGAAAAAGAAGTTCATCATACACATTATCTTCATAATCACTAACTTTTGGAAATTTAAATTTATTCCAAATATTTTAATACCATTTCCTTACTCAAATTTTTGTATCTTCTCATTTGACTCATTTAAAAATCCATCAAACTGCTTAGCAGAACATCAAGAGAAAGACTGGATAGATCCCTTTCCTCAAGGGATGACACTTTTGTCATGTACAGAGGTGGAAGTCTTCTCAATATTTTCTTCACAATGTAAAAATACTTAGTTTATTCACCAATTCAAAAAATTTATCTAACAACATTAGTAATTTTATTAAATAATCTCTCTGTATTTTCAATTGGATGCATGTTCATATCATCGAACTGATTATAAAAACTTAAAGTACGACCTCTTATAATTTGTAATCACCTTCGTTTATTTTTTTCCAATTTATCCCACATGTCCTTTGATATATTGAAACTAATAATATTCAAATATATTTTATCATATAATGCTCCATTAAGAGTCTTTTGATCATTGGCATCTACATCAAACATTTTCCTATCTGTTTTGGTCATACAAAGACCTTTCACATCACTAACATGAATCTCATCAATTGTGGTAAAGAGAAAATCCAACCTAATAAAATTTAAATGAGATATCATTCTATTATTTCAAATATATAATTTTATTCCATCAAAAATGGGGAACTCCCATAACATTCCGTGAATTAACCATTAAAAAATAGAATAAATATTTAATGCCTATAACTTTTTCCCTGTGATAAAACTTATTATAACCCAGAACACCCTAAGAGGAGAGGGATTAATCAGAGTTTCAACGTTTTGTTTAAAAATATAGATCTTTTACCCATGTATATAGGAACTTGTTAAAATTTTCTAATTAAATCATGTAATTACCAAAGACCCATGTGTAGAAATAGAAACAAAAAACATTAGTTTTACTTGGTTCACCACTAAGGTCTAGTCTAATGAGCAAATGTTCTTAAGTAAAAAAGTCCTCTTTTGGCTTTAAAGTCTTTTGTTTTGGAAATCAGAAATCTATTTATGTCCAAAAAGGGGGAGATTGTTACATCAAAAGTCCTATTTTGACTTTTATGTCTTTTGTTTTGGAAATCACAAATCTATTTATGTTCCTTTACTGTACTGACTATGTTTATAATACTGACTATGTTTATCATATTGACTTTGTCAATCCTACTGACTCTGTCAATCGTAGTGACTCTGTCAATCGTACTGACTCTGTCAATTGTACTGACTCTGTCAATCGTACTGACTCTGTCAATCGTATTGACTCTGTCAATCGTAGTGACCCTGTCAATCGTACTGACTATTGTGCATCATACTCACTCTACATCATATCAATACATTGCACTAAGAAATACTAATAGTACTCATATTTTAATTTTATCGCAAGAATGTTTTTGTCCTTTTATCAAAACACATGTTTTATATCAATCGTCTTCATGAAAATATTTTTCATATATCTTTTGTTTTAACCAAAATGATGTTGTGGATTTAGTTATAAACTAATCAAAATGATGTCATGTTTTCTGTTTCAATATGACCATTATAATGTCAGGTGTCCAAGTCCCTCTGAGTTTTCCAGAGAAATATGGCCGTTAGAGGAAATATGACCAATGGAACCTGAGGCCTATAAATAAGAGGTCATTTGAAGCGGAGAAAACAACTGAGAGAGACTTTGATCATTCTTTGATTCTATCAAGTTCTAGAGAGAAACTCTATGACCCCTCTATTACTTCATGTGAAAGCCTTCATATTACAAAATTTGAACAACACGTTCATAGTTTTTGTATTTCAATAAGTGATTTGTTTTGCTTTGTGCGACCGATCAGGTGATAACGATCGAGGGATCCTGGGGATAGGCAGACGGTGCTACTGATCTTCATATTGAGGGTTTTTAAGTGTTTGAAAGACAAAGGTATCGATTACCTACAAAATTTAGGGCTTGTAGGGATAGCAATATAGACGTATCGATCATCGTATTGAGGGATTGCGGGGATATCAAGACAGTCGTTCTGATCATCATATAGAGGGATTACCAAGGTGGGGGTAAGACAAACCTTTTATCCTAGGTGAAAGGATACCCTTCTCTTTGGGATAAAAGAATTTTAATACTTTTACATTTCCACTGTTGTTGGAATTATAAAAAAAAATGTATTTTTTCCTCTTTCATTTCATATTCAATTATAATTTTGTCAATTATAATTATTCTATTACATATTGTATTAATATATTCTATACGCTTTATGGTAGAATCTTTCACATTTGTATTACTCTGATTATTGTATTCATTTTGAATACAATTTATTTACATTACTTGTAGTACTACATCGTATCATACCTTTTATATCCAAAACAATTGTGGTTAATTGTATTGATTGTGAATTGTATTATTTTAAGATCATTTAAACTAATTTCTTAAGTGTTTAAATACAAAGTTTTTTAACCTACAATTCACACCCCACCCTTATCTTGTGTTGTTCCATCTAATATTCATATACTTTTTTATTTAGATCCAAAAAATGGTATTAGAGGAGTTTTACAGTAATTTGTATTACTTTCTCTATTTATTTTAAAATATAATTGTTTTTTTATAACAAATTTCTATTTTCAACTACTTACTGCACTAACGTGTGGAGTGGAAAAGATTTTGTTTTATTATATGGAAGAAATTAATATTGGATCAATTTAAAATATGAATCCAACTAGACAACCTATTTTTTATGGGAATGATTATGAGTACTAGAGAGATCGAATGAATACATTTGTTCTTAATACTGGTGTAGACAATTTTATTATGCTTGCTGGAGGTTTCAAAATCCCTGACAAAGAAGTCAGTACTTTCACTAATCAATAAAATCAATATTATCAAATGAATTACAAGGTACGCAATACATTGCTATGTTCTATGACTAGGAATATATACAGCCATATATAATCATGTGAATCATCCAATTGTATTGGTAAGAAATTGGAAGTCACACATTTTGGTACATCTAAGGTTATAAAAACAAGAAGTGAAATGCTTCAAGAAGAATATCATGGATTTATTTTTCCATATGGAGAATAAGTATGTAAGGTGAAACAAAGATTTATGGAAATTGTCAATAGTTTACAGTATATGGGATAAAAAGGTCTTGATGATGAATCTCTTGTAGACCAGATTATTGATATAATGCCAAACGAATGGGAATCAAAAAGGATAACTATTGATGAAAACATGAAAGTTTCTCAGATTACTCTTAATGAACTTTCTAGAACTCTTCTACAGCATGAGACAAGAATGAAACGAGATGTTGATTTCAATAAGAAGAAAAATGGAAATGGAAGTGTATCTTTTACTACAATGTCTAAAGCTAAAACACCTGAAAAGATAACAAGATAAAAAGCTAAGAAAGTTGTTATGTCATAATCATGTGATAGTGATCACCCAAATAATGAGTTAGCCAATCTTGCTCAATGGATGAACAAGATTGTGGGAAAGAGTGAATTTCAATACATATTCAAAAATAAAGATAGGAAGGATAAGAAAGACTCAGAAGTAACATATTATGAATGTAAGAAAGTAGGTCATATAATACCTGATTGTCCTTTACTGAAAAGAAAAGATAGAAAAGAGAAACATTCTGAATGAAATAAGAAAAGGTATTATAAGCCAAAAACAAAGAAAGTATTAAAGTAAAATGATACTTGGAGTGAAATTGGTGGCGATTCATCATATGATTCTTCAAAATATGAATCTTCAGGACAGAGGAATATTGGACTTATAGCAAGATTAACAATTGAAGATCATTGTTTCATGGCTAAGGTACATAATGCTGAATCAATTAAAAATGTATCCTTGAATGAAAAATATACTGATAGTAAAGACACCCCATATAAACATGGTCATCAGGTCATGCCCCTCTATGTACCACTAGTTTCCCCACATAAATGAGGTTCCCACCCTAGGTCCCACTCACATGCCTGAATGGGTCATATGACTAACAAAAATCCCCACAGGCCTACACATGTCCTTTACAATGTGCTTTATCCTCACTTGAACACACCCTAGGAAACTTCCTAGAAGGTCACCCATCCTGATCACTACTTCAAAACAATAATTCTTAACTATGGAGTTCTAAGGTAGGCTCCCAAAAAGGAAGGTGCACCTTGTCGAAATGAGTAATCTCATTTAGTCATTTTACCCTTTATCATTCTAGGGTGTTACATATAAATTAAAAGGGTGTAATCTAAAAGCCCAGTAAGAGTATAGATAAGAACATGATACAATATAACATGGGGTGAGAATAATCATTACCATCATAACATAGGCATAAGATCATAATCACGAGAATAATCATTAAGAAAAGGCTTGGAATGTGGAAATGCATAAAAATGAAACAACATTTTATAGTGGTCAACTACCACACATAGTTGTGAAAAAAATAGCATCATGTTTATGAATACTTCACTTTATATCATGAGATTCATCACATTAACCAATTCATTTGAGTGGTATATAATTTTCGGTATGTCTATCAGATCATTAAATTTACATTGAGCTAGATAATTTCAGGCGCACCCATCACATCATAACGTTTACATTATCATTCATTCCACAAAGAAAATATTTCAATGTTGAACATAAAATAACCCATGGAAAGGAATGGGTTTCATTTCATAATCATATGCTCATAATCGATAGGTTCCCAATTGAAAGAGGGAATGATATACTTGATATAAGAATCATCAACCTTGAGTTAAAAAGAAACAATCTCGAGAAGCAAAGGGTGTATTCTTTTTAAAGAATAGTTCCTTTGGAAAACAATGAATTTTTCATAAAGTTAGGTAGTAAACATTAAATCCAAAAAAAATTAAGATAACTGTGGATAAATTATATTTATAGAATATCCATACTGAAAATGGGGTGAAGTAGGGAAGATGCAAAGAAGGAGAGTATGGTTGAAGAATTCCCCTTACCTAGAGTCTGAATGATTTATTCAGTTTAATATCCTATATAATCACATTAGATTCATTAATTAACAAATCCATAACCTTTAATACATTAATTTGATTCATTATGGTTTTATTAAGTTCAATTATTATAGAGTTTAATTTCATCCTTTGGAAGTAATCATTTTCATGGTTTTCATGATCAGTTCACTTGTATACATGAATGGAAGTTTGTGTAAAATGCAGATAAATATCCATATTTGTCATTATATTTTTATAATAATATTATAGAAGTTTAAATGATCTTATAAATAAAATTTTTATATGTAATTAGGATTATTCATTAGATAAAAGTTAATGATTATTGTTATAGTTTAATTTTGTCTATTTTTTGTCACAAGGAACTCGTTTTGTTTTATCATTCAGTACTATGTATATAAGTCTATTTCAGAACATAAATAAGGTTGTAGAAAACACTTTAAAATATTTTTCAACCATTATAATAGTTTTATTAGCACTCTTGAAGATGTTAAAGGAAAATTTAAGCGCATTGCCTATGATGTCGATAAATTGACACATCACTAGCAACGATTTAATTTTTTGTATAAAAGAGAGAGAGAGAGGGGGAGGAGTTTATTGATGGATATTACATTAACATGATATAATTATAGTATATAAAACATAATATAGTTATCATTCCTTTTTTATAGAAGGTGGCTACCCCCGAGGCTCTTCTGCCCTCTTCAATAATATCACCCGCTCCATTTCTGGTGAAGTGAATTCTGTTTTGGAAGCAATACTAGGGGAGGATGAAATTAGAGAGGTGGTCTGGTCTATGAATTCTGATAGTGTTCCCGGGCCAGATGCCTTTCCTGCTTCTTTTTACAAGTCTTCTTGGGATATTGTGAAGCATAGCTTGGTCAGAGAGGTGCAGGACTTCTTTATAGGTGGTAATCTTCCCAGGGTGGTATGTGCTACAAAACTTGTTATGATTCCCAAAGTGAAAGATCCTCAATCTCTTAATCAATATCATCCAATCAGCTTATGCAATGTGACCTAAAAAATTCTAGTGGGTTTCCTCAATCTCAGACTTTCTCCCTTTCTTCCAAGCTAGGTGGCCAAGGAGCAGCATGGTTTTGTGAAAGGTTTCTATATTCAAGGTGCCATAGCCTTATCCCAAGAAGTTATTAGTGACATCAATTTGAAGGCTTTAGGAAGTAATGTGGCTATTAAGGTGGACATGAGAAAATCCTATGATAGAATTGAATGGAGTTACCTCATAAGGGTTCTATAAGGCATGGGTTTTTTAGCATGGATCATTGACATCCTTTTTTGTTGCTTTAGTTCTCCTTGGGTATCAATCTCATTTATGGGCCAGCAATTTGGTTTCTTCAAAACCATCAGAGGTTTGAGGTAGGGAGACCTGCTTTCCCCTTCACTTTTTATCATTTCTCAGGATGTTATTAGTAGATTGTCGAACCACTCCTTAGAGACTGGAAAGATCCTACCCTTTCGGAATAAGCACATGTGAGGAAGTGTGTCTCATATCATGCTTGTGGATGACACTTTTCTCTTTGTTAACGGCAGCAACAAATCCATTCAAGGGTTTAATGAAGTGATTGATGTGTATTGTGCATGGAGTGGGCAAGTAGTGAATCGTGAGAAAAGTTTCTTTTATGCTCCTATCAGCTGTTTGGAGTAGAGGTTAAGGCTACTGAAATCTAGTCTTAGCATGCAAAGAGGTACCTTTCCGTTGATTTACTTGGGTGCTCCAGTGTCTCTGAAAGCTCTCCAAATTAAACACTTTGATGGGGTTGCTGGAAAAATTGATGGGTGGATTCTCAATTGGAAAAATAGGTTCCTTTCTTTTGGCGGACGAATAAATTTGATCAATTCAGTCTTGGCTTCTATTCCAATGCATATTCTCTCTACCACTAAGGTTCCAAGGAAGGTTATCTCCAACTTAGAGAAAATTTTAAACTAATTCTTATGGGATGGTCACTTAGAAGGAAAGTGGCACTAGGGTAGTTGGAATAAACTGGATAAACCAGTGCAGGATGGAGGTATGAATCTTAGGAGTATTTCAAGCACTATTTCTATCCTGCATGCCAAATTGTCCTGGGAGATCATTGAGGGAAAATCCCTTTGGGGTAGTTTCATGAAAAATGCCTATGATTTTGATGGAAACATTCCTAAAGTTAAGACCTCTTGTGTGCAGAAGTTGGTCCAGCCCTATATTTATTTTCTCCAGCAATACTCCAGGTGGATCATTGGAAATGGTGATGTGAGATTATGGCATCATAACTGGGCAGGGTCGGTGTTGGGTTATCCATACTGTCCCTCACCATCTATCAGCTTCAGAGAAGCTTGTGTTTTTTCAGTTCTCATCAACTCTACTTTGGATGACGCACAGCGGATCATTTTTGACAGCATTCAGATGAGTAATGACCAAGATTGATGTGTTTTCACAGGATCAGCTTCAGGTACTTTTAACATTAAAGATTTTCTCAAAGCTCATAATGTGGCATCTCATCAGGACCCTTGGGGTGATATCCTCTGGTGCAAGGAGCTGCCAGTGAAGTACTATTTCCTAGTATGGCGTGTCCGACATAATGCGCTTCCAATGGAAGAAAACTTACAGCGGCGGGGGATAAATCTGGCCTATAAATACTGTTGTTGCAGACAAGCGTGACATGAGTCTCTATTTCACTTATTCTTTAACAGCGAGTGTGCTATGGAGGTCTGGGGTTTCTCTGGCCAGATTGCAGGGCGTCCGGCTGGTGTGGAGATAGTTTCGGACTTTCTCCAAAGCTGGTTCCAGGGAGTGATTAGGCATGGCCTTGAACAAAAGGTTAGAGCTTTATGTTTTATTACAGGGTGCTGGGTTCTGTGGATGTCCAGGAACAGAGTGTGACATCAATCCATTCATGTGTCGACAGCTATAATTATTTTTAGAGATAGATTGCTCCTTATGGATTTGGGTAGTCTATGTAAAGATGTGGTCAAGGGTTCTTCTTTTTTGGTTTCCTCTCCTACCACTAGCAGGTCCATTCATGGGATGTGGGTAAAATGGAAGCCACATAGTAGGGGATTCAAACTCAACACTGATGGATCGTGCCGCTCGGGCTTGATGCATGGAGGGGGAGTTGTTCGTGATTCTCTTGGATTTGTGGTGGTGGATTTCTTATCTTTTTTTGGAAATGGAGATTCTCTTCAAGAGAAGTCTCAAGACTTACTCATGGGTTTTCTCCTTTGTAAATGGAGGGAAATTCCAATCCAAGAGGTGGAGGTTGACTCGCTTATCATCATCAAGGCCTTGTCCGACAAAGGCTCAATCCCTTGGAGCATTGAGTACTTGATTTGAAGATGCAAGCTGCTTCTGGATAGTCACACGTCCATCATCCACACATGGAGGGAGGGGAATATGGTGGCTAATTGTCTAGCCTCTAAAGCTATGGAGAACGATAACTTGTTAGTTTTTTTAGGTCTCAGGTCATTTCCAGCGGATGGCTCTATTTTTGTGCAGGCTAACGCCCTTGGACTGCACTATTTTCACCCCCCTTAGTCCCCCTTTTTCGCCTTTGCGCTTTTTTCTATTTTTCTGCACATTTTTTTTTTAGTTTTTTTTGCTTGTCTTGCTTAACCCTCGTTATTAATAAAATAAAAAGTTTTGGTTGGCAAAGAGGGGCTTTTTCTCATTATTTAATTCATTAGTTTATTATTTTTCTCAATATAAGAAATATTGTTGATTATTGATAATAAATATTGTAATTAGATCATTTGAGTTTGAACAAATGGTCCTTACATCAGTGATGACTTGATAAATAGTGTATTTAACTTATAATGTATATATATCATAAATAGTTGTATTTTACCATTCACCAAAAAATCATGTATTTCAGAAAAATCCCAAAAAATAACCCTAACTATTTTTCAATATGTAGAATTAAAAAATTAATTATATTTTATGAAAATAAATTCCTAAATATGATTAATTAAAATTTTAATTAAAATCATCATTTACATTGAAAATTCATATTTTCAAATTATAACTGATTTTATAACACTTTGAAAAATTAACTAAGGTATCATAAAATTATCTCAAATCATTAGACATAAAAATATTAATTTATAAATACATTTTATGAAAATAAATATTCTTTTAAATTATTAAATTAATCATGAATTTGTAATGAAATATTTTTTACTTACAAAAATTATGACACTAAATTAATAATTTTTAAAATATTTATTTACATAGACTATGATATAATTATACCATAATTTTATTTATAAGATGCCTAAATTTTATCAATACTTTAATGGGTGAGGTTACTATTTATTTAGCCAGTTTTCTATTCATCAGGGTCATATTACTATTCTCAAGGTCAAGTTATTATTTCATCAGTATTGGATACTTAACTTTTGGAAATACTTTTTATTTCATTAATTATTCATTTATAAATCTATTTTTTGTATCTAAGTAATTTTAAGAGATTTATACTATATGACCTTACTATAAGAAGGAATAAATTCCTTTGATAAAATTTTGGTTCATTAAAAACCCCTTAATCAAACCAATGTGAATTGACAATAAACACAAAATGCAATATTCTTTTAACTGTGAAAACCATAAGTTCCAACATAGACGAAGATCACTCACTTGTGTTCAAATTTTTCTTTCTTTTTGTTAGAAAAATCTCATGGATTTCAATAATTTTACCAAGAAATCTGTTAGAGAATCTACATGCCATGATTTTTAATGAATATCTAAGAAATATCCCTATATATCCATGTGATTCAAACTTCCGATTATTTTAATTGTTAAGGTTAAAACACTTTCTTTCGAACACTCATAAATATTTAAATGGTAGTTATTTCCAATAAAAGTTTCATATTGTTTTTTTCCTCATTTGGACATAAAATTACTGATTGGAGATTGTTAGAACCACTTCTTTATAGTAGTTATTTGATTGATATTTTTCAATAAGTATGGTATTATACATGTTGTTGATAATATGATTTCTCCTATAAATAAGTCTATTCAGTTGAGGAGTCCTCACCACTGAAACTTGATTTTGAAACCCATGTTTTTTCAGATATTCCTCTACTTGGGTATTTATAAATTATGTACCATTATCAGTGTAAAAATTTTAAATTATTGTACCAAGCATCATTTTATCTTCTATTAGATATCGAGTGATACACTTGAATACCTCTGTTTTGTGAGTAATCACCATCAACCATTTCATCCTACTGAAATCATCAACAAACAAAACATAATATTGTTTTCTATTAAAATCTTTAGGAGTGATTGGTTTGTAAACTTCCATATGAAGAATCTCCAATACTCTTTATAATTTTACCTTATTAATATTATAATTGTTCAAAATAATCTTACCCTTTTGACATGAATCACATGTATGAGTGTTGTCACATGTGAGATTGAGAAATTTACATACTCCATAACATATATATATTTAATAGTGCACCCCTTTTTACAAAATTCTATAACATGTCCTGAATCACATAAGTTACTCACACTTCGTGTATTTTTTCTAAGTACTTATACCAAGAGTTTATTTATTTTTCTATGATCCTTCCCACCAAAATTTTCGTCTCTAAATCCAAAAATTTTATAAATTCAACATTTGAAAATCAAACCACACTGCCTTTTTTTATATTAAATCAATCAAAATATTTTTATTTATGATTATAAACAAGGTACACCCACTATCCAAAACCCATAAACTAGACCTATATGTTTCTTTAAAATAAATATTAGCAAAAAAATCTTCTAATATATTATTTTACTCATCTATGGAAAATGGGGAACTTATATTGATGATTAAAATAGTTGTTTCTCTCTGGGTTAAATAATTTTGACTACATCTTGTATCACTATGAATCTTTTTTCAATGTTCACCATGTTCATAAAAGTTCCAACCTAATGATTTTTACTTTTCCAAATCTCTTGAGGCACCTTTTTTTAAATCCTTGAAGTAGAATTTTCTACCTTATGCACAAAACATTCATATCAAAAGAAATAACCATTGAAATTATAACAAAATGATGTAGAGATTCTTTCTTGTTTTTTGTTTTTTTCTATCTGAAAAATATTTTTTTCAATAGAGCACACATACTAAATGTGTCCCAATTTTCCACAAAAATAACACCTAATTTTGGGATCATTTTTCTATGATTTGATGCTTGAGTAGTATCCTTATGAGATTATTTATAATCCAATTTCCTTTGTGGATTTGATTCTTGTGGTCTAGCATGAGGCATGTTTTTCTTCTCCTTGTGATCATGTTCTATAATAAGATTCCCTTTTTAGAAAACACTGCCATTTTACGATGGAAAAACTCTATTCGGTATTCAGCTTTTGATTTTATTACAATTTCAAATTTCTTAAACATCCCAACATAATGTTGTGAGTGGGGAGTCTTTTATAGTATTTAAACTTTTGACACCAGATCATGAATTATCCTTTGAGTTCTTTAATTATTTTCACTCTATCTATTTCATATATAGATTAGCCATCAATTATATGGGTTTTTTATTCAATTTTGAGCTTTATATCAGCATATTTTTCTATATTTATAGAAATTAAATAATTGAATTTTTCAATTTATACTTTTAATTTTGACTTCTCCTCTTACTATTATTTTATATAAATCTTTGATTCTTGAATGGGTGCATTATAATTCACTGTCTTATCCCTTTCTTTGTCATGTTCTTTAAGGGATTACATCAACAAAACCACATGAAACCTCATTGGAATCACATTCAAAACAACTATTCCTTTAAAGTTACAACATCTCCATTAAATTCTAGCATCTCCATCCCCATGGATTATAACCATTTAATCCAACTTTCATTACAGAATTACTTTCCCATATTCCCAGGAATTCTATAAAAGCAACCTATGCTACTAAACACAAGGGGGATCAACACGGTGAATAGATGTACTACCCGTTGAGTCTTTACCGCCTATAGTAAGAGCGTAAACCCATTCTCCCTCGAGAGGCTAAACATGGAAAGCAGGTGGCATACCCCGCGCGTTTTCGCCTCCTTCGGAAGAAGGGTAAGTAAGAACAGTTGCCTAGAGAAGTGGGGGAAAAGTAAAGTAGATAAACAACCAATCAAACCACCAAACATCCATCCATCACATCCATCCCATCCCATCATCCCCGGTGTCCTCCCCGACAACCACATGCATAAACCGATGCATATCGACACTCTAGGTGTCATCTGCTGCCACAACCACAAGGCCTCCCTACCTCCACATATCACAACAGCCCTCCAGGGTCACATCACAGCACAAGCAGCAGGAAATCAAACATCACATCAAATGGGCTCTTGGCCGTTTAACAAGGCATACATCCTTCATACATAATGAGCAATCATGGCTCCAAAGCACATGGAATTCGGCCTTACAAGCAAGAGGGTAACTCAGAACCCTATCAAGCATTATCATTTATCAAAAAAAAGTTCTTTAATACCTATTGAATTAACTAGGTCATTATTGGTATGTTTTAACTATGGGAAACCTAACCAAAAAGCTATCATAGCTGTCACAATTTAATTAAACAATTAACTTGACATGCCTTCAAACAACAAGCAGCAACAACAACAACCAGATTCATTCACATGCCTCTTTATCTTTATCCAATTAATTATCAATTAATTCTGTCATACGTTCTTTATCAATTCATCCATAACAACATGCTAACAGGAAAATCATAGATATCACACTATCTAGAAAATCATGAGGAAAACCATTATCACGGTACAAAGCAACAACAAGTGATCAAACCAATTCTGTTAATCCGGTTCAAGTATTTAATTAGGTCAATTCCATTGTGATCTAAAGGGATAAATCATGATAACTCTACGGTTTCACATAAACAATTAGAGAATCCATGAATCCCCTACCTCAAGGGCTATTGACAAAAACCACCACGGTCGAAGAACGCTCAAGGAACCCGGGTCGATTCTCTGAAACCTCGCCTTAGATTTCTCCTCCTAGCTAGATCAAGACCAAGACTCCTCACAAATGAAATCCACACACTTAGATCTACCCATAACAGGCTTGGATCTAAGATACCAAGATAAGATAAGGAGTATATCTAAGTATATTTAAGAAACCAATAAGAACAAGGAAGAACGGCCACATACCTCAAGAATCTGGCTTCGATTTTCCAAGAGAAGACTCCGGATCACCTCCAAAATGCTTGTGAGAGGTTATTCTATCTCCAAGGAAAGGAAATCCCGATTTATGTCCGATTAGGGGCTTAAACGAGCAAGATAAAGGCTAAATAGTCAAGATCCTAAAATTTAGGATCTAACTTTAAGTGCTCGCATGCCCTAGTCTCACGGTTAGACAACCCGTGCGCTAACCGTGTGGTCACCAATGCCTTAGCCACTCAGCTCGCACAGTTTGGCGGAACGGTTTAGATAAACCGTGTGCCTCTCATGTGGTCTCTACTGCCATCAAGGCCAGCTACAAACGGCTTGGCCACACGATTTAACAAACCGTGCACCAACCGTGTGAAAGCTACAGGACTTCCGGTTTTCTTTAAAAAGGCCACCCAAACACACCTCCAAGCCGCCTCGATCCCCCGGGACACCTCTAATACCACATTTTCTCTAGGGAATGGACCAGAGAGGTCTCGGCCATTACATAAGATACCATCAAAACATTCTCGTCCTTGAGAATCCAAAACCCACCTAAAGAAAAAACAAAACAGGGTCTGAACATCCACCCACCGAGATACCTCTCAAAAGAGAGCAAGCCACAAAAACAAAAAAGGGAGCCATCTCATAAACATGAAGGTTTCATAACCACACCAGTTACATTGACACATGAAAAGAGCTAAACATCAAAAAACTAAGGGTACAGAGCACGCATCTGTGACTCACGTTCCCAGGTACTCTCCTCCAAGCCACAGTGTCGCCACAAGACAGGAACCAAAGGAATAGAACGCCCGTGAAACACCTTCTCCTTGATGTCCTGGATCTCCATGGGTTTCTCCTCAAAGGTTTCATCATCATCGACATCGATCTATCCCTAATCAATGATGTGAGAGTCATCATGAAGATAACGACGGAGCTATGATACATGGAAAACGTCATGTATCTGACCCATCTGTGGGGGAAGTGCTACTCAATACGCCACATCTCCAACATGAGCTAACACCTCGAAAGGCCCAACAAACCAGGGAGAAAACTTACTTCCACGACCAAACCTTCGCTTCCCAAGACGGGGAGCCACCTTCAGAAACACATGATCCCCAACATTAACTCTAAGGGTCTCCTTCTTTGATTGGCATAGGATTTTTGACGATCTTCCACTGCCTTCATCCTCTCAAGAATCACTTGAACCATCTCTGTTGTATTCTGCACTAGTTTTGGTTCGAGAATTGCTGACTCTCCGGCCCCAGTCCACCACAACGGAGAATAGCAAGGCCAGCCATACAAGGCTTCAAACGGTGCCATACCGATGGTAGAGTCAAAACTATTATTGTAAGTGAACTCCACCAAGGGTAAGTGCCTCATCCATGAGCCTCCAAAATCAAGAACACAAGAGCACAACATGTCTTCAATAGTTTGAATAGTTCACTCTGTCTGACCATCCGTTTTAGGATTAAAAGCAGTGTTAAGGCATATCTTAGAACCGAAAGCATGCTGGAGACCTCTCCACACCCTGGAGGTAAAACGAGGATCTCGATCAGAAATGATCGTCCTTGGGACTCCATGAAGTCTCACCACCTCCTCCAAATATTTCCTCGAAAAAACTTCTATTGAGCCTGACTCCAAGATCGCTATGAAGTGGGCCGATTTTGTTAAACGATCCACTACCACCCAAATAGAATCATGTCCTCCCGGAGCTCGAGGTAAACCTGTAACAAAGTCCATTGAGATGTCCTCCCACTTCCACTGAGGAATCTCTAATGGCTAGAGAAGACCACCAGCAACACGGTGTTCGGCCTTCACCTTCTGGCAGACTAAACATCGAGACAAAAACTCTGCAACTACACGCTTCAGCCCAGGCCACCAAAACTGACTCCTCAAGGATCGGTACATCTTTTTCACACCAGGATGTACTGCTAAAGGTGAACTGTGGAACTCTCTAAGAACCATCTCGTGCATTTCCAAGGGAACAAAATGCCTTCCATGATAAAACACTCTGTGTTGTTCATCCTCAGACCAACCATCAGGGGCCTCACCACAAAAGACTCGGTCTCCCTAGACCTCCACCTCAAGATCCCCCAACTGGGACTCTTCCACCTTATGCAACAGGGATGACTACACCGTCATCTGGAAAATACAACCTCTACCTCCAACTTCTCCCATATCAAGATGCAATTCTGACAGTTCTTCCATTACTCTCTAGGAATCACCGGATTCACATACAACATCACTACGTGAATTTTAGCTCGGTGCATCAGCCACAACATTCCCCTTTCTAGGTGTATAAGATATTTCAAATTCGTATTCCTGCAAGAACTCCATCCACTGATGTTGTCGTAAATTCAAGTCACGTTGGGAGAAAACAAACCTCAAATTCTTATGATCAATGAAAACCACAAAGCACTCACCAATGAGGTAATGTCTCCACAACTTCAGAGAAAACACCACGGCTGCCAACTTGAGGTCATGGGTGGCATAGTTGCATTCATGGGGATGCAACTACCATGACCCATAAGAAACAACTGACCTCTTCTGCATGAGAACACAGCCTAACCCTAGATGTGAAGCATCGCAAAAAACATCGAACTGAACTCCCTCAGCTGGAAGAAAAAGGACTGGAGCACTTACTAACTTCTCTTTTAGATACATGAAAGTTGCCTAACACTGATCAGTCCATATTAATGGCTGATCCTTCCTGGTCAAAGCTATCAAAGGAGTCGCAACTCGGGAGAAATTGGCCACGAACCTCCTATAGTAGCCTGCAAGACCAAGAAAACATCACACCTCTGACACTGTCTTGGGGGCTGCCCAAGAAAAAACTACTTCTATCTTCGAGGGATCCACATATACTACCTATTGGGACACAACATGCACCAAGAAATGGACTTCTCGAGCCCAAAAATCACACTTCAATAACATACTGAACAGCTGTTGTTGGCGAAGAACTCCCAAAACAGCTCGTAGATGCTCTGCATGATCCTCTTCAGATGTGGAGTACACAAGAATGTCATCGATGAAAACTATCACAAACTTGTCCAGGAATTCACGGAACACAGCATTCATCAGACCCATGAACAGAGCTGGAGCATTTGTCACACCAAAAATAATTACAACAAACTCATAATTCCCATGACGACAATGGAAATTAGTCTACGGGATATCCTCATCCTTCACACGCATCTGATGATATCCTGATCGGAAGTCGATATTTGAGAACTAACTTTCACCCTTTAGTTGATCAAATAAATCATAAATCCACATAAGAGGATAGCGATTCTTTATTGTCACTTTATTTAAGCGATGATAATCGACACACAACCACAAACTGCCATCATCCTTCTTCACGAACAAAACGGGTGCACCCCATGGTGACACACTTGGCCGAACAAAACCGCACTACAACAGACCATCAAGCTGTATATGTAGCTCTCGTAACATAGAAGGGGCCATCCTATATGGAGACATAGATATAGGAGATGCTCCTGGCTGTTACTCAATCCAAAACTCAATCTCTCGTCAAGGGGGTAATGCTACGAACTCTTCAAGAAAGACATTAGGGTACTCCTCTACGATCCTAGGAAACGCCATCTACTGAACCTCTGAAGAACTCAGCATCATCTCAGCCACCAAGTATAATAAGGATGAAACATGCCTCTAACCCATCCGAGGATCTCGCTCGCCAACAAACACCACCTGCTCTCCATCCGCACCAAGGAAAATAACCTCCTTCCTGAAGCAATCCATGATAGACTGCACCGAATACAACCAATCCATGCTTAGGATGACATCATATGGTTGTATTCGTAAACATAGGAAATCTCCCCAAGAGCGGTGCTTCCCCAACACTAGCTCACAGTCTCTACATACTTCAAACAAGTCAGCTTGACCTCCAACTGGTGTAGTCAATGCCAAGGTCATTGGAAGCCTCTATACCTCAATTCCCAAAGCGTGGACAAGGGTAGGTGATATAAAGGAGTTTGTCACTCCTAAATCAAATAGGGCATACACCAAGGTAGAAAACAAGCAAAGGGTACCTCAAACGACATCTGGATCGGCTGGAGCTGGAAACGCTAGAGCATGAAGCTGACCATGACCTCCTCCATGGCCTCTCTGACCCTGATGAAGACCACCCCCATGGTCGCGCTCTACTCTCTGAGGACGGGGAGCATCATGGGGTTGTCCTCTGTCCGCCCCATCTACCCTCTGCTGATCGAAAGATGGTGTAACTGGCTGCTGCTACCTCGGCAGAAACTGTCTCAACGGAGGAACCTGGAGCGGAGCGCCCGGTGCATGATGACCGCTCTGAAAGGTCGGGCACTCCCGCTGCTGATGACCATGACCACCATAAGAAAAACAAGTGCCTCATCCCTTGGCATAGGCCTGAGAGTTGCTGCCTCTGAAGAAATGAGATGTGAAGGGCTGGGACCTACCCCTGGCTGAATGGAAACTCTTCTGCCCTGAAAACTGAGAACCCTGGACCACAGCTCTGCTCCATGAGGAATCATGATGATTCCCCTCTCGTGATGATCCGGTCCTGGCCAAAGTCCTCTCGACAACCTCTGCCCTCGCTAGCACCTCAAGATATGTCTTCAGCATAAATAAGGTGACCCGGCGCTGGATCTCTGGAGGCAAATCCTCCTCAAAATGCCTCGCTCTGGCCTCCTCATTGGGTAACAGGTCTGAAGCATATCGTAGAAGGTTCATGAAACTGATTCCAAACTCCTGAACACTGGAGCTCCCCTGTCGAAGGGTAAGAAGCTCCCGGTGACTGGACGCCTTCGTAGTCGAAGAAAGGAACTCAACCCTGAACTTGTCTCGAAACTCCTCCCATGAGATATTTGACTCCTCACGATCCCCGAGGAATAAGAGCCACCACTGCCTCACTACTCCATGCAACAAGGTCACCACCAAGGACACCCAATGATTCTTCTGAGCAAGAATAGAATTGAAGCCAATCTCGACCTCCTCCAACCAGTTTTCTGTGACTGCATCTGAAACGGAGCCCTCGTACTTCTATAGACTCTGGTGCTGAAACCCT
Organism: Viscum album; assembly: GCA_963277665.1. Classification (NCBI taxonomy): domain Eukaryota; kingdom Viridiplantae; phylum Streptophyta; class Magnoliopsida; order Santalales; family Viscaceae; genus Viscum; species Viscum album. The sequence goes on along the minus strand of OY728130.1, from coordinate 1,244,175,126 downwards.
CGGAGTGTCTTCCTCCAAGTGTCGTCGTCGTCAACCTCTACCCTGCGGCAACCCGCTGGAACTACCTACTAGACATCTTCTGCGCATACCTGATGAGGACGTCAACCTGGAGCCATACCTGTAAAAGAACGAACCGTTAGAGCTCCTAAGCCTATAATATGGAAGACTCAACATTTATTACTTAATTGTTTTCTTTTATTAATTTTAGGTTAACCTATCCCAAGGTCTACCCATTCAAACACAGGCACAAAATAGAATGATGCATGACCCGTTCCTAGGTCTCTACCCTGCAACTAGTATCATCTTGTTTAGTACCCATGGTAAACTTAAAGGTCCGTACATCATATCATAGGGGGCCATAAACGCCTATGTTTCATCTGGTCTCTAGTGTTTACCCTACTTTCTAAACATGAATGACATTATTTTCCTACCAACCAATGCAACCTCACATGTACCTAACTCCAATCTCCATCCTATCCCTCAACCATAGATCTGATACCACTCTGTCATGACCCCCTCCACACAAAGTGTACCCCTCCTGGGCTGACAATGTGAAAAGGGAGATAATGACCCCTGAGTCCCGCCTCCAGTAGGCCCTGGGTTGGCAACTAGCATCGAGGGAATAATAAACACACAGATGGGAGGCATTTCCCTCTAAGAGAACACATGCGGAAGAGAGAGATAGAATAGACACCAACCAACTCCAACTCAGAACTGAAATATAAAAGAAAACCCAAGTGCACATATGTAATGTCATGAAAAATTACTACAGCTGAAAGGGAAAACTACAAGTACCGAAAGGAAAGTAAAACAGCAGTGACCACAAAGCCCGAATAGCTCCTGCAACCCCAAGCTAGCAGAAACCATCTTGATCTCCAACCTGCTCTAAGTGACCCAAAAAACTGTTTATATATACGTGGGGTGAGTAAAACAGTATACTCGTTAGGATCCTCCCCGAATCCTCTCTTGAAAAAGTAAAGAAAGCTTGCTAAAGCACAGTGAACCACAAGTGAAACTAACTCGTCACCTAAACAGGTATACTAAGTTCTGAACCTCACCATGGCTACTCTCACAAAGTAACGCATACAAGAATATATCATATAGTAAAGAATATCAAGGGTACCCCACTAATAATTCCCCATTGGTTTTCCACTTTGCCCCAACGACATATGTCTTGTGCATCTCTCTCCAAAGGCTTGCCCGTAAAAACTTGGGCTAAGCTCCACAATCTGCACCATGTGCAATACAAAGTCTTTCCCGCAGACACTTGGGAAAAGCATCACACCATCCTCACAACCAAAAGTAACCAGGTAGGTTCTGGGAGCCACCACAGCTCTCATAACATGTATCATATGTCGGGTATTATTCCTCAATCCATTACAGCCCATACACCGAGTAAGAATCCTCAAGCCATCACAGCTTATACACGTTACACCTATACTAGTCCATAGGATACTATATCCAGAATATATGTGTGTGAATAACCACAATCCATTACAGCCCTCTACACACATATATGGGGAAAAATAACCACTATTCCTACTAGCACAAGTATTTACCAAGAGAAGAGAGCGGGTTCAAAGGGGGTAGTCAGCCATTCATCCTCCCACCGGAATGTTGGGGAAAACACCCCCCCCCCCCCAGGCTCAGAATCCCCAGGGTGTCAGTTAGCCTCCCTAACAGGGTGGAGTAGGTTATAGAAACACAAAAAGTACAGAATATATAACTCACAACCACACTATGGGCATAACCTAGTCTTAGTCTCAACTGCAGCTAACGTCTCTCAGACTCCAAGCTGCTATTTCTAAGAATAGGTATCCTATAAGCACACAACCAGTTAAATAACTTCATTAGGTTACTTCATTCCCTCTTTTTCATCAATTCCACTTTATGTTTATTAATTCTTTTCACATTAATTAACCATGAACAAAACCACATCAAACCTCATTGGCATCACATTCAAAACAACTGTTCCTTTAAAGTTACAACATCGCCATTAAATTCCATCATCTCCATCCCCATGGATTATAACCATTTAATAAAAATTTCATTATAGAATTGCATTCCCATATTCCCAGGCATTCTAGAAAAGAAAACTATGCTACTAAAAACAAGGGGACTCAACACGGTGAGTAGATGTACTACCCGTCGAATCTTTGCTGCCTATAGCAAGAGTGTAGACCCATTCTCCCCCGAGAGGCTAAACATGGAAAGCACGTGGCATACCCTGCGCGTTCTCGCCTCCTTCAGAAGAAGGATAAGCAAGACCAGCTTCCTTGAGCAGTGGGGAAAAGTAAAGTAGATAAACAACCAATCAAACCACCAAACATCCAGCCATCACATCCATCCCATGCCATCATCCCCGTTGTCCTCCCCGACACCCACATGCATAAACCGATGCATCTTGCCACTCTAGGCGTCATCCGCTGCCACAACCACAAGGCTTCCCTGCCTCCACATATCACAACACCCCTCTAGGGTCACATCACAACACAAGCAGTTGGAAATCAAACATCACATCAAATGGGCTCTTGTCCCTTTAACAAGGCATCCAACCTTCATACATAATTAGCACTCATGGCTCCAAAGCACAAGGCATTCGGCCTTAGAAGCAAGAGGGTAACTCAGAACCCTATCAAGCATTATCATTTATCAACAACAAGTTCTTTAATCCCTCTTGAATTAACCAGGTAATTATTGTTAGGTTTCAACTACGGGCAACCTAACCAAAAAGCTATCATAGCTGTCACAATTTAATTAAACAATTAACTTTACATGCCTTCAAAAAATAAGCACCAACAACAACAACTGGATTCGTTAACATACCTATTTATCTTTATCCAATTAATTATCAATTAATTACAGCTTACGTTCTTTATCAATTCATCCATAAGAACATGCTAACAGGCAAGGCTTAGATATCACACTATCTAGAAAATCATGAGGCAAACTGTTATCACGGTACAAAGCAACAACAAGCGATCAAACCAATTCTTTTAATCTGGTTCAAGTATTTAATTAGGTCAATTCCATTGTGATCCAAATGGATAAATCATGATAACTCTACGATTGAACATAAACAATTCAAGAAGCCACGAATCCCCAACCTCAAGGGTTATTGACGAAAACCACCACAGTCAAAGAACGCTCAAGGAACCCGGGTCGATTCTCTGAAACCTCGCCTTAGATTTCTCCTCCTAGTAAGATCATGACAAAGAGTCGTCACAAACGACATCCACATACTTAGATATACCCATAACGGGCCTGGATATAAGATACCAATAGAAGAGAAGGATTATATCTAAGTAGATCTAAGAAACCAACAAGAATGAGAAAGAACGTCCACATACCTCAAGAATCCGGCTTCGATTCGCCAAGAGAAGACTCTGGATCGCCTCCAAAATGCTTGGGAGAGGTTCTTCTATCTCCAAGGAAAGGTAATCCAGAGTTATGGCTGATTAGGGGCTTAAACGATCAAGATAAAGGCTAAACGGTCAAGATCCTAAAATTTAGGATCTAACTTTAAGTGCCTGCACGGCCTAGTCGCACGGTTAGACAAATCGTGCGCTAACCGTACGGTCACCAATGCCTTATCCACTCAGCCCGCACGGTTTGGTGGCATGGTTTAGACAAAACGTGCGCCTCCCGTGCGGTCTCTACTGCCATCATGGCCAGCTACGCATGGCTTGGCCGCACGGTTTAACAAACTATGCGCCAACCATGCGAAAGCTACAGGCCTTCAAGTTTTCTTTAAAAAGGCCACCCAAACGCACCTCCAAGCCGCCTCGATCCCCCGGGACACCTCTAACACCACATTTTCATAAGAGAATGGATCGGAGAGGTCCAGGCCATTAAAATCGTAATTTAATTGAAAGTTTTCAAAATAACCTTTTAGTTGTATGTCAAACTTTACCACATAAAAATCAAGAAAGTATATGTTTCCTTTGAATTTTCCTTTTACCCTCTTGACATTAAAGGAAAATAAATACATCACTCCATCAACCTCATCTTCATATAGATAATATTCAATAGAAATTTTATTTATTTCTTAAAATAATACTATAATATCCCAATATTTTAAAATTAAATTCTATATCATAGAAGATACGCAACATTGAGCATAAACAAATAATGAAATATTATTATTTAAATGTGATTGTTATAACCCAATCATTAAATTGAGGGATATGAATAATATTAATTGATTTATGAAATAAATATAAATGTATAACTCAATATAAATTTATTGATAAATTATTATAAAAAAATCACACAATTTTTAGTAAAGTCAATTTATTCTTCAATAAATTACATTTTCTTCAAAAATGAGTTTCTTCCTTTTTATAAGGAAATATTAAAATTAATTTTTAGAAGTTTTGAAAAATAATTATAAAAAATGAATTTATTTTTTGAATTCATAATTTAAAATTTTATTAATATGAATTTTTGATAATTTCCTAAAAATATTCATTTTTCAATGAATTGTGAAAAATATGTATTTTTATTAAAAAAATATATTTTTATTTTAAAGTATTTACTATGTAAAATTATATTTTGTATTGGTATTAAAATTTAATTAGTTCATTTTGAAATAAAATAATTCAATTACAGTTTTTTTAAAGGATTTTATAATTTAATTTAGCATAATAACTATTTATATTTTAAAAATGGCATTTTTCTGAAAAATTATGTTTCATAGAGTTTTTCAAGTTTAATCTAAAATTAAGCTATTCCACTTATGTGATTTAAATTTTGAAAAATTTAGCCCATATTTTTAATCATGAGTTCCAAATTTAGTCAATATTACCCTTTTCTTTTTATTCAATACTAATTGTAATCTTAATTATTTTTTGTTACCATAGTAAATGGTAAATCTGGTAATTAAAGTTAAAAATAAAATGATGTGAATTAATAAAAAACCCTAAAACTTGACTTAATTTTATTTTATGGTTAAATGTATTACATATTCATCTAATATTTGTTTACATGGAATTTTTTGGATCATTTTTATGATATTATTACATTTATAGTATTTTATTTCAAGAAAATTCAAATATGCCACACTCTTATATTTAATAACTATAGTATTTTTAATGTGAGGTTATCCTGAGAATATATTAAACTAAAAATATAATTTTAAAATTTAAGATATTTATCTGCACCATGATAATTTATGTCTAATTTTTAGTGAAGAAATAATTACATTAAATGATTTCTCATCGTTGATGCAGTAATAGTTTAATAAATGGAAAAATCAAATTAACGATATTACAATATTTAAAGTAATATAATTTCAGATAAATATTGTAATAAAATAATTTTATATATTACAATGACATGTTAAATATATAATAGAATATTTGGTTCGAAATATAAGTGTTATCTTGATATTATTAAAGACAAAGTAATGAATAGTTCTAAAAATTGACATTATTGATATTTTATAATATAAAAATTATATAAAAATCATAAAAATACTATATTTGTTCTATTTATTAGGATTTAGTTTTTAATATCAATCATGGTAAATTTATGGGACTTCTTTAAATTTATATTATCCATATTGATCCTCAAAGAGTAAAAATCATTGTTGTCGCATTAAGTTTTAAAAAGGTTATTGAGGGGTTAAAACAAAATGATAAAGACACAAATTTGACCAAAAATTGTCATAAAATAATATTATTAAATTATTTGGAACTAAATTTATATTATATTATAAAGAAATAATTTTTAATCGCTTTTAAGTTAAAAATTAATTTATATTAATTTAATATTTTTAGAAATTTCAAGAGTGCCTCTACCATCTATAATAAAAATAAACATATTCTTCTCCTTAGTTCACAATTAAAAACAAATTTTTTTTTGGTGGATTACTACACAAATACCTTTATAAAATCTATTCCATCATTATATTTATTTATTTTTATCCATAAAACCATCATTAATATCCTTAAGGTGATAATAAAAGTAGGTTTTCCCAAGAAGAGGTATCATTTTTAATCGAGTGGTTCAGTTTAATTTCTTCTTTCACCTTCTGAAAATATTATTAAACAATGATAAAATAATAAAACTGGTATCATACATATAATAATATCTTATTATGTTAATTCAATAACCTATATCCATCTCATATCCCATCAAGTAGGAAATTAATCCATCATTTTTGTGTACGAAGGATTACCTCCTCACGAACTGGTGTAATTTTTTTTACTGAACCATCTCTCAAAATTGGTTATAATTATGTAATTAATACTTATGTATTATATTCATTTCATATTATTTATTCTGAAAATATAATATATCATTTACCTTTTAACCATTTCGTCCATTGAAACATGATAACGTCGTTTGTGTGTACGTGTGGACTACCACTTCCACGAAGCGATGTAATTCACTTATCATCACCACATCACATGAATAATATATATATATAACTATTTTTAAATAATTAAAATGATAAATATTATATAATTATCATTCTATAAAGGTAAAATAATACATACCTTTTTCTGTAATGATATTTGAAAAATGTAAATGTTACTCATGTGTACGTACGACCTATTGTCATCATGATTGTAACATAGTTCATTTTTCATAACTATATTTTATGGTTGGATTTAAAATTATAATTTATGAATAAAAAATATAATTATTTCCTGATATTTATTCTATATATTATGTAATAATGACTACTTTGACCATAATCAACCTATCAAATTCATTTTGGTCTTATATAGAAAATATCACTAAAACATAGGATGTGAACATAAATGATTAAGTAATTGTTATATCATGGTAATAAGTGAGATAAAAAGAATAATAAACTCGAAAAAAATTAATAATAAATTAAATTATTAACCTAATTTTATTATTCAAGAGTATAAAGAACATACATTATGAGTCAGACTCAAGGTAATAGATTTTCATATGACTTTTATTTTTATGGGGCACCTGCCTTGTACACTATTTGCTTGTTTTCTATGGTGTATATACTACCCATGAATTCCTTTTCTGATTATTATCATAAAATTTATGGTATATAAATATTCAAATACATTTATTTCTTTCATGATGATTATGTTTCAAAATTTACCAAATTGGTAAGGGTTTATTTCAAAATATCATCATTATTCGAGATTGTTTAAGATTGATTCTCTATTGGAGAATACCCATCTACCAAGTACATGTTTTCTTAAAATGTTTTCAAAAATGTTTTCACTGTTCTCCTAAAAAAATTTGAAATCATTTTTACCCATGTTTTATTTTTCTTACGAACTGGTTTGAAATAAATCTTTTTTTCATTTTTCGAATGAGGTACTTTGTGACTTTTTAAAAAAAAATATATAAGGAATCGTTTTTAACATATACACCATGAATGGATTTTCCCACCTTCATGAATATTTTTTTATTTGAAGATTGCTTTAAAATTTTACAATGTTATTTTTAAATAAAATTTTTTCCTTTATAAGTGAGAAACTTATTTATAAAAAATGTGATTTCAAAATTGAAATGTTATTTCCCTCAAGAATTATTCAAAGTGACATTTCAAACTCATTTTTCCATCTACATTGAAATAATTTGATGTTAGTTAATATTTACATGGGAAATGATCCAAGGATACCATATTTATTATTTTTTTATGGTTTATGTTTATGACGATAAGATGAAATTTTTATGAAAACCTTTTCTTTTCCATGAGTTATGTTGTAATGAAATGTTTATTAAACCCATTTATTTTCCTGGGTTCTAATAAGATGATTGTTTTATATTGTGGAGCACATATGTATTATTTTAATTACTTGATTTTTTGGACCTTTATTTCCCTCTAATTCATTGGGTAATGTATTATATCTCATGATATAGTTTTGGGAAACAAGTCAAAGTGCTTGATTTGTAATGAAAAAACAAGTCAAAGAGCTTGATTTTTTATAGGAAACAAGTCAATGTGCTTGATATATAATGGGAAAGAAGTGTTTATGCCTAATACAATGTTTTGGTAGTTAAAAATAACATATGAAATAGATTTTATACTTATAATGGTTTTACATACATTTATGACATGAACTTATAGTTCATGATTGTGTTATAATGTTTTCTTATTCTTATGATTCGTGTCTTTTAAAATGCTAAATTCTTATTCCATTACTCATATTTATGATATTTGTTAGATTGTGTATAAAAGTTTTAAGTTATGGTCATAATATTATACCATTATTATTATCTTATTCTTTCAAATTATTATCAATTGATATCTCTCATGCTTACCATTATTGAGCGCTTGAGCTCACCCTTTCATATGTTTCCTTTTCCCAGGTTATAAAGAATGATTCTAAATTATTTTTTTCAAGAGCTGTTTCATTTGTGATTAATTTTATGGGATATTTTGAAGGATTAACATGGAATATGAAAATATAGGTATAGTTGGATATGGGTTTGATCTTTATAAACTAGTTGTTTATGAATCCATGTTGTTAAGAGTTTTTCAAAATTATCAAAAAATCTAAACCGAAAAGGCCCTTTAGTATGTAATTGATCCAATATTTCTTTTTTATGTTGTATGTTTTATATCAGAATAATTAGGTAACATTTATTAGTATCAAAGCCATAAATTTATATTTTATGTTTTTTTCCACCGGATCTAGCAGCACGGATCTTGGACTATTATAGTTGGTATCAGAGCAGGGTTTAGAAAAAATTGGATATTAGGATGTTTTTATGAGAATTTATCTTAAGAGTTATAGATAACGTCATGGGTATATAAGTTTTATTTTAACCTTAATTTCAAAGTCTTAGGCACCCCTTTTCGGTTTTAAGTGATGTAAATTTAAGAAATATAATGATATTTTGGGACATGTATAGGTAACCTTTAGGTTTAACATGAAGTATAATTTCAGGAAGAATGAATTCACCTTTTCTGTATATAATTTTTAATATTTTTTATAATCATTAGAGTTTATATGATGTTTTATTTTGGGTTAAGTATGGTTTATTATATTTTTTTGGATGTAAAGATAAAGGTATGTCATAACCTTTGAGGTTTAAAATTTTCTTTAATATTTAATATATTAATTTTATGTTTCAGGATAATTATCATATTTCTAATAATTTTATAATAACTATATTAATATAGTTTTACAAAAATACAAACCATGGGTTGGGTGACAACCCATCCCATCCAGTAAGGTCGTAAGGCTTGAACCCACATCTGATGGGAAAAACGGTGCATCGCCTACTACTGGCATACGTGATGTCCTGGTTAGTATAACATTATTTTCATTATTTAAACTATCTAACTGATAAAATTTATGTTCATTTTTGGAATATATGTTTAACCACATAGATAACTATGGGATTGGAAATTGATTTAGTGTTATGTTATTAATGATATTTCGAAGGACGCTCACTATTTTGGGAGCCCTATATGATTAAGCTAAACATAATATTATGGAATGTTATTTTAGTAATAAATGTTGAATTATATTTGGGTGGTTTTATTTTGGATTTATGGTGATTCATTTTATTTATGGAAATGGTTAACATATCTTTGAGATTATATGTTTAGGGTATGCACATTTTGGGAGATAAATACTAAATTTACCTTGGAAGACTATGTGATCAAATCCTTCTAATATTTCGGTTTTAATTTTAGTCTAGAATATTTTTAGGAATTTTAAAGATAATTATTTATTTATTAATCTACATTGAACATTTTGTATTACAGCTTAATTTTGAAGATTAAAGTGTTTTTTCTTTATTTGAAGGGTATAATCATTTTGGGAATTATCTTATCTTATATTAACCATTTTTGGTTTTTGTTAATGCCTAAGGAAAAGAGTAATAGATTTTTATTCTTTTTTGGATTATGACATCCTTTAGAAGTTGATTTTAGTAATTCAATCATAAAAAATTCATATTAAATACTCATCATTTAGAGAAAAAATGATATTATAGTGGAAAAAGATTAAATAATGAATCACTACTTGTCAAGTAATTTCATTTCCTCAAGCCTTGTTGTGTTGGTCCAACACGACACAACTTCTTGGCGAGGGGGCAAGGCATATCCATTGACTGGTCTCACATTATATGGTCAGACAGAGGTGTGATGAATATTTTTCTTATGATTTTATTATTGTATACCATCCTTTTGACATTTAGGTCCTTATTAAGGCCTTCAGGTCCTCTTTTTTTTGCATTCGTGCCCATCTTTTAATGGTTTCTCTCTTCTCTCATTCCTTAAAAGGGTTTTTCCTTTCTTTTTTATGTTCAATAAAGATGGATTGACCCTAAACCCTTTCTAAAAAAATAGTTAATCAAGCTTTTATATTAGGAAGAAAATTAATTCCTCAACTCTATAAAAAGTATTTTGAAATAAAAAATTTATATGGTTACTTTTCATATCAATAAATCAATGGCCTTTCAACCCGTCACAGATTTACGGTATTGTGATGGTTAAATTTCTCATGACCATTTTCTCTATCACACTTTATCATTCCTTGGGAATTATTTTTATCTTCCATATCCATGTTTTCACTTTCCAACAATGCTTTCCAATATGAATACCTAGTTTTTGTTACTCCTTATTTCCTTCATACTTCCCTCTCTCATTTTAAGTGGAATTTTTATTAACCCTTTTTTATGATGTGGTATTTCAACAACGCTATTTTGAAAATTCAAACCATAGTAAATGATATGAGGTTTAAATTTCAAATATTCAATTTATTAAATGTGTGAGAATGTAATATCCCAAAATTTTAAAAATAAACAATATATCATAAAATATATGCAATACTATGCTTAAACAAATAGAAAAAATATTTTTATTTAAATGTGACCATTATAACCTAACAATTAAATTGGTAGGTATGAATAGTATTAATTGATTTTTGAAATAAATGTAAACATACAACTAAATATAAATTTATTGAAATATTATTAGGAAACAATCACACTAATTTCAGTAAAGTCATTTTGTTTTCCAAAAAAAAATATATTCTTCAAAAATGAGTTTTCATACTTTTTATGAGTAAATATTATAATTAAATTTAAAAAAAATAAAATTTATTTGAAAAAAAAATTCATATTTGAATTCATCATGTAAAATTGTTTGAAAATTAATTACTGATAATTTTATAAAAAGATTAATTTTGAAATGAATAGTAAAAAATAATGATTTTTATTGAAAATGGTATTTTTTTAAAAGTATTTGAAAAGTAATATTATATTTTGTATTAGTATTAAAATTTAATTAGTTTATTTTTATTTAAAATAATTAAATTATGATTTTTTTAAATGGATTTTATACTTGAATTTAGCTCAAAAAATATTTTATTTTAATAAAGGCATTTTTTTGGAAAAAAAATCATCATGTTTTTTCAGTTTAATTTTAAATTAAATTTTAGAACTTATGTGTGTTTTTTTATATATATTACATATTTTTTATAGTTATTTATAAATTAATTAAATGAGTCTCATTTATTTATGGTCAATATGAATAGTAACCTTAGTAATTCATGTTATCACGATAAAGGGTAAATTAGGTGATTAATGTTAAAAATTAAAATGATCAGGATTATAAAATATGATAAAACATGCATTGATTATATTATATGGATCCATTTAACCCATATTCATCTGATATTCTTTTATATGAAATTTTTTGACCATTTGGATGATATTATGACATTTATAGTATTTTATTACAAGAAAAGTAAAAAATGCCATACTCTTGTTTTTAATAACATAAGTATTTTTAATATGGTGTTATCTAGAGGATATTTTAAATTATAAATATTATTTTCAAATATAGAATATTTATCTTCATCGTGATAATTTATTTTTAATTTTTAGTTAATAAATAACTTCCTTAAATGCTTGCACAATGCTGATGTAGTAATAATTTAATTAATGGAAAAAACAAATAAATGATAATAAAATATTAAAAGTTATATAATTTGAGTAAAATAATGTTATAAAAAATATAGATTAAAATGAATTTTTGGATATATAGAAAATTATAATTATAAGTTTTATCTTGATATTATTAAATTCAATTTAATGAATATTTTGACAAATTAACATTATTGATATTTTATAATAAATAATATTTTATTAAATGATATAAAATTCATAAAAATATTATATTCACCAAAGTGATTAATATATGGTTTATAATATCATCTATGGTCCATTTTTTGGCCTTTCTTAATTTATAGTAACTGTATTGACCCTCAAAGAGTAAAAATCATTATTGTCATAGTAAGTTTAAAAAGGGTTAAAGGGGGGTTAAAACCAAATTATAAGGATAAAAAATTTATCTAAACATATAAAAAAGTTATTTTATGAGATTATTTTGACCCATAATCTTATCATATCTAAATAAATATTTTTTATTCAATTTAGAATTAAAATGTATTTATATTAATTTAATATTTTGAGAAATTTCAAGAGTGCTCATCCCCTCACTTATAAAAGGGAATATCTTCTTCTCATTACAAAATACATAAAAACCCATTTGGTTTGTCAAATAACCAAGAAATACCTTACTATAAACCCTCCACTCATTATAGAGTTATTTTTTTAGGCAGAACACCAACCTTAATTGTCTTAAGGTTATAACAAAATGAGGTTTTCAAAAGAAGTGGTGTAATTTTTAACCATGTGTTTCTATTTTATTCCATATTTCAACTCCTTAAAATATTGATAAAAATTGATAAAATAATATCACCAGTATCCTAAATATACTTACATTTTATTATACTAATTTAATAACCTATATCCATCTCCTCTTCTATCAAATGGGAAATGAATCCATTATTGGTGTCATTGGCGGATTATCGCTGCACGAACCGATGTAATTTATTTTCCATCACCATCTCTCAAGACTGGTTATAATGATAAAATTAATGTTTATATATGATATTCATGAAATATTCATAATTATAAAAATATAATATATCATTTAACTTCTTACTATTTCTTTCATTAAAAATGATAATGTTGTTTGTACGTACGTGTTGACTACCACCTCCACAAAGTGGAGTGATTCGTTTATCATCACCAAATCGCATGGTTGATATATATATATAAGTATATTTAATGAATTAATATGATATATATGATATTATAATCATTATATAAATATAAAATAATACTTACCTTCTTTCGATAATGATCATTTAAAAATGGAAACGTTACTCATGTCTATGTACGACCTACTGTATCCATGATTGTAAAATAGTTCATTTATTTATAAAAATATTTAATGGTTGTATTTTAAAGTATAATTTATGTATAAAAATGATAATTATTTCATTTTTATTATTATTTTATGATTCGGTAATGACTTTTTTGACCATATTCAACCTAATGAATTCATTTTGGTTTTATGTACCAAATATCACTAAAACATTTGACGTGAACATAAATGATTAAATAATTATTATAACATGGTAATAAGTGATATAAAATTAATAATAAACTTAAAAAAAAATCTTAACCAAGTAAATAATTAACCTATGTTTATTAGTTAGGAATATAAATAATGTATGTGATTATTCAAACTCGAGGTAAGGGATTTTCATCTCACTTTTATTTCTATGGGACATATTTCCTATACACAACTTGTTTCTTTTGTGTGGTGTATATAATTAAATTGAATTTATTTTATGATTATTCTCATGAACATTATGGGATATACATATCCATCTAAAGTTATTTCTTTCATGAGTCTTATGATTCAAAAGATACCAAATCAATAAGATTTTATTTCACAATCTCATCATTATTCATGATTTTTTATATTTAAGTCTACACTGGGGAATATTTCTCTTTCATGTCCACATTTTATAATAATTTTTTCAAAAAAAAATATTTTCCTATAATTTTTTAAAATCATTTTTAACCATGTTTTATTTTTTTACAAAATGTTTTGGAATGAATCTTTTTTTCAAATGATGTACTTTTTGACTTTTCTGAAAAAACTATAGAAGGGATGTTTTTTTAACTTATACAGCATGAGATAATATTCCAGCCTTCTTGAATATAATTTTATTAAAATATTATTTTTCAATTTTACATGTTTCATTTAAAAAAGTGATTTCTTTTTTAAGTTTGTGTCTTTTAAAAAAATTGATTTAAAAATGGAAATGTTATTTTCCTCAAGAATATTTCCAAGTGACCTTTAAAAATCATTTTCCCTATAATATGACATCATATTATGTCACTTAAGATTTAATGGATATATAATCCAAGGATACCATATTTATTCTTCCTTAGTATGGTTAATATTTATGATCACAAGATTAAATGTTTATAAAAACTGCTTCTTTTCCATGAATTATGTCATGATGAAATGTTTATGAAGCCCATTTCTTTTCATGGGTTCTGATATTATGAATATTCTATATTATAGAACACATATGTATGATTTTTATTATTTTATGGTTGGTACCTATTTCTCTATTTAATTCATTGAGTAAATTATTATATATCATGATATTTTTATGGGAAATAAGTCGAAGTACTTGATCCATTATAGGAAAAAAGACAAAATTATTGATATGTTATGGGAAACAAGTCAGTGTGCTGGATATAAAATGTTAAAAAGGTGTTAATGCCTAATCCAATGGTCTTCATAGTTAACTGTTGCAACCAAGGTTTTTATTTTCTGTAAATGGGGTCTGGTTTGTGTTTGTTTTCAATCATCACATATAAGATCATAGATTTTTTAAGGAAAGGTATCTTATAGTTCAAGATGATAACAGAATTGAATGTAACATTGTTTCTTAGTGTTTTCCAATTTTTTGGGTCCAAAAATCTGATAATGGAAAAATGTTTTTTTGGAAAATTAAGTTGTTTGCAAGATTTTTTGGTCGGAGTGGATACTCAAGAGGGGGTGAATTGATTTCCAATTAAAATTTCTATTTAAAAACATTATGGTTTAGAAAACCCCCAATATTAAAAGCGGCCTAGTTAATTTAGGTAGTATAAATGTAAATGTTCAATTGGTCAACAGGTTTCTCAAAGGGTGATTAGTCCTCAGAAAAATCAGTGTAGAAAACTAATTCAACTTTTAAAATGAGTTTAATTAATTAAAAAAATACACACACTAACCAAAACTAACTATCAAAGTGTAAGAAAAAATAGTTTTATGTTTTAGAAAATATAAGCAGTGGATAAAAAACAGAGTAATTGAAGATTAGCACGACAATGTAAACAAGAGGCTCGGTCTTAAGTAGAGACGTAATCCTATCCACTTGGCGATCACCTGCCACCAAGATGTTTATATAAATAAACATTTGATCCACACCCTGGATCGGGGTTTAAAATAGTACACCCAGTTGTCCAGGTCACACTTGACCTCTCCCACAGTTATTTGTGGGAAACAAAATTTAATAAGTGATTGAGTATGAGGATATTTTGATATCCTCCAGTTATGCTCAAGAGACAGTGTGTGTTATAAAAATAAATATTCACACTGCTCAAATAGAAAATATAAAAAAGAATAGAGTTAAGGATGAGAATAGAGTTAAGAATTCTCTGTGCATTGTGATGTGAGGCTCTAGACTCAATGAATGTTGAGAAACTAGTATTTGAGTCTTCTTATGAGATATTTCTTCAGAACAGAGTATCATAGTTTCTGTAATTCAGCTTTAGGGAGTGAAAAGGTTCAGCTCATTGATGTCTTGATGTATATTGAGCCTTTTTGGTGAAGATATCTTGTCACAGTCTTCTTGTAATATCAACCACTTAGTTCTTCTCTTTTCATATTCGTACAGTCATTGTATCAGTGTGTACTGCTACTATACTCTTCTAATGGCCCGAAGGCCTTAATTTTTTATTGATTTTTATAATCCACCTTTCAAAGGGTGAGGTGGAAACCTTACAAGGCCCGTAGGCGTAAGTATTACATGGCCCATAGGATTTAGAGGAATTCATGTCCCGTAGGCTTCAATCATTACATACAACCCAAACTGACTACTTGGAACTGCTCCTCCCTAGCATCTGCATCGTGAAATCAGCTCTCCAACTTTGTATGGCTGTTCAGCTAGGATTTCTTGTGCATTTATAGGCTTGTACCAATGGTAGGTGCCATACCCTCTCATTCTTTTAATCCATTTAGCTTCTGCTATGGTGAAAGCTCCTTTCTCCTCCTCCTGAAGTTTTCTCCTTGTAGGTTGTGTGGGTTGAATGTAAACTTAAGGTGGCCCAAAGGCCTTGAGGTGGCCCTAAGGCCTTACTAACCCGAAGGTCTAGGTGGCCTGAAGGCCTTAAAGGACTCGTGGACCAAATCAGTGGCCCGAAGGACCAAACAGTGGAATATTTCCGGCTGCTACAGTGCCAAATAGTGCCTGCTACAGTCCCGGATACAGTACATGCTACAGTTACGCACAGTGCCTGCTATAGTACTACTACAGTACCCCCCGGAAATTGGCCTCCTCTTCGATTTGATCCCGGGTCTCCCAGATGCACTTAAGGAGTCCTCACCAACTGGGATAAGGCTCATGTGCACATGTACTTCTACTATCATCATCATCTCTTTATCATAAAATATGATGTCCTTTTATACTCCATGACTCTCTACGCATAACGATCTTCACACATGCATATACCTTGTACTTGTCTATGGATTGTCCAACAGTCAATATTAAATAATGTTAGAAACATTAATTTGTCTTCATATGACCGTTAGAAATAAATTTCAATTAATAAAATGGAATCAGTTATTTATATTAATCGGTGAGTAATCTTCGGTCTTTTGTCTTCGGTTTGATAACATCGGTCTATCATCTTTGGTGTGTCATCTTCGGTGTGTCATCTTCGGTGTGTCGACTTCGTTCTATCATACTACAGTTTTGGTGTGTCATCTTAGGTTTTGGTGTGTCGACTTCAGTTTCAGTGTGTGGAATTCGATTTCGGTGTGTCACCTTCGGTTTCGGTGTTTCGACTTCAGTGAGTCATCCTTCGGTATTAGGGAATCCAAGAAAGATTGTGGAGAGTCTGTCTTGCATGTACCATTGCAAGATGAATTGTTAATCAAAGTATATGAAAAAATACACTTGTAAACATATTTATTCATGACTTATAATAAATTGACTTATTAAAGTATATGTTGTTGTGTGACAAAATTTATTCACATAAAAATATTAAAATTAGCATGAAAGATATGAATCTGTATATTGAAATTATTTGTGATTATGAAAAATACATTATCATGAAGGGTCCAACAATCTCCCCCTTTTTAATAATCACAAATTATGGCATATATGAAAATATATATAATAAACATGGTTAAATATACTTTTCTAATATAAATAAAGTTTGACATTGCTAGAATTTATTTAAAACAAATATCCCCCTCACTAGATGGATTAAGGAGAGTATATTCCACCCTTGTTTTCTCATCATCCTTACTTTATCCCCCTTTCTCATATGTCATCCTGACTTTCTCCCCCTTTTGGGATTAACAAAAAGAGAAAATAAGAAAGGAAAAATAAGATAAAATAAAGATACCACAAGAATTTTCATTCAAAATCATAAGAGTAAAAGACAAACAAAAAAGAGAAAATCCATATCAAAAAGAAATAACCCATCACTAAGGTTGTGGAAGAAGAGGAGCTTTGCCTTTGTCTTAAGGATCCAATGGGGAAGGATAATGGTTGAGAGTAGTAGAGGATGAAGGTGATTGGATTACAACACCAGGCATAGAAACTCCTGTAGGAACAGTAGCTGCAAGGGTAGGCCTTCTCTCTGATAGCACACGACTTGGAGACTGCTCAGTAATGATTTGTCGAATCTGAGTAAGAGCATGAGAGATAGTCATTGGAGCAGGAGGTCGAGAGGCATTACCAATTGAAGTAGCTGTAGGGACCACAATAGCCTCAGCCTAAACATACAGATAAGGTTTGAGAATTTTGATGAAGTCATTGATGACTTCTCCTCCATATTGCATTGCCTTCTCAGTTTCATCCTTATTCTCCATAAACTTACGTAGTAAAGGTGTAAACTCTTTCAACTAGAGAACTTTCTTTTATAAATCTTCTGTGACTACGGGAATTTGAAGATTTTCTACCAGAAACATGAAACAATTGATGAGGTCATTCTTGGTATATATTTTAGTGAAATACTTATCCACTTTTTCCTGAATTTCCTTCTGAGCTGTAGAGGCTTCATTGGTGAATTTTTTGGCCATATTGTATACAAGATATATATTCTGATATACCTATTATAGGGTTTCCTTATCTAAAACAATCTGGAGTTTTTGAATCTCCTCCCTCATCAAAGTCTTGAGAGACTCTAAATCAGCAACAACACTTCTTCCACTCCTGGAACTAGATGGGCCAGTCAACATTTTTTCAAGCTCTTCTTTCAACTTTTTCAAATCAACACTGAGTAGATGAGTTATCAAGTTCCTAATAACTTCCAGAACACCAATAAAGGAGGTCTTGAAGTCATAGGTTAATGAATTCAACTCATTGCTCATATTTCTTACTTCTTCTCTCAGTAAAGTGTTGTGTCTAATAATAGATTCTAATGTAGCAATAAGATTCGATTGAATCTCCTCAATCAAAATTCTTGAAATTTTTTTGTATCAGCATCTGAGATACTTATTAAGGTGTAGGATTCATTTCTAGATCCCACTGAAGCTAGCACAGACTCACATATATCATTCTTAAACTTTTACAAATCAGACTTAGTTACATAGTCACTAGGCACTAACTGGGCAACTGGGTCTACTGCTGGAGATGCAACTATTGGAATAGGAGCAACAGGCTCTAGGTCAGCATGGACTTGAGGAACAGGATGAGGAGGTACCATTTCCTCATGTGAGTCATATTCTAAACCGAAAAGAATATATCTTGGATTACTATTCCACTCTCTAGCACAGGTCTAATCTCTTGGATCAATGGTATCAATTATTACCATTCTTCCCTGAGGCTCAGGAATAACATCAATATCACAAATTTCTTCATCCTAGTCTCTGGCCATAATACCTTGTCTGGGGATAGGAACCAACCGAACTTCAGGCTCTGCCTGATCTCCAGCTTCTTCAGTTTCACCAGGTACTTCCTTAATTTGGGGCAGTGGAACTACATCTTCTTCTTCCTGGCCAACAACCATAATATCATTCAATTCCTCAATGATCTCTTGATTTTCAGCAATGGGATGGAGTGGTATGTTCTCATGTCCATCATCTCTATGATCATCATTCTGTTGATCAATAGGCTCTATTTTATCACTAGCTCCATGAACAGATTCTTCACTAGATCTATCAACCACTTTTAGTCCCACATTTAGAGAATCAATAACATGCTCAACACTTCCTCCATCATCACCATTATCACCATCATCATCATCATCATCATCATCATCATCATCTTCATATTTCTCATCTGATTTTCTAACATAACCTTCAACTCCAGTAACTTTAGTTTCTTCCTCTTCTTCATCACCTAGAATAGTTTCCCTTGAAGGCAGTTCTATAGGTGGACTAGAAGGTCCAAAAGTCATATTCTTGGGACTTTCAATGATATCAGGATCACTCCTATCATCAAAAGTATATCCTTCTTCCCTAGGCACTTCAGCCTCAGCTACCTCACCGGAATAGACACGAACTTCTCCAGTTTTGAGACCAGGATCAAATTGGTCCTTTGCTTTAGAAGGATGGTCAACTGGATTGAATTCTTCATATAGTCGTTCTTTATCTCCTACCCAACATATCTTCCATGGGTTCCAGAAGATCTTTATTCTTCTAAAAATGTCTTTTTGAAGACAAAAACCACTATAGGTAGTTATCATTTCATCTCCATCTTCTACACAGTCTAATTTCTTCAGCATGGCAGAAATCATTCTCGGATAGTATAAGAAGTTTTCCTTCTTAGATGGATTAATCAACTTAGAAGTATGTACCATAAGATATCTACACAGATTCACCTTTATTCCATGTTTCAACAAAAATATCATGAACACATCCTGATATGTCACCGCAAAGAAATCTCCCTTCCTAGGGAAGATTTGATGTTGAATGAACTTAAAAATCAATCTCACTTCTCCTTCAAATTCATTTGAAATAGTTCTCCGGGATTCTTCATTTCCAATAAGCTCCTTCAGAGAATTTTCATATGAGAACAAATTTGATGACGGTGGAATATTACCAGGATAGTTAGCATAGACACCTTCATGAGGTGCCTCTAGGCATTCATCCCATTCCATCGAAGAGAAAACCACTTCCTTTCCCTTCACTATAGACTTCATATTTTCTTCCTCGGCTTCATCCAGTTATACACTTAAATTTTGATATAATTCGTGCACAAGATGGAGATAATAGGGTCTTTTATTGTTGATAAACCAACTGAGCCACCCTTGAGATTCCATTACCTTTAGTAGAGAAGATTTTCTTGACAGAAGCCACTCAGCAGACACTTCCTTTTCAGTTGTAACAAATCGACTTTCTAAGCTTGGTTTCATAGTCCCACTGTTTTCACCCTTATAATGCTTAACCGGATGAGATTTTCGAGGCTCTTCCATTGCACGCTTAGTCCTAGCCACGACGAAGCTTCAGATTCTAACTATGTCAAGAGGTTGAGAGTCGAGAGAGGGAGTGACTATATGTAAGAGGATTTACGGCTATAGAGAGGAGAAAGGTTGAGATGGATGGGACTTAATATGTCATTTAGTGATTGTAAATCGGAAAACATAAA